>OZ025297.1:32563685-33207685 GCA_964019185.1 Maratus speculifer
TTGTCACCTAACTATATGCATGGTAAAACAGGAAATCCCATGCTTTATAGATATCCGAAGAAATATAATATGAAATCGGTTTGTTAATCTTTCTACCCTAAATGGGTCTAATCGACCCAGTCCTAAAATGCGTTTCATTCGATTCAAACTAGAAAATTTTTCATAAAGTAAATTAAATAAATAACACACAGATTTAACTTAAATAAGTATGTTAAGTGGATTTAAATAAAAGTTCTGGTTTGAAATATTTTAATCAAGTTTGAGTAAAATTTCAACAGGGTAGGAAGGTTAAATGAAGGTTTTAAGTAATGCAATATATTTTTCAGTTGAAAATTGTGATAAAATATTTGCTATTAAGGAAATACAGATAAATATTTATCTGTAATTTCAGAACCAAAAAATATTCATATTTCTGAAGTTTTCAAAATAAAGACTTCACTTTATCTATCAGAATTTAAATAATAATAATGATATTATGTTTGATAATCTATAAAAGATTTTAGAAAAATAATTTGTTAATAAGTCCAACTTACATTTAAAAAATTAATTAATGATAAATAAAAGAAAATAGGTTAAACCATCAGAAACAGTGGCGTCAACTTTTGTAAAATATTGAGTGTGCTCAAAAAATTTTTGAACAAATACGTAAATATTGGGTGAGCTCAATTAATAATGGGTGGATAGAGATATCAAATTATTCTGTGGGCTTGCGCCCCATGTGACCATATAAGTTGGTGCCACTGATCAGAAATGACACTCCAATTTATGCTTCTATTTAGCTAACATTTTCTTATCCCCAAAACATACTTAAATTACACTGGTAGTTAATTGATAATAACTTTAATTAAACATTAAATTTGCGTGAATTTATAATTTTTAACTGATTTTATAGGAATGTATATTTTTTAAACAGAAAATCTTTTTAAATAAACCATGTATTGGTATGCATTTGAGGAGGGGGAGAGGTGCGGCTCAATATTTATACATTTTAAATCCAAAGGTACCATTTTAAAGGGGACTATTCTATCTTTGAATTGGTGTTATGTGCTGTGATAAAAATGTCTAGTTTAGTCGCGACACTTTTTTTTAAAAATGCTTAGTAAGTATGTTGTTAGCTAATTATATATATATATATATATATATATATATATATATAAACATTTAACATCTGATATTAAGATGTATCAGGACTTGATTTAGATAATTTTCATAACAAAGTTTTAAACGGGTACTTATGAACAAACTTACTTTAAGAATCTCTTTTTTTTTTTCTTTGCATAAATATCTTTACCTCTAAATATCAGAAAAAATATATGATCCAGAATTGTCTTCTATTTAGAGATTTTAGTTTATTAATTTAGAAACTTACTATTTAGTTACTTTAAACAAGTTAAATTAATTTCTTAATTAATAAAAAAGTAATAATAACAAAAAAGCAAAACGCAATAGGTTATTTATTAATAATTAATAAAATATTGATAAATGAACAAAATTTGGTTTAAAAGATACATAATAGTAATTAGTATATAAAAATAGGAATTAACTGAAATAATAAATTAAAATTTTTAATTTAACTAAAAAAGATTAAAAGTTATAGCAAAAATCAAAAATAATTACAATTTAATAACAATTATCTAAATTGCTAAAAAAATAAGAAGTCGAATAATTGATAAAATAAAATTAACTCATTAAAAAACTTATACCGATCAAATTGAATTCAATACTTTAATAAAAAGAAATTAAATATTTTACTCCAGAATCACTCACGAGATGGCGCCAGCACTGTGGCTTCCTCGGCACTTCCACAGGAAAGACTAACCGGGTACTTCCCCAGGAATGATTTCCCAGGTACTTCCTCAGGAGTAGCGTTCCTGGGAAGTTGCTCCGAGGGACGCTTCTGGGAGCTCACTCCTGGGGACACCGTAAAAGACTCTTCCCCAGAACGTCCTGATATTGTCATTTTAGTATTAGGAGGAATATGGGATGACTTGGAGCTCCTGGGGAGGTATTGGGGAGCTTTTGTGCTATATGGGAAAGAACCTATATCCAAAATTTGAAGCAAATCCGTAAATTCTGCGTCAAAAACCATTTATCTAAATCATGCGAGGGGGGGGTAACCTACATTGCCCTTTCTTTTACATTTAAATAACAAACATTCACAACTAATCATGGAGACGCCTTGTCAGAATGATCCTATATCTAAAATTTTAAATGAAAACTGATAATTCTGTATGAAAAATCCATTTCTGTAAATTAACGATGGGCGATTAGTCTCCCGTTCACCCCCTTCCTTTTTTTTCTTTTCCAACGAATTCCAAAAACTAATCAGAAAAGTACCTTATCAGAATGAATCTACATCCAAAGTTTGAAGCAAATCCGATATTTCTATCAAGAATTATCGCGTATGTACATACATACGTTCAGACATGCGTACCTACATACATACAGAACCCGTGAGCCCATTATTTCTCGGGCTTTTACGCCTGCGTGCTAAAAACACGTTAAAATTGCATTGGCCTAGGATAAACTAGATCAGCCTAGGACAAATTAGAATGTTGGCGCTGAGGCGGCCATTGAATTCAGTAAAATCAAGCCAAATTGAATTGGCCTAGGATTAACTAGTTCAGACCAATAAACAGCAGGCTAAATTAGTCTATCCTATAAAAGCTAGGCCAAACTAGTTAGGCCTAGAAAAAACTAGTCTGTCCTATCGACTTTAGGATAGACTAGTTTGGCCTATGAAAAACTAGTTTATCATCCGATGGGCGTTCGAATAAACCGGTTTGGCCTAGGAAAAACTAGTTTATCCGATGGGCATTTGGATAGATTAATTTGGCCTAAAATCGGGTTTGGCCGGTAACAATTACATTTGGAGCATGAGTCCTTATGGTGAAAGCGAAAACTTACCAATATTTGTGTTTGATATGTTTTTCATCAAATAAAGTGACAAAATACATTTGTTAGGTGTTGAATGAAAAGTATACTGCAATGATTTCAGGAATACCTATTTGCTGGTACAGATGTACAACAACCTCATATTGAAAAGAAATATAAAGGAACCTAAGTTGTTTTTGTTTACATGAAATAATTCTACTTTGTAAATATAAAATAATGAGTTGGAATTATTTAGTCTGAGAGTAAGAATTAAATATAGATGGGGGACCAAAAATGCTCTTCTTATAATTTAAATAACTTAAGCTGTTTTTTATTTTTAGATTCCAACATCAGAAAAAATACTGTGAAATATAATAGTTTATACCATACAAAAAATTATTAAAAATCAATTATTAGTTATTAAACGTGTAATAAAATGAATTGGAATTATTTTGTTTTGGAATACCAATTATATACTTGGGGTAATACAAAATGTTCTTGTCACACTTTAAGTAGTGTAATCTGTTTTTTTTTTTTTTTTTTTTTTTAGGAAAATTAGTAAATATGAAAGAAAATGAATGGGATTTACTTTGTTTGTGAATTATATACTGGAGGAAATCCAAAATGTTCTTCTTGCACTTTAAACAGAGTAATCTGTTTAACGTTCATAGATTTCAACATCAGAGAAAAAAATTATACAATATAATAATTTATTTTATAGAAAAAAAATTAAAAAGCAGTCATTAGTTAGTAAATATCAAATATAACAAATTGGATTTTTTTTGAGGGGGGGGGGGGAATAACAATTATATATGGCTGGAAATCCAAAATGTTTTTCTTACACTTTAACACTTTGACGGTTAAAGCACTTCTATTCATAAAATACTAAAATGATTGAATGACACCGGAATTTAAAAACAAATTTATTTCATAATATATAAATGTTTTTTTTTACGTTCTTTGCAAAATTAAAATTTTCATTTAAAAATTCCGGTGTCAGTATGGCATTTCGCAATTCAAATTAAGTGTTATTCTGGGCGCGTATACGCGCTTATAACCACGAAAGGGTTAAATAATGTAATTTGTTTTTTGTTCATAGGTTCCAACATAAAAACAAAAAAATATATTGCGTCTTGTAATAGTTTATTTCATGGAAATAAATATTTTAAAAGCAATTATTAGTTAGTGAATAAAAAATATAATGAAATAATTACTATAATAACAATTATATTCTAATTATACACGAGGGAAATCCAAAATATTCTTCTCACAACTTCAAGAGATTAATATTTTTTTCTCTGAAATTAATTCTAATATCACAAAAAATATTGTACAATATAATCGTTTATTTCATGGGAAAAAAGCACATAGAAAGCAATTGTTACTTAGTAAATATAAAATGCCATGAATTGGAGTTATATTGTGATTGGGAATAACAAATATATTCGGAAGGGAATCCAAAATGTTCTTCTTCCACATTGAATAGCGTAACCTGTTTTTAGTTCTTAGATTAAAAAATCAGAAAAAATAGTGTGCAAGATAATAGTTTATTTCATGGGAAAAAAATTTCTTAAAAACAATTATTAGCTAGTAAATGTGAAGCATGTTGAATTGGAGTTATTTTGTTACTTTGTCTGAAAATAACAATTATATACAGGAGTAAATCCAAAATGTTCTTTTTACACTCTTAAATAACGTAATCTATTTTTCATTCATAGATACCAACATTTCACTGTTAAAAATCTTGTCATCGTTTGAACCAAATTTTGGTGCTTAATAACTGCCACTGTAAAATGCTGAAATCTTGAACCATCATTTGGAGCTCCTTTTGAAGCAAAGTTCCAATAGTTGGAACAAAGTTGTTTTAGAAAGCGCCAAATGTTGGTGCGAGATTTCAGCATCTTATGGTGGCAGCTACTGAACACAAAGATTTGGTTCAAAATAGGAGAAGATTTTTAACAGCGTAGGAACTAGTCGAATGCGGCAATCTCAAAACTTTCTTGTGTCTGTACATCTTAATTCTTTAAAATTCGGTATCACACCCTAATAGCATGCATGGTCACAGTGACGTCACAGTGACGTCGCTGTGAGTCACTTTGGTCATATCACATCTGCGACCAAAATGCCACCACTCAGTGACGTCACATTGTGACTGAGATGTGACTTTCTTAAAAATCTTTATAAATTTATAAATATTCTTCAAAACATGTTATTTACTTTAAAAAACATGTTTCTGGCAATTTAAATATCGTCTCTTCTGTCACAGTTTCGTCACAATGTTTATGTCAAATTATTCACAAATGACACATTTTTCACAAATTTGTCATATAGTGACCACTTTGTGAAGTGTCACAAAAGAGCTCTAAAACGGCCATAACGACTTCACATTTTAGTCACTGTGACTTCACATCGACGTCACGTGACGTCACATCGACAATCGATGGTCACAAAGTCACAATGTGACTTCACAACGACGTTGCAGTGACGTCACCATGCTTTACGGGAGTGCTCAAATTAAATATCAATCATGATGATTCTAAAGATATGAAATACCGTGCATTAGTTCTTGAGATAGGACTACTGCTAAAATCACGTAAAATATGTAAAATGCTCCATAGCTACACACCTATTAAGTTATTTATACAGGAATATTTTAACTCCAAAATTGTAGCACCAAGTGTATATTACGGGCTAACTGAACTGAAGTTTGATGAATATCCGTACATTAATTTTTTAATTCAAGTTATTAAGTAAATCACAAAAAAACGCAACATAACAGCACCACATGTTGAACAATTCCACATCAAAATGTAAAATAACATCAATTAATTGCATTATCTAACTGAATCTTAAGTTTCATGAAAATCCATATATTATTTCTGTAGCTTCAGCCATTGCAGAAAATTGTAAAAAATGCTGCATAGCAGCGCCATATGTTGGACGATTAACACCATAAACTAATTAGTATCAATTTTTATTAAACTCTGTACTTAGTTCTCTAGGTAGTGCCCACAAAAATTGTGTCACATAAATACAGAGTCAGACTCACAAACAGACATTTTGTAGAAACATGTTTTTCGGTATCTTTGACTCTTATAACGTGTAAATCCGTTGAAAACCAAAAGTTGAGACTTTTCACGAATCCAATGCTTTTTTCTTGTAAAAATAAAAGAAAGTAAAAATATTGTGCAGTATAATAGTTTATGTTCACGAAAAAAAAAAATCCACTACATGCAATTTCATCCCAAAGGCCGAGAGATTAAAGAAATTAATGAGCGTTTAATTAATAACATAAAATTAATGAGAATTTACTTGCTACTTTTTTTTATAAATACTAGGGGGGCTTCGCCCCCCTGCTCGCTGTGCTCGCCAACCCCCCGCGTAATCGCTTCGCGATTCCAAATTATTGGGTACCCCTGATTGCTGCGCTCGCCAATACCCCATGGTATGAATAAGCAGTTGCAGACCTTCCAAATGATGTGTCACACGACTGGTGTTGTAAAGAAATTAAAAATGTGCCCCCCTGGGGGGCAGAGTGGGAGGCAACACAAAAGACATCCATAATATGAATAAGCAGCTGCAGACCTCTCAAATGATATGTCACACGACTGGTGTTGTAAAGAAATTAAAAATGTGCCCCCCAGGGGTGCAGAGTGGGGGTGACACACAAGACACCCATAAAATGAATGAACAGTTGCAGACCTTTCAAATGATGTGTCACACAATTGGTGTTGTAAAGAAATTACAAAATGCGCCCCCTCTGAGGGCAGAGGGGGGGGGGTTACACACAAGATATCCATAATATGAATAAGCAGTTGCAGACCTCTCAGATGATGTGTCACACAATTGGTGTTGTAAAGAAATTAAAAATGTGCCCACCTGGGGGGCAGAGTGGGGGATGACACACAACACATCCATAATATGAATAAGCAGTTGCAGACCTTTCAAATGATGTGTCACACAACTGGTGGTGTAAAGAAATTAAAAATGTGACCCCCCATGAGGAGAGCAGAGTGTGGGGGTGACACACAAGACATCCATAATATGAATAAGCAGTTGCAGATCCTTCAAATCTTGTGTAACACGACTGGTGTTGTAAAGAAATTAAAAATATGTCCCCCCTGGGGAGCAGAATGAGGGATAACACACAAGACATCAATTATATGAATAAGCAGTTGCAAACCTCTCAAATGATGTATCAAACGACTGGTGTTGTAAAGAAATTGAAAATTTGGCGAAATATTACAGTTATCGCCAAGTTGGCGTCACTTTTGACAACTAATTTTGGTCGCCAAACTTGGCGATATATCGCCAAGTTGGCGACAAACTTGGCGATTGTTGGCGATGGTAACCTTTCCTCTCTTTATGGTAACCCATACGGCGACGCATAGACTGAGCCCTTTCCATTGGTCTATTCGACTCATGGAAGGAGTGGACAACCCGGATTCGTTAGTTCCGGAAATCTTCCACATCAGCATCATTCCAGGAGTCATTCCTTTTAAGGCTAGTTTTTTTTTTACTATAGAAGGATAAATGGCCGAGCCAGCGGCTTGGTTGGTAGCGTCAGCTCCTTCCACACCGCTGGACCCTGGTTCGAGTCCAGCTAGCGGCATGGGTGTCTTGTGTTGTCCCTGTGATAATGGATGTACCGGATATTCTGTAATAAAGTGTTCTATGTGGTTTCTTGTGATCATTGGAGGTTATGCCAGCGAATAACTGTAGCGTCTACCTCAAAGCATGTAGAATGTAAAATGTAAAGGATAAATGCAATTATCAAAATAAAGTTCGTCTACGTATTAGAAATTTTACTTACTTCAAATTTTTAAACATTCACATCCTATTTTGACGTTAGTTGAATTTGTCATTGTACTTACTTTCTAAAGTATGCAATTTTTAACATGAAGAAAATAGAAATCCATAGAAAAAAATGCTTTAACTTTGAATTTTTAGACAGTTATAGCACCTATGACACCTAGGTTGCGTTCTTTGAATTAAGGAATCGCTAGAACAGATAATACTTAATCTCTAATCTCTATAGAATTATAAAATAGTATATCTCAAAGATCTATGTATAAATTTCGAAAAAAAATTAAGATTTAAAAGTGATAAGTACCTAAAATACGCATTTAGTTTCCAGAAAAATTGTACCGCATTTATAAGTTATTTATTTATTTTTTTCTTTTCTTAATCTCTAATCGCTATAGAGTTATAAAATAATATGTTTCAAGGATCAATGTATAAATTTAAAAAAATGCGATTAAGATTTAAAAGTAAAAATACCTGAAATAGGCAATTAGTTGCTAGAAACATTATACAGCATTTACAAATAAGCTAGCTTTTAATGAAATATATGTTAAAAAATTTTCCATTTACTGTTCGCTATTTTATTTTCTGCACACGTTATTATAGTTGCCATGAAATAGTTAGAAAATAAAATTTTATGTATATTTTTTTAAAATAATTATTACTATGAGTTAAACTTGTGTTTATAATGACTGTGATTCGTGTTATATAAAAGTTAATATAGATTATAATGTATATTTTTTATTATGAAATTCTTAAAATTTTTCATATTTAAAAATATTATTTTGAATCGAAAAATGTCTAAAGTATGCTTCCGCCAATTCACTGTATCTATTTAAAATAGAAAAATAAATTAAGTAAATAAATAAAAGATTTTTTTATGGTATAGCATTAAAATTTTCCACTAAATTTATCATAAATTTTCTCAAATTAATATATTTTATAACCACAATAACACATAAAAAAATGATGCATATCATTCCTTTTCCGAGTTGCCTTGATCCATGTAATTAAAATATGAAGTTAAAAGTGGATGTAAACATTTTAACATTTAAATATTTAAATTTGTGCCATTTTTACAATGTAAGCGGTTCTCTTAAAACTAGCTAATGGAGGGTGCTGGGTTCAAATCTTGGTCGAGCTCATCGGCGTAAACCTTGGGAGATTTTTGTGATTCTCTTTCAAAATAATAAAATTTTTAGATTATTTTAACAAGGATGGCAATCGAAGGTCATTCTCTCCATCACGTTTATATTCCCCATGCAGATAATCGACACAAAGGAGGTGGGTCAATAAGGGCGATTTTTCGCCCTTATTGATCGGAAAAAAGTTTCGAATTCAGATGATTGATCTGTGGCTTTTTATAGTTAAAGATGTGTATTTTTGTTTAATATAAGTTTTACGTGATAAATAAAATATTAAGTCATGGAAATTATAGTCCGAAAGTACAGTGTTTTGGCTTTTTACTGCATTTTTTACTTTTTTGCGTCTTTGAATTAATTTTTTACTAAGAGGCGCTAGATGAACTCATAAAAGACATTTTAGCTATTCAAATTCAAATCTTCTATTATTTTTATAATACATGAAGTAAAACTTAAAGAAATGAGACAAACAGCTGTGGTATTACAAGAAGCCGTTGCTTCCGTAACTTTCAGAGCAAAAAATACTATTTTGTTTCATGTCGTATAATTTAACCCTTTGCTGACCTTTTTCAAGTGTGACTCGGCAGTTTTGTTTCTATGGTATTAGGAATGAAAAATGACATTTTGGTATAAGGAAGAATCAAAATTTAGCAAGTAAATTACTTAAAAAATGTCTACTTCTTTCAAAAAAAAAAAATTCGTTGTAAAATTTAAATGAACTGAAGAATTTAGGCTTAACATTCTAAGTTGAAATTTACTATTTTAACTTTTCATGACAAGATGAAAAAAAAATACTTCATTATTCAACTAGAATAACAGAAACAAAATAATAAAATGAATCAGGTTGTATTGATTCCAACAATATATTTCCCTTTTCTTCTAAAAATTGCGAAAGAAAATGGTCTATAAACAGGACTTTTATTAACGCTTAAACATTAACTACAAGATAAAACTGCTTTCGGAACATACAATATTAAATGTCTAGAGAAAATAGAACTTTGCCTAAAGCTCTGAAGTTTTATTACTGTCACAAAAAGTAAATTGCTTGAATCTACTGTGGCATTTAATGCAGTTTTAATGAAACAATGTCAAATTGAAAAGAATCAACGTATTTTGATAGTTTCTTTCTATGTATATGGTATTTTGCTTTCGAAATACATTTAATGTAATTTTTTTTATCTTAAAATGTTGCTAAATGAATTACTTTGCATGCAGCACGTAATAATAATAATTATAATTATTATAATTATAATTACTTTAAAAAGTCAGTAAGTACGTCACAAACCAATATCAGAGGTTAGAAGTTAGTAGAAAACTGTTTCCAAATATGCTCATTGGTGGTAGCATTATCCAAATAAATGTTAATTTCGCATTTATGAGACAACAATTGTACGAGAAGAGCAGGGGCGTTCAAAAGTTGGACAAAGAATAAAGTGGCCGCGAACAATAATAGTAACTGCAATAGAGTAGACGGCTTAAGCCTACTGCTGAAAGATATAGACATTGACCGCTAAAGAAGCAGGTGAATTATTGTTGTTCGCCCATCTTCTCTAACCATTTACTCATAATTCTACTCTGCTTCTTCAGTCATAATTTTAACAGGACGACCACTTCATTCTTCGTCAACAACTCTGGAACGTCTTTGCTCTTCTTATACAACTGTTGTCTCATAAGTTCGAATTTATAATCTTTCAGTTGGATAATACTCATTTCTATATAGTTGGAAAGATTTTACTAGTAATTTCTGACTTCTCAAATCGGTTTGTGACAATATTTGCTGACTTTCCGTCACATAAAAGTCATGTTCTATTGTATACAAAATAGATATGCTACAAAAATCACTAAAAAAGTTCTATAAAAGTATTTTATTATTCACATAAAGTAAAAATATTTTTAAAGGCATCTTGCACACATTCTTTTTTTTAATAATAAAAAATAATACTCGTAATGTTTAATCAGGGGTTAGAGTTGCTTTCATTTGAATAACAGTTACCGAATATTTTTTTAACCTTATTTATTACAAACTTCTGCAATAAGAAAAAAAAAAGACTTTGAGCAATAGTAGAACCTCTACGTATTCTGTTGGGTGGGTGTTGTTTAAGGGTGTTCTTAACTGCTTCGCTCAACAAGGGAAAAACGTTTTGACACATTTACAAATTCATTTTTTAACAGAAAGATATGAAATTGGAATGCTTGACTATGGAAGCGATTTCGAATCAAACCTATTTTTCCATTTTATGATCAATAAATTAGCTATCCAGGTCTAAGCTATTTCGATCAGTACCCGTTTTTCTCCTGCTTTTCGACCGGTTTTTCTGCTTTCGTCGAGAAATGTGCTCAAAATTGTCAACTTTGAAGGCTTGTTATGAAAAATCTATTGTGTTTTTAAAAAAACTGAACATTGAGTGCAATTAGGCAGTTTCTGAATAATAACACCCGCTATTTTCATGCATTTCCGAACAAAATTAAATTAAAGCATGTGTCACAAAGTTGCTCTTTTTGATTTAAGAACACCCTTAAAACAGCGTTTTATCTGTGTCGGGGGATATTGGTCCGAGCAGGGGACTGCCACTATGGGGTCTTGCTAACCCTTTAAGACCCAATACGTATGATCGTGCGGGTTCGATTTTATCAAAATTGATTATTTTCTAGGAATTCATTCAATACTAAAGGGCTGAAACATTTAGAAATACAAAATATAATAAAAGATAGTTTAGAATGACTGGTTGAACACATAAAATTTTTTTTACCTTGCTTAAAAATCACATTTCTTTCGTTCCGTAAATTTCCCTCACGGGTCTTAAAGGGATATGGGAACCTAATCTGTATTTATGTACGCTTCGAAGAAAATCACTGAAAACTATGAAATGATTCGGGAGGTGGACGCGACTGGGTTCGAACCCATCACATCCCGTCCGACAGCTCTTACAACAGAATTTATCAACCAGCAATAAGAGTTCTCGACATCGAGGTGTTAATTTCTCTGTACATTCTGGTAAGAGTTCTGGCCTCTTAATTTTTATGGGAGCGATATAGGAAAGTGAGTACATTCATTGGGTAACATGAGAAAAGCAATTTAGACTATATATTGACATACTGTCGATTGATGAAATTCCACACGATTTTCATACGATATAAAAGACATGTAAAAGGAGCAAAACAAAAATATTTTAAAATAAAAGAAGAAAAGATATAGGTCAATCGTAAATATCATGCTTTTTTACATATATGTTTTCTAAAGATAGTATCGTAATAAAATTTATAAAGACGAAACTTTCAGACTCTCCAGGGAAAAAAAAATGCAACAAAAATTCAAAACATAAATATAACTAGATAGACATATATCTTAAATACCCTATGAAAAAAAATAATTGAAATAATTTATAAATAATGCTGATATTATTTAACATTAGCCTGCAAGTGTCTTCAAACTGTAAACCAAAATTTGTAACGTTGCTTAAATTTTTTCTTAGAAAATGGGATTATTAGAACTTTTTATTTAAACAGAACAGAAATTCATGTTTTTACAGCAACATAAATAAACTAATATACACTGTAAATCAAGAAATCTATAAGTTTTTTTTTCCTAAGAATTTTTTAAGAAACTAAGATGCCTAGAGCTTTTTATGTAACCGCAAACCAAGTTATATATAAAATTTTAATAAACTTACTGTAATTTTAGTTTATTCTTTTGTAAAACAACAGATTTTTGTAGCTTTACAAAATCTAGTTTTGAAGATTTAAATTTTTGTTTGTGCAGTGTACAGATACAATTATAGGAAGCATGTAGATTTCTGTAATTTTGGATATGTAAAATTACAGATGTTTTTTACAATGCACATGACTATCGCAGGGTCTTAATATTTTGGATTTTAAAAAATACCACAAACCCTTTAAACTGCATAAAAACTGCCCTTAGATTTTATTTATTTATTTGTTTATTTATTTTTATTTATTTATTTATTTATTTATTTATTTTTATTAAAAAAAAAGAACTACAGGATGGAAGAAGGTATTATATCTTTAGGTAAACTGTAGGCATTGCGATAAAAACATAGAACTTTTCGTTTGGATGATTTTTTCCTTATGTATACAGTCCTCTTTTTTCCAACACTAATTTCTGTAATTTATTTATAAGACTTTGAAAAGAAAAGATCTAAAAGATACCGTTACTAGACTCAAATATTCACTCGATACAAACAGAAAAAATGTTATAAATTAAAATAATCTCCAATTTCAAAATTATTAATTTAACTTTGTAAGTCAGACTATTCTTTGTTGTGTTATTAATTTAGCTGTAATATTTCAATTGTTTTCAGCATGTTAATAATAAATCGTAATAATAGACGCATTTTGCGACATAAATTCAATAGGTTTGTCAGTATAACGGGACAGCCAGAAACAAAAACAATTTAATTTTTTTTTATTATAACATTAATTTTTCCAATTTATTTTCTTTTGTATTTTATTTTTGTATTTGTATTTATTCCTTTTGTATTTTACCAAGACATGCTGTATCCTCTTTGCCCTTAATCGTTTTCGAATTTTAAAATATTTAATTTCGTTTATTTTTCAAAAAAAAAAAAAAAAAAAAAAATTTTTGAAATGAAATATTTTGGATAACTACTCAGATAGTATTTTAGAAAATTTGATTGCATGAAGGATTTATAAGCATTTATCTGTTTTGCGCAATATTTGCTATAAAAGTGTATCTTCAATGTAGACTTTTGAAGAGAAAGGGAGTCGAATTATCCTTTCTGAAAATAGGTAAACAATAAAAACTTCAGGCAGTCACCGTATTCAACTCGCGCTTGTTTTAAACTCGCGAACATCAGCTGAAATCCCTCATTTTTCTACCAGCATGCTAACCATTGTGCAGAGATAGTAGAGTGGGAGGTGAATGCAGAGATAATCACCTCGTCGAGTTAATGATCGAGTTAATCTAGACTTACTTAAGGGTGTTCTTAAAACAAAAAGATCAACTTTGTGACACATGCTTTAATTTATTTTTGTTCGGAAATTCATGAAAATAGCATGCGTTATTATTCAGAAACTGTCTAATTGCAATCATTTTTCTGCTTTTTCTAAAACACAATAGATTTTTTATAAAAGGCCTTCAAAATTGACACTTTTGAGCACATTTCCTGACGAAAGCAGAAAAACCGGACGAAAAGCAGAACAAAAACGGGTGATTAAAGTCATCGAACTATCTTATAATTGGATAGGTAATTTAATTATCATAAAATGGAAAAATAGGTTCTATTCGAAATCGCTTCCATAGTCAGGCATTCCAACTTTATATATTTCTGTTAAAAAATGAATTTGTAAATGTGTCAAAACGTTTTGCACTTGTTGAGTGCAGCAGTTAAGAACACCCTTTAAACTTGATCCGCTTATTAAAACGTAATAAAACTGTCAAGTCATATCTTGGTGGAAAATACCAAAAAATCTGATTTTAACAGCGTACTCGTAGTTCACTATTATTTATTCCTGCTCCCAAAAGTTGGAGGATTGGGAAAAATAAAAGTAACCCTAAGAAACAACTGTTAAAATCGGGTTTTTACGTGCTTTCCACTAAAACATGACTTGACAGACCAATTGCATTTTAATATGCTAATGAAGATTAAAGTAATCCTAAAATTTCATCCATGAACTCGATGAGGTGATTATCTGTGCTGTCACCTCCCGGTCTATAGCTAATGAAACCTTTTGAAGACTAATTGCTAACGCATTTTTTTTCTAATACTGTTTACAATTATAAATTTCTCAAGACAAAATTCTATTATTTCTGTTTTCTTATATTGAATCTATGTACTGCAATTAAAGAGAATTATTTCTTAAATAAATGTTATTTATATACGAAATCGACATCTTGAAATTCTAAATTTCCGTTTTAATGGGTTTTGTTAATTAGGAAAACTTATTTTTCAAATATGCAGGTTTTGAGCAACATGAAAAATTATTAAACCTAAAAATTAATAAGCAATCTAATGATTTATCTCAAAATCTCCTTCTGAAAGAAAAAAGAAAAGTCAAAACTTCTAATCAAATACAGAATTACTATATTTTTTACGTTTTTGAGAAGAAACATATTTAACGAAACGGCTTTTCATACAAATTGTAAAAAATCTTAATTTGATTCACCGCCTTTGTGGTGAATGATGATTATGGACAAGATATCGAAATACTGAATCAGTATTTTTCCACATCTCAAACAAAGGAAGTGCATTTTTTACAACATAAATAATAGAAATCAATTATATACAATGTATCTTTCTACAAATATTTAAGAGCAAAAAGAGTTTGAAAATTAAGATTAACTATACAAAATGAAATAAAATTATTTTCTAAGAATATCATGACATAAATAAGCAGAATGTTGTCTGTTTTAAACTTGCATTATTTTTCCGTCAAAACAATTAACTTATTAATTCAAAGATATTTTTAATTATTCGTTTTTTACTTTCTTCTATCTTTACAAGAAGAAAGTATTGGATTCATGAAAATTTTCGACTTCCGGTTTTCGACGGATTTATACGTTTTAGAAGGTCCTGAACACGTTTTGACTATTTTTAGAAAATGTCTGTCTGTGAGTCTGTCCGTCTGTCTGTCTGTCTGTCTGTGTGTCTGTCTGTCTGTATGTGACAAAAAATTTGTGGGCGCTCTATCTCAAGAACTAATGCTCGAAATTTAATAAAATTTTATATTCAGTTAGACCTTGATATGAATTAGTGCCTATTGGTTTTTGGTGAAAATTGGCCTGCAGGTGGCGCTGCTATACTACGTTTTTCATGATTTTCAAGATTGCTATATCTCAAGAACTAATACACAGAATTTCACCAAACTTCAGATTCTGTGATCCCTTGATATACATAGACGCTGATTAAATTTTGGTGTAAATTGGCCAGCAGGTGGCGCTGCTATGCCACGTTTTTCATGATTTTCATGATAGCTATATCTCAAGAACTAATACACAGAATTTCACCAAACTTCAGATTCTGTGACCCCTTGATATACATAGACGCTGATTAAGTTTTGGTGTAAATTGGCCAGCAGGTGGCGCTACTATGCCACGTTTTTCATGATTTTCATGAGAGCTATATCTCAAGAGCTAATGCACAGAATTTCACCAAACTTCAGATTCCGCGATACCTTGAGATACATAGCCGCTGATAAGGTTTTGGTGCGAACTACCCTATAGGTGGCGCTGCTATGCTACATTTTGCACGATTTTTGCGATAGCTATATCTCAAGAACTAATGCAGAGAACTTCATGAAATTTTAGATTCTGTTACACTAGAATATATAACATAATTAGACGTTGATTACATTTTGGTATTAACCTTGCAACAGGTGGTGCAGCTATGCTGCATTTTGCACGATTTTTCCGATAGCTATACCTCAACAACCAAAGCACAGAATTTCATCAAACTTCAGATTTTGTTACAAAATGACATATAACATAATTACACGATGATTACGTTTTGGTATAAATCCTTCTACTGATGGTGCTGTTGTGCTATATTTTACACTTTTTTTAAACTAGCTATATCTCAAGAACTAATGCACAGAATTTCATCAAACTTCAGATTCTTTTACACCATAACATAATTAGACGCTTTTTTACGTTTTGGCATAAATTGTCCAAGATATGGTGTTGCTGTTCTACGTTTTGCAATTTTTTTGTTATAACTATAGCTCAAGAACTAATGGACGAAATTCCATCAAATTTCAGATTCTGTTAGATCTTGACATAAATAGATGCTTATTAGGTTTTAGTATAAATTACCCAACATGACACACTACTAAGCTCATTTTCTCAGAATATTAATTAAATTTTGCTTTTTAGGCTTTTCGGATACCAGAATCTCATTAGGCTAGATCAAATGTTCGAGGAAATTCGATGGTGGGTAACTTTGGGGTCACCACGTTTTTTTTTTTTTTTTTTTTTTTTTTTTTTTTTTTAATATTAAAATGTACTTATGAGATAGAAGAAAGTTTTGGGATTGACACATCCAACTAGTTTTTATCTATGAGTCTATATTTTTATAATAATGTTTTAATTTAAAGCAAAGTAATTTCAGTAAGGAATTTCTTCGGCAGTTTCTGCTGATTATTTTGGTATTTAAAAAGAATTTTGAATAATTTATGCATATGAAGTATTGAAATGTCTCTTGATATTTATTTCATTTCTAAAAATGCCCCAATCTTCGGTAAAATGCGTTACTTACATTTTCAAGCAGAATTAAGTAATTCATATTTATCTTCCAATAAATAAGGATAAGAAATGTTACAATTTAAATGTTTTATTAGATTTCAGCGTTTTCTGATACTAAAATGGGAAAGACATTTTAAAGAAAGAAGTCTCTGAAAAATCGTAAAACATAAAGTATTATTAAAGTATTAAAACATTTTTGTATATTTTTGATAAAATGTAAAAGCGTTAAATAGAAAAATATGCATAATATTTCGAATAGTTTAATATTCATATTTTTATGCTTTGTCCAAATTTATATAAAATAAGATCTTAAATTGTATATTATATACTAAAATATTTTTTATGAATTAGTAAAAAACGTCATGGTTATTTCTTTACATACCCTTATAAAATTATAAGTATTAGTAATACTAAATTAACGAAAATTTTATGTAATCTTTAAAAAATCTTTACACAAATAACTGTCTTCTAAATAAAAGTATGTACCCACTCGTATATAACGCCCTGTATTTGGTACTTTAAAAAATGCATAGAAAATAGGCTGGAACATATAATTTCACAAAATCAAAAATACATATTTCAAATAAGTCTACAAGTTAGATTTATGACTTATTCATATGGATAAATGATAACAAAAATACAAATAAACTTATTTTCTACATTCGCTAAACTAGTAGGTTTTGGTAATGCATATTTAAATAATTTAAATTTTTTTGTTAAAGTTGGGCAATATATTTCTGAATAAATGTAAAATTTTCTGCTTTAGTACTATTGCCTAAATAGGTACAAAGGGTACATAAATAGATGACTATTGAAAAGATTTTATGGGAACCTATAAGGTGAAGATTTTTTTTTATTTCAGTGACTTTTTTACTGTGATTTTAGATTTACCCTAATTTCCTGCGTATAATCCGCGGATCAAACAATTCTTTTTTGACCCAGAAATTTTATTTAGTGATTGAAGACCAATACTTACGGCGATCTGACAAGCTACATTTCTTTTTAATCAAATTCTGGGTCGAAAAAGAATTGTTTTATCCGCGGATTATACGCAGGAAATTAGGGTAATTCAAATTTCAGACAATAAGGCTCTGACAGCGATTGGTGCTCTTTTCAGCCCTAAATTTTGAAACTTCCGGATTTATTCAATACATTTTATCTATTTATTTATTTAGCATTGGAGAAGAGAGAAATAAAAAAATTAAGCCTTTTTTTAGATTTTAGCATGTTTCACCGATTTAACGGTTATTACTTTCAGCGCAATCTATCGCTCTTATTCGTAACTAAAACTTGGAATCACAGAATAAAAACTCCTGGCATCATACATAATCCTCCTGAGAGAATTTTTTTATATAATGTAACAGTTTGCAATTTATTGAATTTAAAAATCCATCAGTTATTTTTGTGACATCCTGTAGATTTACAGAGAAAAACACTAAAATCTGCCACAAAACCAGTTTCATCATATATGTTTGGCATTATAAATATTAGATTTATTTTCAAAATTTTCCTTATATAATAAAAATTTGAGAACCAAATTTGCATTTTAAGGAAACTATATCTCCTGAATTATGCGTTTTATTGAAATTGAATTATGCGTTTCACGTACTCGTGTTTTAATTATTATTTATATTTTACAGAGGAAAACAGTCTTTTTACTTTCTTCTATCTTTACAAGAAGAAAGTATTGGATTCATGAAAATTTTCGACTTCCGGTTTTCGACGGATTTATACGTTTTAGAAGGTCCTGAACACGTTTTGACTATTTTTAGAAAATGTCTGTCTGTGAGTCTGTCCGTCTGTCTGTCTGTCTGTCTGTCTGTATGTCTGTATGTCTGTCTGTATGTGACAAAAAATTTGTGGGCGCTCTATCTCAAGAACTAATGCTCGAAATTTAATAAAATTTTATATTCTGTTAGACCTTGATATGAATTAGTGCCTATTGGTTTTTGGTGAAAATTGGCCTGCAGGTGGCGCTGCTATACTACGTTTTTCATGATTTTCAAGATTGCTATATCTCAAGAACTAAAGCACAGAATTTCACCAAACTTCAGATTCTGTGACCCCTTGATATAAATAGACGCTGATTAAGTTTTGGTGTAACTTGGCCAGCAGGTGGCGCTGCTGCGCCACGTTTTTCATGATTTTCATGATAGCTATATCTCAAGAACTAATGCACAGAATTTCACCAAACTTCAGATTCTGCGATACCTTGAGATACATAGCCACTGATAAGGTTTTGGTGTGAACTGACCTATAGGTGGCGCTGCTATGCTACATTTTGCACGATTTTTGCGATAGCTATATCTCAAGAACTAATGCAGAGAACTTCATCAAATTTTAGATTCTGTTACACTAGAATATATAACATAATTAGACGTTGATTAAATTTTGGTATTAACCTTGCAACAGGTGGTGCAGCTATGCTGCATTTTGCACGATTTTTCCGATAGCTATATCTCAACAACCAACGCACAGAATTTCATTCAACTTCAGATTTTGTTACAAAATGACATATAACATAATTACACCATGATTACGTTTTGCTATAAATCCTTCAACTGATGGTGCTGTTGTGCTATATTTTACACGTTTTTTTTAACTAGCTATATCTCAAGAACTAAAGCACAGAATTTCATCAAACTTCAGATTCTTTTACACCATAACATAATTAGACGCTTTTTTACGTTTTGGCATAAATTGTCCAAGATATGGTGTTGCTGTGCTACGTTTTGCAAATTTTTTGTTATAATTATACCTCAAGAACTAATGGACGAAACTCCATCAAATTTCAAATTTTGTTAGGTTTTGACATAAATAAATGCTTATTAAGTTTTAGTATAAATTACCCAACATGAGGCACTACTAAGCTCATTTTCTCAGAATATTAATAAAATTTTGCGTTTTAGGCTTTTCGAATACCAGAATCTCATTAGGCTAGGTCAAATGTTCGAGGAAATTCGATAGTGGGTAACTTTGGGGTCACCACGTTTTTTTTTAAATATTAAAATGTACTTATGAGATAGAAGAAAGTTTTGGGATTGACACATCCAACTAGTTTGATTAAGATTTGCATATTACAAGATATTGATTGATAGTTTGAATATTATGAAATGATTTTTAAACGATTATGAAACATTGCATATTTTAGTGTCCTGAAACTCTTGTTCAAGAATATATCATCAGGTATTTAAAAGATAATTGACATTATAATCTATTTTTTAATCACCAGGTAACCTTGGTGATGAATTGACCCTGATGAAACCCCCTGGTGATTTGATAAACTCTTGTTCAAGAATATATCATCAGGTATTTAAAAGATAATTGACTTTATAATCTATTTTTTAATCACCCAACACTTAAATTAAAAAATATTCACATATAATTATTTTACTTATTTATGTTAGATTTCAATATTTTAAATTAGTGCAGTAAATTATCACTTTGAATGACAAAATCATTTGAAATTTCTATCATCAATTTTTCTTTTATTTATTATCGTTTATTATTTTTTCAATTTTCACTCTTAGGTCTTACAGTCATTACAATTCTTGTCTTTTACATTTCTCAAGCTAAAAGAATGCTTCATATTTAAAATTCATTAAAACATTGCGTAGGAGTTAACACTCCCTTCATTTTCTTTCATATTTATGTGTTATGAACAAGAAACAAATTAGAAAACTTCTGAAAAATAACTTTTTCGAAAGGGTGTTTTTCATTTTATGCATGCTAATTTTTGTTTCTATCTTTAGCCAAATATTGATTTCAGTCCAGAAAACAACATTTAAATCATGGTTCTCTGCAAATGATGTTTTAAAATTGTGCTTTTTTAAGATTTTTAAATATACATTTTATGAAACATGGTGTACATATACTACTCCCAAGAAACATTTGGATTTATTACATGGCATAAAATGAATCTAATTAGCATATTACATTTAAAGCAGTCATAATTGTAATTAAATCGCCACTATTTAATAGTAGGTAAATAAAGAATAATTACCACAAGAATTGAAATTTCAGTTTCAGATTTAATCCTTAATTACTGCGTGTTGCTTTTTGGTAACACATCCAACTTAATTTTCTAAAATGCTATTAGAATAATATCGAAGTTCTAATGTCTAATAAAGACAATAAAATATGACGCCAATGTATTCACGGGAGTAACAGAATGGATTGAGAGGAAAAAAACGATTTATTTTTTCAATTACATCTGCTTTGTGCTTTGCGTGGAAGCTTGCGAAATACCCTATTTTGTTTGGTAGTAAGCAAGTAAAATTTATTCCTTATCATAATTCTTAAAATTATTGTGTACTTACTATTAAACATTTTTATCAAGGAAAGTCATTTTTCAATTAAATCCCTGTGCTATCAGTTGGTAAAAATCTTTTTTTTTTTTTTTTGCATAAATTATAATACAAAATAGGATTTTTTTTTATTTAATTTTTCGCCTGGTTTATTTAAATAATGAAATCCGAAAAATATTTTATTGAATTGGTTTATAAATAAAAAGAATATTGCCCAGTTAAACTGATGGCATTGAGCTCACAGGCTACTCATACTAATTGTACATTACTTGTACATTAATTGTACAGCCTTGTATTTTCGTTAATTCCGTTCGAAAAAAAATTAAGAAGGGGAAACAGCTCTCCCCTTTCTCCTTTTTTATACTTAATCATTGAACTTCCTAAACTATCAAGTACATGCTTTATCATATTAAAAAATCTATATCCAAATTTCAGAGCAAATCGGATAATTCTTAATAAAAACCCATTTAGCATTTATATAATTTAAGAGGAGTTATTCCCCTTTTTTATACTTAACCATTAAACTTCCAAAACTATTCAGAGATTTGAACGAAATCTGACAATTCTGATTGAAAAATCCATTTATGCAAGTTAAGGGGAGGGGCATTAGAACCCCCGTTCCCCCTGTTTATACTTATTCAATGAACACCTAATAACAGCCATGAACTCGCCTCATCAGAATGATCCTATATCTAAATTTTTAACGAAAACTGTTAATTCTGCATGAAAATCCCGTTTATATCAATTAAGGAGAGGGGCATGAGCCCCCCGTTCCCCCTGTTTATACTTATTCAATGAACACCTAATAACAGCCACGGTATCGCCTCATCCGAATGATCCTATATCTAAATTTTGAACGAAAACTTAATTCTGCATGAAAATCCCGTTTATATCAATTAAGGGGGGGGGGGCATGAGCGCCCCGTTCCCCCTGTTTATACTTATTCAATGAACACATAATAACAGTCACGGAATCGCCTCATCAGAATGATCCTATATCTAAATTTCTGGACAAAAACTGTTAATTCTGCATGAAAAACCCATTTATATCCATTAAGAGGAGGGGCATGAACCCCCCGTTCCCCCTCTTATACATATCGAATGAACTCCAAAAACTAATCAGGGAAGCGCCTTGCCAGGATATACCTATATACAAAATTTCAAGTGGATCCGATATTTTTATCATGAGTTATCGCGTTACGCACGAGCGCACGTACATGCAGAACGGACGGGCACATAAGCTCTCAGGCTATGATAGCCTGTGAGCTAAAAATCAGGCATTTAAAGATTAAAATAAAATTCTATACTCAAGATTCTTTTTTATATAAAAACATAACATGTTCACAGAAGGAAAATATTATTTCGTAAACTATTCTATTGTTGAGTCCAAAAGCAAAATGATAATAATATATGATACTAAAATGTCTTCGGATTTAAGAATGATTTATTGATCGAGAAGGTATCTCAAATGCTAATTTAATTACTCTGCCTTAAAGTGTTTCCCAAAAAGATCAAACTAATACATATGCCACTATTTTAGTTCTGAAGCAAATTTTTAATTTACTGAAATTTTGACTTTATACAAGTAAAACTTAGTCATAGACACGTGCTGCCTTTAAGAATTAAATATAAAAGTGATTAGCTTGTTAATGCTTACTTTGTAGAGTCTAGCTGCGAAATAATAATACTATATGTCAAAATTACACTACTGGATTCAAGAATAAAGCTTTTACTAATCGAAAAAAGCCAAACATTAATTTTAATTCTCTGCTGTAACTCGTCTGCAATCAAAAGCAAAAAACATGCACCACTATTTTCGTTACAGATAGCAGGAGAAAATTTTGCACAAGAGATAAAAATTTTTCTCTTGAGACTTAACGCAGATACTTGTACGCATGCTACTTGAAAACTTAAAAAATAAAAACCCAATAAAAACATAATAAGTATGAAAAATTCGGTTTCTGGTGTTTTCGCTCCTTCACGTACAAAAACGGTTATAGATGTGAAAATATGAGTCATTAGACAACAAAACAGAAGAAACAAAATGAAAGATAAAGCGGTCTCGATTCCTTCTAAGCATTTTAAAACGTTTTGTGACATAACTGAAAAGAAATCACACATATCTTGAAATTCTTTTAGCAGTTTTACGTTTTTTTCACTTTTATTTATTATTTTACATAGAGGCTTGCACACGTACTAGCACCGCACAAGCAGCAACCAGGTAAAAATCTTATTTAAGTCCAACGCATAAATTTAAGGAAAAGAGCTAAACATGCTGTAAAAGGATTATTCCAATAACTTCCGAATAATGTAACATTTACCATAAAATACAATCCGTCTTTAGTGAATAATTGTTTAATATACCGAATGTACATTATGCATGGAGCAATCTAGCATGTACAGATTGCAATTATAGTATGTAGGTTACCACTTTTTGTACATGATAATGCTCTATGAAAGTTGCTAATTTCTTGAAAAGAATGTGATATTAGCTGCATGTTCTTCATAAGCATAATACGAATTCCAAAGCTAAGTAGATCTCCAATCAACATCGATAAAAATAATCCATACGGCTTTATTTTAATATTTTTGAAAGTATAGAAAACATCATCAGCCCAAAAAAAAAAAAAAAAAAAAAAAAACAGGAAACACATGGAAATGACATAGTTAAACATTCTTGAACATATTTGGAGAGATTTGCTGCTTTTAGCCATTTTAGAGACAAAAAAAAAAAAAAAAAAAAAAAAAAAAAATACGTGTGGCACTCGGGGATTTCCGCGGTAAAGCTATTGCATAGCATTTTTTATCAACTTATGCAATTATAATTATTTATTTATGCAGTTTTTTTTTTGTCTTTGATATTAATTCAAGTTTTTTCTTTTTCTTTGATATTAATTCAAGTTACACATTTTGAGCGTGATGACCGATAAGAAAACAAATTTTTTTCTTTTATTGAATAAATGAGAAGCCTGCCGAACTGAAACGCCGTTAGCCGGAGTGTTAGGTTTTTTTCTCATTACGGAATTTCTAGATTCGGTCGCCGCGCTCAAACCCCGCGACAAAAGCTATGCAATAGCTTAAATGTGCCACCCTGGGGGGTGACACACAAGACATGCATAGTATGAATAAGCAGTTGCAGACCTTTCAAATGATGTGTCACACGACTGGTGTTGTAAAGAAATTAAAAATATGCCCCCTGGGAGGGGTGACACACAAGACATCCATAATATGAATAAGCAGTTGCAGACCTTTCAAATGATGTGCTACAACACTGGTGTTGTAAAGAAATAAAAAATGTGCCCCCCCTGGGGGACAGAGCGGGGGGGCACACAAGACATGAGTAATAGGAAAAGGCAGTTTCAGACCTTTCTAAAGATATGAAACACGAGGGGTGTGGATAAAAATTTAAAAATTTCCCCTTTGGGGGAGGGGGGGCAAAGTGGGGTGCGGCACCCCAAACATGCATAATTTCAATGAGCAGTTACAGTTCTTTTACACGATATGCCACACGATGGGTGTATATACAAATTTAGAAAATACCTTCCTGGGGCAGAGAGGGAGGATGGCACACCGGACGTGCAAAATATGAATAAGCAGTTTAAGGCCTTTCCAAAGATATGCCACATGACGGGTGTTTACGAAATTTGGAAAAGTACCCCCCTGGGAGGTTGGAGGGTGCATCGAATGCGTAAAAAATTATAAATGGTCAATTTTTTCTAGCAATGTAGCACACGATGGGTGTCATCGAAATTTAAAAAAATCACATCAGGCAAAATGTTGAAAGATTTGCCGGCGGGGGGAGGGGGCGCATTCATATGAATAGTCACAGGGCTTTAGAACGATACATCACACGAGTTCTTCCCCCCCCGCACCCCGAAGAGGGGAAGGTGGTAATCTTCCACAAAATATACACCGAATACATTTCAATTTTTATAAATAGTATTTATCGAAGTTCCGTGTAAAAAAAAAATACCGCGTCAATGTCTGCCGAAGTCTACCGAAGGATACCGTGCCGAAGTTTGCCGAACTAAAACTACGTTAGCCGGAGTGTTAGGTTTTTTTCTCGTTACGGAAGTGTTAGGTTTTTCTCGTTGTGGAAGTGTTAAGTTTTTTTCTTGTTACGGAATTTCTAGATTCGGTCACCGCGCTCAAAACCCGCGATAAAAGCTATATAATAGCTTAAAACTGAATAAAATGCTCGAACAATCATTTTTAAAGAATCCTCAAGCGATTTGTCGTATTTTAAAGAAGACATTCTGTTTTATATTTGCACAAACACAAAAATATTGTTACGAATTTTGTAAATAGTTAGTGTTTGTACTGTAAAATAATGTAGATAATCTTATTAAGCTCCATTTCTTTACTAATATTAGTTTTTATTACATTGTCTCTGTTATCAAGCAAACTTGTCTATTATTTTCAGTGAATGTCTATGGCAGCTTTGCGAAATATTAGAGATATCGCCAAGTTGGCGTCACTTTTGGCGACTAATTTTGGTGATGGTAACCCTTCCCTATTTATGGTAACCCTCCCCCTTAGGTCTACTGATACATTGAATGTTGTTCCGTGGTTTTCCAGTTTTTTCGAGATGGTTCTAGAAATTTCCAGCACCTGCTGCGAGCTTATATAAGGAGAGCGATACGAGCTGCTGTGATTATTATTTACCAGTCAGTCATTGAGTGAACAAGGCGTTTGTTAGCAAGTTTGCTTGAGTTTCATTTATGTTGTTTTGAATGTTATTAAGTGTTGAGACGTTGTATAAAGAGTCTCTGGGATCTAAAGCTATACTTGTACGATAGATTTGAGTAGTTATTTTTGAATATCTAGCAATATTTGTGAGTTTCGAAGACTTTGTTGTTCTGAAGATCTGTAAATAAATTATTTTCTACTTTTCTAAGAGACAAGAGTTTGAAGTTCTCTAACCATAAGATCAAAAGAACCCCATATACGCTGTAACATTTGGTGTCAGGAGTCGGGATCTTATGGCGAAAACAAGAACAATGGACGGACAACTGAAAGAACTGTTAGAAGCTATTAATGGAATAAAGGCAGAATTGACGAAAGGCCAAGAAGAGTTGGCGGATAAAATGAATAAAAAGGAAGAAAGAATGGAACAGTTGACAAATAAAATTGATAAAGGCCAAGAAGAGTTGGCAGAAAAAATGAATAAAGGCCAAGAAGGGTTGGCGGATAAAATGAATAAAAACGAAGAAAGAATGGAAGAGTTGACAAATAAAATTGAAAAAGACCAAGAAGATGTGACTGAAGAAATGAAAAGAAGCCAAGAGAGAATGGAAGAATTAAAGGAGGAAGTTAATAAAAGCCAAGAAGAAATGAAGAAAACTTTGGAAGAAAAGTTCTCATCGGTAGAGAGAAGAATAGATTCGGTAGAAGAGAAAATTCAGAATGAAGTTAGTAATGTTGAAGAGAAAATGGAAAGAAAAATAGAGGAAGTAGAAGAGAAAATTCAGAATGAAGTTAGTAATATTGAAGAGAAAATAGTTGAAGTAGATAAAAAGCTAAATAAAAAAGTACAAGATCTTGAGAAGAAGCTTTCAGCGTCCAGTGGTAATTATGAAGAATTTAGAAATCCGGCTGCTTCTCCCGTGCACATCAAGCTGTCGACATACGACGGAAAGAGTTCCTGGCAAGTTTACAAGACCCAATTCACCATTGTAGCCGAAGCGAACAAATGGAGTGACGAGGTGAAAGCTTGTCAACTGGCAGCATCTTTAAGAGGAGAAGCCGCCGATGTGCTGCAAATATTGCCCGATATGACGCAACTCAATTTTGAGACTCTAAGTTGTGCACTTGAAATGAGATTCGGCGAAAAATTCTTCAAGGATTATACGAGAATACAAATGAAGAGCCGCCATCAAAAATCGAGTGAAACCCTTCAAGAGTTTGCCTCGGAAATTGAACGGCTTGCAAATTTAGCATTCATTGACTGAACAACAAATGTACGGGAAATGCTCTCACTGCAATATTTTGTAGACGGAATAAAAGATCCAGAAGTGCGGAGAGCGGTACGAATGGCAGATGTACAGGATTTAAAGGCTGCACTACTATATGCCTTAAAGTTGGAAGCAGCTACACAAGCGAGCCGAAGAGATCGTCATTCAGTCCGAGGGGCAACGGTGAACGAAAGCTCAGACACTGAGAACGACGTCTTGAAAGAAATTAGGAAAATAAATCAAGAAATTGAAGCTTTAAAATACGGAAGAACAAGTTCAAGAAGACAGAATCTCACGTGCTGGGGATGCGGTGATACAGGACATCTCCGAAGAAATTGCCCCGAAATCCACGAACGTGAGATAAATTCAAACAGTCAGCAGGGAAACTAAATTTTGGCCATCTTGCGGGGCGGAGGTTGCCAGAGAATGAAAAGCCCCACTTGAAGATCCTCCAGATATCAAAAATGAGGGGCGGTGATAATGCATTATATGTGATAGGCTTTATTAACGGAATTCAATGCCGTATGATTGTCGATACAGGAGCCAATGTGACAATAATAAGAGAAGATTTGGCTCGAAAATTGAAATCTAAACTCATCTGGACTCCACCATGCGTTACCCTGCAAAATGTGACGGGCGACAAGATTGGCATATATGGAAAGGCCAATTTAACCATACACTTTGGAGGAACGAAATATTGCCATACGGCATATGTGGCTGACATAACAGATCCTTGCTTAATCGGGCTAGATTTTCTGAAGAAGTTTGGCTTCAAGCTTGATTTCAAAAATAACAAAATGCTCTCAAAATTTGAAGAAATAAGTCTTTTTGGATTAAATAATGAAATTGAATGTAAACAAACAGTAATAGCCAAAGAAGACATCAATCTAGATCCAAAAACAGAATTTTTAGTTCCAGCTGAAATTAAAAATGAAACTAATTACCGATTTGGCCATACAGATTATCCAGAAGACAATAGTACACAAGCAGGAGTATTGGTGGCTTCTTCTGTAGTAGACCTCTCGAAAAAGACCATTCCAGTCAGAATTTCTAACATCAGTGATAAGACGAAGACTATCAAGAAAGGAGAGGTGATAGCATCGTGTGCTCCTGTGACGTGCATAAGTCAAAATTCCAGTCACTCCGAGAAATCTTCAGATAATTTAGTCAAGGATTTGTTACAAAATACAGACTTAGATCCAAAACAGATGGATGCCGCGGAAAATTTAATTAGGGAATCCCAAAGTTTATTCTCCCAAACATCTGAAGACTTTGGACGAACTAAAATGGCACAACACCGAATTGACACGGGAGATCACTCTCCTATTAAACAGCACCCTAGACGATTACCTTTTGCCAAGCAAGAAGAGGTGCAAAATTTAATTAAGGATATGGAAGAAAATGACGTCATAGAACCATCGACAAGTCCCTGGGCGTCTCCCATTGTATTAGTAAGAAAGAAGGATGGTTCTACAAGATTTTGTGTAGACTACCGCCGACTGAATGACGTCACTAAAAAGGATAGTTACCCTCTACCAAGGATCGAAGACACTCTCGACACACTTGCGGGCAACACTTGGTTCTCGACTCTGGGTCTGAAGAGTGGTTACTGGCAGGTAGAGATCCATCCGGACGACCGCGAGAAGACTGCCTTCACAACGGGAGAAGGATTATGGCAGTTCAAGGTAATGCCTTTTGGTCTATGTAACGCACCTGCAACTTTCGAACGGCTTATGGAAATGGTTCTCCGGGGGCTGTCATATGAAGCATGCCTTGTTTATTTAGATGATATCATAATCATAGGGAAATCTTTTGATGAACATCTGAACAACCTCAGGCGGGTGCTACAAAAATTAAAGGAAGCTAATTTGAAGTTAAGCCCTTCGAAGTGCAATTTGTTTCGCAATGAAGTAGCCTACCTTGGACACATCATTTCGGCGGAAGGAGATAGGACCGATCCAGAGAAGATATCGGCCGTGAAAAATTGGAATCGTCCAGCAGATGTTCACCAGCTTCAATGTTTTCTAGGATTATGCACCTATTACAGAAAATTTGTCAAAGGCTTCTCGATGATTGCAAGGCCACTTCATAAATTAACAGAAGCCAATCAAAAATTTATGTGGACACAGGAATGTGACGCTGCTTTCGAAAAGCTTAAGGAGGCCTTAACATCCACTCCAATTTTGTCATATCCTCAAATCGATAAACAGTTTATACTTGATACGGATGCAAGTAACGAAAGCATTGGCGCTGTACTGTCCCAGGAAATCGACGGCCAGGAGCGTGTTATCACCTATTTCAGCAAGTACTTGTCAAAGGCCGAGCGAAACTACTGCGTAACAAGAAAAGAGCTTCTTGCTGTAATGAAAGCCGTAGACCACTTTCATCACTATCTTTACGGTCGAAAATTCCTGATCCAAACTGATCATGCTTCTCTAACTTGGCTATTGAATTTTAAGAACCCTGAAGGCCAGATAGCCAGGTGGATACAAAAGCTTCAAGAGTACGATATGGAGATACGCCATCGAAAAGGCTCATCACATGGAAATGCAGATGCTCTCTCAAGAAGACCCTGCTCAGAGAATTGTAGATACTGCGACCGGGTTGAGAAGCAATTTAATGCCAAAGGTCCTATAATAAGACAAGTTACAACTGGGTCTACATCATCGCAAGATCCGTGGAGTGACGACAGCCTGCGTAAAGATCAACTTGCTGATTCTGAAATTAAGCCAATTCTAGAGCTGAAAGAGGAGTCCAACAGGATGCCCAGCTGGCAAGACATGGCCCATTATCATTCTACGACTAAACGTTATTGGGCTCTCTGGGATTCCTTACATTTGAAGAACGGCATCTTGTACCGAAAATGGGAGTCTGATGATGGAAAGACATGTAGATGGCAACTACTACTCCCTAAGTCGAAAATTTCTATGGTCCTTCAAGAACTGCATGGTAGTCTCACAGGAGGTCATTTTGGTGTAATGAAGACCCTGCAAAAGGTTCGAGAGCGTTTCTACTGGAATAATGTTCGCAGTGACGTGGAGAAGTGGTGTCGAACTTGTGACACCTGTGTAGCACGTAAAGGTCCTAAGAGGCGAACCCGTGGACGATTCCAACGTTATAATGTAGGAGCTCCTTTCGAGCGAATTGCTCTAGACATCCTGGGTCCACTTCCTGGAACATCTGATGGCAATAAGTACATCCTCGTTGTCATGGACTACTTCACTAAGTGGCCTGAAGCCTACGCCATTCTTAATCAAGAGGCGGTAACCGTAGCAGACATACTGATTCAACACTGGGTTTCCAGATACGGAGTTCCTCTTAAAATCCATTCCGATAAAGGAAGAAATTTTGATTCGGCTGTGTTCAAGGAAATGTGTGAACTACTCGGCATGGACAAAACTCGAACAACACCTCTACACCCTCAATCGGACGGCATGGTGGAGCGATTCAATCGTACCATCCTAAATAGCCTCTCTCTCCTGGTGTCTAGAGACCAACAGGACAGGGACAAGAAATTGCCTCTTTTCCTGCTTGCCTACAGGAATGCCACTCATGAGGCCACTGGTTACTCCCCTTCTCAAATGCTCTTTGGTCGTGATCTTCGTCTGCCTGCGGATCTTTTGTTTGGCCATCCTCCTGACGCTCCTTTGTCGCCTGAAGAATACGTGGATGGACTCCAGGCACGGATTGAGGAGATTCATCGTCTAGAACCGAATCGTACTGCCATCGGAAAAGATGAAGAAACGGTATGACACAAAGGCAACTGGACATGAGTTCAACGAAGGTGACAAAGTTTGGTTGTGGAATCCCATACGTCGTAAGGGACTGTCGCCAAAATTACAAAGAAACTGGGACGGTCCTTACACAGTCGTCAACAGGCTGAACGACGTCGTCGTACGCATACAAAAATCGCCACACGCCAAACCCAAGGTCGTACATTATAACCGGCTAGCCCCTTATTTTGGCCAAAGTGATTAGAAATTCAAAGCTGGAATTTCAGACCATGGTCATGAAAGTCACTTTTTGTAAATATGTAAATAGCAATTAGTTCTTATTTATGTAAATTTTATTATTATTGTTATTATTTATTTATTTATTTATTTGTTTATTTATTTTAAGTGTTTTCCTCTAACTCAAGGATTGCACTGCCCGGGACGTGCAGTCTTTGAGGAGGAGGTAGTGTTACGAATTTTGTAAATAGTTAGTGTTTGTACTGTAAAATAATGTAAATAATCTTATTAAGCTCCATTTCTTTACTAATATTAGTTTTTATTACATTGTCTCTGTTATCAAGCAAACTTGTCTGTTTTTTTCAGTGAATGTCTATGGCAGCTTTGCGAAATATTAGAGATATCGCCAAGTTGGCGTCACTTTTGGCGACTAATTTTGGTCGCCAAATTTGGCGATTGTTGGCGATGGTAACCCTTCCCTATTTATGGTAACCCCCCCTTAGGTCTACTGATACATTGAATGTTGTTCCGTGGTTTTCCAGTTTTTTCGAGATGGTTCTAGAAATTTCCAGCACCTGCTGCGAGCCTATATAAGGAGAGCGATACGAGCTGCTGTGATTATTATTTACCAGTCAGTCATTGAGTGAACAAGGCGTTTGTTAGCAAGTTTGCTTGAGTTTCATTTATGTTGTTTTGAATGTTATTAAGTGTTGAGACGTTGTATAAAGAGTCTCTGGGATCTAAAGCTATACTTGTACGATAGATTTGAGTAGTTATTTTTGAATATCTAGCAATATTTGTGAGTTTCGAAGACTCTGTTGTTCTGAAGATCTGTAAATAAATTATTTTCTACTTTTCTAAGAGACAAGAGTTTGAAGTTCTCTAACCATAAGATCAAAAGAACCCCATATAAGCTGTAACAATATACTTCTGGCTGATTTAGTTTGTTTGTTTGTTGTTTGGTTTCTGTCTGTCTAATTCAAATATTTTAATAAATTTTTACTGCATTAAAATTTTCCAACTTTTGCATATGAGTTTTTTGTTCGTGACATTGCAATATGCAAGCATTTTTAGAGCTTTACTCCAGCAGGAGGGGGACATAAACACGGTCTGGCTACAGATGTAATATATATCAATAGTAAATCCAACAGGAACGATACTGGCAAAATTAGCGATAAAACAACAGAGTCACAGTATTGCTTAATATAGTTTTTTTTGACAAAATTGCGTTTGATATTATCTTAAATATTTAAAAACCTTTATTAGATTTTTGATAAAAGACAAATTATTCATTTTTTCTGGGTTTTTTTTCTTTTCTTTTTTTTTTTTTTTTTTAATGACCTGAAATATAAAGGGTGGATATTGCCATTATCAAACCAAGTGCATATCTGAACACCGTGAAATCGAAACAAATACTTTATATTTACTAGATAAATAATTACCGTGAAGAATTTTATATTAGACATGAAATACAATATGTAACGAGGCCAATCAATAATAAAACTCCACCTTAAAAATAAGTTTACTAAATCAATTTATTTTACAAAGTAAAAAATCGATGGTTGCAGTAAAAAGACATGAAATGTAAAATAAGGTGTGTTATAAAAAGGGTGTGTTATTATTTTTAAATTAACTAACTTATTGCCATAGAAACAGTGGAATTTCTTATCGAACAGATTTTAAATATTTATGAAAAAAGTAAGATTACATATTTGTGAAAAAACAAAAAGTGAAGATTTTTTAATGATGTTTTTTAGCACAAAATAATACAAAGGAGACAATCGATATGTATCCAAACACAATATTTTCACTGAGGAAGTTTTAAACATTTATTGTATGTTTTGTTAATATTAATGATTGTAATAAAAATAAGACATAAACTAAAATTTTTTGCGCTTTACACGACATATATCATAAGCAATCAAGTAATTTTACTGGTGCATATTCATCCAAATTTTTGAAAATTAGGAGAAAATATTTCTTAATTTTTTTATAATATTTACACAATTTGTTTAGAAACTTTTTAATGGGAATTAAAAACAAAAACAGTGCAAAATTCACCTTGTTTACTAATTTGAAAACGTAAAAATACACGTAACCATACATAAATTACTTAAAAGATGCACAAGAATACTTATAAAATCTTAAAAATACATTTAAAGTCCTTTAAAAAGTTCAAAAGTTCAGAACGTTTTCAACCGTCACTTACTCGGTCTTCGTCAGTGAGAGAAACTACAAAATGACAGCTATTACTGCTGGCGTTCTCAGGCTCATCCGATACAGTCCATTTTTACATCGAGGGAGGAAGGATGGGGGATGAAGAAAACGCAGCAAAATGGATAGAATAAAACTTTTGAAAATATTTCAAAAACCACAGGCTTAACTATTATGAATAAAATTTATCCATATTGCGTGAATATCGTACGAAAGTGCATCATTACATGCTATTTCTTTATTGGATATTACTTCGATGGATTCTCTAATGACAGCTTCTATGTGACTAGTAGTATGATATTTTATACTCATGATGCCTTGTGGGTAGCTTAGTAAAATGCTTACTATTTGTATTTTAATTGTTTTTAGAATTTTTATTATTTTTTTTTTTTATAAAAAATCACTTTTTAACTGTGTTTAAGTCTTTCTTTCTTTATCTTCTTTAGTCTTTTAAAAGTTCTTTATTAAGATGTTAAATATATGCATATGGCAAACCATAAATAAATTTAATATTTTTTATAAACTGGTACCTGTTTTCAATTCATGATTCTTGCCTTTATAATTATGACCATTAAAAATTTGTAGTACTTCATAGGAGGACCTGAGTTTCCAAATAATAACAGGAATTTGGAAAAATTCTTTACGAAAAAATTTACGTAAATTTCAGAAAAGTTTTCGTTTTTCCACGAAAAAACGGAAATTTTCCGTTAAAAAATGGGGTTGTATTGGCATTTTAATTGCCAGTATATTATCCATAAAATTGTCCGGTTTTTTATACTCTGTAGATAACACTTGTTTTGAAACTCACGTACTCGTATTTTGTTTAAATTAGTATTTCTGTTTTAGGAAAAAAGGAGAGAAACTATCTTACTTGCGTTATAAATGCATATTAGGATCTTTATCAATACTTTGAATGTTACAATGTTTATAAAACATTGTATATTTTACAGTACCTGAAATTTTGACCATGGACGTATCATCAATGGTTTAAGAGATAATTGGCATCGTATTCTATTTTTAACTACTTTGTGTATAATTCTTAAATAAAAATTTTAAAAAAAAATCACAAATAGCTGTTTTACTTTTTTGTGTTAGACTTCCATGTTTTAAATTACTCTCGTAATTTTTTTCTGAATGTCAGAATCATGAATAGAAATTTCAAGTTTCTGTCATCAATAACTTATTTATCATTATTTATTATTCTTTCAATACTCACTGCTAGGTCTTATAGTCGTTACAAAAATTCTTGTTTTTTTCTTTTCTCAAGCTGAAAAGCTCTTCATATTTTTAATTTATTAAAAAATTGCGTTGGAGTTAACACTTCCTACATTTTCTTTTATATTTATGTGTTGTGAAAGAGAAACAAATTAGAAAACTTCTGAAAAATAGCTTTTCAAAAAGTTGTTTTTCATTTTTTGCATGCAAATTTTTGTTTTTATCTTTAGCTAAGTCAGTTCAAAAATCAACATTTAACTCATGCTCCTTTGCAAATGATGCTTTTCAGTTGCATTTTTATTTATTTATTTATATATTATGGGACATAGTGCATATGCACTACTTCCTAGAAGCATGAGCATTTATTATGAAACTTGGAATTTATCTAATTAACATATATTACAATTAAAGTAGCTTAGCGGCAAAAATATGAAACGGATGTGTATAAAGGAAGGTAGGGAATGGAAAACAAATCTATTTTTAAAATTTGCATTTAAAAGAAATTACACTTATTTTCCTACAAATGCAAAAAAAGTCCCTGGATAATTAAAATAATAATAAAAATAATAATAGTGAATAGAAATATTTTATTGAGTTACTTTGTAAAACATAGCATGTAAATAATTAACAAATTTTTATTTGTTTTCATGAAATATATATATATACAAGGTAGTCATAATTAAACAGGCACTACTCAGTATGTTCTGCACGAAATCTAATTGAAAGAATGATACCAAATTTTCTTGCAAGATTAAACTAGACGAGGACAAAAAAAAATCTAGTTTCAAAAGACACAACTAGGGGAATATGTGACATTTGTAATAGAAAAGTGAATTTGTAAAAAAGGCAGAATCAATACAGAAAAAAATTATCATTTATTTAACTTTTAACTCAATCTCAAAATGCAACACTTTTAAAAAAGCTAAAATTTTATATAAATACTGATGTAAGGGTCATTCCATGTCAAATGAGCAAAAATGTAAAAAAAGCCGTGGAAGCGTAGAATCCGATTTTAAAAAAATTTGAGATACGTGTTCATTTCATATTCAAATGTATGTGTGCACAATATTTTGACGAAAAATAAATTATTTTATCAATTTTGGACATTTAAAAAACTTGTGATATAGAATGGCTTGGGGATAATCGTCGAAAGTTGCAAGTTTCAAGTTCTATATTTTGAAAACTATTTAACAAAAATGAAGTTTTTTTTATAATATTGAAATCTCTGGATATCAATGTTATAAAAATTAAAGGATTTAAAAAACATCTATGAAATTGATGCAAGATGTAGTACTATGTATGAAGATCGAATTCTCAAAATTTCAAAGTTGTTATTTATTTCCTTCATCTTCAAAGAAACTTAGAAACTTTAAAAAAATGACAAAACCATAATTATTTCTCTTATGTTACCTCAAAAAAATAATTAAAGGACAACTCCTACATCAACAATATTACACGTACACAAGAATCTATAAATCCATGACACAGTAAAAAAGTTTCAATACTGCCTTTTTAATTTTTAACATAACAAAAATGGGTTCAAAAAACTAATATTTGAGACATTCTAAAGACAATCTTTCTTTGAAAACACGCGCTTTTTGCAAATTTCTTGCTAAAAAAGATTAGTGCTGCCATCTATATTTAATATTTGATTTTAAGATTAAAATACAGAAATTTTATCGAGAGAATTGGTCTTCTTGTATACCAATTTAAAATATTCTTGAGGCAAAAATTAACTGAAAGCAAGAATAAAACTTCGTATATTCAAAATATACACTTTTATCCATAATATCAAACAGTTTAGAGCTTTTGAAACCTTTTATTCGTCTCCAAACAAATGATAAAAATTTTGAATTTTTAATCAACAGTTTTCACTATTTAATTTTTTCTCTCATAAAGGAATGAAAAAGGCAAGGATTAAATTTTAGATGTATTAAATATATTCAATTAGCTATAATGGCAAAAAAATTTGAATTTGGAAAATGTGTCCTTCATTTTAAAATATATAACTGAAATATTTTATTTTTTCCACGATTTTTTTTATTATTTATTTATTTTTAAATTATAAAATAAAAATACAATTACTAAATTATGTTAATCTGTTACTTATAGTTCATTCTTAAGTGTAAATATTTTTTAATACAATCTTTCCATTCCTACGGCAAATAATCAAACTTGAAGTTTCAAGCATGTTCAGTAGACCTCGATTTCGTCTCAACTTTAATGTAAATTTTTATACTGAAATAAACTAGTCGGAACTCTACTACTTTGCGTTTCCTCGTAAATGATTGTAATCTACTTATATGATGATTTTCAATAAAATCTGTGACATGTCAGCCACACCTGATTTGCTCATTTGGTGTGGAATGACCCGTAAACTGATCTACTATTTCAATGATCTGCAATTTCACTTAGTGAGTCCGAAAGAAAGCAGAGGCAAAAGAAGAAGTATTTTATTCAAATGCTCACGTAGCCTTGTTTGCCCAGTATCATTCTGCTGGGCTTTTATAAACAACATATTATTTTTAGAAGCTCATTTGTTGAAAGTTATGTGAAATTATGTCTGTTTTGTCAGATACTTTTACCTCGACCAATGCAATCCGTCAGCCGCTCTTTGTACTTTTAGAACACCTAAAAAGGTGCTTAACGGAAAAGATCTTTTGCCAGTTAATGACTTAAAAGTAATAAGGCTGCATAGTTTGAGAAAACAGATTCTCCGAATGTACAATCAGACAGAAGACGATAACACGTACCAAGGGATGCAATGGAGGAGTTTGCAATTGCGATTGTCGATACAGCACAAGATAATATTATTGTAATTTTTTGTACTCGTGATGTAGCTTGAAATCTTGATATGCATTATAGAACGGTGTGGAAATATGTTATGAAATACTATTCACTTCTATCTGTAAAAGATCAACAGTGTACAAGAATTATGTCAAACAGACCGCCATAAGCGATTTACGATTGCTCTCACCTCTCATGCCAAAATGAAGATGTATGTTTTGGATCGCAGGAAATCTTATGAGGATACGAGGCCACTTTTACCTGAATGAAACTGTAAATACTTAAAATGCCGAATTCAGGGTTACCAACCACCAAATGCATAAACAAAATCCCTTATATTCGCCGACGGTAATTGTTTGGCGTTGTTTCACATCAGAATTGATCATAGGTCCATCTAGTTGATTATAATACAAATGTTCTAAATGGTAAATAAATTATTTATTTATTTAATTATTATTGTCATATAGTTGTCAATTTTATGAGATCTTTTTCACGTACTATTATTTTCTGTTAGGCTCCGTGAATTTCCGTGGTTTAAATTAATGAGATCAAATGAATCTTTTGTGCAGATTAATATATGCGTTTTAGCACATCCCTTTTTTTACGTTTAGTTGAGATAGAAGTTCTATTGAAGTATATTAATGCTTTTACTGCTTACGCAATTTTTTTTTATCGAAGATATTTTTTCGCACACATTGAACACGTTTATACTGAAAATAAAAATGATTTTCATGTTTTCTTTTTATTACAATATCAGATATACAAGTTTGAAACAATATAAAATGTTCAATAAAAATAAAAGTTAAATCTAGTTTTAAAATGCAAGATCTGATAATAAGCTCAAATCTCCAAAAATCTTTTGGCAGCTTTAGAGACTTCGGTAAATACGTGATTTTTTTTTTTTTTCGTTACTGAGGTCAGTTATTACAAAGTCTTTTTTTTTTTTTTTAACTTTAACCTCCTTAGACCTAAGATAAACATTAGGAGGGAGCATGAAAATCAGTTTAAGATTACTCTAAAAATTCTCCACTGATGTATCACCCTATATATTGATGCTCATGATATGCATGCATTTATTAGAAAGGTACAGAAGCAATTTTAACAATTCTAGAAGAAGTTAAATTAATTTAAAGAGTGTTCTTTAGCGTCACCTATAGGCGACATCATTATGAAGAGGTTATCTACTTTGTTTAGAGGTTGTTTTACTAGGATATTTTCACTTTCGAAACGGGTTCCAAATACCAGCATACTGGACATCGTCGTCGTCGCTTAAATGGAAGAGCATTTGATGCACTGTTCCAAGGGTACCGCGTTTGATTCCCGGCTTCGACATTTTCTACCCTGTTGATTTCTACGCTTAGTTGGCAAGTGATAAATCACATATTATATATTCAATAATTTCAAATGTAATTTCATTGCTGAAAATTAATTAGAAAATTTAATTAATTTGTGTGTAAACATAATTTATTTGAAAAAAAAGTTTTTTTTTACTTCCACGGATAAAAATCTTCTCAAAAATATCCCTTTCAACAGAAATGTATATTAAAAACTCTTAAGACTAATAGTTAAAGCATGTAAGTACTACCGCATTTGAATGATGTTACTGACATAAAATAATTAAAAATTTCCATTTATTAATATTGACTGAAAGATATTTTCATAATACAATTTGAATGCTTTTGGATTAATTAAAAATATATATTAGCATATATAGAATTTTATCATACTCATATGCGAAGGGATCTATCCGATAAATAACTGTTTCCACAGAAAAAAAAAAATAACCGACTTTAATAGAACTTTTTTTTTCTCGGTGACATACTAAGACAAGAAGTTTCTGTAGCACATCCATCAATCAGTACAAAAGACTCATTCAGTCTTGTAAATAGAGTCATTCTATCGGAAAATAATCGCACCTGGAGAAAATCTCATAGAATAAACGTACTTATAACACTGCTATTAATGGGCTACGAAAAAGAATCCATTGAAGTTATGATAAGAAGAAATGAAATTTGTAACAATAACATCTCATTACATATTTCTAAACTTTCCATGTACATGTAAATATAATCTTTTGCAACTAATTTTATTCATCTTATATTTTTCAACGTGAAATGACGCCACGTGATTCTCTTTCGTCAAACCATTTTAATTTTTATTCTAATTTTGTCACATACATGTTGACAATACATGGTTTTCTTGTTTGAGTTTGATTAGAGCTATAATTGACTGGTAGTATAATAAACTTTTAAATTTCAAGACGGTTTTGCTCTATTGAAGCAGTGTGATAGCGTTTTCCTGATGATGATCTCAAAAGAAGATCGAAACATTGAATATCTTAACTTTATTTTTAATGTTTGTGTAGTTTTTTAAAATTTACAACAATTTGTACACCGTTTAGTAAACTTGTTATTTTTATTTCCACGTTTTGTTTAACCTTCTCACAATATAAATGTCCAACTCTTATTTGGGTAATAAACTTCATTTGGCGAGATAAAAAAACAGTTAATAAATACTTTGCCCGTTTAAATGAAAAAAAATTCTTTGAAAATTTTAAATTTAAAAAAAAGAACAACGAATGCGTTTTTCGACAAATTATGTTCAAATTTTGCGCAAAATTTTGCATTCATAATTTTTGGTAGCAATTATTTTTTAAATAAAAGTGTTACTAAATATGGATAATGCATTCTCTACACAAAGATCAACTAAAGTAAAACTTTAGTTGTTTAGCAGTGAGTAATAAAAAAAGATAAATCTGCAAGTTTCCGTTCTCATTTCAATCAAGCAATTTTAAATATACTTGGGGATATCAAAAATTTACATGCGAATATTTTTAATGCTACTTCGCAACACCTTATTTTTACGACAAAATCCTTTTACGTACGCTTTGAACTCAATTGCAAGAGAAATATACTACAAAATGCATTTTAAAAAATAGTATTGCGAATCGAATATAAATATATTCGCCTGTAATTAAAACTTTGCAGTACTCCCACGTATGCAAGCCGACACAGACGACTATTTTTCAGTTCTAGCTCGCATCTTTTTTTTTTTTTTTTTTTTTTTTTTTTTTTTTTTTTTTACAATAATTTTCCTACACACTTTGATAACATATGCAAGCAAAATGTAAGAGAAATATACTATAAAACTTATTTTCTTAAAATAGTGATGCGAATATAAAAATACGCGTCTATGGCAGCCAGAATATAGTGACAAAAGAAATCGTCACCATTATAAAACAATGTTAGTAAAGTTCCTAGACCGCGAGGCTCTGACCTCGAAACTGGTAGACGGTAAGTGCTGGGTTCGAAACCAATTGCGACCGTCGGACTAACCGTTCGGAGTTTTCCGTGGTTTTTTTCGAACCTTGGATTTCCTTGCATAAATACGGGTTAGGTTCCCTTAGAAAAAACCCCTACGGAGAGCATCCCACCCATTAGGGCCTATATCCCAAGCGTAGATAACTGGCCGGCATAAACAAATCCAAAGTCTTAACATCTAGACTAACTTTAAACTCGCTCAAGTTGGAGTTCGGATGTTATTTTTATCTACATGAAAAATGTTTGCTCTACAAATAAGTACAATTAATCAAGAGCGTATTAAAATCATATTGAAGTCCTAGTGTACAGAAATTTCTTCAGACTCATGTGAAATATATACACCTTACAAGGATTCAGCGTTATTAAATAATTCAACATAATATTTGGTACTACCATGTTATCCCGTCGACCAAAAAATTTATCGCCAAATTATAAGATTAAATGCCAATAATGGATAGTTGTGAATGTCACATTAAACACGACACACATGTTTAAAACGCCATCATATGGTTTCAAAATCACTTTTTAACTGGATTAATATTCACGTGTTACTAATTTATTCGTTCTTTCGTTATTCAGAAAAAAAAATGTTAACAAAAATAACTTGGCTATTAGTTTGGCGATTTTTATAATTTGGCGAAAATGGTTGGCGGGATAACCTAGTTGTACCTAATATTTTTATTTACACTAAAGATTACACTATCAAAGGCAACAATGTGATGTGAAATTCCTAGATTTGGATAATTAAGTTTCTGGAGGTGGATCTAATCAAGAAACAGGTAAGCATACACCTTAATTTTTAGGTGCGTTTGTAATTATGTAAATACGTAGCACCTATAGTTGTCTTTCAATCCGTCCGTCTGTCTATTTGTCCGCATGTAACAACGCAAAAACTACCGAACCGAATAGCTTGAAATTTAAAATACATAATTATTACATAATTTTGTAGAGTCATTTCAAATTTATGAAAATCGGATGCATAGATCAATTACAGTGACAATCAAAAGGATTCTGTTACATGACGGTCAACGAGAAGAAAGTTTCAAATGCATTTCAATCGTTTGGAATTTAAAACATATAATTATACCATAATTTTGTCGAGTTATTTCAAATTTTATGAAAATCGGATGCATAGATCAATTACAGGGACAATCAAAATTATTCCGTTACTTTACGGTCAATGGAAGTTTCAAATTCATTTTAATGGTGTTACACTCACTTGAACATAATGAAATTGACATGAATCTATGAAGTATATATATATATTAAAATATACATTCTGTGATACAAAGAATATTTATTATGAAATTACAGGGCCACACAAAAGTATTCCACTACTTAATGCTATGCGGGGAAACATTATTTGGGACGTATTTTAATTATATTCAACTATTTCACATTTTATGAATATCTTATACGTTGCTGAGGTGTATTAAAAATTACTTCCTGCATATTTACAGGAAAACAAAGATACTGTATCCGAAGTAATGATATAGATCAGCAAGATCTGAATATTTTAAAAACTTCGTTATTGTACAAACGCACATTATTTGCTATGCTTTGTTAAAAGCATTATAGTGTAAACTCTAAATGAAGATTACAGAAAACAATAAACAAAAGCCTTAAATTGATTTCACCCATCATCATATAATTTAAACAGCAATCAGGAAATGATTTTTAGCAAGAACAATTTTCTCTTTTTATCGAAAGTGAAAGTAATAATACCATGCGCAAAATAACCTTTAGTTGTTTATAAAAGACTGAAATCTGCAAATAATCAATTTGATTTATTATACATAAGTGATGAAGAACTGTCAAGGACTTTATTTTTGAGAAGCTTACTTGTTTTAATAAACTTTAAATTAGTTTTACATTATATAAACATTTAAATCATAAATATTCATTTTCAATGTAATATAGTAATAATTTTTCTTGTATTTTTCACAGATATATGAATATGTAACTGCAGAGAAAAGAGCTGTTGTAAGAGCTCCGTAAATATTAAATCTAGTTTAATACAATATTACTTTTTTCTAAATGCTCCAGTGTTTTCTAATGTGTGATTATAACTTTATGTGATCAAAAGTGGATACACCATATGGATACCACAATCTGGACGGCCTGCCCTGAGATGAAAACAAATTGAAGGTAAGTCAATCTTACCTGGCTTTTCTGTTACATAACTGTTTTTTAGTAAAACTGGTGAGGACGTACACACGCAATTTTAAATGCTAAGCTAATTATCGCTAACACGCTTCACGGGCAATTTCCAACTTTTTTATTTATATAGAAATAAATTATTTTAGGGAATAAATCGATTCTTCTTTGGAAACTTCCTTTTTTTTCTTGTAAAAGAAGTAGTAGTAGAAGTTTTAATTGTACGAAAACCTATAAGGGATTTATTTATTTGATATTATTTATTGTTCATTATTCAAAGGTCCGAGAAGTGAAGATCTAATATTTAAATACACAGTAGTAACTAAAATATATGATAAAAATTATGATAATAATTTAACAAATTACAAATCGTCACACATTTTGCATTCCTTGAACACAATAATCAAACATAATTTCTTTAAAAAAAACTTTTTTGGATATATATATTTATATATATATATATATATATATATATATATTACAGATTTAAAATTTTTTCGCCAAAACTAACCTTTATACTTTCTTAATTTTCTTATAATAATGTTCCGTACTTACTTCAAATTATTAAATTAAAATCTTGTTTCTAAATCTAATCTGTTAATCCTTATGCAGACGATATAAATTCTTAATTTGCCTTAAAAAACATTATTCCAGTATGCGTAAATTTAAAAAGATGGCTCTAAATTAAAAATATTCTTAATTAAAACTTTTTTTCTTAATATTCCAAATAAAACTGATTTCTTCTATGTTTTTATCAACCCTTTTTAAGAAAGTCTTATTAAATTTATTCCAAAACCATACCTTTCAAAAAATATCATTATTTTATTTTATCTATTTATTTATTTTTCCTACGTCAACCTTGATAGTGTGCATATTAATAAATTCATTTCTTTTCTTTTTCTCTTAAAATTAATCATTTATAAAAATCGTCTGCCTAAGAAATTCTGAGTCGATTATAAATTGATTAAATAATATTTTTTTTAAATAAATTTATCGTCTGTGGAAAATAGTCTCGTAGATGGACAAGAATTCTGTTTACATAAAAGAATGATGGTTTGAGGTTACAGAAGGTTCTAGAATTTTCCTTTTAGATTTAAGAGAGAAGCCTCGAGTTGAGAAGGAGGATTCTTGGGTTTTTTCTTCGATGAGTACTGCTCGTTGAAATAATGATGGGATGTTTCGGTAAAAGACAGTTTACAAAAGGATCTTTTCCCTTTCTCATGATTACAGATTAAATAAATGAACTTACAGCAGCCAATGAGTAATTATTTGGATTCTCTACATCTATATATATATATATATATATATATATATGTATATATATATATATATATATATATATATATATATAGGATTGCTAATTTGAGTCTACACTTTGGAATTTTTTTTTACTTTCGTCTTTCTTAACAATGACATTTTGATTTCCTATTCAAACAAAATTACTTTAAATGTTACGATTTTCACAAAAAAATTAAATGCGGACATCTATTATCCAGAACAAAATATTTGAATGCTACAGACAAATACAGTTACAGAATGTTACAAAGAATTACAGAGTCATGTATTACGTACGCTGTGGATTAAACATTAATATTCCTGTACCAATCATAAAAAAAAAATGTGAACACCACAAGGATTCAGAAATGTTTCAAATATACTTTTACTCACGACCAAAAGCAACAATCATTTTTCAAAAGGTTAAAAAGGATTTTGTTTGTTTGTTTATTTATTTATTTGTTCATTTTGGCTTCAAGTGAAACTTTTCCATGTCTTTCATAACGTAAATCTTACAATTTCGTTCCGTTTTCTGCTTAATAAGTTATTTCAAATAAATATCCAGAATTGCTACAGCACATTAGTAGTTAGAAGTACTTACAATTGCTTTGCTCTTATTTTTTATTTATAGCTAAGATATATATTTATTTACATCATGGTTTGCGCCATACTTTCTAAGTAAAAAATACAAAAGTATTTCCTCATAAGATAAACATTTATTACATACCTAATGCTTTTAAAGTTATTTTTCTGAAGTAATTCTTTGTTTCTGTTTATACAGCAAGAAAAAGGAAACTGAACTGTTTCATAATGTTTGTGTTTGCCGGTATTTTTAGTAAAGTTTCTTTGACGTCTATAAGTATATATAAATTGTTGCGTAATTACACTTTTTGTTTTAATAATACGATTTTTTCTAATAAGAATCTCAGTGAATTTCTGCATTTCATTGTTTCATTCTGCATTTAATATCACCAAATATATAAGCCACTTAATATTATCTTTAATAAGATACATAAAATCTGTGGGACATTAATGTAAGTTCTTTTTTAAGTAATAAGGCGATGTTTAATGTTTCTAATAATTAAATATTTAATATCTGATAAAAAAAAACATTTATACAAATTTTATTGATTATTTTTTCTTCTGTTTATGTTTTCGTCGAATTTTTTGTAAGTACGTGGATTTAAAACGAATGATAAACTTTCAAATATATATTTATATATTAATACCATATTCAGCTCTCTCTCACAGACGCATATACATTTGAGTGAGTGTATTTCCACATTTATTATTCATACTCTTTGATAAAAAGAAAAATTCACAACCGTAAAATATGTATTGAATTGAAATTAAAAAATAGATATAAGGTGGTCTGGTGTAATAACGCCAGGCGGGGTAATAACGCCAAATGCTAATATTATGCATAATTATGAACTAATCCGGTAAATGACACCCATGTGCTCTGCGCAGAAGGGTTTTAAATCATATAAATCGCAAAAAAACAGCTTAAAGTTCATTTGCTCCATTTGTAGGTGTTATTGCTTGTACAAGCAACTAAAATTTACACTTGATCTAGAATTTGCGAGATAAGTTTTGCGATGTGAAGACTATTTTTTTATCCGGAACTACTTTCTTTATTACATAAATTTGTAGCGCATTTCATGTACTTTCAAAATGTTGTAGAAGATTTCGGATATCTTCTCGAGATAAATTGTAGTTTAAAAGGTACTGCTCATTAACTATAATAACGCCAATCCTTGGCATTAATGCCCCTATTGATTCCCAACAGTGGTCGAACTACATCCTAAATAATGATTCAAATAAACACAGTTAAAACCGTGCAATTTTTCTAATAATTCTATTTAAACGGTCCTTTTTAAGCAAAAAGAAGCTCACGGTCTGTTATTCTTTTGCCTCCTCCCCCACACATACCACACCATTATTTTTCTTACACTTTCACAAAAAACTGAAAATTTTCAATAGCTTCGAATGCAATTTGTCAATTTCTAAGTTTGTAGAATTTGTATTTTTAGAATTGGGCAATCTACATGTCATTATTCCATCTTATTTCATAGTTTTGTTTGCATGACGTTATTACCCATATAGGTGGGTAATAACGCCAAATAGCATTGGTCAAGAAATCACGCCATCACATTTTATGAATGCATATCTGTTAATTTTTTTTTTTATATAGATAGTCAATGAGTTGCTGTATCAAATCCTATATTTGTTTGAAAAATACAATCTAGAACTAAGCCGTGAAAACTGGTAGAACCTTAACCTGGCGTTATTACCCCAGGGTACCTTACAATAATGACTAAAATGCAAAAACTGTGTTATTTTTTACTTTCTTCTATCTTCAATAGAAAAAATTATTGTAATCTTTTTTATTTAATTTTTTTTTCAGTTTTTTGACGGAATTACACGTTTTAGGGATCAGAGATTCCAAAAAAAAACTTTTTTACAGCGTGCCTGTCTGTCCGTGAATCTGTATGTCGCTATTGTACCATCGAAAAGTGTGTGAAGTTATGCATAGAAATGAACCTTTTTTTGTGTATGTTTTTGGCTATAGCAAGCATGTCCTCCTTCAATTTTGAAATATTTCGGGGAAAATGAAACAGCAATACGATTTATGTACCGTTTTCAATATTGTGTTACCGAAAAGTGCATATAAAGTGATGCACCAATTTTCTTCTGTATGTGTTTATAGGTCCTTTCTGAATTCAGGAAGGACCTAGTAGATCCTTTCTGAATTTGAAAAAAAAACGCCTGAAAGGGACGCTGTATAAGCAATTTTTGCGCCATTTTCAACATTGCGCTACCGAAAAGTGTATAAATTTATAGACAGAATTGAATCAAAATTTTTGCGTATGTTTTTGGCTATAGCTAGCAGACCATCTTTGAATTTGGAAATATTCCGTGGAAAAGGAGCATTGTGATAGCGTTTTTGGTATCATTTTCTGGATCCTTCGTCGTTCTATTGTTCGTCGGCTTGTGCAGATACGGGAACTAAGCCGGCTATTTACAAACAGCTATTGATAACAGAATAAGCGAAAACTATTGATTTTAATCAATATCATGATCTACATTAAGTCTTTTTTACTCCGATTAATTGACTGAAGGAAAAATTTAAGATGAAAATCAAATTTGGTATAGTATTCAATTAATAATATTAAAGTATTAACATGTTTACCTTCTATTCGAAATGTTAAGATATATGTATAAGATAGAAAAAAGTTTTGGGATTGGCACATCCAACTAGTTATGTTTAAATTTACTGTAATTTATAATGTAGCATTGAAAACACAACGGTTTCCTCTGTTATCTATAAAAATGTTTTGTCCAGAATAATTAAAATTCAAGATTGGAAGTATTTCTAATTACTTTTTCTACTTTGTCTAAGCTACTTATTTTTATTAAGACTTTGGTGATGCTGTCAAAGTAAAGGTAAAACAAAATTGTCCTAAGATAAGAATTTATTATACCTTCAATGCGTCGAAAAGGAATTTTAAAAAGTGAACATTTGTTTCCATTTATGTAGTAAAATAAAACAAATTCGGTTTTGCTTTTCTGATTCTTTTATTAATGGTTCTTTTAAAGATAAATTGTTGTATTGTTCTATTTTTTATAACTAATACATTTCTAAAGAGATTCTTGAATGAGTTTTGAATAACTCATTCTGCTTTTATTATCCCATAAAACACAAAGTAAGATATTATTAGCCTCCGATGCTATTTCTTTCTGACAAGCTAAAAATGTCGTGTCATCAGCCCTAAATTTTCTACTCAACCGATTTTGATAATTATTTTTTTAAATGAAAGCTATTTATGTGTAGTTGTCCCATTTAAGCTATTTTTTAATTTATTTCTATTTTTATATTTTATTTTTACTTTTAAATGCTTTTTACGATATTTCTTCAAAATGGTGGCAACTCAGTTCAGCTCTTCTCTCGATAATAAAAATTTATTTTCCATTATTATTTTCCACTAGCCAGAAGCTTTATTTCATCAGTGAATATGTCCTCGCATTTAAAAGAAAAGAGTTAATTGCTTTCGTAAAATTTAACCACAATAACATGATTGCGTATAATTATGCACTAATTGAGGTAAAAAAATATATTTACTGAGAAATAATATTAATAATGTAAATAAAATAACAGAAAATAATTTATGATAAAAATTAATGTCTAACGCAAAATAACAAAATTTTCAACTGAGGAAAATGATGTCATTCAGCAACCAGATAAATGGGAATTACAATATTATTACAAATGCCTTTTTCATAATACTAATAACAGTAACTTTTAAAAAACATTTGAAAAGAAAATGATTGACGTCATTTTCTTTTCATTTCTTGTTTCACTATTTAAAACATCGCATTTTTACTCATAACGGTATTACATTTCAATATTTCTTTACATTATAGACACTGAGATTGAGATTTTACTTTCAGATGACTTCAGTTAGTGAAAATAATGCCACAATAAAAATAAAATTAGGGTTTTTTTTCTTTTTAATTATTTTTCTGTGAGTGCATATAAAATAAAATTTCTGGATTTCGCCGGCACTCAGATTACAATTTTAACTAAAGATGTGCGAATATTTGCATGCAAAACTGTAACGGGCAAACTTGACATTAAGTTTGCAAATATATTTATTATATATTGATTCAATAATGTAATTACTTTTGCTTTTTTTAAACCAAATCGATCGGATCTTTTAAACATTTCATTCGTCGAATTCGACGGGACTCCACTCGTTTTATTGTTAAAATGCATTTCCTTTTTCTCAGAGTCTATAAAAAAGCGTTTAAACTCAAGAAAAAATCTGTTTTTGATGAATCTAGTCAATGAAGAAGTAACACGTCAAATTGTATCTCTGTATTATTCCGCAATTCCAGGGTCTCAGAGAGAAATTGCTAATCAATTGGGTATGTTTTTATTTTCAGACAAAATTGGAAATTATCTACATTTTTTTTTTTTTTTTTTTTTTTTTGAGTTTTAATTTTAATTTATGTTTACTGAATATTTATTCAGCAAATAGCACTGCTTGCATATACAAACAAGTAATTTTTACAATTTCTGGGTAAAGATAAAAAATGTAGCATTGTTTTATATTTACAGATGTAACTAAAGCTAGTAAATGTTTAATATTTTTCCTGGAATTTAGTCAAGGCAACCCTAGATACCTAGTGTTGCCTTAGTGTTGCCTTAGTGTTGTTGATATATTGGGTATCTAGTGTAGTCCTGATTTAGTTCAATGCAAAATTAATAGTTCTACGCGTATTAAACAATTTGAGTGTTCGTATGTTGTGAGAAAATAAAGTACACTGTTAAAAATTTTAAACTTTAGCTGTAATGTCACTCCACCGCTTTTGTAGAAAAAGATTACTTCACTGTGTTATGGGGCATTCTCATTGGTCAAAATAGCAATATTTTATTAAAGCAGTGGAGTGACGATGCAGCAAAAGTTTCAAATTTTTAACAGTGTAAGATTATTTAAGAAAAGCAGAAAAATATGAGAAAAATGATGACTAATGTATAATTAATAAATATATTTGAATAATTCATTACAATATTAAATAATGAGACCGTTCAAGTATTACGTAAGCATATTTTTAATCATTTTGTACCCCTCCCCCCCTTTGTAAGAAAGTATAAGCAAATGCTAGACCCCCCCCCTTTGCTTACGTAAGATTTTATGACAGTTTATACATCAATACTTCTTGACTTATAAAAAGTTACCAATCAATGACATTATAAATACCCATTATTAGTTACCCTGGCAACAGAGCCCAGCCACACCGGTTCCTGTGTTTTTCTAGTCTTGCAATGTACTTGACTGGACACACAAGTTAACAGACAACAATGAAGACAAAGGGCGAGTGGGTGATGCGGGTCATGCAACTACCGATGGATAAGCAAAGGATAAAATAAAAAATAAACGGCGGATTTCGAACAGACTGTAGAACGCTCTTTCCCCATCATACTTTATTTGCTTGTTGAATTTGAACTGCAGTTGCTTCGTTGTTTAATGCTTACGTAAGAATTGTCGTGATCCCCCCTCCCTCTTGTCAGAAAAAATAAGCAATCTCTGGACCCTCCCCCCCCTCCCTCTTTAGTGCTTACGTAATACTTGAACGGTCCCAATGATTTATCTTTAAAAATAGCTTTCAAATTGGAAAATCTATATATTTAAAACGCTAAGCATTTTCGTTAGACAGTTAGTGAGAAAAAACTACTACATCAAATTACACCATTCTTTTTTTAAATGAAAGATATTTGTCCACAGATTTGTTATCGTACATTCGTTTATTCAAAAATTTTATTAATTAGCTGTTATTATCACTTAAAATTTCACCTTTGCGCATGCGTAATCCGTAAGTACTTTTCTTTGCTTTGGAGTAAAGCTCTGCGCATGCGTATAAATGCTCGCTCAGTTGAATTGTCATAAGAAGTGGAAGCAGGTTGTGTTTTTAACGGCACATGCGGTACCGGACTATCTATGTAGTAAGTTTGTATTATTTTGTTTCACTAAAAAAATAATATTGTCTATAATAAATCTCTACTCTTCTTTGGGATTTTGCAAAATAGTAGTAAGGTTTTTGTTAGTGCAAGAATGTATATATTGTATCATCAATAGGGAAATCTTCAATAACTGGTAAATTAAATGTTGATGTAGAAAATACGTGCAATTTGAAACGATTGTCAATATCAACTTTAACTCCATTAATTGTTTTAGTAATTGTTCTGCCATTATTTCTTCAGCGATAAACAGGATAATTATTCACATTTTGTTATGTTTCTGATACAAAATTTTTAGGAAGTTCTTTTTTACGCTTCCCATTTTCCATACAAACAGAATTTGGATCTAAATTCTTGCAAGGCCTATATACCATATGAGATTTGATTAAATTAGTGTCATTAGGATCAGGTATTTCAGCTGAGACAACTTTATCAATATCTAAAATTTCACTGAATTTACAATTATCTTTGACACTTTGTGATAAATGAATATGAGGAAAACCACATTTCTAAAGCTCCACAGTATATAAAAATGTTTATGCTTTTCTAAATATCTGTTTGTCAGTAATTAATCTGATTAGTTCAGGTTACAAATGAATTTTAATCTATCATTTTCAATGCGGCAGTAGTAATCAACAATTAATTGTTGTCAGTTGGGTAGCATTCAGTAAAGGATTAAAAAGCCCAATAATAGAATTACCCTGAACTGAAAGTCTATAGCAAATATATTCATACATTGTCGCAGTATGTCTTACCTTTGTTTGTCAATTACCTCCAGTTGGCATTGAGATATGCCATTCTGTCTTACCTTCAGGCCATATCAAAATATAGCACATGGGGTCGCAATACATGCCATCATAATCAAATTTTGTTGAACCACCTTTTTTAGGATTATACAGAAATGTGACTATGTCCATGAGAAGCAACTACTCCCTCAAATTACACCAATCTTTTTTAAATGAAAGATATTTGTCCACAGATTTCTTATCATACATTCAATTGATCAAAAATTTTTAATAATTAGCTGTAATCTATTTAATTAAAATGCTAAGTATGTTCGTTCAACAGTCCGAGAGGAGAAACTACTGCATCAAATTGCACTATTCTTTTCTTAAGCACAGCGGCAGAATTTTTTTCCGCAGTCTGCAACACAAGTAAAAAGTTAAAAAACAGTCTGCAGATTAATCCCTCGCATTACATTATATGCACTCAAACCTCCCAAGTATTTGTGATAGACATAAAAGAAAAGTATATTTTTAAAAAGAAGTTTTGTTCTCGGAATTTTTAACACCTCATCCTCATACAATGTCCGAAAAAGAGGGGGGGGGGAACTCCCCTTTGGCAAAATTTTGCGAGTTTTTCACGATCTTTTGACGAGATATTTTTTTCTCGATCTTTTCGCGAAATTTGTATTTTTTTGATAAAATGTGCCTTTTTTTCAGTTTTTTTGATGAAAACTGCTGTTTTTTCGCGACTTTTTGAAGAAATTTGCCGATTTTGCATGGTTTTTTTACGAAAGCTGCCGTATTCTTGCGATATTTTGACGAACACTGCTGTTTTGTCACAATCTCTTGAAGAAACTTGGAGTTTTTTGTGATTTTTTTTGAAGAAATTTGTAGTTTTTTCGTGATTTTTTAGACAAAGCTGCTGTTTTTTTGCGATCTTTTGAAGAAATTTGCTGTTTTCCATGATCTTTTGAAGAAATGCTCCCTTTTTGTGATTTTTAAAAAAAGATTCGGAATTGTTTGTAGTTCTTTTTACGAAAACTTTCGTTTTCTCAGGATCTTTCCACGAAAACTGTCGTTTTTCCGTAATCTTTTGAAGAAAATTTTCCCTTTGACAAAATTTGCAAGTCTTTCACGATCTTTTGACGAGATGTTATTTTTCTTGGTCTTTTGATGAAATTAGCATTTTTTTGCACATTTTTAACAAAATTTGACGTTTTTTTCCATTTTATTTGACAAAAACTGCTGTTTTTTTCGCAATCTTTTGAAGAAATTTACCGTGATCTTTTAACGAAAGCTGCCGTTTTTTCGCGATCTTTTGAAGAACACTGCCATTTTGTTGCGATCCCTTGAAGAAATTTGCCGTTTTTTTCACGATCTCTTGAAGAAATTTGTCTTTTTCTAAATCTTTTGAAGAAATTTGCCTTTTTCGATATCTTTTGAAGAAATTTTCTGTTTTTACATGATTTTTTTAATGAAATTCGGCTTTTTTCGTGATCTTTTAAAAAGAAATTCGTGGTTGTTTCTTGTTCTTTTTACGAAAATTGTCGTTTTTTTACGATCTTTTCACAAAAACTGCTGTTTTTTCACAATCTTTTTCAGAATTTTTCCATTTTTTCACAATCTATTAAAGAAATTTGCCTTTTTTGAGAAATTTGCAGTTTTTTCCCAATTTATTGAAAAAATTTGGCTCATTTGCGTGATTTTTTGACGAAAACTGTCGTTTTTTCCGTGATCTTTTGAAGAAATTTGCAGTTTTTTGCAATGTTTTGAAGAAACTTGCCGTTTTTTTCATGATCGGAGATGAAATTGATTTCTTTTTGAAGATTATCTGTCGAAATTCCAGATACATTTTATGTCTCGGTATACGGTATAGTTTTTTCGGTATATGGACCGAAACTTTTTAATTTTTGCTTAATTTTTAACAGTTCAAAAATAGTCTGCAGATGTTCCCAAAAGTTTGCAACGTGTGTTGCAGCGTTGCGCCGATTCTGCTCCCGGGTTTTTAAATAAAAGATATTTGTCCACAGATTTATTAACGTACATTCGTTCGTTTGATTAAAAATTTTATTGATTAGCTGTAATTTTCAATTAAAATTTCATTTAATTCACTTTCTTAATCTGTGCCTTGGAGTGAAGCACTACGCATGCATATAAATGCTCGCTCTATTGAAATATCGCCAGCTTTGAAGATATGAGAACATATCAAGGAATTCTGTATGCTACATTTCAAGAAGCCGCAAAGCAGCAAGATTTACTTTTAAACGATTCAGAATGTTTCAGATGTTTACAGGAAGCTTCAGTTTTCCGAATGCCTTTTCAGTTGCAGCAATTATTTTATTTGCATATATCTGAAGATTATCTTTTTTTTAATGATAATGTTAGCTATCAATTAGCTCTTAGATATGAACATCATTTTCAATTTCTACGTCAACATTTAATTTATCAATTATTCAGACGTGTTACTTTTCTGCAAAAACGTGCAATTCTGCTTTTTCAGCAATGAATTTTTTCATCTCTGGGATCGATGCAAATATGTATAAAATTTGTTGGCATTTTTAGGGGGGGGGGGCAGATGAAATGCAACAAAAGTGTGAGTACAAACCACATTAAATTCAGCAAATTTCTTCAAGGGATTGCAGGAAAAACCATAAATTTCTCCAAAGGATCATGAGAGATATTGTGATTTCTGTCAGAAAATTGTGGGAAAAGATTTAATTTTTTTAAAGGATCTTGAAAAAGACTCCATTTTCGTCAAAGGATTGTAAGGGAAATGAGATTTCCGTGAACTGGTAGCAGAAAAATACTCTAATTTTGTCAATGAATTGTAGAAAATACTTGATTTTTTTTAAAAGATCATGGAAAATTCTCTAATTTTGTCAAAAGATCATGGAAAATATACAAATTTCGAAAGATCATGGAAAATATGGAAATTTTGTCAAAAGATCGGGAGAAATATGAGAATTTTGTCGATAGATTGCAAAATATACTAAAATTTTGTCGATTGATCAGGATAAATACGAGAATTTTGTCAAAAGATCAAGGAAAATTCGAGAATTTTAATGAAATATCAGAAATTTTGTTGAAAGATTGAAAAAAATCGTTATTTTTTTAAAAAGATCATAGAAAATACGAGAATTTTGTCAAAAGATCATGGAAAATACAAGAATTTTGTCGAAAAAATCTTGGAAAATACAAGAATTTTGTTAAAAGATCGAGGAAAATATGAGAATGTTAACGAAAGATCAGATATTTTGTTGAATGATAGGGCAAATACGTAAATTATCTCAAAATATTGGGGAATATATGCGAATTATCTTGGAAATTTTCAGGAAATATGCAAATTTTAATAAAAAATGATGATAAATGTACAAATTTTGGATGAAAAATAGTTGAAAATATGCAAATTTTCACCAAAAATAGTTGAAAATACAGAAATTTTGCTACAGGATCATGAATAAATCCAAATTTCATTGAAAAGACCTGGAAAAAAGTTAAATTTTTGTCAAATGGTTGTGGAAAACACTAAATTTGTTAAAAGATTGCAAATTTAGTCAAAATCTATGGAAAAAAGCAGATTTTCTCAAATGTCCGTGAGACTATAAAAGTTCAGCCTTTTTTTTTTTTTTTTTTTTTTTTTTTTTTTTTTTTTTTTTAACTGAGTGTCTAGCATGTCTGATTATTGATGATATTGATGCAAATATTCATTCTTACACTAACAAAAACCTTATTCCTATTTTGCAAAATCCCAATGTAGAGCAGAGATTCATTATAGACAATATTATTTCTTTACTGAAACAAAATAATACAAACATACCTAATGCTTACTTCATAGATGGCCCTGGTGGTACTGGAAAAACATTTGTTTATAATTATTTGACACATAAGTTGTTCGCGATTAGATAAATGTAATTTCTATAGCTTGGACTAGAATTGCTGCAATGTTAATACACAATGGTCGTACTATTTATAGCCATTTCACACTACTATTAAATCTAACAGAAATTTCTGTATCATATCTAAGAGTAATTATTTACGATCAGTCTGCATATTATAACATTTTTACAAACATTATAACTACTTATTGGTATGTCTGTACTATTCTCCAAATGTTATACTCTATTATACAGTAAAACCTCCGAAGAGCGGCCAGCGATGGGACTGTGCAAAAGTGGCCGCTTGTTAGAGGTGACCGGTATATGGAGGTTTTGCTTCAACTGATTAGAAGAATAACAAAAAATATTTAATTCAATAAAATGCTTCAAAAAATGTATAATTCAAGCGAAATTTTTCTAACCAGCCGTTTGAATCTTTGAAATCATTTATACCAAATTGTTTGACAATTTTCAATGTTTTTTTTTTTTTTTTTTTTTTTTTTTTAATGGGTCTTGAAATCGGTAAATTTTTAGATCTGCAATTTCTAAACTATTCTAATAGCATTTCATTAATTACTTCATTCCCAGTTTTGCGATATTTGACATTGTTTTCTAGGCTTTCGCCTCTAAGATGTTTCTCAGTGTGCACTTCTTTATTCTTTAAAATTTCATTTATTTACGTTCTTCCGCATCCATATTTTTCTGCTAATTTCCGTGCTCTAATGCCCATCTTACTATCATCAATTATCTTCAATTTTTCACTGAGTGATAAAAATTTCTTTTTATAAATTTTACTCATGTTCGATTTAGAAAACTAGAGACAAATGGCTGGCGAAGGCAGAAATAGTTACCGCTTTTTTTCTCTGCGTAAACAGGAAGGAACCATATAAAAAAGATAGGGGGTGAGGGCATCAACATGACCGTATTAAATAAAGGTTTTCAAATTTGATGCGTTTTCACTGCCAATCTCAAAATTATTGCCAGTTGTGAAAAAATAAAATGTAAAAAAATATTGAATATCCACATTCAAGGGCGTGTGAAAAGAAAATGCGCCCGGGGCAAAGTGTCAATTTGGCGCCCCATCTCCCCCAACTTTTTCTTGTAACCCCAAAATGATGCTGGTAGTATAAATTTTCGCTCCCGGACAGACCGCTCATTTCGCACGGCGCTGTCCACATTGTGCGTGTGAACTAGTGCAAAAATGTAAACGAAAAAACAAAGTTAACTCTCAAACTATATTTTAAATTAGTGAAAGAAGTTTCTCACTTCAATTTAACGTACTTTAATTTGTTTATGTTACTTTCGCAATTGGCTTGCGTCACTGCGAGAATAAATACACGTATACACAGAGTTTCTCCGATACTACTCCACAGAAGTGTGTCCTGGGGGAGAGGGGAGTAAAAAGGCGAGCACACTATTGGACGAAATAAAAAGTGCTCCTCACTATAATTGTAGCAGCGATGGAGAAAGGGGGGGAGGACAAAACAGGTGCCTAAAACAAAAGATTTTTTTTTAATGTCGCAATTTGCAATGGTAATGGTCTCGGCTTGTTTTGGTGGCCGTATCGGAGTGGATTTCCCTGGCCGTGGCCGGTTTTCAGAGGTGACGGTATTCGGAGGTTCGATCTAATATTATTTCAATACGATTCATTCCGTTCTATGAAAAAGTGGCCGGTTGTTAGAGGTGACCGCTCTTCGGAGGTGGCCGTTAATGGAGGTTTTACTGTATTAACATACTTTTGCTTTGTTTATCATACATTTTTCTAAATGTTGATCCATTTTGATTTGCTTTTAAATTTAAATCATACACAGACAATTAAAAGGAAGGAATTCTTTATTTATCATTCCCTATGCTTAACAATTTTTAAAGCTCTTGCTTAAAAATTCTTTAAGCCTTAATTTTTTATTTATTTATTTATTTTATTTATTTAAACATTGCCAATAACAGCAATCTCATGAGTATAATAGTTTGGAATTTTCAAATTTAAACATTTAAAATATGTCATGTTTAAATTGCATGATGGTTAATTTTGTTTATTAATTTTGATTAAAGTGAAAATTTTCTATGACAACTCATGAAATTAGTTTGACAAAAACCACAAACTATGTCAGTTGGCTGTAAGAAACTCTCAATATCTTTCATCGGCCGAGAAAAAAAAATTGTGAATGTTGCCGATTGGGCCAAAGAAGGATATGAAATTAGTCGATAGGTCATGGTGAAAAAATAAATCAAGAAATTTGTTGAAAGCCTGTGAGGGAAAAAGAAAAGGTAAAATTTGCTGATCATCTGCCATAAATATATCAAAATTAGTTTGTCCATCTTGGAGAAACTACTTGACGTGCCTGGAGGCCCTTTTCAATGTACCTTAAATGCTATGAGGATCTTTTGAAACTACCTTATGTGCTGGTGACCCGTACTATTTTATTTGACATGCTGTTCGGTTAATGTCTTCATGAAATATTTCAGTCAGCTGTAGAAATAAATAACTTTGATATATCAATGTAGAAAAGGTTTTGAAATTCATTGATTAGACGAGGAGGAGGTAATGTGATATATTTATTATTATTTTTTTTAATTGACTTGATGGCTTTTACTGCTCTCCTTTACATGCCATTTTGGTTAATTTTGACAAAATGTGTCAGTTGGCTGCAAGAAAAAAAAATATCTATGTCATTCATCGGAATAGAAAAAAAAATGTAAAGCTTGTCCGAGAAGTGATATTAAGTTAGTTAATAGGTCATGGAGAAAAAAAAATCAAGAAATTAGTTAAATGACTTCAACAGAAAAAAAGTAACTTTTTTTATCATCTGCCAAAAAATATCAAAATTAGTTTATCCATCTACGAGAAACTACTTTTATGTGCCTGTTTGCCCATTTAAACCTATCTTACACTGCAGGGGGATCTTTTCACACTGTCTTATCTGCTGGTGGCTCTTGCTGCTCTCTTTGTCACATTTTTTCGGTTAATGTCATCGCAAAATACATCAAACAGCAGTAAAAATAAATAACTTTTGTACATCAATCAAGAAAAATTTTTGAAATTCATCGATTAGTCGAGGGGACGAGAATGTAAACTTTTTAAATTAATCTACTGGCTCTTAGGGCTCTGTATAACATGTCCCTTTGATTAATTTTAACACAAAATATATAAATATCTTTTATCAGCTAAGGAAAAAAAATTTGCCAATTGGTTGAGAAAGCGTATGAAATTAGTTAATAGGTCAGGGGAAAAAAAGTTGTTGAATTGTTTATCTCGGGGGGGGGGGAGGAAATGTGAAATTCTTTAATAGGCTTGGTGGCCCTTCATGCTCTCTTTCACATGCTCTTTAATTAGTTCCTGCACAAAATGTGTCAGTTAGAAATTTTATCTGTTCATCGTCCAAGAAAAAAAAAAATTGAAATTCGTCAATCGGCGGAGGAAGGAGGTGAATTAAGTCATCCCTTATCTTAGTCATTTATAAAGTTCAAAATTTAAAATTATTTGTAACCCTTTTTTACATTTACTTCATTCTTTATATCCATTTTTATGTGTACCTAGAATTTTACTTCTAAGCATGTACACTGTATGTGTATGAACCTATGGTTTTTTAGCTGCTGCAATGCACATGCCCATCAAGGAGTTCAGTCGGGTATGTTATCACTGATGGAGGGAAGTGGTTTTATTTACTATGTTCTTTATTTATGAAATGATATGGGTGTAGAAGTACACTTTTTATTTGTATGATGCTTCATTTGTCCTTGAAAATTTCTTTTGTACTATGGAGAATATTATGATAATGTTGAATTGATTTGCATTACACAGTTGTTTACTGAATATTTGTTAGGAGTTTACATCGAAATTGGGTAAAATAAATTTTTTTAAACAATTTTTCATATTCTGTTCCATTTAATCCTTTCAAGGGCAAGTAATTGTGGTTCTTTGATGTTGAATTTGGTCTAAAATTTTCCAAAAAATTTTATTTCAAAACTTTTTTTCAACAAAGTTTAAAAAGCAAAATTTAATAAAAAGTTTGTGGTGAAAATCTTGGTTAAAATTACATGGGATATGACATACCCCCCTTATCAGGCATACCCAGAGAGGGGTTTGATGACACAAGATGTATCATACAATTCAGTTTTTTTGAGGGGGGGGGGGAATTTGAGAATAAGTACATTTGGGGGGGGATTTTTAAATTCTTAATATTTCCTTTTGTTACTGTTTAAAAAAAATCTTGATTTTTTAATATCACTTTTAAATTTTTTCAGCATATTATGTTTTTTATTTATAAAATGATATGGATGTAGAAGTACACTTTTTATTTGTATGATGTTTCATTTGTCCTTGAAAATTTCTTTCGTACTGTGGAGAATATTATGATAATTTTGTATTGATTTGCATTACACAGTTGTTTACTGAAAATTTGTTAAAAGTTTACATCGAAATTGGGTAAAATAAATTTTTTTCAATAATTTTTCTTATTCTATTCCACTCAGTTCTTTCAAAGGCAAGTAATTGTGGTTCTGTAATGTTGAAATTGGTCTAAAATTTTCCAAAAAAAAATTATTTCAGAACTTTTTTTCAACAGAGTTAAGAAAGCAAATTTTAATAAAAAGTTTGTGATGCAAATCTTGGTTAAATTTACATGGGATATAATATATCCCCCCTGTGATGTAGAATCACATATAGTTTTCTTAAATTTTACATTTTTCTAAATTACAGTTAAAACTAATTTTTAATTAAATATCTATTTTATCTTTGTGTCTTATTTCAATCCCACAATAACTTTCCGTTAAAAAGTAAAGAAAGAAAACATGTAACATCTGCTGTATCAGTAAAACGATTCTCAGATAAAGAGTTCCTTTAGATGAATTTTCGGCTTCGCTAAAATAATAAAAGAAAGAATAAAGATCGAATGTGTTTACGGTCAGTAAAATTTCATTTTCTCTCTGCGTAATGTTGAGCCTAACTTCTTTATTACATAAAAACTTTTCATGTACATGCTCTGTATTTTGTCTATTGATAACATTCTCCCAAAACAGACATATAACGTACGATGTTGGCGCGAATTCTTTTTGGCGTATTTTTTTAGGACTGCCCATTTCTGGTTGCCCTGCATTAAATTCAAAATCATCTTAATTGTTTAAAGCGTAACAGAAAATTTCATGGTTATGATATCATTCACTTTTCATATGCTCCTTTCGCCAATTCTAAGATGCCAATGTGTGAATTCTGAATGAGAAAATTCAATTGCCTCTCTCTCCCTTCACGGGCTCAGACATGTAAAGAAGGTATCTTAAAAAATGCTTACAGGCACCATCCCTAATTATTTCAGTAAGAAATGATTTAATTTTTATAACTCTACTTTAAATAAACAAAGTTCTCAAAAGGCATTTATTTTATTGATCACAGCCTACAATTCTAGCGAATGCATTTTTTTTTTAAAAGAACCTGGTCGCAATACTTTAAAATACAGATCTACACTACACCCCCTATCAGGCATGCTCAAAGGGGGTTTGATGACACAAGATGTGTCATACAATTTAGTTTTTTTTTGGGGGGGGAAATTTGAGAAAAAGTACATTTGGGGGGGGGGATTTTTAAATTCTTAATATTTCCTTTTATTACTGTTTAAAAAAAATCTTTATAATATCACTTTTAAATTTTTTCAACACATTATGTTTTTTATTTATAAAATGATATGGATGTAGAAGTACACTTTTTATTTGTATGATGTTTCATTTGTCCTTGAAAATTTCTTTCGTACTGTGGAGAACATTATGATAATGTTGTATTGATTTGCATTACACAGTTGTTTACTGAAAATTTGTTAAAAGTTTACATCGAAATTGGGTAAAATAAATTTTTTTAAATAATTTTTCTTATTCTATTCCATTCAGTTCTTTCAAAGGCAAGTAATTGTGGTTCTGTAATGTTGAAATTGGTCTAAAATTTTCCAAAAAAAAAAAATTATTTCAGAACTTTTTTTCAACAGAGTTAAGAAAGCAAATTTTAATAAAAAGTTTGTGGTGCAAATCTTGGTTAAAATTACATGGGATATAATATATCCCCCCTATCAGGCATGCTCAAAGGGGGTTTGATGACACAAGATGTGTCATACAATTCAGTTTTTTTGGGGGGGGGGAAATTTGAGAAAAAGTACATTTGGGGGGGGGGGATTTTTAAATTCTTAATATTTCCTTTTATTACTGTTTAAAAAAAATCTTGATTTTTTAATATCACTTTTAAATTTTTTCAACATATTATGTTTTTTATTTATAAAATGATATGGATGTAGAAGTACACTTTTTATTTGTATGATGTTTCATTTGTCCTTGAAAATTTCTTTCGTACTGTGGAGAATATTATGATAATTTTGTATTAATTTGCATTACACAGTTGTTTACTGAAAATTTGTTAAAAGTTTACATCGAAATTGGGTAAAATAAATTTTTTTAAATAATTTTTCTTATTCTATTCCACTCAGTTCTTTCAAAGGCAAGTAATTGTGGTTCTGTAATGTTGAAATTGGTCTAAAATTTTCCAAAAAAAAAATTATTTCAGAACTTTTTTTCAACAGAGTTAAGAAAGCAAATTTTAATAAAAAGTTTGTGGTGCAAATCTTGGTTAAAATTACATGGGATATAATATATCCCCCCTATCAGGCATGTTCAAAGGGGGTTTGATGACACAAGATGTGTCATACAATTTAATTTTTTTTTTGGGGGGGGGGAAATTTGAGAAAAAGTACATTTGGGGGGATTTTTAAATTCTTAATATTTCCTTTTATTACTGTTTAAAAAAAATCTTGATTTTTTAATATCACTTTTAAATTTTTTTAACATATTATGTTTTTTATTTATAAAATGATATGGATGTAGAAGTACACTTTTTATTTGTATGATGTTTCATTTGTCCTTGAAAATTTCTTTCGTACTGTGGAGAACATTATGATAATGTTGTATTGATTTGCATTACACAGTTGTTTACTGAAAATTTGTTAAAAGTTTACATCGAAATTGGGTAAAATAAATTTTTTTAAATAATTTTTCTTATTCTATTCCATTCAGTTCTTTCAAAGGCAAGTAATTGTGGTTCTGTAATGTTGAAATTGGTCTAAAATTTTCCAAAAAAAAAAAATTATTTCAGAACTTTTTTTCAACAGAGTTAAGAAAGCAAATTTTAATAAAAAGTTTGTGGTGCAAATCTTGGTTAAAATTACATGGGATATAATATATCCCCCCTATCAGGCATGCTCAAAGGGGGTTTGATGACACAAGATGTGTCATACAATTCAGTTTTTTTGGGGGGGGGGAAATTTGAGAAAAAGTACATTTGGGGGGGGGGGATTTTTAAATTCTTAATATTTCCTTTTATTACTGTTTAAAAAAAATCTTGATTTTTTAATATCACTTTTAAATTTTTTCAACATATTATGTTTTTTATTTATAAAATGATATGGATGTAGAAGTACACTTTTTATTTGTATGATGTTTCATTTGTCCTTGAAAATTTCTTTCGTACTGTGGAGAATATTATGATAATTTTGTATTAATTTGCATTACACAGTTGTTTACTGAAAATTTGTTAAAAGTTTACATCGAAATTGGGTAAAATAAATTTTTTTAAATAATTTTTCTTATTCTATTCCACTCAGTTCTTTCAAAGGCAAGTAATTGTGGTTCTGTAATGTTGAAATTGGTCTAAAATTTTCCAAAAAAAAAATTATTTCAGAACTTTTTTTCAACAGAGTTAAGAAAGCAAATTTTAATAAAAAGTTTGTGGTGCAAATCTTGGTTAAAATTACATGGGATATAATATATCCCCCCTATCAGGCATGTTCAAAGGGGGTTTGATGACACAAGATGTGTCATACAATTTAATTTTTTTTTTGGGGGGGGGGAAATTTGAGAAAAAGTACATTTGGGGGGATTTTTAAATTCTTAATATTTCCTTTTATTACTGTTTAAAAAAAATCTTGATTTTTTAATATCACTTTTAAATTTTTTTAACATATTATGTTTTTTATTTATAAAATGATATGGATGTAGAAGTACACTTTTTATTTGTATGATGTTTCATTTGTCCTTGAAAATTTCTTTCGTACTGTGGAGAACATTATGATAATGTTGTATTGATTTGCATTACACAGTTGTTTACTGAAAATTTGTTAAAAGTTTACATCGAAATTGGGTAAAATAAATTTTTTTAAATAATTTTTCTTATTCTATTCCATTCAGTTCTTTCAAAGGCAAGTAATTGTGGTTCTGTAATGTTGAAATTGGTCTAAAATTTTCCAAAAAAAAAAAATTATTTCAGAACTTTTTTTCAACAGAGTTAAGAAAGCAAATTTTAATAAAAAGTTTGTGGTGCAAATCTTGGTTAAAATTACATGGGATATAATATATCCCCCCTATCAGGCATGCTCAAAGGGGGTTTGATGACACAAGATGTGTCATACAATTCAGTTTTTTTGGGGGGGGGGGAAATTTGAGAAAAAGTACATTTGGGGGGGGGGGATTTTTAAATTCTTAATATTTCCTTTTATTACTGTTTAAAAAAAATCTTGATTTTTTAATATCACTTTTAAATTTTTTCAACATATTATGTTTTTTATTTATAAAATGATATGGATGTAGAAGTACACTTTTTATTTGTATGATGTTTCATTTGTCCTTGAAAATTTCTTTCGTACTGTGTCGAATATTATGATAATGTTGTATTGATTTGCATTACACAGTTGTTTACTGAAAATTTGTTAAAAGTTTACATCGAAATAGGGTAAAATAAATTTTTTTAAATAATTTTTCTTATTCTATTCCACTCAGTTCTTTCAAAGGCAAGTAATTGTGGTTCTGTAATGTTGAAATTGGTCTAAAATTTTCCAAAAAAAAATTATTTCAGAACTTTTTTTCAACAGAGTTAAAAAAGCAAATTTTAATAAAAAGTTTGTGGTGCAAATCTTGGTTAAAATTACATGGGATATAATATATCCCCCCTATCAGGCATGTTCAAAGGGGGTTTGATGACACAAGATGTGTCATACAATTTAATTTTTTTTTTGGGGGGGGGGAAATTTGAGAAAAAGTACATTTGAGGGAGGATTTTTAAATTTTAAATATTTCCTTTTTTTACTGTTTAAAAAAAATCTTGATTTTTTAATATCGCTTTTAAATTTTTTCAACATATAGTTTCTAGAAATGTTCCCGTGTTTTCTTTCTTTAAGTTCTAGATAAGGGCAATAAGAACTCATTCCGCTATGCTCAACTCTATCTTTTGAATGTGCAGTAGATTATAAGTAGAATATATTTTACAATTTATATTCTGTTTAGGGGGGGGGGGGTCAATGTAAAGTATGAAGATTGTTTTTTTTTTGGGGGGGGGGTGGTCACCACTGCCTCCTATAATACCTGCATCCGATATATCACATCTAAAATATCAACATGTAATATAGCCAACCATCCCTAAAAGTGTTAAACAATGAAGAGGCTTATTTAACCAACATTGTAGTAATTAGTTTTCCGTCATGTTTTGACGGGTTCCATCTAATTATTATAAAAATTTTAAATTAAAATTTTATAAAATCATCACATACTCGAATTTGATTGCAAAATTAGTCAAGGCTTATATAAAGAAGGCAAATAAGTTCATACTATAAAAAAAAAGATTGTTATTATATTACAAAAATATGCAATAATCTCTTCTAAAATACAAAAGATTCCGACAAGAATGCTTTATGTTTCGAAACTCTGAAATCAATTCTTGTGGTTCAGTAATCTCCATTTTACAACGCTATCTCATAAAGGAAATGCATTCTTATAACCATTTTCTATCAAATCTCTTACTTACAGGCACACTAAGGAAATTATAGCAATTCATTGTAAACAATGGAGCTATCGCCCCTTTTTATCGCTTTAAGATTGTGCTTTAAGATCGACGCCCCTCTACGGAAACCTCTGAAAACAATAAAACTTCAATGTTTGAACAACTATTTATGTAGGAAAAGCTTCTTTTGCTTACACTGATTATCTGAAACACTTCCAAGTAGTTTTTATATTGTGGTTAATTCATTTTAAAAAACAAGAATATAGGGTTTTGAGATGCTATCAATTCTGAATGCAGGATTTTTGGTGTGAAATTGAATTTATATATATAAAAACATTAAATTATTATTTCATGTTTTGTTAGGTTGTGAAGGTCATTTTTCATGAAAAGTGAAATGCTAGTAAATTTGGAGCACTATATCTCTCGCAAGCAAAAACATCCTAAAACTCTTTTTTGCATAAACTGTTGGTATCCTACCTGCTTATTAAAATGTATTTGTTTCCATGGGGCATTGCTACATTACATTGTTATGTTGCCATAAAGTATAGTCAAGATGATGTTTTTGTCCATTTTCCGCACTTAATATCTTATTTAAGCAACAGTACCCCAAACGTTTTCTTATAGAATATGAAAGTACACTACTAGTACAAACTAAATAATATAGTACTGCACGGAGATATTGTTGCTGTTAGTAGATATAATCTGTTAAATATGAGAATTATTCAAAATATTCAACAAATCAATTAGCATTATCTAAAAAAAGCGCCACGTTTGAATAAAAAAAAAATATCTCACACAATAGTTGAACATACGTACAAAAACATGGAAAAGAAAAAGAAGTGGGGCCTCGTGATATTTTTAGGCAAAAAGAATGACAAAAGTTTCAAATAAACAATGTCGATGATAACATTTCTTCCCTATCAGAAAATGAAAAATCCCAGTTCTCTTTCCTCTTACTATGTTTTTCCTATGAGAAAATGAAATATCCCTTCCTTGCCGCAGCTTCTGAAAGCGAAATAAGATTTTTCATTTTCACTTAGAGGAAAAATGTGATAATGAACATTGCTTTTCATCTAATTTTTGTAATTTTTTTTTGCCTGAAAACATCACGAGGCCCCACTTCTTTTTCTTTTCCATGTTTTTGCACATATATTTAACTATTGTGTGAGATATTTTGTTTTATTCAAACGTGGCGCTTTTTTTAAATAATGCTAATTTAAATGTTGATGATTTTGAAAATTTTGCATATTTAACAGATCATATCTACTAACAGCAACAAAATCTCCGTGCAGTACTATATTATTTAGTTTGCCCTAGTAGTGTACTTTCATATCCTATAAGAAAAAGTTTGGGATAATATTGCTTAAATAAGATATTAAGTGCGGTAATGGAAAAACACGTCTTTTTGATTGTACTTTGTGGCAACATAACAATGTGAAGTAACAATGCCCCAAGAAAACAAATAGATTTTAATAAGCAGGTAGGTCTATACTAACAGTTTATGACAAAAGAATTTTAGGATGTTGTTGCTTGCGAGAGATATAGTGCTCCAAATATACCAGCATTTCACTTTTCATGAAAAATGAACGTCACAACCTTGAACTTTGACATTTTCTACATAAAGGAGGAAATTTTTTCAAGGCTTCAAAATTGCACATTATTTATTGAATATGATTTATTCAACATAAAAAAATATCAAGGCAATTAAAAAATACAACTATCAAAAAAACATCTTTTTTTTTTTTTTTTTTTTTTTTTTTTTTTTTTTGTCTGAATTTCACAATAAGGGCTCTTGACCTGAATTCCGGATTAAGGAAACGAATTAATACAGTACAAAAACTAATCAGTAGCATCAAAAGAAACATTGTTTTTTAACCGTCTCTTTAAATCTCGATCATGTTTACGTTTCTGGTGTTATTAAAACTAAAGACAACTTATCGGAATTGTGGATAACACATAACGTGTTATTGTATAATTCCGTTCGTGCTGTCATATTACATTTCCCCAGAGTAATAAACATTTTTTTATAGTGCTCTTCTAAAAAAATACAGATTTATTAGCTACGTAAATCAATGCAAAAAAATCAATAATCAGTTAATAATAATTTATCTTAATTTATTTTTATACCTAAATTTGGGCTTAAGGCCGTCTATATATGGAAATCGCACAAAAATACTAAAATTTCAAATACTAACTCCTAATATTAATATCATATTTGAATTTTCCTTTAAAATTTACCTTCATATACCCAATGGCGGTTTCTTAATCATAACTCGAAAATTATTTGATGAAATGAGACACAATGTTGGGCTTGTACTGTAGCTTGTTGGGCTTGCTCTGTTAGTAGATATTATAATGAGGTACTATTTGTGTGCGATACATAGTAGCAGCGCTAGTAGGATTGATCACTTTCTTTTACAGGACAATGCATACATGTTAAGCAAAAATGACTAATTTATTTTTAAAATAAATAAATAATAATAATTGATGCCACATATTCAACTTGGCCTCAATTTTTATCATGAAATTTTTAAACTATACACGATTTCAAAATTTGAGACAAATCGTCACCTAAGAATAAGATGGTTCTATATGGCCAAAAATAACTTTCGAGTTAGAAGACTTTTAAAATCAGCATGCTGTGTACGTGCAGTTATTAATGATTGTAAAAAGCTTTTGGCATTAATAGGTTCATATGTAGGTATAGACAGTAATTCTACAAAATCAAAGTTTTAAATAACATTTTCATGGATTTTTTTACATTTAAAAAATGTGATTGAACCATATTATTCTCTAACATCATATTATTCTTAGAATAAGATGGTTCTATCATGAAAAACACATATTTTTCTTAATTTGTGTAATTTTTTATAGTTTAACAAAGTGAAATTCCGTTGATTAATTCAAATAAACTTCAGCGAATTGTAAAATATTTATTACTATCTATATTGTAGCACAATAACAGCAAATTGCCGCTTCCACTTATTCATACTAATTAAACCATCTTCACAAAACTAATGAATATACGTAAGTTAAATATATTATTTAACTTAACACAAAATAGCTTAAATATTTGACTTTATTAATAGAACCCAACAGTTTTCCTTTTTTTGCGTGCTGTTTCAGTGGTGGAGTATGAAAATTAATACAAAAAATTGTGATTATATTGATAAATAAAATTGAAATGAATTATAAATGAAATTTTTTGTATTACAGTCAGGTATACTCTTAATCTAAAGAAAAGACTTTATATGTCTAAAAAAAATCTTTCTTGTTCTTTTTAAAACAACAAAATAAGTTTGATACTTTTTTTTTTTTTTTTTTTTTTTTTTTTTTTTTTTTTTTTTTTTGTTAATCGAAATTTTGGAATATTCCATAAACCATGCTTTATTTCATATTACAGGTGGGCTAATTTCTCTTAAACTATTTTGAAAATAGAACCTTTCGTCTCTTGGAAACTACTTTGGCATGGCTCTGAAGGTATTTTATTTTATCTTTGTTAATACAATCCCTTCTTCTCTGTGCTACTTTAGGATTTGGTAAAGTGTGCTTTATGGAAATGATGTTGATACTCCTCGTCGTTTGAAGGGGCTCCTTTGCAAATTCACGACTATGAAATTCTGGTCACAACAGTTGCTTGTCTTAAACTAAATATTATAAGGAAGTTGTGTGAATCATAATTGTATCACCTTGATCTACGGAACGAGACTTTAGGCAAATTTTTTGCTACACGATTGGAAATCTAAGAACTGTTCTGATTTCATTCTCATGGTTGTAAATGGATTTCTGCAATTTACTGTCAGTAACAGAAGTATAAATGAAAGTGGCAAAAAATATTCTGCTACATTCATTGCACTTTTTATTTGGCTCTGAATATTATTCACTTCTTGCGCACATGAATATCCAGGTGTACAATATCTTAGAGTAATGTCCATAATATCTGTATGAGATTGTATAAGTATTGCAATTGCATGAGATACCATTTGGTTTCTATTCTGAGGAACACGACTCTTACAATATAAAATTAAACTATCAGCATGTGGAAAGTCTGTCAGTATCTTCCGAACAGTCGCTGAAAAAGCTGAGCTTATGTCATTCCCATCTATGCCTGACATGTCGTCTATCCACAAGGAACAATATGCTTTCTTTTCTTTTTTTCATGTTCCATGAGCTTATACAAATTATTTTTCTCCATAGAAAAAGTTGCTGACATCACTTTCGGGACATGTTATAACTTTTCTAATACTAAGCAAATAAATGACATATCAGGAGAATTTCTGTCATCATTTCTGAGAGTTTTGGTGGATTCAACTTCTTTTTTGTGCACATCATGTTTAAATTGCATGGAATTATTAATTTCTCATTGGGTTTCAGCATGTATATACACCTCACAGTGATCACACCTGCCTTTCTTTGGTTTATGGAATTCTATATTGAACTGCGTATTAAATATGTCCCTAAAACATGAAAGTTTCACTGGCTCTACATTGCTTTCTCTGCATTTCTGAAAGCACAAGTCATACATTTTCACCCTGAGTTAAGCCCTGATTCTAAGTATGTTTTTTAGTGCTTGTTCCCTTGTAATGTGACTCAATCTTGTGAAAACTTTCAATATGAGCTTTTATTTTATTCTTGATATTATTTGAGATTATTCTGCTTGAAAATTTATTTCGGGTATTTGGTTCGCAGCTGGAGACAAGGTTTTGGTGTATTTGGTGGTGTATTTTTGTCGGCCGATTATCTACGCTATGGGATATACTGGAGACAAGGTATTGCCAGTAGGATGTACATAACTACATAAAGGCACTTTTAACTTACGAAAAACCCATAGTCTTGCTATCAATTGGATTTGTAGGAACTACTTTTGCTGATTTTTTTAAAAATTGTTTTAGCATCAAGAATATCTAGAGCTGGTGCTTCATATAAACTGTCATCCATTCTTCCCACAGGATTTTCTAAGTCTAAATCAATTAGGATTAGTCCTTCATCCCTGCTTGGATCAGGTCCACTAATAAAATTAAACACAGTTCGTTTTGGATATTGAAGTACTAAAAACATATTTTAAAGAATTTTTACTGATAAAAATATCCATTAATAAAATTAAACACAGTTCGTTTTGCATATCGACGTACTAAAAACATATTTTAAAGATTTTTTACTGATAAAAATGTCCCCTATATTTTACCAAAAAACGTTTTAATTATCAAAATAACATATTCTTTCACACAAGCAATAAAACATTGCCGGTTTTCATTATAGTATATTGTAAAATAAAACAATAATATATTATCTTATATATTCTGCGATTACTTTGCACATAGAACTCTGTTATTCTGACTGTTATTCTCTTTCGCAAATGGATGTAAATTATATATATCGAAATTTTAATGTAGAAATACATTCATTGGTACAAATAGAACATTCCTATGCCAAAAAGTCAAGTTTTTTCAAAATGTCAGTTAGAACCTTATTATTCTCAGGTGACGAAATTTTAACTAAAGATCAATCTGCAGCGATCTTATTTCAGAGAAGAAAGGTCAGACAGACTATAAAATATCACTATTGTTCAGTAGGTGGATTCTGTGAGTTTGCGTTATAAAAAAAATTGTTTTTGCATTAGATCAATTGCGTCATTCTTTGCAGTTTCATGTTGTATTTTCGGTTAATATAGAATTTTAGCATTTGATAATCGAAAATTCAAATTAGCTGTGCAAAATGACCTATATTTCGAAGAAAAAAATTACCATGTTTTGTATTATAATGCATCATACTGTTGTTATTAGTGTCCAGATTAGATCACGTTAACCTGATTCTATTCAAGCCGCGCCCAATGTCAATTATTTTGATTGCCAACTGTCCATGTCATCAGTTTTCAGTAGGGATCGGGTCGAATCTTATACCGCACTGTTTGTTTTAGTCCGAGTTTGTTTGTGTCAGGTCCCAATTTAGTTGATTTTACAAAAAAAAGTCCTATATTTTTTTTGGATGATAAATTATATATTTTAATGTGAATAAGTACATATATATGCAATTTACTACACAAAAGACAACATTCATGCTGAAGGTATAACTGTGGGAAATTTAAAAAAAAATTCTGTTATAATTTAGATTGCTTTTATTTACATGAATTGCCCCTTCTCATTGACAACAGAATCAATATTTTCTTTAAAAAACAAACATTTAAGACTAAATTTTAATCTAGATATGTATAATCTAACTTCCTGCTGAAACTCATCGTAATTTAAAATTTCATTGTCAAGAGTTTCCGCATTAACTATCAATATAATGATATTAAATAATATACAATGATAGATATTTGATAGATTTAAATCTATCATTTTGTTTGTCAGTTAATTTCTATAAATATTTTACATAATGTTCTGCATTATTTAAACATAAATTAACTTCTTTTAAAATTATATTCAGTAAATAATAATACGTATCATGCATTTTTCTCTTTTTTATTGTCTTTCATTTTGGATATTCATTTATATATCAGTACATAAATACATAATTAGAATAGAATTCACCAAATATATTTCTAAAGAAAAAAAGAAATGGTCATATATCGTGAAGCAATAACTTTTGCAATGAACATAATTTGTCGTTCGTGCACAAAAAAATCGTATAGAATATTTTATTATATGTAAGCATCCGAATTAACTCAATTTAAAAATACATACACTGTTAAAACTAATGGTGACACATTGCACCTTTTAGAGGTGAAAGGCTTGTCTCTCTGGTGACACCCCTAAAGGAGCCAGAATGGTACCTTTAATTAAGGTGAAAAGATGGCACCCTTAATCCAGAGTGTCCAATAATAAAAAGTTAAAAAATATACAAACCGACTTTTGGCCGTCGAAGGATTCGAACTCACAACGTTTGATTACAAGCTCAGCGTTCTAACCGCTCGGCCATCGAGCTCACCTCATTCACTCATAGCCATAGATTTTACTTACCGTCACAGAAAACAGAAAGGCACGCGTCACAGCGCATGCACATGGTTCCAGTCACCCGATGAGGTGCCACATTGCTGCCAATACGAAGTGCATGGCACCTTATTTAGCTCCAATCACCCAGTAAGTGACCTGTCGACACTGCAATCCTATATCCAAGCCCCTATGGCACCCTAGGGTTCCAAATGGCACCGTTTTGTCACCTTCACTTTTAACAGTGTATACATCCTGTCTCTCTTCTATAGATTCGTTCACCGAGTCTTTTCTATAAGTTATTGTATCCAATTTGACGACAAAAAAAGTACAAAAGAAGAAACAACATATTGTTGCAATAGAACAATGCAACACATTTAAGAATCTACTTATCAAAAACGTATACAGTCGACTCTCGTTAATTCAAAATCTGATAATTCGAATTTTCGCTTAATTCGAACTAAACATGAAGACCCAAAATTTTCAATGGCAGAATAACGTTAAAATTTTTCATTAATTCGAACTCATTTTCTCTCGACTCCGTTTAATTCGAACTAACAAGAATTCCAATTTTTTATTTTTATTTTCTTTCTCACGGATTTCAGATCATTTGAATAATTTTTTGTCTTTGATATTTGTGAAAATTGTTCCGAACGAGTATGCAGGTAACTCAATGCATTTGACATCTACTTTCTTAGTGCCCCGTCTGTCCATCAGTGACGCTTTAAATTTTTCTTCCATTATGCTTGTTTCTAATCCCTTAATTAGTTTATGTATTTATATCTTTTGATTTAATATCAAGTCATATTCTAATGATAACAGGCGAAATGAATAAAAAACCATTATAACACTAATCCCTTTATAATAGTACCATATTAAGCATGTTTTCATTTCATATTTTCCATAATTCGAACTTCGGATAATTCGAACATTTCTTGTGGTCCCGACGAGTTCGAATTAACGAGAGCCGATTGTATTTTATTTCAGGTTTAACAAGAAAAATCAAAGCACTGGACAAATGTTACGAATTTGTCGGGACATAGAAAAAAATTATTATTTCACAGTCGGGTGCAGGTAAATATATTTTGGTTATTGGTATTTAAACAAAAGTTTTATTTTAGAAATGACTCGAGAATCCTCTAAATCATCAGTAGTTAAAACAATGCCTTATTTTGAGCATTAGAGAAACTTCCTCCTGAGCCCTCACTGTTAAAACTAATGGTGACACATTGCACCTTTTAAGGGAGAAAGGCTTGTCTCACTGGTGACACCCCTAAAGGAGCCAAAATAGTACCTTTAATTGGGGTGAAAAGATGGCACCCTTAATCCAGAGTGCCCAATGATAAAAAAATAAAAAATATACTAACCGACTTTCGGCCCACAGAACGAACGCAGAACGTCTGATTACAAGCTCAGCGCCTTATCCACTCGGCCATCAAGCTCACCTTCAAAATCTCCTGGAAGTGTTCATATGGCCTGAAATTCAAAGGTTGCTTTATATAAAAAAGCTCGCCAAAAGTTAGCCAGCCGAATTTCTAAACAAAATTGGGATAGCGTATAGCGGTGATAGTCATTGTAGGAAAAAATTGCTGTGTTAATCCACCAGTGACAGCGAGTTGACGTGCAAGGATACACGTTACAGAGCATGCGCAAATGACTAAGGGGTGAAAATCTTTCAACGGTATGCATTGCGCGGCACCCTAATTAGCATGAAACACCCAATGGCACCCCAAACACATTTTCAAGCCCGCTGGTGCCAAGTGATTTAACCTTTTCACCCCTGGGCGACAAATGCAACCGGTTCGTCACCTTTATTTTTAACAGTGCTTTAAAATGGGTAGCATAATCATTGTTTAAGTTATATTTAAACATTTGCATAGCCCAAATCATTGCTTTAGATTTATTTATGAGGAAAAAGGTATTATTAAAAAGTTTTTAAGTGAATTTACTTGAAGCAAAGTTTGCAAGATATAGAATATTCAAATTTTAAAAGCGTCGAAAAAAAATTTCTCTTTGTCTTTCTTTAAACTTTTGTATAAGCTTTGAATTTCCGTCATGCTGTAAACCATGGTCTACGTAATCCGGTCCAAGTATTTCTTCTTTCAAAGGCATCCTTAGTCCAATTAACTTGTGCAATGGCTAAATAAAGTAAGAAAAATTAAAAGTTTTGAAAGACAGGAAGTTATATTGATATTGAAATGCATAATTAGGATTTTAGTTAAATAAATTCACACTGATGGAAAGCATCTAATTTTTGAAAATTAATATCAGCTTTTTGTTTTGCAAAAGAAGCGAATAAAAAATAAGTGCATTCTTTATATATTCTTGGAACTGTTTGTATTTAAATTTTGTATCATTAAAATTTATTTTTGTAGTGAGCGAATAATTGCATTCACAGTTATTTCATATGCCAGTTTCATAATTAGTATATTGTAGTCAATCAGGGTAAATTTGCGCCAAGGCAGGTGTATTTTTATCCATCTTTACGAAACTTTACTTTATTCTGTTATGGTGGAATTTCAACGAATTATTTCCAATGAGCCGCCAAACTCACATTAGTGCTGCTATCTACATTTTGAAACCCAAACTCGCCGTTAACTCAAGTGATGTAGCAGATTTAATCTTTTTTTTCTCTTTTGGCCCAAAGTTACCCTGATAGCCCGTAAAGTATGGTGACGTCCCTGCAACGTCGTTGTGAAGTCATATTGTGACTTTGTGACCATCGATTGTCGATGTGACGTCACGTGACGTCGATGTGAAGTCACAGTGACTAAAATGTGAAGTCGTTATGGCCGTTTTAGAGCTCTTTTGTGACGTTTCACAATGTGACAAATTTGTGAAAAATGTTTCATTTGTGACTAATTTGACATTAACATTATGACGATACTGTGACAAAAGCGACGATATATAAATTGCCAGAAACATGTTTTTTAAAGTAAATAACATGTTTTGAAGGATATTTGTAAATGTCTAAAGATTTTTAAGAAAGTCACATCTCAGTCACAATGTGACGTCACTGAGTGGTGGCATTTTGATCACAGATGTGATGTGACCAAAGTGACTCACAGCGACGTCACTGTGACCATGCATGCTATTAGGGAGGTCAAAGTTAACAATCAATTGACTGTACCTTTTGCATTCATAAAATGAGTATCAACAGAATACTTGATAAAGTATTCTTATTTTTTTTACTGAAAGACTCTCGTTTATATGAATTTATTTATTTAAATTGCATACTTACATATAACAAAATCGTAGATGAAAGCATACTCCAAGCAATGAGTATTCCACACGCCAAAGCTTGAGGTCCAAGTAAAGACAAACCACCTCCTTTAAAAAGGCCATTCAGGCCTCTCGTATAATTTCTCATACTGTCGTTTTCAGCAAACAATCCAATTGCCAGCATGCCCCAGAGACCACCTATACCATGGACGGCAAATGTATTTGTTGGATCGTCAATTTTTAAAGTATCAATCACAGGTATAGATAGTAGAACAAGGATTCCGGCGATCATTCCAATTATAATGGCTTCCCAAGGACGTATAACTGTGCATCCTCCTGAAATATATGCATAATTTTAAGTAAATTATGTAATTCTTGTCATTCTAACATATTCATCAAAGTCATATTGGTGATTGATCATACATTTTTTTTTTCAAACAACACTCAGTACACTGTAAAAAAAAGTTTCAATCTACTAAAAAAAATTTAGTAATCCTTGAAATTGCTAAAAAATTTTAGTAATCTTACTCGGTTACAAAAAAAATCTGTAAGAATTACTAGAAAAAAGCTAGCAACGAATAGAGTCAATAGTTTTATATTTTTAATAGCTTTACTAAAACTCAGTTGGTGTGGCCGTGATAGCCTAGTGGCCATAGCACCAAACTCCAAGCTGAAAGGTCCCGGGTTCGATGCTGGACACCGCCAAATACGCACCGAATGTATGCAGTGTAAGTGCTCGTTAAATAAAAAGATTATGAAAATCCTGTCGGAGCAGGTAGCAATGTCTGGTGCTGCCATATATTGCGGCTTTGCCGAAAATCTTAGTCCGTCTTCATACCCACTGGATGCAGCACGAAAGAAGCTCCTGCCCTTCGGGCACACGTAATAGTTATTAAAAATATTTTAGGAGCTATTCCTAAAATTTGATTAGTGGCTCACACTAAAAAGTTTAAAGTTAGTTATACAAAAAATTCTTTTGTTCAGATTACAAAAAAAATTTTTGTTTCACTTGCAAAAAAAAAAAAAAAAAAAAAAAAAAAAGTTTCCAATGGTTACTAAAAAAATCTTTGGAATACAAATTTACAAAGAAATTTTTAGTAACCTCTTGAATTTTTTTACAGTGTAGAGCGCTTGATTTTATGAAATAGAAAATCTTTTCATTAAATTTGAAATATGTATCAATATATTTTTTGGATTTGAACGTGAATATTCATTATGTTTTTATCATTGAATTATCGCGTCGTGCGTATAATAAAATGTACCAAAATCAGATGTTCCAGAAGGAACGAAAACGTTATTATGATGAACTTTTACCACCCTTTTTAAAGTGGCCATTTAGACCTCTCATATAAATTTTCATATTATCGTTTCAGCAAACAATCCAATTGCCAACATGCCCCAAATAGCACCTACATCAAAGATGGCAAATGTATTTGTTTGATTGTCAATTTTTAAATCATCAATCACAGGTGTAGATAGTAGAACAAGGATATCAGCAATCATTCCAATTACAAAAGCTTCCCAGGGGCGCGCGTTTGTGCATCCTCCGGCAATATATGCATAATTTTAAGAAAATTACATTATTTATTAAAATTATATTTCGGATGGATATTTTAACTGTTTAAAAAGTTACAGAATTTATGACAAATTATACTTTTTTAACTCTTGTCATTCTAGCATAATCATCAAAGTCATATTCGTGATTCATCATCCATTTTTTTTAAACTAATTTTTGTTAATTGTTGATTTTATAAGATACGTAAAGAAAAGAACTTATTTATTTTTAAACGAATTTCATCATAATTTCTGGTGACATTCAATGAATTTAAAATTTTATCAACATTATAATTTTGCGTCTGAAAATGCGTTAATATCTCACCTGATATTGCTACTAAAGATCCCATAACTGCATTCATGAGTATAGGAACGTCGTGAATTCCCTTTTTTATGATGAAACTGGAAAAACGTATTAAGATAAAAAAAAGATTCTATCAGCATAATAAACTGGGGAAAACAATTTCATAATGATTAAAAACAAGAAAAGAAAAGAAAACTTTGGTAAAATTATTATTTTTTTTAAAATAATGTCCGAAAATAATAAGCAACAATTTAAATTTAGATTAATAAGAAACAACTATTAACTTTAATTCGATTAAAATCACAATATTGTGTTGGCATGTTGAGATAGATTAAGTACATAATATTTAATGCCGTAATAGTAATGCATTATATAGTGTCAAATAATCATTATATGTAACCGAAATATGAAACAGACAATACAAATATAACAGGTGAGGGGGTATACAAAACTACTAAACTACTATTTCAGTATTTTTGGTAATATGTGATTTATTTAGTGCCAGGTCATACTGGGTGTGGAAGCATAAATGTAATTTATAAATAAATGCAAAAATGTTACCCCCCCCCCAAAAAAAAAATAGAAATTAAATAAATAAAGGTGCATAAAAATAAATTCTTTTTTAAATAAATTTATTTCTCTAAACGGTTTTATTCTGGTCAAAATATATCGAATTGGTACATAACGTGGAAAGTTCAATTTGGTTGACGTAATAAAGACTATTGACCCATATATTTACAGATTATAAAACATTCAAAATACATATAGGAAAAATCCCTGTTGCCTTGGCCTATAGGCGGAGGTAGATTTGAAGATAAGTGCTCATATCTACAACAAAAAATAAAATATGATTAGAGATAAACCCAATTTAACAATTTTGTTAAGGCGCTTTTGAAGAATTTTTCATTTAATTTTTCCATTTTATCAAAATAATCTTAAGTGAAATTTAGCTCAAAATGCTCACTTTGACAGTATTTTTTTAAATATATTCTTACATTATGAATAAATCGACAAACATGGCACATTATATAGTTCCTAAATAAAATAAACTGTCAATTGGATGTGTTTGAGAGCAAAATTGAATTTAAAAATGAGTCAGAAAATAAGCAGCTTGTTACTTGAAGAAATCCTCAATCTTCCAATCACGTTCGCTTAAGAAAATTCCATTCAAAATGCCCAGTTTTACAGACAATTTTTGAAATATTCTGCCTTTATCAAAAACTGACCAATACGGCACATTATATAGTTTCTAAATAAGAGAGCCTGTCAATTAGATGCATTTGAGATCAAAAATGGTTTTAGCAGTCAAAAAATAAGCAGTTTGTTATTTGAATACATCATCAATTTTTCAATCACAAACGCTCCAGAAAATTTTACTCATTATGGCTATCTTCAAAGCATTTTTTGAAATATATTCTATATTTATCAAAAAACTGGCTAATACGTCACATTATATAGTTCCTAAATAAGAGAACTTGCCATTTGGATGCGTTTCAAATTAAAAATGAATTTAAAAATGAGTCATTATATAAGTAGTTTTGATTTGAGATTTTTTCATTAACTCTTATTTTTGTTTAATTTAATTTAGTTATCAGGATTGGTCCTATAAAATACTTTTCATAGTAAAAGTTATAGATATTATTAAGAAGATGCAAAATAAATTTAATAAATCCGATATCTTAAGAATTGACGAAGTTATATCTTTTTTCTTTTTCTACCCCGCTTTTTGTTTTCGTTTTTAATTTTTTTTTTCAGTAAGAGTTGGTCCTATCAAAAACTTATCAATACAAAAGTTTCAGATAATATTAGGAACACTTAAAATAATATTTGGATTTGATATCTTGTGAATTGACGAAGTTATGAATTCTTTTCTCCCAAAAACCTCTTTTTTTCGCCCTTTCAGTCCATTTTTAATTTTATCAAATATCTGTCATGTTTAAACTTTTTGCCCATTTCTTAGAAGTAATATAAACTTTAAACTAATTTAATATCTATTTTAGTTAAAAAGTTAGGGGTTTTTTCTGTTTTTACAAAACCTCTTCCTATTTCCACCACGTTGGTCCGATTTTGTCCCTTAACGAACTTGACCGAGATTTTCTGCCCCTTGATTTTATGTAAAATTTTGAAGGAGATCTGAGCAGAATTGTGGAAGTATCGCGTTCAGATAAAAGTAATATTAAACTTTTTTACTGATGGTAGTTTTGGTGTCTAGCCCCCTGACTGCCCGACAAAAGGGTAAATTGTAATGTTGTTTTCTATGTAATTTATTAAAAATATTAAAAAAAGATGTTTTTTCCAGCCTGATACAAAATATGTTATTATGTAGAGGTGTATAATCTTTGAGAGTATTAATCCTAACTTAATTTTTCAAAACTGGGTTTTATTTGTAGAATTATATTAATTTAAATATTGCTTGTGCTGCAGTGAAACCTGCAAGTTAGTGTGCGAAAATATCAGCCAGCGGCAGTCAGGAGGCTAGGGGTCATGATCGGTGTAGATCTTCAAAAAGTTTTCAGAAATTCCAACAGGGGAGAGAATGCAGTAAGTAGCATTTCATACGAAATCTACCTAAAAATGTACAGCAGCTAATTTAGTTATTTGAAAAAAGAATGTTTTCTTTGTGTACCGTCCGAAAGCTTTTGTAACGATAAACTCAAAAATATATATCTTATAATTTTAGATATTATATTTTCAGACATATCGTCTCCGATGTCATGCAAAAATATACCTTCCCCCTCTCCATTCATTTCCGAATCCACTGAAACAAAAATTACGAAAAAATTAGAAGTAGTAGATGTTAATTTAAACCTTGCAGGAAAACTATAGCAATTACCGTAGGTCCCATAGTTTTTGAGAAAAACGATGTGTATGCATTCAGCAAAGTTACCGAGGAGCACTGTAGGTACCTATAGTAGCATAAGTATAAAAGCATACTTGATAATGATTTTAAAAAAAAAAAAAGAAAAAAAGAAAAAGAAAAAGAAAGAAAAAGAAGAAAAAGAAAAAAATCATTCTTAATCAACCGAGAAAAGGAATAGGCAGTTTCGACATGAATAATGGAAAGAGTGGTTTAATGTAAGCGCCATCCGCTTTTAAAACCTAGATAAAAATTTTAATGATACATTTCATAATCATATAATAGGGCAATGGTCAGTTGCAGTATAAAATTGTAAGAAAGAAAAGACAAATTTAATTAGCAACAAAATGACATAAATACTAAGAGATTTGCGACTAGTTTGTAATGAATAGTCAATACTGGATCTCTCAATATGAAATAAAGGCAGTTATATATATATATATAGAGAGAGAGAGAGAGAGAGTAAAACCTCTAAATAACGGACACCTCAGGACCACAGAAATTATCCGCTATTCGGAGGTGACCGCTATTGGGAAAACCTCAAAGATTCAAAAATCAATATGAAATGCTTTATGTTTTATTAATTTATTTTTATATGTCCGAAAACCTCTATTATATAAATAGTCAGGAATTAAAATTATTTTTTAAGCAGTAAAATTGAAATAAAATTATGCTCACTTTTATTCACTGTTTATTATATTTTCGTGAAAAAAATCTGTTGCAAAAGTTTACTTTTACTCGTGATTACATGTACTTTTTTTTTCTGTGACGTTATTGGACATTGTAGAATTCCGGGCGGGGATTGCAATTTTTGACCTCTAAAAGCATAAATTCTCAAAATATTCTTGGATGGCATTTCAATTATCTGGGAGAAATTAATCTCAGGCAATCCCTTGAATTTAGCACTGAACGTGGGGGGGGGGGGGATTTTCTTCAGTTCTTTATCTACATTTATCTGTGATCACAAAATTTGCGAGCCATTGTCCTGATCAATTCAGAGGCCTTTTTTGCTATTTTTTCTTTTTTTTTCTCTTTAAAAACTACTTTTTCAACCTTTATCGCCGGATAAAGTGTCCGCTATTCGGAATGTCCGTTATTCAGAGGTTAAGCATACAAAAATTTAGGTTTTGGGTATGGAGATTGGAAAACTGTCCGTTAAATAGATGTGTCCGCTATTCGGGAGTGTCCGTTATGGAGGTTTTACTGTATATATATATATATATATATATATAAGGTGGTCTGGTATAATAACGCCAGGCGGGGTAATAACGCCAAGTGCTAATATTTTGCATAATTATGAAATAATCTGCTAAATGACACCCATATGTGCTCTGCGCAGAAGAGTTTTGAGTCATATAAATCGCAAAAAACAGCTTCAAGTTAATTTTTTTCATTTTTAGGTCTTATTGTTTTTACAAGCAACTAAAATTAACGCTTGATCTAAAATTTCCGAGATACGTTTTGCGATGTGAAGACTATTTTTTTATCCGGAAATACTTTATCAATTACATAAATTTGTAGTACATTTCATGGACTTTCAAAATATTGTTGAAGATTTTGGATATCTTCTCGAGATAATTTGTAATTTAAAATGTTCAGGGCAATAACTATAGCGAGGTAATAACGCCAGTCCTTTGAATTAATACCCCGGTTGATTCCCTACAGTGGCCGAGCTACATCCTAAATACTGATTCAAATAAACACAGTTAAAACTGTGCAATGTTTCTAATAATTCTATTTAAGTGGTCCTTTGTAAGCAAAAAGAGGTTCACGGTCTGATATTTTTTTGCTTCATTCTCCCCCCCCCCCCCCCCCGCTTACACCACACCTTTATTTTTCTTATACTTTCGCAAAAAAATGAACATTTTCAATAGCTTAGAATGCAATTTGTCAATTTCTAAGTTTGTAGAGTTTGTATTTTTAGAATTGGGCAATCTACATGCAATTATTCATCTTATTTCATAGTTTTGTTTGCATGACGTTATTACCCATATAGGTGGGTAATAACGCCAAATAGCATTGGTCAAGAAATCACGCCATTACATTTTATGAATACATATCTGTTAAATTATTTTTTTATATAGATATTCAATGAGTTGCTGCATCAAATCATATATTTGTTTGAAAAATACAAACTGAAACTGAGCCGTGAAAATTGGTAGAACCTTAACGTGGCGTTATTACCCCAGGGTACCTTATATATATATATATATATATTACAAATTTTAAATTTTTTTTCGCCAAAACTAACCTTTATACTATCTTAATTTTCTTATAATAATATTTCGTACTTACTTCAAATTATTAAATTAAAATCTTGTTTCTAGATCTAATCTGTTAATCTTTATGCAGACGATATAAATTCTTAATTTGCCTTAAAAAACATATTCCAAATAAAACTCATTTCTTCTATGTTTTTATCAACCCTTTTTAAGAAAGTCTTATTAAATTTATTTCAAAACCATACCTTTCAAAAAATATCATTATTTTATTTTATCTATTTATTTATTTTCCCTCCGTCAACCTTTGATAGTGTGCATATCAATAAATTCATTTCTTTTCTTTTTCTCTTAAAATTAATCATCTATAAAAATCGCCTGCCTAAGAAATTCTGAATCGATTATAAATTGGTTAAATAATATTTTTTTTAAATAAAATTATCGTCTGTGGAAAATAGTCTCGTAGTTGGCAAGAATTCTGTTTACATAAAAGAATGATGGTTTGAGTTAGGGAATGTTCCAGAATTTTCTTTTTAGATTAAAAGAGTAAGCTCAAGAGGTGGTAAGGGAGATGATGAGAAGAAGGATTCTTGGGTGCGCTCTTGCATGAGTACGGCTGGATTTAGTAAATAATGGAATATTTTTTGGATGTTTCGGTAAAATATCGTCTGCAAAAGGAGCTTTTCTCTCTATTATAGCTACAGTTTAATAAAATGAACTTGCAGCAGCCAAGGAGTGATAATTTTGACCTTCTGCATTTATTTATTTTGTTTGTTTCTCGCTGGCCATGACTTCTGTGAGGAGTAAGGGAAACCTGGTGATGATGTTTCTGCCCGCCTAACTTCAAAATGTCACAATCTACTCAAAAGTCCGACAGGATTGCTTATGCCTGTGCTGCTTTTTTCGGAGTTTAAAGTAATTTGCTATGGAACGAAGAAGAACATGCTATCGCCGAAGTTCGATTGAATTCTATGTTCTGAAGGGCATTATATGGTAGTTTCGGCTTGCTAATGGAGTCTGCTGTGGAACGAAATGATGATAGGTTTGCGAATCGCCGATAATCGACTTCTCGTGAATGTTCTTATGCTAAAATAGCCGTAATTTCTTACTTAATTAAAATAAAGGAATGTTCTTTCTAAAGAACTTCACAACTATGCTTGGAAAGACGCTAATCTGAAATATCTAGTACTTGCTTCGAGTCTGATTGTGGATTTCCTGACGATTGATGTCGATCTGTCGACGTCGATGGATAATTTGTGATTCAGTATTCATGGTCATAGTGACAAATTTTTGAAAATTGATGACTTCAAAGTGGTGAGTATGCAAGAAGTATTTGATGAGGAATTTAAAGACGATTGAATTTTATTGAATATTTTTCGAGAAACTGTATGTTATTTTATTAAATGTTTTGATTATTATTTTTTTTTTCATGATTGAGGAAAAATATTTATTATGTATTTATTTATTTATTTATTATTTCATTGATGAGAGTAATTTGAAGTTAATTTATTAATTTACAAATTTATTTATATATTTATTATTTATTGTATGTTATGGATCTGATATAGTAATTTTGAAAAAATATGTAATTGATAGAAATTATTAACTTTGAAATTTTTTGCGAAATTTTACGATCAGGATTTAATAAAGAAAATAGAAGTGCTTCATTTAATCTAATGAGTAAGAATAAAAAAAATATGTTAATTAAATGTTGTAAATTAAATTACTAAATTCGTACCGTTTGATCCGAGTTCTGGAATGAACATTTTGTCGTGGTTAACTTATTTTGATACAACATGTGAAATAGAGAAGAAAAATCTAGAATGGAAATTTAATTTTATTGCGCAATATTTGAAAGGGGAAGCGCAAAAAATTTATATCAATGACTGTTTAAATTGTACGGATTATGAACAAATTAAGAAAATTTTGGTAGAAAGATTCATTGAATTAGACATCCCGAGTTTTTCTGATTTTTCAAATCTGAAATTAGATAATTCAGACAATTAAAAAACTTATTTTCGTAAAAGAGTGGAAATCGGTAGGAAATTACATCTTAGCGAAAGTATACTATTACAAGGTTTAACTGATGGTTTAAAACCAGAATTCAAAAACAGTATTATTATAAATCCTCCTAGTAGTACCATCGAATGGTACCGGGTTGTCAAACAATTCGTGGAAGTTTCCACCCCACTAGTTTCAAACCAAGTAATAAATCAACCATCAGCTAGACAAAATTTTCAACCTTTTCAACCAACTAGGCCCTGGATTCAGCCAGTTAGGCCCAATAATACACCTAGGAATTGGATTCCCCAAAGGCAATCTCAGTTTCAAAGACTTAGAATTTGTCAAAATAATTATATTCCGAATTCATATCCTTCAAGACCTTGTAAGATATGCACAAATAGGGGTGTGAGTAATGCTTTTCATTGGGAAAGAGAATGTTTTTTTAAGAATGAGCTGCCATCCTCTGATACTCCTCCAAGTAGCTCACAAAATAATTCTCATAATATTTGACAATTAATTGTGTATGGATATACAAATAATTATAATTTACCATGTGTTGTAGATAGTTCTCTGTTTGTCAGGTTTATTTATTTGATTATTTGTTTGTGAGTCTTATTTACTTACCTATTTATGAGTATTATTATTATTGTTATTCTTATTATTACCTGTTTGAGAGAAAACATGTTATTTCTCAAGGATTAAATTGAGGTGTATGATATTCTTAAGACAATTACTGTTGCATATTAAAGACTATAATGATATTTTTATGCACGTTTAAAGATAAGTTTGTAATAATAATGAATATAAAAGAACTTAGAAGCTCAAGTTATTTTTAAAAAGTACATTTTCTAATTTATTGATATTTGTTTGTTATCAAGAACTATTCTCAGAATGCAATATTCTTATGATGATGTTCCTACTACTAGGTATTTGAGCTAGAAAACTAAGTTAACATTTACGATTTTTCCTTTATTTGTTAGAATTTCTGATGAGAGTGAGTTTTAGTTCTCGGATTCTTATAATTTATTTAAATTCATTAAGAAAGATGGAACTGTACAAAGCTGTTGCTAGAGTTTTGACTGATAAATATGATTAAGTTTTCAGAAAATTTTGTGAATTTAAGTAAGAAATTACCTATAATCAAAATTTTTGAATCTGTTTATGATCTATAAAATAATAGAATTAAAAGTTGATCCCAATTAAAGGTATAACTATGATATTTACAATTTCTATTTTTAATAGATAAAATTTCTGGTTAAAGTTAGCAACTAAATATAGTTATAATTTTCACGATAATTTTGATTCAGATTTTTAAAAGGGAGGGTAATAGTTCTGTGTGAGACAATCAAAATGTAAACATCTCCAGTAGACAAAGCCCTCAAGATTGCGAAAGCGCGAACTCGTGAATTTCACCTTAAAAGTAAAAGACTCTATGATCGAAATTTTGTCGAATGCCCATTAAAAATACAAGACTCTGTAATTTATGAAGAATTTAAATACCCTAACACTTGAAAATTAGAACCTACTTTCTCTGGACCATATAAAATTATAAATAAACTTTCTGATGTAACTTATGAAATAGATAAATTCAATTATGAGACAGGACAGAATTCCGTTATTGTGCATGTTTCTAAATTAAGACCCTATTTATCACCTGAAGATTTTAAACTGTTTCATGAGTAACCCAAAAAACAAACAAAACCTCAGATACAATCACAATCACTAGATCAAACTAAAGTCAAGACAGTAGATTAAATTTTAATTCTTATTCTTTGAAAATGTTATCACCATAATTTTCAACATTAGCAGGTATGTTCTTGGAGCGCTACAACAATATTACTTGTTTTTGGGAGTTTTTGTGGTTAAATTGGGCTCCTTATGCAGGCATTTTGATTGTAAAAACTTACAATTGATGTTGATAAATTAATTTTAAGTGTATTTAAGTCTAATTACATTTACTCATTTATTTGACATTAGTATTATTCTATTTATTCAGCAGATATTTATCTGATAACAGTTATAAAATCTGACGATTCTACTCAAACCTATAACATTATATGTGATTTTCAGTGATTGTGAAAACAACAGATATTAAAAGTTTTTCAAAAAAGCAAACTATTTTTATTTCTATTTCTCAATTAAGAATGACAATTTTTATTCCTATTTGATTTTTGTTATTAAAGTTTATACACCATGTGTAGATAAAACATTAATCTTCATTTGGCATTTGAAAACTTATAACCAAATTTGACAATTTTGTAAAAGAGTATCAGAGAGGAATTATTGTAAGGAAATACTGGTTGAGAGTCCATTTTCTAAATAGATTAATTTTTATTTGGATTTTGGAATTATTATTATTTTTTTATGTATACTTTCGGCTAGCAAAAAATACTTTCTTATGCTATTAGAAGATAAGAAAATTATTTAGTTGCTATGTAATTATTTTTACACTCAACCAATATTTTCCCTATCAATAGTAAAAAAATTGTGATATTTTCTGTTGATTATACTCTTGTTTTACTATTATTATTATTATTATGAGTTCTATAATGAAGTTTAGTATTAATTATACTCTTATTGAGAAATATTAGGATATGGAGTCTTATTATGCTACTTATTATTATTGTTATTATTATTATTTAAATTTTTCTATATTATTTATTATTAATTTTTTAAGTAATACTATTTATTATTGAAAATTTGATATATTATGAAAAGATGTTGGAATCCAACAAAAGACTTATTTAATGAACTATATCACTGAAAAAATTTAGTTGACTATTCAAGAGATACTGTTTTATAGACTGGATCCGGAGAACTTTTATTTAGAGAACTTTCTTCAGTGGGCTATTGATTAAGTTATTGAAATTCTATAAACTCCCACGAAGGAGATTTTTTATTGTTTTTATTATATTGTTATTTTTTCTTGCTTATTAATATTTATAACTTATTTACTTTTATTGTATGTATTATCATTCTATGCACTTACAAATAGTAAGTGATATTGTAACATTATTGTATTTCTTTCAGGGAAATGCTCCTACCTAAATTTAATTCAATTTAATTTTCTCTTAAATATTTTTTTAATCTCTAATATTTTTTATATTGCGTTAATTTTCTTTTCTTCCATCTCTTGGCTTCCTGAGTTTGACAGTTTTATTCCAAAATTTAACTTTTCTAAATTATTATATTTCTGTTGTCTGAACTTGTAGTTTTATTTAACTATCGATTTCATACAAAGTTTTGGGGAGGGGGGGATAATATTACAAATTTTAATTTTTTTTTTCGCCAAAACTAACCTTTATACTACCTTAATTTTCTTATAATAATATTCCGTACTTACTTCAAATTATTAAATTAAAATCTTGTTTCTAGATCTAATCTGTTAATCTTTATGCAGACGATATAAATTCTTAATTTGCCTTAAAAAACATATTCCAAATAAAACTCATTTCTTCTATGTTTTTATCAACCCTTTTTTAAGAAAGTCTTATTAAATTTATTTCAAAACCATACCTTTCAAAAAATATCATTATTTTATTTCTTCTATTTATTTATTTTCCCTCCGTCAACCTTTGATAGTGTGCATATCAATAAATTCATTTCTTTTCTTTTTTCTCTTAAAATTAATCATCTATAAAAATCGTATGCCTAAGAAATTCTAAGTCGATTATAAATTGGTTAAATAATATATTTTTTTTAAATAAAATTATCGTCTGTGGAAAATGGTCTCGTAGCTGGACAAGAATTCTGTTTGCATAAAAGAATGATGGTTTGAGGTTAGGTATTGTTCCAGAATTTTCTTTTTAGATTAAAAGAGGAAACTCGAGAGGTGGTAAGGGAGATGATGAGAAGAAAGATTCTTGGGTGCGCTCTTGCATGAGTACGGCTGGATTTAGTAAATAATGGAATATTTTTTGGATGTTTCGGTAAAATATCGTCTGCAAAAGGAGCTTTTCTCTCTATTATAGCTACAGTTTAATAAAATGAACTTGCAGCAGCCAAGGAGTGATAATTTTGACCTTCTACATTTATTTATTTTGTTTGTTTCTCGCTGGCCATGACTTCTGTGCGGAGTAAGGGAAACCTGGAGATGATGTTCCTGCCCCCCCCCCCTAACTTTAAAATGTCACATATACATATATATATATATATATATATATATATATATATATATATATATATATATATATATATATATATATATATATATATATATATATATATATATATATATATATATATTATATATATATATATATATATATATATATAAAGTACTTCTCTGAACAAATTGGAAATTGTACGTGAAGCGTAGCAAATGAGGTGCGTTCGTACGATAAAGAAGTTTTTAAAATATTCAGATCATGCTGTTATTGTAGACATTACTTTAGATACAGGATAGTGGTTGAAATCTTTTTTGTGTTCCTGTAAATATACAGGAAGTAACTTTTATTACACCTCAGCAACGTAATATTATATTCGTAAAATGTGAAATAGTTTAATATAATTAAAGCACGCCCCAAACAATGTTTCCCCGTACAGCATTATGTAATACTTATATATGTAGTGGAATACTTTTGTGAGGCCCTGTAGTTTAATAATAATGAATATTCTTTGCATCACAGATTGTACAGAATGTATATTTTAGTATATACAGGGTGAGTCATAAATAACGAAACAATAGGCTATCTCCTCAAATATTGCCCCTAGACCCATACTTCCAATTGCAAAAATTCATACAAAAAAGGTGAAATTTCTGATAAGATAAGTTGCAACTCTATGGGGGGTCTATTTGAAAAAATACAAAAATTAAATTTTTATACGGCCCCCGTAGGTTAAAATTCCCAATTAGGAAATTATTCCTTATCCATTCCTAAATTGAACAAAACAAATTTCATCTCCGTATCTAAAAATCCCACAGAGATTTTAAATCCCAAAATCCTCAAAAATTCCTGACTTACACCACTTTTTCCTGCCTCTAAACTGTGCTTTCTTCTCTGCGATTCAACGCTTGTTAGGGAACATTCACAAATTGCAAATTGATAAAAATCGGTTTAAGATAGCGCTTTTTCTTTGGACATAAAATAGCAGCGTGTAGTTTTTACGCTAAATTGGTATACCAGACGTCTGCCCGGGTCAAAATATCTAGGTCAAGTCTCAAACCGACCCATAGGGGGAAAAGTTCGGCGTGGCCTGAAAAAATGTCAACATCATAACCCGGACCGGTCTGGAAAATAGTTTAAATCATACCCCGGTTCAGTCGCAAATTTCTACATAGTTTTTTTAATTCGGAGTGGGAAAAAAAATGTTTCATATGGAGGAGTTCTAACCAAAAAATTTTTTTATAGCTTTTCGTTTTTTATATTTATACTTTTTATTATTAAAGAAGCGTCAAAGGCTGTAATATATTTATTTTATCAATGAATCTCTATTTATATGTAAATGTTTCACTTATATTTTAATATCGTTAATCCATATCCCATGCGTTGGAGACTCTGTAAAATGTTATACACTAAAACATTTTAAGATGGAATCACATAGGAAAGAAAAAATACGTTATAGACAGATGCTCTCCTTAGAAGATGTAATTGGAGCTTATTTTCTTTTCAGGTACTATTGCATTTATTTTGCATGGATCAACATATTTTCCGTTTAAGACAGAATTCCGTCATAGGCAGATTTTTTTTTCACTGGTTTTATTGTATTTAATTTTTTTAGCCTTTGAATAATCTATTTAAAAAAAAATAAAGTATTTTTTTTTTTTTTTTTTTTTTTTTTTGTAAAATAAAAGTTTTAAAATCTATATGTTTTTGTAAAAAAATTCGATTGAGCCGAATTTTATTTATTTTATGTACGTACTAAGTCAGTCAGAGACAGTGATTCATACGGGTTTTGTCGAGACCGGGTTTGAAAATTTCATCCAGAGTGCACCTAAGTTGAATGAAGTAGTCCCCTCCTTTATGAAAAGCACGCTAGGCCCGGCCTGGCGGGTCTTCCTAAAAAAGTAACATCTCCTGGTATCATAAAAGTATCATCTAAAAAAGTCCTGGTCCTACCTGGGCCCAGAATACAGATTTTTTAACATCCTCTGGAGGACGATAAAAAGCCTGAAGTTGTCAGAGGTAAATTTAAAAAGAAAAAAAAAGACTTAATCTGCATCTTAGAAAAAGCATTTTTTTTAAATAACTGACGGACACTTAAACAATACACTTCGTTTTTCTGCATAATGAATTTTTTATTCTCTATTTCGTGTCTTAAAATTATTAAATGTTAAGAATTTTTAAAAGAAAAAAGAACTTGTGTTTTTTTTACATTAGTTTTGTTTCGGCAAATTTGAAAAAATGTTTACTTTTGAAAAAATGTTTGTTTTTGAAAATACGATTTTTTTTAAAGTTATATTATTTTTTCAATAAATATCTTTAATAGTTTTAAAATTAATATAAAAAAACCTTGGAACAAAACTAAAATCAGATTTTCATCTTTAATTAAATGGAAAGAAATTGAAATCCGATAAATAATGTTACGAGTTATAACGATTTTTAATTGTCCCATTTAAACCAGTACTAACCACATGAAACTTTTGTAAATTGTATGAGAAATTTTAGAATGCGATTTTCTTAGCAAATTATAATGCTAACCATTACAAAAAAAGAAAAAAAATCAAAATTCTAACTCAAGAAATATATTTTTTACGCGTTTTCTAGAACTGTTAAAGTAACATGTTTTTTGAATTGCGCGCTTTTCAATTTGTGTCTAATCCCTTAAAACCTGATGAATTTTTTAAACGGCTATAACTTTGCGGATTTTGGAGGTATGAAGATGCAACTTCTGTTTCTTATTCAGGACTGAATAAGGAAAGTTTTCCTAATTGGAATTTTTGTCCTACGGGGGTCGTATAAAAATTTAATTTTCGTAACTTTCCAACTAGACCCCCCATGGAGTCGCAATTTATCTTATCAAGAATTTCACATTTTTTTATGAATTTTTTAAATTGGAAGTATGGGTCTAAGGGCAATATTTAAGGAGATAGCCTATTGTTTCGATATTTATGACTCACCCTGTATATACTTCATAGGTTCATGTCAATTCCATTATGTTCTAATGAGTGTAACACCATTAAAATGCATTTGAAAATTTTTTACCTATTGACCGTAATGCAATGGAATATTTTTGATTGTCCCAGAAATAGATCTATGCATCCGATTTTCATAAAACTTGAAATTACTCGACAAAATTATGTAATAATTATATATTTTAAACTTCAAACGATTAAAATGCATTTGAAACTTTTTTCTTCATTGACAGTAATGTAGCGGAATCCTTTTGATTGTCCCTCTTATTGATCTATGCATCAAATTTTCATAAAATTTTAAATCACTTGACAAAATTATGTAATAATTATATATTTTAATGTTCAAACGATTCGGTTGGGTAGTTTTTGCGTTGTTATATGCGGACAGATAGACGGACAGACAGACGAACGGACTGAACGCCAACTATAGGTGCTACGTATTTACATAGTTACGAACGCACCTAAAAAGCTCAACATTTCAATTCGAAATATTCTTGATGAAAATTTAAAACAACAATATGGGAATGAAGCTAAAAGAAATTCTGATATCTACAAGACACTTTTCATGTATTGTTTGGGAAAATATAGCAAATTATCTCCCACAAACATTTCTAGATATTTTACAGAGTTAAGGCACATCCAAAACTCTGAGACAGAGTATGCAGCTGTAAGTGTATTTATTTTAAAGTGTGTAAATGAAATTGCATGTATCTTTAATAATTTACAGTTAGTTTTAGGAATTGCAGCAAAAAAAGGGGGGGATACAATACTAATAAGGTAATGTCATGCTATTAGTTACTATAACTAAAAAATTTTCTTTTACCATAAACATGATTTCTATAATTAATGAGTGTATTTTATAGAGAGGAAAAAAAAAAAAAACCATATGACTCTATCTCATGTTCAATGAATGGATGAAAATGCTTTGTTATAGGAAAGTAGAGGAAACAACCATTACAATATCTCCATAAAAGTATTTATGTAATTTCTGTATTTAAAACTTTATTCTTTCAATTATTTTTATTTTAAATTTTTCTACTTGTTAAAATTATTAACTATTAACATATTTGAAGTTATTGAAATGTTTAAATTTCTTATCTGCGGCATTCTTTTAATAAAGATTTATTCGTCAAAATAAAACTGTTGCTAGATTTAAAAAAATGCTTTTTTACGATTTGCTTTTCGGTAAGCATTTTATTGAGACTAAACCGGATATCTTATAATGGGGTTAATATAATATTGAAAAATAATAATTGTAGATGTCGTAAACAATTTTATTGAAAAGGCAGTAAAACATACATAGAAAAGAGTTATTATGATTTTTATAAGTCAGAAAAAGGGCAGAACACTTTTCTCAAATTTAATAAAAAGTTATGAGGATGATTATGCTTTGTCTTTAAATACTAATAATTTAGATTCTTCGTTAAATTTTTAAAATAAAATGTATTATTTATTTTAAAAAAGAATACTCAATATTTTAGGTTGTTTAAAATGAGCAAATCCATCCACCGGTAGAAAAAGACCGGGTGATTTGCCTTTTTTAAAATAGCCAATTAAATGAAAATGTGAAAAACTAATAACTGAAATTATGGTACAAGAATAAAAGAAATTATGCCCCAAGAATTAAATTAAAATCTGTTTGAAATTTTGGGTTTAAAAATGAATTAATAATAAAGTATGCGGTTTTATTCTACTTTCCTTTAATGTACGTTCGAAATTTTAACAGTTATTCTGCATTGATTACTTTTGGTTTCTTCAATAGATTTAAAACTTTTCAGAACGAAGAATGAAGAAAATGAACTAAGAATGGGCATACATTCTTAATCAGTATTATTGAGATAACCGTTCCAGAATCAACAATATTGAAGATAACATTGGAAGAATAAACTAGTCGTTGGGGGACACCGTGATACTTACCCATCATGATTATGCATATTATAACATATAAAAATAAAACATGCGAAAACTATTTATAAAATGCATTGCAATTACAACTCCAAAAATAATAATCATATTAATTCGTTGATTAGCGTTGGATTAAGCGTTGGATTAAGCGTCTCATTTCCAATTAAAATATATCTCTGAATTAAAATTTGAATGAAAGACGGGGTCTTGAAAAATCGAAGAATGTGGAAAACATGATTACAAATATTTCGGCAACTAATAATCCGACAAACTTCGTTCTATATGCAAAATTTGTGTTATTTTATTGCTTTTCACATCCTTTCCTTAAAATAAAAAATTTCGAAATTTTTTATATACGTTTCATCAGAACGAATTTTTCGAGAGTCCGAAAAAAATAGTTCCGGATAATTGAGGTTACTGATATTAAATTTTCTTCGTCCCATTCTCATATGGTAAGTACATACAAAATTTCTAGTCTCTATCTCAATTTGTTCGGGAGATAGAGCGTTTACAGACAGACAGACAGACAGGCGGACGGCAATTTTTTTTTCTAAAAATATGTTTTTCGGAATCTCCAGTATGTGAAACGTGTAAATCCGTCAAAAAAAAATTTTCGATTTTCGAAACGATTGCAAGATTTACCCTATACTACGTATGATGGGTAAGTAAAAATGATAGTAAAAATGTATAATATAAATTATCTAGGTATCTTTTAAAAAGACAATATAGGATAACAGATGGGCTACCTATAAATCATTCCGACAAGACCGCCACCAGATGACGCCAGAATTGTTGTTACTGAAGCCCTGGAAATACATAAATACGTTAGACTGCATATTATAGTATTTACTATTTTTTTAAAGTAACAATAATGAGAATTCCTTTTCAAAATAAATAGTTTATACACCCCATTTTATAATTTCTACCAATAACGGAAACGCTTAAGTGATCTGTAATTAGCAACTAAGTTTCTCCACATTGACAGTTATACCTAATAATATTATAATGAAGAATATAATTATAACAGATGTAAATTTTCCAAGTGGATGAAAAAAATCCGGGCCAGAGTTCTAACAAGGGATGTGTTGGCTGAAGCCGCCAATGCTCTTCCAGCTGAGACATCCCGGACGAATACTGGAGGACTAATTCACCCAACTAACCTCAACGATCACACATTCTTGTCTGATACTATGGATCAGCTCAATAGATTAAATCGAAGGCTAATGTATGGAACTTCATAAAACGCTGCGTACGAAATTACATTGGCCTAATTTACAACACGATTATTCAATCGGTAAATGAATCATAGCATATTTAAATTTTCCAAGTAGGTGAAAAAAGTCCGAGTCAGAATTCGAACCAGGGACTCTACCACAAGCACGTCGAGCTTCTTCCGAATTGGGAAGAAGCCCAAGTCGAATTTCAATGTTTCGCGGAAAAAAAGTCCGACGCACCGTTTAAGCTGCTATTAGACACACGGACTTTAGGCGAGACAAACTTTTCAGCGGATTTTAACTCCAACATTTTCCCGTTCAAAGGGGGACAAAGGTTTGCAACTGTCTTTGAAAAAGTCGGAGGAAAAGCCGTAAAACCAGTTTCTACTCGTGCCAGGTGTTAACATTTATCGCCTACTCGTATCAATCGCTTATCTCTGATTGGTTGAAACGTTCGATGTTGGATGAAAAATCTAAGCTAGGCCAGATTTTTTTGAACGTGTGGGAAAAAGTCTGGGAGACATTGCAGTTTGCTATTACACTGGAAGTTGGGAAGATATTTCCCGAAAAGTTGGAGGAAATAGAGTGTTGGCTCAAAAGTCTTACTAAATGTTGGTGAATCTGATAGCGGCTTTAAACGCTACCATGAACGAGTAGAAAAAACATGTCGGTTTTCATTCAAAGCGACATGGGAAGCAGCCTGACTGATCACTTTTTTCGACTTCAATTCCACTCTCCTTCCCTCTTTTTCTCCTCTGGGAAAACAGGAAACAAATATTAGATATTGCTTTCGTGTTTGTTAAAAATGCTATCAACACACGCTTAATTAAAATATTTTAATGATCTTTTTTTAAAAATGAATGTGAAATATTCAGAATTTTTGCTGTTCAAAGCTCAAAAGCATACGACCAGTAGATTTTTAGAAAATGAAAAGTAAAAATGAAATTTGTCTTCTTTTACACTGTAAAAAAAAATTCAAGAGGTTACTAAAAATTCTTTAGTAAATTTGTATTCCACAGAATTTCTTAGTAACCATTACAAACTTTTTTTTTGCAAGTGAAACAAGCATTTCTTTTGTAAACTGAACAAAAGAATTCTTTGTATAACTAACTTAAAAATTTTTAGTATGGGCCACCAAGCAAATTTTTGTAATAGCTCCAAAATTATTTTTAATAACCATTAAGTGCGCCCGAAGGGCAGGAGGTTCCTTCGAGCTGCATCCAGACTTCCGAAGCGGAAGATTTTAGGCAAAACTACAATAGATGGCAGCACCAAACATTTCTAACTGATCCGACAGGATTTTCATAATCATTTATTAACGAATATTTACACTACATACATTCGGGGCATATTTGCTCTGTCCAGTATCGAACTCGGGACCTTTCAGACTGGAGTCCGTTACTATAACCACTATGCTGTCAAGGCCACGCCAAGTGAGTTTTAGTAATAGCTATTAAAATATATAAAACTATTAACTCTATTCATTGCTAACTTTTTTCTAGTAATTCTTACAGATTTTCTAGTAACCGACTAAGATTACTAAAAATTTTTTAGTAATTACGAGGATCACTAAAGTTTTTTTAGTAGATCGACCTTTTTTTTTTTACAGTGTACTAAGGAAGGACTTTCATTTAAAAATTAATAAAAAATTAACACGTTATTCTAGAGATATTTAATAATTATCATAAGAAAAACCTTACTTCAAACTTTAAAATGATATGAAAATATTTTTTCATGCGTTTTTATTAATTAAATACTATCATAAATGCTTAAAAATTTGAAGAAATTTAGCTTAAATATAAAATAAATGTGAAAATACTTTAAGTTTTTTAACTCATTTTAAATGACAATAATAAACGTGCTTTGAAAATATATGCAGCTTTTGGTAAATTTAAATTGATTTTTTTTTCGTACACTACTTGTTTAAAATGAAAATTTAACGCAAAATTAAATAAAAAATCCGATACAATCTTTTAAAAATAATTGCAGTACATATAAAAATATAATTTAATGAAATAATGTATAATTTTATTAATTTCCTTTAAATAAACAGTGTGTTATGCCAAGAAAACTCATTATACAATAGCTCTCGCATAAAAAAAAATCAGCAAAATAAACATGAAGTGCATACTAGAAAAACAGTTGACCAGGTATTTTTGCTAAAACTTATTCATAATAAATACAACATTTTTGCAAATATTTTAGTTCAAATGAAATCTATCATTGTTTACCCAAATAAACTAATTTTTCATAACTTTTAAAGTTTATTTATATATGTTACAGGCCAAACCCGATTTTAGGCCAAACCGGTCTATCCTAACGGCCATCGGATAAACTAGTTTTTCCTAGGCCAAACTGGTCTGTCCTAACGCCCATCGGATAAACTAGTTTTTCCTAGGCCAAACCGGTTTATCCTAACGCCCATCGGACAAACTAGTTTTTCCTAGGCGAAACTAGTCTATCCTAAGGCCCATAGGACAAACTAGTTTTTCCTAGGCCAAACTAGTTTGGCCTAACTTTTATAGGATAAACTAGTTGAGCCTGCTGTTTATTGGTCTGAACTAGTTTATCCTAGGCCGATCTAGATTATCCTAGGCCAATTCAATTTGGCGTGATTTTATTGAATTCAATGACCGCCTCAGCGCCAACGTTCTAGTTTGTCCTAGGCTGATCTAGTTTATCCTAGGCCAATGTATTTTACGTGTTTTTAGCTCACAGGCGTCAAAGCCTGAGAAATAATGGACTCGCAAGTTCTGTATGTACGCATGTATGTTTACATGTAAGTACGTACGTATGTACGTAACACGATAACTCTTGATAGAAATAATGTAATTTGACGTTGACGAGTTATTATCTCATTAGACTACCAAAACTTGAGAAATAATGTGCCCGTGGATTCTGTATCTATGTATGTACGTAAGTACGTAACGCAAAAATTCTTGATAGAAATACCCGATTTGCATCAAACTTTCAATATAGGTTTATTCTTATGAGGAGTTTTTCTGTTTAATTTTGGGAGGTCATTGGAGAATAATAAGGGGGAGAAAGATCGAGAGGCTGATTCGCCACTTCCCTTAAATCAAATAAATGGGTTTCCATGCATTATTAGCATATTTTATAATAAAAAAATTAGATATAGAAGCATTCTGATGAGGCGCCTCCATGATTAGTTGTGGATGTTCATTGTTTAAGTATAAAGAGGGGGGAAATATAAGTAACGCCCCATAATTTATGTAAATGCTTTTTTCAAGCAGAATTTGCTGATTTGCTTAAATTTTTGAAATAGATTCATTCTGGTAAGGTGCTTCCCTAATTAGTTTTGAAAGTTAATTGGTTAAGAACAAATGGAAGAAAGGGGGACTCCCGCCTATTTTTGCCAAATGGGTTTTTCATGCAGAATTAACCGATTTGCTGCAAATCTTTGATTTGTTCATTCTGATGAAGCGCTTCACTGATTAATTTTGGTGGTTCTTTGGTTAAGTATAAAGGGGAAGCGTACATTTTATTTCCTTAAATTAGATAAATTAGATAAATTAGTTGTAATACAGAATTATCCAATTTGCTTAAAATTTTGGACATGAATTCATTTTGATCAGACGCTTCTTTAATTAATTTTTCTTTTGGTTAAGTATAATGGGGTAGTGGACGATTTATTGCCTTCCTTAAATTAAATAAATGGTTTTTTAAGCAGATTTATCTGATTTGCCGATTAAATTTTGAATGTAGTTTTTATCATATGGCGAAGCCCTGAATAGTTTTGAGGGTTTAATGATTAAGTATAAAAGGAGGAATGTGGGATTATCCTCCTTAAATCAGATGAATGTTTTTTGACCAGAATTATCTGATTTGCTTCAAATTTTGGATAATTGTTCAATTTTATAAAGCGTATCTGCAATTAGTTTCGGGGTTCAATAGTTAAGTATAAATAGGGGAAATGGGAAAAAGTAATCTCCCTCACTTGTTTTTTCGAGGGTGATATTAAAAAAAAAGTCTGTAATTAGTGTAAACAGCCTGTGAATGCAAAGCCATTACTTTAACAGGGCAATATTCTTTTTAATATTAATCCTGACTACTGCTCTCTAATCTTGTGCAAAGTGGTTTTGCTATCACTCCTTTATAATGTATTTTATTTGAAGGGTAGTAGAATACTGTTACAGGTTTGCACGGGCCGGAATTTCGAAGCCCGGTATAAAAATTAAAAGTTCAGCCGGAACCCTGCCTGTAAAAAAATCATTGAAAAGGGTCTCAGTTCGGCTCGACCTGGCCCTACTCAATTTCTGCAAAAAATTCAGATTTTAATTCACATACATTTAAGATTCCTTTAAAGAATACTGCATACATATTTATGGATAAATTTACAATGTATTTTTAAATTACGATGTGTTCGCTAAATGGAAAATACACAATGTATTATTGATTATTTAGATTCTTAGTCCTTCAATATTCAAATAGGAATTCATTAAATAGTTAGAATAAAAGAAAAAAAAGGAGTGTTATAAACATCATAACTTTTGAATATGTTTAGTAAAAAGTAGATTTGTAAATATATTGTTCTATTAATCCTTAAGGGTTTTCTCAAATCCAAAAGAGCTACATCCTAACACATTTATTAATTAATTCCTTTTCGGAAATGCATAAGATTAACAGGCATTCTCACTCAGAAAATATGTAATCGAATGGCGTTAACCATTTTTTCATAAAAGCGATGTATCTTTGAGAAAATACTATTAAAGCTACGTTTTGAATCGAATTTCCAGTTGCGACTTTACGGAAAAGAATAACTTGACGCCAGGACAAAAATAGCTATATGTCGACAGTTAATTAATTTCTCAAAAATGGAAAACGCTGTTCGATTCCAAATTATGTTCAGTTGCGATCTGGCTCGAATAATAATAATAATAATAATAATAATAATAATAATAATAATAATAATAATAATAATAATAATAATAATAATAATAATAATAATAATAATAATAATAATAAAAGCAAGCTTATCACAGCAAGGCCTGAGTCTGCAGAAAGAATAATTAAAATAAGCAAACACCATGTCCAATGTATCATGTCTCTACGGTGGACACGTTAAATTTCTGTATTGATGATACAGGCAATGACTCTTGACACACATTTATGCTTATTCTAGTGAAAGATATGTTTTTATCGGCCAGACCCAATTTTGAGCCAAATTATATTAGCCTAGACCAAACTATTTTATCCTAACGCAAATTGGATGAACTAGTTTTCCAATACCAAACTTATTTCTCTAAATGTCCATAGGATAAACTAGTTTTTCCTATGAAAGTTCGTAATAATTCACTTTTTCTTTCATACTTAACCATTAAACTCCCCAAAACTATTCAGGGAATCGCTTATCAGATAGAACATACATCCAAATTTGACGCAAATTCGTAAATTCTGCATCAAAACCATTTATATAAATTATTAGGGGGTTACCTACATTGCCCTTTGTTTTACACTTAAACCATAAACATCCACAACTAATTACGGAGGCATCTTGTCAGAATGATCCTATACCTAAAATTTTAAATGAAAACTGATAATTCTGCATGAAAAATCCATTTCTCTGAATTAACAATGGGGTATTAGCCTCCCTTTTACCTCCTCTTAATCTTATCCAATGAATTCCCAAAACTAATCAGAAAAGTACCTTATCAAAATGAAACTACTTCCAAAATTCTAAGCAAATCGAATATTTCTACCAAGAGTTATCGCATTACGTACATATGTACGTACATACGTACAATCATGCGTACATACATGCGTACATACATAAATACAGAACCTGCGAGCTCATTATTTCTCGGTCTTTGACGCCTGTGAGCTAGAAACACATAAAATTATATTGGCCTAGGATAAACTTGGTCAGCCTAGGACAAACTAGAATGTTGGCGCTGAGGCGGTCATTGAATTTAATAAAATCACGCGTAATTGAATTGGCCTAGGATAATCTAGATCGGCCTAGGATAAACTAGTTCAGACCAGTAAACAGCAGGCTAAACTAGTTTATACTATAAGAGTTAGGCCAAACTAGTTTGGCCTAGGAAAAACTAGTTTGTCCTATGGGCCTTAAGATAAACCGGTTTGGCCTAGGAAAAACTAGTTTATCCGATGGGCGTTAGGATAGACCGGTTTGGCCTAGAAAAAACTAGTTTATCCGATGGGCGTTAGGATAGACCGGTTTGGCCTAGGCCATTCTAGTTTGGCCTAAAATCGGGTTTGGCCTGTAACATATACATATTATTAAATATTGTATCAGTTCTAAGGTTTATTTTTTGTTGCACAAATAACAAAATTCCCTAGTTACATTGATGAATAATTTCCTATAACTACAAAATAAAATAATAATTTAATTTTTGTAAAGAAAAAAAAAGAAAAAAAGAAAGAAAGAAAAAGAAAGAAAAAAAGAAAGAAAGGAAAAAGAAAAGAAAAAGAAATAAAAATGTAAATACCTTTGGAAAGTATTTCAGGCTTTTTGAATATGTTTAGATACTATATTTTTGATACCACATATAAAATAAATTGTAAGGTTTCTAAATGACACCAAAAAGCAATGTATTTTTATAGTAACTTTACAGTAATTTTTGAAAACTTCGAAGAGATGAAGATATATTGTTATCATTATTGAAGATTTTATGATGTGGATGAGTCTTCTTGGCATTTTATTCTTTTGTTTCTGTCCTCGATTTCGTATGAAAGTCATCTTTCAGAATGTATATTAATTGCTCAAACAAAACATACAGACGGGGAAAAAAGAGGTGGGGGTTGAAATAATAAACTTAATTTATCATCGAAGCTACCTCTTTCTTTCAATTTGAGTAATAATTATTTATATTCCAAAAATTAGTTTTGTATAAAAATCAAGGACAGAGAAAAAAAGAGAGGATAAATTTATATCATCTTAAAATAATATATATATATATCTTGTTCGAAGATTTTCAAAATTTTTCTGCTCTATATCTTTTTTTTTTCCAAATATCCTATAAAATATGCCATATTAAAAAAAAAATCTTAAAATTTTCAAAAGTTTACTTTCCTAATTTCTTTTTCTAATCTTCTTTTATTAAATATTTTAATTTTTTTATTGATCGGAAATTCTTAATGGATATTATTAAAATATTTTCTGCATGTTTATATATACATAATACAACAAACTATTAAAATTAATACAACATTTTAAAAATAGATTTTTTTTTAATTTTGTATAATTTTATTTGAGTAAACAAAGATGGTCCGCATGGCCGTTAATATTAGCATGAATGTTACATTTAGTATAGAGAAGTTTTAGTAAAAATAAATATACGATCAATTATTTTTCGGGTATGATGTGCTTAATTGTATAATTGATTTTCTTGGTACTGCGCAATGCTTATTTAAAGCAGATTAATAATATTCTGCTTGACATTTTGTAAGACTATGTTTTAATAAACACTTCAATTATTATTATTTTTAAAAATTAGTACTATAGTTTTCATCTATTTATTTTATTATGTTAAAATTTCATTTGAAAAAAGTGCGTATCACCAAGAAAAATCAATCTAAATCCACAAAAAATTGCGGCCCCACCAGTGGCCGCGAGGTTCTGACCTCCAAACTGGTAGACGGTAGGTGCTGGGTTCGAACCCAATCCCGACCGTCGGCCTAACCGTTCGGAGTTTTCCGTGGTTTTCTTCGAACCTTGCGTAAATATGGGTTAGGTTCCCTTAGAAAGACCCCCACGGAGGGCATCCCACCCCATAGGGCCTATATCCCATAGCGTAGATAATCGGCCGACATACATACAACCAACCACAAAAAATTGCTTGCAGTATTTGCAAAAAATATCTATTATTCGTGTTTATCATTAGTTTATTTCCCAATTCTTTCATATTTAAGTAGAACTTTTTGAAATTTCGGAGCATTCATGTGCATATATTTAACAAGAATTTATAACACTTTTGTTTACATAACATCTAAAAATTTAAAATAAGACCTTTTTCATGATAGCTATTAAATATTTCTAGGTTAACATGTTGATTTTTTATTAATTTTTTGAAAGAAAGTCTTTGCTCAGTCAAAGAGGAAATTTAATTTTTATTTTCCCATTTTATAAACAATTATCCATCATATCCTTTTGAGCTTTTTACAGCTAAAAATATGGTCATTTCACTCTTATTTAAAAAAAAGATCATCAAAATATCTTAATTAGACGCGTACCGGTAACATTTTTAATAAAGAGTGTAAACTGTAACATAACAGCATGAACAGCTATAAGACGGATCTCCGACAAAAAGCTTCACCCACATGTAAGGGGTCGAAAAATTTTTAGGAGATTACGATGACATTTATCCGACGGGAGAATTCTCACTGGCTTCATGGTACCAATAACTCAAGGTCGTCGAGATGCAATCTCACATCCGAAGCATTTCCGAGGAAAGGGGAAATTCGACTGGTTCGTGATTGACCCCCAGGGATGTATTGACTGAAGTTGCCAATGCTCTTCAAAGCATTGTCGAAGCAAATTTGGTTTGGTTTGGTTTATTTTCTGTTGGCCGATTATCTACTCGAGGGATATAGGCACAGGGAGAAGTGCCCTTCGTGTGGATCTTTATAAGGGAACCTAACCCGTATTCACGCAAGGTTCGAAGAAAGCCACGAAAACTCCGAACGATTAGGCCGACGATTGGGTTCGAACCCGCACCTGCTGTCTACCAGTTGAGAGGTCAAAACCTGTCGGCCACTTGTGAGGCCGAAGCAAATTTGGAGCGAAGCTTTTTGGAAGAGCATTCGCGTCTTCAGACAATCCATCCCTGGTTTGAATCTTGGCCCGAACTTTTTTCACCCATTTGGAAAACTTACGTCTGTTATAATTCACTTACCGATTTAATAATCGCGTTATAAATTAATCTAATATAGTTATAATGTTTATTTTTTTTTTCAAAATAAATCTGCATTAAATACGACTATATAAAAAATCGTATGCTGTACAGCATTTAACTATTTTTGAAACTTTTGAAATTAGTCTTTAAAAAGGACTATGAAAATTTAAGAATTACTATTTTCTTTTATAAAAATTTCCCTATTTATGATTGTGTTGGTTCATTTATAGAATTGTACAAAAATAGCAGATATTGACTATGTTTGACCCACTTTTTATTAAGATGTCCCTACTTTAAATTTGAATCATTCAAGCAACTCAGCCTATCTAATACGAAAAGTTTATTGTGTATTCTAGATGTTTACAGCTTCTGTGATCTGAAAAAATAATGCATGATTTTAAAAAGTAATTTCCTATAACTATAAACTGGAGCAAACATTCCCATTTCAGTGATGTTTGCTCATTCTAAGATATGTTTGACCCTCTACATCAAACGCATAAATTCATGAAAAGTAATGTACATTTATATAATATTTATTTATTTTATTATACCAAATAAATTTTTGGTGCATAAAATATTAAGTCTATATAGCCAAATTCCGAAATAATATACTCTTCTTTAAAAAATCCTTTAATTAAATCTCTATTACACGGTTTGCATCAGAGGCTGGATTTTTTTTTTTTTTTTTTTTAATAGTTAAATATTCTTCGCTAAAGGCGAAATAGCTGTCAAGGAAAGTTTCTCTTTTCATTTGTAAATTTTAGAATGATATCTCCTGTATAATTATTACAAAATACTGAAATATTATTATTATTTTTTTTTAAATTGTGTGATCCGAAGTTCTATTGAAAAAAATCAGGTGATACTTAAATATGAAATAATAAGATAGTAATAGATAATAATAATAATAAAAGATGAAATATAACATTAAACCTAGTAAAAATAATTTAAAATCTTCAGTGAAATGATGTTTTTTTTCATGAATCACATAAAAAACATAATTATTACCTAGAAGAATATTTCCACTTGTCATCAACTATTCCTGTTGTGCTACCAGCACTGAATCCAAGCCAGCCCCACCTTCAGATATAAAACCTTTATTAGAAAAAATATTGTAGTATGGGGCATCAAGAAATGTGTGTAGAAAGAAGTGTCAAAGAAATAAAACAAAAAGCACATATTTCATGCTAATAAAGCAGTTTTTATTAGTAAGTTAGCGTCAGCCAGTTAAACATTTGCACTCGACAGGTGATTCTTAAGGATCAGGCACATAGCACTAAATTTTTGTGGTCAGGCTTCGCTATTTTTTATCTTTCGTGTCGGTGCTTTGATGTATAAATTGCTTTTTCAGTGCACTGAATCTGAATTTCAAGAGAGAAATCGAACTCGAAATCAGTTGATAGCTTTACGACTGAAGATGGGGGAGATAAACTTTCCCTTCCTTTGTCAATTCGATACGATTCTTACCCCAAAAATCATTTAAAAAGGTTTCAAAACTAGCAACCTTTGTTTCGTTAGGAAATAAAGATTGATTTATTGCTCTTTTAGTGTAACTGCAAGTAATGATGTTTGCCCGCAGCCTTACTCACCGCTAATGTTGTCAGGTGTTCCTCGTAAATCGGCACGTCAAATGCTTTTGGACTCCTATAACATCTTACAGTATATTTTGCCATTTTTAGGTGAGTTCGTAATTATGTAAATACGTAGCACCTATTGTTGTCGCTCAGTCGGGCCGTCTGTCCGTCTGTCCGTCTGCATATAACAACGCAAAAACTACCCTACCCAATCGTTTGAAATTTAAAATACATAAATATTACATAATTTTGTCGAGTCATTTCAAATGTTTTGGAAATCGGATGGATAGATCAATTACAGGGACAATCAAAAGTATTCCGTTGCATTACTGTTAATTCGGAAAAAAAGTTTCAAATGAATTTTAATCGTTTGAAATTTAAAACGTATAATTATTACATAATTTTGTGGAGTCATTTCAAATGTTATGAAAATCGGATGCACTGATCAATTACAGGGACAATCAAAAGTATTCCGTTACATTACGATCAATGGGAAAAAAGTTTCAAATGAATTTTAATGGTGTTACACTCATTTGAACATAATAGAATTGACACGAATCTATGAAGTATGTACTAAAATATACATTCTGTACAATCTGGGATGCAAAGAACATTTATTATTAAATTACAGGGCCACACAAATGTATTCCACTAAATAATGTTATACGTGGAAACATTGTTTGGGGCGGGCTTTAATTATATTAAACTACTTCATATTTTATGAATAAGATATACGTTAATGAAGTATAATGAAATTTACTCTTTTTATTTACAGGAACACAAAGATTTCGACCACTATACTGTATCCTAAGTACGCTCTACTATATCAGCGAGATCTGAATATTTAAAACTTCGTTATCGTACGAACGCATCTCATTTGCTACGATTCACGTGCAATTTCCAACTTGTTTTTTATCGCCGAATATTCGGCCATTAGATAAAGTGAAGAAAATTAACTTTAGATATTGTTGTCTAGAGAATTTGGAGGACTCATTTACCCAGAACACGAGAAGTCAGTGAGAATCACCTCTCGACTGCGAAGGGTTAATTATATTTCCAAAAAGCTTTAATTAAAAAAAAAATTGGTTTTATTTTTTTAATAACTTAAAAGACATGTCATTTATTTCAAGTTCCATTTAGACGTATCAATGTAACTGTAAAGAAAAAAAAAACTTTAATAGTTGACAATTTATTATCAGAATAAAAATAATTTTCATAGTAGGCCATTTTCTCAATTCTCTTATTCAGATCAAAATAAGGTAAGTCTAAATAAGAGAAATCGGTTATATTTTTCATAATTTTATCATAACAAAATATTTTAGAGATTTCTGATAGATTAATATTGTATTAAATGTTATAAAATAACGGTAAATTCTAGAATGGCATTGTAATTGGAACAATAATTGTTATTCCAGTTACATTACAATTTGTGAAATATTTAGTCGAATATTATTTATACGCAAAAAATCACCATTTCACTCAAGCATTGGCATGCCAACGTAAATCATTAAATGTTTCATTTAAATAAAGATATCTGGTAAACTGTTTAAAGCTATTAATGTTAATACTTGTAAAGAATAAGCTAAGACCATGTTTAAAGAAAAAAAAATTCCGAAACACCATAAAGTTCCATTTTCTCACTTTATATGCTTAAGTGACAAACAATAAAATTCAATTTTGGCAAATAATTTAATTTTATAGGCAATTTTTGATTTTTTTTTAATTGAAGTGTTAAAGAAATGTTAGTATTTAACCTTCTGACAGTGGTTCTTTCGGCCGACGCTGTCTCAGCCTCCGTATGTTAGCCGTCACTAATTATAAATACTTTAATGTATTTTAAATATTAACTAGCAAAAGCCATGCTTTGTTTGGATTCGCGAAGTATTATGCTATAAGATAAATATTTGAAAGTAAAAATATATTTTTTAAATTACTTTTGCATCTTTATTAAGCAAAAATGTAATTTTATGTTTCAGCGCATTTTTATTTTAAAATGTATTTCAACCAAATTACTAAGAATTTCCTCAGATTGTTTATTTATGATATAAGACTGGTATAAATAAAAATATTTTTGAATTATACAAAATATTAATTAATTTTATTTGTTTACAATTCTTTTATTGCCACTTCTCAAAAACATAATGTAATTCTTTTAAAATTCATAAATATCGTCTGCTTAAATGATTTCACAAAATAAGAATAAATTGTGTATTCGAATTCCTAACACAGAACAATACTTTTATGATTGAATGTTAATAAGAGAATTTTCATAAATTTTAATTCATTAAAAATATGCTATAATTTTTCTAAAAAAAAGTATTTTATAAATTTTATAAAAGAAATCATGGAACTATACATAGTTTAAAAAAAATGAGCATAGTTTGAAAATCTGAAAGCAGTTTTTGAAATATTTTGTCAGAATAATGAAAATATATTTTATTTATTTATTTATTTAATGATGATTCTAGCTATAATTACTGACCCCATGATTTAAGTTTTTCTTCTGAAAAGGTACGTGTTTCACTTTTTATTTGAAAAAATGTGTTCGTAATGGAAAAACATGTAAAATAAATTAATTAAAGTAAAAATTGTTTGAAAAATATTTCTGTTAAAAAATAATATTCTGCAAATCTACAGATCATAATTTATATTTGTGTTTAATTTCAAGTCAAAATACTGTATAGATTTTTTGCAAAGTGTACGACAAAGTGTCATTTGAGTGGCCTAGTAGAGGATTCGTTTCGCTCATCCTAATAACTTATTAGAAAATTTTCCTAGCTCATAAAGCTACACTGTTAAAAAATTTTCTGTGAAATTACACAGAATCTACGGGTAATCCGTTATCTTAAGTCTTATGTAAAATCACAGATCAGAAAAACCGAGATTCTGTTAAATAATAGAGAAGTAATTCAGTAAATTCAGAACAGACTCAGTAAATTAACATCGTTAGAAATACACAAGAATCAGTGAATTTATTTTTAATGATAATAATTTAATGTAGTTTTCAAAGCTAGAGAATCGCCCGATTTTCAATGATCGCAAAGAATTTGAATTTTTGGCGTAAATTTGAATTGCTGTAGCATTTAATTTTTACACAATTCGTTCCTAGCTGCCATGGGGTTTGAACCAAGTATCTATTAGCAGCAAGAAAGCACCTTACTACTGATCTATAAAAGCTGCTGCTGTCAAGTACAAAATATGTCTTTTATGATCCATTGGGGAAAATCTATTAATACTTATGACGGTCGATAAAAATACCCACTAATTATGAGATGATTTTTTTTACTTTCTAAATTATTCTAATAAAAAAATTAACATGAATTTTTTTTTTAATATGCTTTATAAAATTGAAAAAAAAAATTAAAAGTGTGAATTTTGAATTGCAAGTTTTAAATATCTTTAAGGGTGCTCTTAAATCAATAGGGGAAACTTTGTGACACATGCTTTAATTTATTTTTGTTCGGAAATGCATGAAAATAGCAGGTGTTGTTATTCCGAAACTGTATAACTGCATTCAGTTTTCTGTTTTTTTTACAAACGCAATAGATCTTTCATAACAAGCCTTGAAAGTTGACGTTTTTGAGCACATTTTCCTATGAAAGCAGACAAACAGGTCGAGAAACAGGAGAAAAACGGACGATTACGTGATCGAAACAGCTGAGAACTGGTATAGGTAATTTAAATATCATAAAATGGAAAACTAAATTCGATTCGAAATCGCTTCCATAGTCAGGCATTCCAATTTTATATCTTTTTGTTAAAAAATGAATTTGTATATATGTCAAAATGTTTTGCGATTGTCGAGTGGAGCAGTTGAGAACATCCTTAAATAAAGACATGAAAATCCCTTCAGGGAATTAGATGTGAGATGAGGACAATGTCTGTAAAATGATCACTGAGAAACTGTATAAAATGCATTTAACGAAAAACTAGTGTAAATTTACAAAGAGTCTCTTTTTCTGTTTCTCTTTTTCTACAGAAATTTTTAACAACATATAGTACTGAACAAAAAAAATAGGAATTTTTGCGACATTTTTTATTGTGTATGTTCGTCTACTTTTGTTTATTTTAAGATTGTTTTAGTAAATGTACGGCCCTTTTTTCAGTTTATATATTAAACATTGATTATTTAGCTGAATACCAATGCAAAATTGCTAAAAATTTACTAAAAATATCTTAAGATGAACAAATATAGACGAATGTACTTATACATTTTCAAAACTGTCACACAAGCTATTATTATTTTATTTATTACTTACCCATCATACATAGTATAGGGTAAGTCTTGCAATCGTTTTGACAATCGAAAAAATTTTTTTGACGGATTTACACGTTTTAGATAGTGGAGATTCCGAAAAACATATTTTTAGAAAAAATTTTTTGCCGTCCGTCTGTCTGTCTGTCTGTAAACGCTCTATCTCCCGAACAAATTGAGATAGAGACTTGAAATTTTGTATGTAGTTAGTATGTAAGAATGGGACGAACCCTATTTAATATCAGCAACCTCGATTATCCGAAACTATTTTTTTCGGACTCTCGAAAAATTCGTTCTGATGAAAGGTATATAAAAATTTTCGAATTTTTTTATTTTAAGGAATGGACGTAAAAGGCAATAAAATAACACACATTTTTCATATAGAACGAAGTCGATCGGATTATTAGTTGCCGAGATATTTGTAATCCTGTTTTCCACATTCTTCGATTTTTCATGACCCTGTATTTCATTCAAATTTCAATTCAGAGGTATACTTTAATTGGAAATGAGACGTTTAATCCGACGCAATTAATTGTTAGTTAGTAGAGTTATTATTTTTGGAGTTATAAGGATGTTTCTTTTACGCAATTTGGTACTACTTGAGTAGTTTGGCGTTTTATATAATTTGTCGAAATTGGTACATCAGCCGTTCTTTAATATAGCATTACTATGTATTAACAATATTTAAATTTTGTTTATGAATTGCAATGCATTGTATTAATAGTTTTCATATGTTTTATTTTCATATACATATCCATGATGGGTAAGTATTACGGTGGCCCCCAACGACTAGTTTTTCTTTTTTATCCAGTACTGTACATTTTTGAAATTCATGCTTCCGATCTGCGATCAATACCGAGTAACTACGTGGATGGTTAAACAATTATTGTTTCTTGTGTATATAAAATATTTGTATTGCTATAATTCGTGAGGAATATAGAAGCTTAATGTCTCAGATGCCTATATGCTCAATTTTTGAGATCCATAGCTGCTATATTAACATATTTTTGAAAGGAGGGGGTTACAGCGGGAAAGTGCGGGTGAAAGGCTGGTTTGTCGCTTATGGGGATACATTTTTTTACAGTGGATGAGACATAGTTACTGCCGTTTGGACTCGAGATCATAGTGATGGAGCCACATCACATCCACTGTAAGAAAATTTGCCCCCATAAGCTACAAACCAGCCTTTTAACCTACATTCCTCTCTTAAGGGTGTTCTCAACTGCTCCGCTTAATAAGCGCAAAACGTTTTGACACATTTACAAACTCATTTTTTAACGGAAAGGTATGAAATTGGAATGCCTGACTATGGAAGTGATTTCGAATACAACTTATTTTTCCATTTTATGATATTTAAATTACCTATCCAGTTCTAAGCTATTTCGATGACGTAATCACCCGTTTTTCTCCTGCTTTTCGACCGGTATTTCTGCTTTCGTCGGGAAATGTGCTCGAAAGTGTCCTCTTTGAAGGCTTGTTATGAAAAATCTATTACGTTTTTTAAAAAACAGAAAATTGAGTGCAATTAGACAGTTTCTGAATAACAACATCTGCTATTTTTAGGCATTTCCGAACAAAAATAAACTAAAGCATGTGTCACAAAGTTGCACTTTTTCATTTAAGAACACTTAAAGAATTGAATATTACACAAAAATACATGCATTTTACGTATTACACAAGTACGCATAGTTATAAAATATTTGTACGGCGATGGTTGATGTGGAATATCGAAAACTAATGTTTTAAATTCCTATATGGTCAATTTCAAAATTGTAGCTGTTATTTTAACATAGTTTTGGAGGAAGAGGTGAAGTTTTAAATACCTTATTTAGAGGGAGTTTTTAAGGAGGGGAGACAAGGGCGAAATGCAGGTTTGGTGCTTATGAGGCTACATTCGTTTCAGTGGATGAAAAGTGGCTACATCACTAGGATACTGAGTTCAAACGACAGCATTTACGTCTCATCCTCTGTCACAAATCTAGCCCCATAAACTAAAAATCAGCCTTTCACCTCCAACCCCCCCCCCCCCTCTTTCTTTACAGCCCTAACTCCAAAAATATGTTAGTATTGCAGCTATGGTTCTGAAATTGTACATATAAGCACTTATTGTACTTACAAGCATTATGCTTTGACATTAAATATCAACCATTGCAATACAAATATTTTATATGCACTAGAAACATAAACTGAACATTCATGCAGTATTTTACTGTTAATTCATGTTTAATTTTAAAAATACTGTTACGAATTTTGTAAATAGTTAGTGTTTGTACTGTAAAATAATGTAAATAATCTTCTTATTAAGCTCCATTCCTTTACTAATATTAGTTTTTGTTACATTGTCCCTGTTATCAAGCAAACTAGTCTATTATTTTTCAGTGAATGTCTATGGCAGCTTGGCGAAATATTATAGATATCGTCAAGTTGGCGTCACTTTTGACGACTAATTTTGGTTGCCAAATTTGGCGATATATCACCAAGTTGGTGAAAAACTTGGCGATTGTTGGCGATGGTAACCCTTCCCTCTCTATGGTAATCCCCCTTAGGTATTCTGATACATTGAATGTTATTCCGTGGTTTTCTGGATTTTTCGAGAAGCTCGTAGAAATTTCCAGTGCATGCGGCGAGACTATATATAGGAGAGCCGATACGAGCTGTTGTTGTTATTATTTATCAGTCAGTCATTGAGTGAGATACCTGACGATTGTTTAAGCAAGTTTGCTTGAACTTTATCTATGTTGTTTTGAATGTTATTTAGTGTTGAGACGTTGTATAAAGAGTCTCTAGGACCTATATCTGTACTTGTAGGATAGATTTGAACAGTTATTTTTGAATATCTAGTAATATTTGTGAGTTTCGAAGACCCTGTTGTTCTGAAGATCTGCAAATAAATTATTTTCTACTTTTCTAAGCGACAAGAGTTTGAAGTTGTCTAACCATAAGATTGAAAGAACCCGATATACGCTATAACAATACTTACCACAACATAAATAAACCCAAAAGAGCATTGGTAGGATTTCCTAGAGGAAGCAGTTGGATGCCTTTGTCATATCTTCCTATTCGTGGGCCAAGAATAGCTGCAGCAACCAGCCCGCAGCATCCTCCCACAAGATGAACTATGCCTGAACCACCAACATCTACCGCGCCAAGAGAAGCTAAAAAACCATCGTCTCGCCACATCCAACCAGAGGGAATGCTATATACAAGTATTATCATACATGTAACTAAGCAGTAGCTAGTAAATTTACATCGTTCAGCCATGGCACCCGATATAAGCGTTGTAGCTGTAGTAGCATAAGCCAGCTAAAAAAGTAAAATATAATAATAAGTAAATATATCTTTTAGAAATTGTCTTATAATATTCAAGGTTAGAAATTAGATTAAATATCTCTGCTAATATTGGATCGTGAAACATTTAGCTGTCAAACGGTGGGTTGTTAGCACAATTGAGAATGATAAATATTTAAAATAAATTTTACATTTTTTGTTCAAATAATGTGAAATAATAAATCAAATTGGAATTTTCTTATGAATTTATTTTCATTTATTTTACTTTTATTTGAATTATTATAAGAACAAAATTTTAAGAAAATACTAATTCAATAAGTATTTAACTTGGAAAATATATCTTTAAATTAGTAATATAAATTTTAAATTTAGGGTAACTCTAGGATAGACGGCCACTTTTTTTAAAGATTGAAATAAAAATTCTTAGAATGGAAATGCAAGAATAATTTAAACGTATTTGAAATTCGTGTACACATTCTCATCATATTTTGGGCAAAAGATAATTAAATATCGAGAACAAAAAGTGCGAAATAAAATTGAAATTAAAATGGTAAAGGGCCATTTCTTTTTCAAGCCAAGGAGAGATGGCCATCCAATATAAGAAAGAAAAAATAAAGTTAAAATAGCACATTAAAAGCTAAAATAAGCACATTTCATATAGCTAATTATGAAAAATACATAAAAAATTTTAAAATTGCTATTATATAGCCAAAAATCGGAAAATTAAAATTAAATAAACAAAATTTGAAATATAAGTTCAATCTTTCCATTTTCGTAAAATTTTACCATATCTTCGACAAAGATCTTGATAATTTGTACTCGTTTCCTGGAATAGAGCCATCTTATGCATTTTATCCAGTAATCCTTTTTGGTTGTGGTATTATATTCTTCTCCACAACCAACACAGTGATTCTCATCCAATTCTGTTCCCTCCGAATCTGTAGAATCTAATAATTTCAAATATATTTCACTTTCTTCAATGTTGAAAGTGTAGTGTTTTTGGTTTTATTTTTCGCGGTTATTATAATTTTTCGCACGGTTTTAAGTTTATTTATCAACTTTTTCCGGTATGAACGTTTCGAAAGTTTTTCATCTTTTTCTGAAAAAAAAAAAAAAAATACATCGTTAGCCCTGTTATATTATTGTTATTGAAATATTATATCAGTTAAAATTTAAATAATTATGTCAATTAATATAATTACAAACATAATAATTTTACAATCATTTTTAAAATAATTATATTTAATTTAAATATTCACTCCGTATAACTTTGAAATATTGATTTTGGTGGCCATCTCTCCTCGATTTAACGTGGCCATCTGTCCTAAAATTAATGGATCAATTGTAGCTCAATTTAATGCATCGCTCAGCCATTTTACGTCATTGTTTAAGATTTTAAAACAAACATTGGATTACTTACGTGCCTTGAAAGTACTTATTGTAAAAATAAATGTAACATACGTTCTGCAAAACATTCAATTTCCTTACTCAACAAAAATAAACAACCATTAAATTAAGTAAAAATTTTGAAAAACACCGCTGTACATCGCAATAGATGAATACATTAAAGTACTTCATACGAACAAAGTTTATGTTGCAATCTAGGGCGTACTTTTTGAAATATGACAAACTGGTCATCTCTCCTCTATGGCGATCTATCCCAGAATTAACCTAGTTTTGTGTTATTTTCACATACAGTTATCAGTAAATAGAATTTTTTATCTATGGTTCGAAAATAATTTATCATTAATTTTCTGGGGAATTAAACTTTGTCTGGTGAATTGAATTGAAAGAGAGAATGCAGAAAATCTGCCACACTCTCAACTATACAACAATGGTATTCGGAATCCAAAACAGTTTGTCTGATTCTGTACTGAAACTTCAATGTTGATTAAAAATTTTAGACTTCAGTTTTGAGGAACCCTAGTCTATATTTTGTCTTTCATACTAGGGGTGATCAAATGAAAATGTATGAAACGCCCTAACTACCAAACCGGTTGAAATATGAATATGCCGCTTTGGAATATAAAGTAGTGAGATATCGAGAGATGCGATTGGAGTATCCAGCGTAGTTGTGAACATGCGTATGCACTTGTGCATGAAAAAAGAGAGAAGCAGACAGCAAGTGAGTTCCGTCCAATTGACGCGGCAGTGCCTGTGAGGCCATCATGGCTTTTCCATTGCAAAATCCGATGATTAAAGAGAAGTGAAGTGTCTGATCAAAGTCTGACGCAGTGCGAAATCTGATAAAAACCTCGCTGCTCTTTAATCATAGGATTTTGCAATGGGAAAGCCATGATGGTCTCACAGGCACTGCAGCGTCAATTGGACAGAATTCTCTTGCTGTCTGCTTCTTTCCACCTCCATGTACAAGCGCCTGCGCATGTTCACAACTACGCGGGATACTCCAATCGCATCTCCCGAAATCTCACTACTTTATTTCAAAGCGGCATATTCAAATTTCAACCGCTTTGGTAGTTAGGGCGTTTTGTACCTTTTCATTTGATCGCCCTTAGCATGTTTAACTATTATAATATTATATCGATACACAAAGGTAATTTTTATGTTCAGACCTCGAAAACTCATATCCTTAGTTTCTACACATTATATTAAATCATGAATGCTATAAGTCCTTCATATAATTAGCTTGAAATGTTATTCTATTATACTGAAAAAATATTAATTTCCTTTAAAACTATGCATGGAGTTTGTGTCCAGAAAGTTTTTCTTAAATTAATTATTTTAATAATCGCAAATGTTAAATGTAGGTTATTTTTAAAATTATTTAATCATGATATAAGATTAATTAGGTATCTTTACAAATTTTATAGGTTTGATACAACAAATAACATAGTGATATTATTTTTTTCGATGTACTTTTTTCCCATTATTGCCTATTTTTGTTAAATTATTCAATTTTATTTTTGTTTAATCGCATATAAAACAATTTCATGCTTAACACTAGTAATGTTTCCAAAATATTGACTTACTTAAAAAATGAAATTTGAATAAACAAGACCCATATCTTTCGTTCCAGTGGTTGTAAAAAGGGGACTTATTGGGATTCACAAATTCAAATAAGTATTTTTAATCATTTTTTTATAATAATATAAGTTTGATTAGGTATTTCTATAAATTTCATGTGTTTAATGCTACAAATAGCAAAGTGATATTAAATTTTCTTTGATGCAGTTTTTCACTATTATTGTCTATTTTATTTTGTTTATTAATAAAATGTCTTTTTTGTGTGTGTGCGTATTCAATCGCATGTAAAACAATTTTATACTTGACACTAGTAATACTTCCAAAATATTGACTTACTTCGAAAACGAAATTTGAATAGACAACACCCATGTCTTTCGTTCCAGTAGTTGTAAAAAAAGAACCGATTGAGATCCACAAATCAGAGTATTGTTTGCCGAAACTCAGAGCATAACCAAAGGTCCAGTATGCAACGCCTCCAATCAACACATTAGTGGCGTTCTTAACCAAAATGTTTACTTCATTCTTTCGTGATACAATACCAGATTCTAAAAGAGCATATCCTGGAAGTACGAAACATGCGTAAGTGCGAATAACAGAAACTTTAAGATGTATGAAATGCAAATATTGATTCTGAGTTTTTTCAGCAACGCCGTTGTGCGATAACCAGATAAGAACAAATATGACGAATACAAATCGTCACCTGAGAAAAATGAAGTTCTAACACCCGTTTTTTAAAAATGACTTTTTGGTATATGATTCTGTCTGATTTCAACAATTTCCTATCTAATTAAATTATTCACTATTGCAAATGAATGCAAATTAGTTATAACGTCATTTCAATGCAAGAAAGCTTTCATAGATGCAACTAGAACCTTCCGAAAAAGAATCACTGATAAAGCATTGCCAAAAGAGAACTTTCTTTAAAAAAAGCTGTTGTTAGAATCTTATTATTATCAGGTAACGAAATGTCACAAAGCTTAATAATTATTGTTCAATTTTTATCATTCACATATAAAAGAGTAAAAGTTTAAATTTAACTCTGAAAAAATTTCTTTAATAAAAGGATGCATTAAACAATTTTCGGATAATTTCTGCAGTACGCTTACTACTACACCGTCTTTGAAGAATTATTCCCTATTTGAAACTTCTGTACCTCTAGAAAAAATCAATGAAAGTATTTTGAGGTGCTTCATTGCGCAAATTTTAACTTTTAAGGATCCATGTGATCGAAACATTGTGCTAGACGTATTTCTTCACCATTAGCTGGTCCAGTATCTACTGTAGGCTTGTTCAGTTAAAACGAAGTTCTCTTTTTCTTTCTTTTCGCATTTCTGCATGATACAGTGATAAATTAACATTACTTATTTATTCATAAAAAAACACCAGAAAAATGCACGGCATTAACAAAATATTTCTTATTATATTATCCTTTCAAAAATAAAGTTCGTTATGTGCTCTCGTTTATTGATGAACTATGATACTAATGTGATCTATATTAATAAAAGAACAAAACGCTCTGTCTGTGTGTGTGTGTGTCTGCGATGGCTAGCAAAATCTACAGCATGTACGAGGCTCAAAATTTTTTTGAGAGTAGCCCCAAATCTCTCCTGATGCACCTGAGCTTCAGAATTTTGAAATTCTATTTATTAACTGAGTAATTAATTAAATTCCAAAGATCACTCTCATAAAAAATCGCCTTTTTTCTTCTTTTTTTCCCTTCATTTAGTTATGGTTGGTTGGTTGCATAAAATTTTCGCATAAATAATTAAAAAAGCTGGAACAGACCTTTAAAATTCATAGACTGGCAAACTGTCAGTTTAAATGATGATTTTTTATCACAGCGGTTGTAAACCATGGAGGAAAAAGATAGGTGGTGGTGAAGTAAACCGAAAAAAGAGTTGCAATATTAAACCACTTATCGCTCAAATTTTAATGTCCCAAATAAAAGCATGTGGAAGGGATTTTGTATTAATAAGACAAATTGAAAGAAATTAATTACAGCTGAAGCATATTCTACGAAGAAATAGTAATTTTTAAATGGTCTTTTTTCTATTATAAGGTGGTCTGGGGTAATAACGCCAGGCGGGGTAATAACGCCAAGTACTAATATTTTGCATAATTATGAAATAATCTAGTAAATGACACCCATGTGCTCTGCGCAGAAGGGTTTTGAGTCATATAAATCGCAAAAAACAGCTTCAAGGTAATTTGTTTCATTTTTAGGTCTTATTGTTTTTACAAGCAACTAAAATTAACGCTTGATCTAAAATTTGCGAAATACGTTTTGTGATGCGAAGACCATTTTTTTATCCTGAAATACTTTGTTAATTACATAAATTTGTTGTACATTTCATGGACTTTCAAAATGTTGTTGAAAATTTTGGATATCTTCTCGAGATAATTTGTAATTTAAAATGTACAGCTCAATAACTATAATAAGGTAATAACGCCAATCCTTGGCATTAATACCTCGGTTGATTCCCTACAGTGGCCGAGCTACATCCTAAATACTGATTCAAATAAACACAGTTAAAACTGTGCAATGTTTCTAATAATTCTATTTAAGCGGTCCTTTTTAAGCAAAAAGAAGCTCACGGTCTGATATTCTTTTGCCTCATCCCCCCCCCCTCACCACACCTTTATTTTTCTTACACTTTGACAAAAAAATTGAACATTTTCAATAGCTTACAATGCAATTTGTCAATTTCTAAGTTTGTAGACTTTGTATTTTTAGAATTGGGCAATCTACATGCAATTATTCCATCTTATTTCATTGTTTTGTTTGCATGGCGTTATTACCCATATAGGTAGGTAATAACGCCAAATAGCATTGGTCAAGAAATCATGCCATTACATTTTATGAATACATATCTCTTAAAATTATTTTTTTTATATAGATAGTCAATGAGTTGTTGTATCAAATCCTATATTTGTTTGAAAAATACAAACTAAAACTGAGCCGTGAAAATTGGTAGAACCTTAACGTGGCGTTATTACCCCAGGGTACCTTATTATTTATTTTAAAAAAATGTTTGCTTTTAAAATAATTGAAATTGATAAATTCGAGATAATTAAATGTCAAAATAAAATTAAATAAAATATTGAAAACATTTGATTTGAACTAAAAATTCTATTACTAAAAGTTTTCTTTTTTTTAGATCTTTTTAATACTTTATAACGTAGATGAAAAAATGTTTATGATTTAACAACATATTAATAACTCTATGTCAATATACCAAATACATTTATGAAAACATTCTTTTAAAATCATGCGCGAAAACTTAAATAACAAATATTAGTCTAAAATCTAGATTTCAGGGTGCAGACGATTTTAAGACATTAACGAAAGGATGTTAATTTTTCAAGCAAAATCTTAAATGATGCTTCAATATTGATATTTCAAAGTGACGGCTAGGTTACATTTGTGTTATATTTAAGTTACGGTAGGGTACTGTTAAGTCGCAGTTAGGTTACAGACAGATTATGGTTACGGTACAAAAGTTTACGGTTAGGAATTTGTCCACAGAGTCAACATTACACATGCTTTGATTAAAAATATACACTTTTGTTAAATGGCACTGGAATTATAATACTATATACCAATCTTTTATCACCTCGTATCGATTTCATTCACGGTATAGTCGGATTTAAGAGTGATATAATTAGTTTGAAATTCAAAATATCTCCCTTGGGATTTCAATGCGAAAAAAATAATTAGTTACGTGACTTAACAGTGATTTTTACGGGTAAATATCAACACTTTAACACGAAACTAACGCAATCGTTGGATACATGTTCCCTCCCGTGTTTCTGATTGCTCATTTTAAGTATTTTTAGAGCTTAATATAGTTGTAGTTTTTAAAACCGATTTTTCACAAAGTCAGCTGCGACGTATTTCAGACAATGCATTTCTGCATGCTTCCAGTTAATGATAAAATCATACAAATTTCATGTTCGTTTAATATTGTTAATACGGACCAGGGCAACGCCGGGCGGATCAGCTAGTGATATAATAATTTGTTATTCATCTGAGTGGAGTTTCTAATCTTATAACCGCAATATAATATGCTAGTACTTGTAAATAAAATAATTTTATTTAGGTGAATACCTGAATTGATGTTTCTTTGGTGAATGATAAGAAAATCAGAGTACTCTAAAAAGTGATTTTACATTAACTGTAACATATTAAAAGAAATTAATTTATAGGAAAATGTGTTTACATTCTATAATAAATCCTTCTATTATTATATTTGAAAACTTCTTATAAAAAACTGATAAGCTTCAAAGATATGAATGATCTATTTGCTTAGTGATCACGAATAGCTTATGTATAAAAAGTAATTCTTGAATTCAAGGGTTTGAAAAAAAAACTATAAAACTATGTAATTTCTGTAATTTTGTAACGAAACTATTTAAAATTTTAGAGGCTCATTGTAAATGAGAAAAAAATTCATATATGATATGGCGCCTGATTAATGTCCCACTGATTAAGGTCCCGGTACGTCATTTTGACATCACAAGAAACCGGGATATAAATCCAGTACTTGAGCATTTCACTTTTCACGAAATCCTGATTAACGTCCCACTGATATACATCCCGCTATCAGATCGGGACCTAAATCCAGTCACAGAGAATTTTACTTTCGTCGAGACCCTGATTAAGGTCCCACTGATTAAGATCCCGCTATACGTCATTTTGACGTCACAAGAAACCGGGATATAAATCCAGTGCTTGAGCATTTCACTTTTCACGAAACCCTGATTAACGTCCCACTGATATACATCCCGCTATCAGACCGGGACCTAAATCCAGTCACAGAGAATTTTACTTTCGTCGAGACCCTGATTAAGGTCCCACTGATTAAGATCCCGCTATACGTCATTTTGCTGACGTCAGAGTAGATGGGACTTAAATCAGGGGGACTTAAATCCAGTGCTAAAGCATTTTACTTTCGACGAAATCCTGATTAACATCCCTATGATATATATCCCGGTACGCCATTTTGATGACGTCACAGTAGATTGAAACTTAAATCAGTGCTAGGAACACATTTGTTTTTTCGCAAGAATTCCTAATTTACGACCTCATGATATATGCTCCCACATGCCATTTTTATTCAAAACAAATGGGATTCATGTAGGAAAGGTCACTAAATGTCTGTATTATAACATATTATTATTATTATTAATATTATTAAGTATTACTATTATTATTGTTTACTATTACTATTATTATTATTTTATTTTCTCTACCTCGTGCTTTTAATCTGGAATATATTTCTCATGTCATCATTGATTATTTATTAGGATAATAATGAAAAAACTTTCTTTCTATTAATTACATACTTTAAAATCAGCTTGGAAAATGTATAATTTTTAAAATACACCACCTTCTCGCGCTTTTATAACGATGTTATAGAATATAAACAATATTTATCATTTTTTATTTATCATTCATATTTATCATTTTATTTCATTAGTTAAAAAAAAATTCCGTCTGTTTACCAGAAACATTCAGAATTATGATACTGAAAACACTGTACTTTAAAATTTTACGCTTAAAGGCCAGGCACATATAGCACTAACTTCTTTCGGTCAGGCGTCGCTATTTTTGATCTTTCTTATCGGCGCTTTGATGTAGGGGAGACTGGGGTACAATGGACCACGGGGTACAATCGTCCACCCCCTATTTTTGATATTAATTCTGTTTTTGAAAGCTTCATATTTTAGTATATAGATGACAGTCATGAAGTAGTAAAAAGAAGTTTGAAACCATGTGCATAGCTGACATTTTAGCCATTTTATGCTTGATAATTGATTTGACACAGGAGGAGTAACGCAAAAGTAAATATTTTCAGTGAAACATATCTTCATTTATTTATTACAGATTTGTAATTTGAAAGATATTGTGTGACAAAATAAAAAGGTAAGACAATGCATTATTATATTTATTATAGCTAAAATAATAGAATTCTAAATTTCTTTTTTTATCATCAAGTTTTTGTCAAACTTCCATATGGGGTACAATGGACCATCAGAAACTGGGGTACAATGGACCATGATCCATTGTACCCTAGTTTTGTATCTTATGTTTTTAAAAGTTAAATATTGTATGTGAAATTCAGAATTAATAAATTATTTTACTTCTGTGTGTAGATTAATTAATGATTCATGTTGTGTAATGCATTTTTGAAATATTTATCTGTGTAATATATGCTTTCAAACATAAAAATTAGCCCAAATTAAGAATTAATAAATTATTTTATTTCTGTGTGTGAATTAATTAATGATTCATGTTGTGAAATGCATTTTTGAAATATTTATCTATATAACAAAAGCTTTCAAATTTAAAAATTAACCCAAATTGAACACCAAAATTAGTAAACAAAACATTTTGTGCATTTGAGGGTTTTTTTTTTTTAATTTCACATGATTTGTTAATTTAATATTCCTGCACTTATGTATACATGCATCTATAATGAGCAGTGTTCTCGCTGTCATTTGACCAACGTTAGTAATTTGGCTAATTAAAAATAAAAAATATTCTCCAAATGAGAAAAGTATTAGCAAAATAGATTCACCGTGTAGCACAAATAAATAAATAAATAAATAAATAAATAAATAAAAGAAAAAAAACTTTAATTTTTTAATGCATTTTCTTTTTTTTTTTTCAATATGTTCTAAAATAACCCAAAATTTTTATTATTTCGACAGCGATTGTTATTAATCTAATTTCAACTATGCGCTACAAATATAAAAAATGTGTATACATTAAATATATATGCAAATGTATGAAGAACGATAAAGAAAAAAAAAGAAGAAGCAAAAATTGAGCACTAGCAATTTGGCGAATCTAATCGCTTGTTTACTCGCCAAATGAAGCATTTAGTCGCAATTTGGCGCATTGGCGAGCGACAGCGAGAACACTGATAATGAGTTATATTTAAATAAAATAATAAAATGAGAAAAACAAAAATATATCTACCTATTAGTTTGTGTCTGGATGTAATAATTAAATAAGGTAAAATTCATTAAAAAAATAATGATGATGTAAAGTAGACAGGAAAAATTTATTATATTTTTTCTTCCTTAGTCATATATTTAGATATGACTTTCCTTAGTCATATATTTAGATATTTCTTATTATAAAGGTTTATATTTAACTTTAAGTGGCATCATTGGACAAAAAGATTATATATCATTTTACTTACCCATTATACGTAGTATATGTAAATCTTGCAATCGTTTTGAAAATCGAAAAATTTTTTTGACGGATTTACACGTTTCGGACACTGGAGATTCCGAAAAACATATTTTTAGAAAAAAATTCTTGCCGTCCGTCTGTCTGTCTGTCTGTAAACGCTCTATCTCCCGAACAAATTGAGATAGAGACTTGAAATTTTGTATGTATTTAGTATGTAAAAATGGGACGAATCCTATTTAATATCAGCAACCTCGATTATCCGGAACTATTTTTTTCGGACTCTCGAAAAATTCGTTCTGATGAAAGGTATATAAAAATTTTCGAATTTTTTTGTTCTAAGGAATGGACGTAAAAGGCAATAAAATAACACACATTTTGCATATAGAACAAAGTCGATCGGATTATTAGTTGCCGAGATATTTGTAATCTTGTTTTCCACATTCTTCGATTTTTTATGACCCTGTATTTCATTCAAATTTCAATTCAGAAGTATATTTTAATGGGAAATGAGACGCTTAATGCGACGCAGTTAATTGTTAGTTAATATAATTATTATTTTTGGAGTTATAAGGATGTTTCTTTTACGCAGTTCGGTACTACTTGAGTAGTTTGGCGTTTTAGATAATTTGTCGAAATTGGTACATGAGCAGTTCTTTAATATAGCATTACTATGTATATTAACAATATTTAAATTTTGTTTATGAATTGAAATGCATTGTATAAATAGTTTCACATGTTTTATTTTCATATACATATCCATGATGGGTAAGTATTACGGTGGCCTCCAACGACTAGTTTCATATTTCTTTTAGCAATGCCAAGAAACAAGCCTAGGAAAACCAATAGAGGTTCTGTGCCTCATAAAGTTGTGGAGCAGGCTTTAAAATGTATTGTAGAAGATAATAAACCTAATTGTTCAATCTGCGACCGGTATAATGACTTAATGATAAAAAAAATGAAGAAAAAAAATGTTACTTTAGTTAGAGCTAAAAGAGTGAATAAACAAATAAAAATTAATAATAAAATGTGAATAAACAAATAAAAATGAATAATAAAATGTGAATAAACAAATTTGTTATAGTTTATCTTTCTTATTGTTAAAAAATGAACTACACTGATATATTTTTATTCAAATTAGAAGTGGTCCATAGAGCCCCATGCTGTGGACCATTGTACCCCGGCATTGGGGTACAATGGTCCACTTTGTTACTTGCTATTTAAAAAAAATATATTAAAAAAGTATGCATAATTATTATTTTTGAGTGGATGCAGTATAAACTTTAATCTATAGGTAACATGCATGTACTTTATCAAAAGAAAAAAATCAATACTTTAAGAATAAACAGTCAAAATTTACAAAAGTGGACCATTGTACCCCAGTCTCCCCTATAAATTGCTATTTCAGTGCACTGAATCTGAACTTCAAGACAGAAATCGAACTCGAAATCAGTTGACAGCTTTACGGCTGAAGATGGGGGAGATAAACTTTCCCTTCCTTTGTCAATTCGGTAGAGTCAGTCCCTCAAAAATTATTTAAAGATGTTTCAAAACTACCAAGCTTTTGTTCCGTTCGGAAACAAAGAAAGATTTATTGCTCTTTTAGTGCAATAAAAAAATAATGCTGTTTGCCCGCAGCCTTATATTTTATGTTATGAATAATTTTTAGATATTTTCAAGAAAATATATAACTTTTGCATAAAATACAGTCGACTCTCGTTAATTCGAAATCAGATAATTCGAATCTTCACTTAATTCGAACTAAACATGAAGTCCCGAAATTTTCAATGGCAAAATAACGTTAAACATTTTCATTAATTCTAATTCATTTTATCTTGACTTCGTTTAATTCGAACTAACGAGAATTCCGATTTTTCATTCTTCCTTTCTTTCTCACGAATTTCAGACCATTTGAATAACTTTCTTTCCCATACATTTGACATCCACTTTCTTAGTGCCTCGTCTGTCCATCAGTGACGCTTAAAAATTTTCTTCCATTGTGCTTGTTTCTAATCACTTAATTGGTTTACGTATTTATACATTCTAATTTAATATTAAGTCATATTCTGATGATAACAGACGAAATAAGTTTAAAAAAAACACTATAACATTAATTCCTTTGTAAGAGGACCATATTAAGCATGTTTTCATTTCATACTTTCCATAATTCGAACATTTCTTGGTCCCGACGAGTTCGAATTAACCAGAGCCGACTGTATGTTTTTTTTTCTGAATTATCGTGCATATTTTCATGTTATTATTATTTTTAATTTTTAAATTGTTTCTTTGGTACTTTTTTAGTGTAGAGGTCTTGACGAAATAAAAAAAAAATAGACTTGTCCAAAAAAAAAAAAAAAAAAAAAAAAAAAAAAAAAAACGAAATTTGGCATCATATTTTTCTTGAATCTTGTTCTCTTTTATTAGAAATTTGTTTTATTTAAAAAAAAAATCACATCCTTATATCATTATATCTATACTAGCGGACCCGACAGACGTTGTCCTTCCTAGCACCGACACCAGAAAATCAAATAAATGTACTTAAATATAGTAATACGCACGATAAACACTACGCTCTTAATTTAATTTCCTATTACAATTATGTAAGGAAATTATTTTTCACTCTTCAATATTTTTTGAAGTCGGTTCAGTTTTTGATAGAAAAGTTTATTTTTCCCTTTTTTGTTAAAAGTTAACGATTTTCTGAAGTCAGTTAATCAAAATTATAATACAGGCTATATTACTGTAAAGCATACACGTTTGACAGGAGCGGGGTTTGAACACGCGATCTCTTTCTTCGAGAAGCAGAGCTTATATCTGGCGCCTTAGAGCGCTCGGGCATTCTATCCGCACTCTATTCATCGAACTTATTCAACACTTTTAATTAGCGAAAAATCATTAACTATTAGTTTTTGCCTAGTTACTAAAAAAGTACTGAATCAATTTCGATGAAATGTGAATCTAAACCATTCTCGAATCCACTGGAACACACACGCAAAATTCCATTAAAATTGGTCCAGTCGTTTAGGAGGAATTCACTGACATACACACGCACAGAAGATTTATATATATAAAGATAAGGATTCAAAATTTCAGGTTTTTGCGCCAAAGACATCGCCAAATTAGGAAAATGTAAATTATCTCACGAACTACTGGATTTAAACGAATTTGCTGAGTACCATTCGATTCAGAATGAAAAAATGCACTAAAATATGTTATCAGTTGAAAAATATCTATAAAAACCGATTTTAACAGAATTTTTTTTTAAGTTCGTTCTTTTTTTTTTTTTTTTTTTTTTTTTTTTTTTACCTTTCTTAGGGGTGGAATTTTCGAAAATCCCTTTTTAGCGGCACTCGAATTATAAGAAGTATTTTATCCCAATTTTTAAGATTTTTGGTTCGGTAGATTTTTTTGTGCTGTTATTAATATGAAATCCTGACTTTCTTTAATATATATAGCACTTTTAATTAGCGAAAAATCACTAACTATTAGTTTTTGCCTAATTACTAAAAAATTACTGAATCAATTTCGATGAAATGTGAATCTAAACCATTCTCAAATCTACTGGAACGCACACACAAAATTTCATCAAAATCGGTACAGTCGTTTAGGAGGAGTTCAATTACATACACACGCACAGAAGATTTTTATATATAAAGATTATAAAGGCCAAACGTATCTGTGCGTAACGCATACGTCATTTTGCGCATAGCAACACTTTCAAATTTTAAATGAATTTCGGTATTGAAATTTTTGCTACTAAAAATTTTTTAATTTCTTAATGTTATATATTTTCAATTTTTACACCATCGTGTAGGAAAAAAGATGTACTTTTAAATGAAATTTTTTTGAAAGCTGTATCTTAATTTGTTTTTGAAATATCAATTTTTTTGTATCTTTTAATAACTCCTTTCTAATTGTGGCAACAGGAGTACTCGATTTCTATTTGAAGCAAAGGAAAAAAGGGAAAAAATTGAGTGCTGTATCTTTATGTTGCCATTTTCTCATTAAAAGGGAAAAAATAGAAATTTAAATATCTTCTGTTATAAATCCCGGTGAATTTTGACTTCTTTACACAATTTGATTTACACGTAAAATAATATCAACAGTTTAATATCTATTTCAGCTAATAGCACCGAGACTTCAAGTTTTGAATCAAAATTATCAAATTAAAATGCCAATTTTTTTTAAAACGTGAATACAGATGTGAAATGTACATTTGTAAATTTTGATATGGTGAAAATGATGCCGGGCTTAGATTTCACAAAAAAAAAAAAAAAAAAAAAAAAAAAAAAAAAATTCTGTGATTGAGTCAAAGTTGAATAAATTTCGCTTTTTATCATTTTGGAATACTAGCATTAGAACTTTAATTAATAACTTTATCATAATAACATATCTTTATTATTTTTTACTGCTTACATATGCGATTAAAGTTTAATTTTAACAATTTCTACAACTGCGTTTTATATAAATAGTATTTTGTTAGTATGACGATAAATATCGTTTGTTTAAGACTTAGACGTACCAATATAAAATGCATTTTTTACTATAATTAATTTTGTAGGTTTATTATAATTTAATGAAACAGTTCCTTCTTAAACATTTTCTTTCGTCAAAATTTGACGGGTTCTGCCTTGTCTATATTAATATTATAAAGAGGAAAGATTTATTTGATTGTTTGTTTGTTTGAATTGAATAGGCTCCAAAACTGTTTGACGGATTTGAAAAATTCTTTCACCGTCTGAAAGCTACACTATTTCCGGTGAACATAGGCTATATTATATTAAAAAAAAAAAAAAAAAAAAAAAAAAAAAAAAAAGGGATCCTTACTAAAATACCAATAATGCAACCCAAGGTGTAGAAAAATGACCTTAAAATTAACTTACATCGCGTCCGCTGCGAATACTATTGATTATCTATACTAATATTATAAAGAGTAAAGATTTGATTGTTTGTTTGTTTGACTTGAATAGGCTCCGAAACTACTTGACGGATTTGAAAAATTCTTTCACCGTCTGAAAGCTACACTATTTCCAGTGAACATAGGCTATATTATATTAAAAAAAAAAAAAAAAAAAAAAAAAAAAAAAAAAAAAAAAAAAAAAGGATTCTTACTAAAATGCTAATAATGTAACCCAAAGTGTATAAAAATGACCTTAAAAAATCCTTACACCGCGTGCTCTGCGAATACTATTGATTATAATGTATATACATAAAACAAAGTCGGGTTCCTTACACCATTTATAACTCAAGAACGGATGTATCGATTTTTATGATATTTTGTATGAAGGTATCTGAGACCTTAGATCAACATATAGGCTACTTTTTACCCGACTACCTAAAAGAAGGGTAATGTTTTAGTAGTTGAATTTAATGGGATGAAGTGTCAGTAACAATTTCCGGTGTCAGTAGTGGCACGGGACTGGGCGACTTGCTCTACCCGTAGAAAAGCGAGGGCGGGCTGCTAGTATATTATAAATGTGATAGTGTATCCGAAAGTTGGAATGAAATTGGCTTCAAAACGGATGGATTAATGACTTTGAAGCTTTGCTTATAGATAAATTATAGCCCGGAAATGAACATAGGTTATGTTTTATTCATTTTATTCAAATATTTTCCTTAATAATTCAAAATTTCATTATTTTTCATACAGAATCAATAGGCATTTTTTTAGGTAAAATTTAACCATTTTCCTTTCTTGTTGTCAACCAAATAGAAATTTGGAATGATAATTTCTCAGCGTCAGTAAATTTTCAACTAAGCAATTTCCGTGCAAAAAAATTAAAATAAAAAAAAATTAAAAGAAAATAAGTATGACGTCATATTTTAAACAGAAATAAAGAGAGTATTTTTTGTTATAGTGAAACATGTATATTTGTTTCATTAACAAGAATTTTTCTGTCAAAAATGGCGGCATAATTAGGAAAAAAAATATTGAATGAAAAGGAATAATATTATTAATGAAATATTTGACATAGAAAAATGTGACGTCATTGTTGAAATAAAAGAGGTACCTTATAGTAGTCGTTAAAAATACAAGAGGCATGAATATCAGTAGCTAATGGAGCTAGATAAATAATGGCGCCAGATTTAAAATGAATGAGCAAATTTTTTACTTATACTAATTAATAAGTTATAAGTTACATACAAATGAAATTTTTTATTCAAAACTCATAATTATTAAAAGAATTTTTTTTTTTTTTTTTTTTTTGGAAAAAGGCGGAAAATATAAATACTAATCAATATATTTTTCACTCTATTTTTTAACACTTTCCAAGAAAGTTGAAAAGTCATTATGCCTTCGGTTTGTCTGTCCATCTTGCCGCTTTCTAACTTTAGTAAATTTCATAGCAATCCGAGTAGCCATGAAATTTTTGTACTTTAATAACATTTACCTTAACACGGATACCTACTGAAAATGATGTTTCTACCATGATTAGTTTGTTTTTAGAGATTGCCAAAAATTTCTTTACATTACGGCATTATGTGGAAAAATCGTTTCAATTGAATTTTAACGATATTACACCCTGTGAACAATATTACACCCTGTTGAAATTTATATGCATCAACAAAGTGCACTAAAATATTCATTCACCTGTCAACGATATTACACCCTGTTCAAATTTATATGCATCAACAAAGTGCACTAAAATATTCATTTTGTAAAGTATGCAGAGAAAAGGACAATAGGAAATGATATTTTCAATGAAATATTTCACTTGGAAAAATATGACGTCATTGTTGAAATAAAGCAGGTACTTTATAATTCTAGTGGCTCTACTTTATAGTAGTCGTTAAAAATACAAGGGACATGGATATCAGGAAGTATTGGAGCTCGATAAATAATGACGTCACATTTAAAATGAATGGGAAATATTTTGTACTTATGCTAATTAATAAGTTATAAATTATATACTAATGAAGATTTTCTTTCAAAATTCATAATTATTAGTGGAACACATTTTTTGTGTGAAAAGGGGAATAAAACTGATTAATTTACTTATCCATCATACGTAGTATAGGGTAAGTTTTGCAATCGTTTTGAAAATCGAAGTAATTTTTTTAGCGGATTTACACGTTTCAGACACTAGAGATTCCTAAAAACATATATTTTTTTAAAAAATTTGCCGTCCGTCCGTCTGCCTGTGTGTCAGTAAATGCTCTATCTCCCGAACAAATTGAGATAGAGACTTGAAATTGTGTATGTACTTAGTATGTTAGAATGGGACGAAGCCTATTGAATATCAGTAACCTCAATTATCCGGATCTATTTTTTTCGGACTCTCGAAAAATTCGTTCTGATGGAAGGTATATAAAAATTTTCGATTTTTTTTATTTTAAGGAATGGATGTAAAAGAAACTGTTAGTCAATATGGCTTTTATTTTTGGAATTATAAGGATGTTTCTTTTATGCAGTTCGGTACCACTTGAGTAGTTCGGCGTTTCATTTAATTTATCGAAATGGGTTCATCAGCAATTCATGACGACAGCATTACTATGTGTATTAAAATATGTAAAGATACTCTTAAACTTTGTTTTGCAATTGCAACGCATTTTGCAAATAGTTTAAACATATTTTATTTTCATATATTTATCGCATATCCATGATGGGTAAGTATTAGGGTGGACCCTAACGACTAGTTTTCTTTAAAATTAAAAAGAATATAATTTCAATTCATATAGATCAGCGCTGTACCAGATTTTTGGCACCCTTTTGAATGTTTCCTATTGCTAATATTTTTTTAAAAATAAAATTCCATTTAAAAATGCTTTATTTTAAATCCTTGATATTTGCTTGAGATATATTTTTGAAAACTATGAAAGTAAATTACAATCATCAAAAATGAAAATGTGTTTTATTAATTTAATCATGTGTTATTGCGTATCTTCACTAATTTACAATTATTCTTTATGCAAAATGCTATGGAAAGTATGGCAAAGGAAATTGGTAAAAGTTGAAATAAATTAATATGGCTAAGATGTGAAAAGTAGAAAAAAAGCGCATCCCTTTCCCCTCCTTCATGCAGGAATGTTAAACTTTTTTTTTTTTTTTTTTTTGTTATTACACTATATACTGTCATTTTATCACTCAGACTTTTATTAAAATTTTAGGCATTTTTCTGAAATTGTTTTAAAAAATCAATAAAATTGTACAAAATGACTTCCATCAATAAAAGTTCTTTCAAGACATTTCTTCGAAACCATCCATGGATTGGTCACTGACATCCTTTCTGTTTTTGTGCTTTTTATAATGTCATATTTTCACCTCCAAAATAAATTAAGGAGTATCTACTCATCACAAAAAACAATTTTTAACAATGTCTCTGATTACCATTTTATTTCAATTAAAAATTAGATTAAAGTCATTAACTCCTTCCACTTCAGAAATCTTTGAGATAACAACTCAGTGAAAAATGCATTTCGAACTTACTTTGACTTATAGTTATTTGATTTTTCTCTTTTTTACACGAAACTCTAGGGACCTTATTTCCTTTGCAACGGTATTGCATTTGTATGTGTGCCTATTTTTTTCTGAGAGACAGCTGAGTTGTGTATTGTCCTTACAGTTTATATAGAAGAACTCTTAGAGCGCTATTTCACGGGTTCCGGGCTCGATTTTACGGATTGCACACTTTTCACTCTGTTGGTCTACACTTTGTTAGCAATGTGATGATTCACATAATAAATATTCAATAATTTCAAGCGCCATTTCATTGTTGAAAATTAATTACAAATATATATGTGGTTACCGATGCTTGGTTTGTTTGTGTCTCAGGTCACGCCTCAGAATTGTGCGCTCCTGAAGACTATTCAATCTTGTATTATAGTTGCAGCCTTACCAACATATGCGAGTGAGAGATGGCTAGACCGTGTATCATCCTCGTAGCTTAAATGGTAGAGCCACGGCCAGACTTCATGCGCTGACTATTAAATCAGTCCGGCCATGGTAGAGCGCTTGGAGCGCTATATCAAGAGTTCCAGGTTCGATTCCCGGCTTACATATTTTTCACTCTCATGGTGTACGCTTTGTTAGCAATGTGATAATTCACGCTATTCAATAATTTCAAACGTAATTTCACTGTTGAAAATTAGTTAATTATATTTATTCTTTCGGCGTTCATTTTTTCCATTTAACCCTTTAACGTTCATTGGTTTCGCCAGGAAACCACAAAATTTTAATTCCGATATGCAACACTAACACCGGTATTTTTATCTAAAAATACCCCTTTTATTATGCATGTGAAAAATCACGTTTTCTTATTTAGAAATATACTTGTTCTTAATTACCGGTGTCATTCATTTATTTCGACATCTTAGCAATGAAAATGCTTTGATCGTTAAAAGGTTAAGGGGGCTCAGGGGTTGAAAACTTTTCAAAAAATCGTTTTTTTTTTTATGATACAATTTGATTATTCATTTAATTCTTAACTCAATGCAAGAAACCGCATTAAAATATTTGCTTTTTTAACGGAGTTATAAGCATTTATGTATCAACAATTTCATTGCCGCATCCATATAATTTCAACTTTAAGTCGCGTTTTCTCAAAACTTGATTTTTGATGACTAACACCAAGATTTAAAAAAAAAACTATTTAATAAAATGACTTTTTTTTTTTTTTTTTTTTTTTTTTTGCATGCGTATTACATTATTATCTAGATTATGAATTAATATATTTTAGATAGTTTAATATTTTGAGTATTTTAATGGAAAAAAGTTGTACTTTTTAGGGTTTTTTTAAATTTTCAACTTTGAGAGATTTTTTAATACTGTTTTTATTAAGTGATAGTTATATCCTTAATTCATAATCTAGATTATGATGTTACATGTATGCAAAAAAAAAAAAAAAAAAAAAAAAAAAGCCATTCCATCAAATAGTTTTTTTTTTTTTTAAATCTTGGTGTTAGTCGCCAAAAATCAAGTTTTGAGAAAACACGACTTAAAGTTGAAATTATATGGATGCGGCTATGTAAATATTGATACATAAATGTTTATAACTCCGTTAAAAATGCTAATATTTTTATGCGGTTTTTTGCATTGAGTTAAGAATTAATTGAATAATCAAACTAGATCATTAAAAAAAAGGATTTTTTTGAAAAGTTTTCAACCCCTGTGCCGCCTTAAGTGTTTTTTTCTCTCTAAATAATTAAAATATTTTCAAAGTTTCTTAGTTTTTCATAATTCACGTCTAAATAAAAAATTTTACGCAATTTTTTATATTCAATATTTTCTACATGTGATCATTTAGTTATTAATTTCATTTCAGTTTTTAATAGCCTCGTGTTAATGGATTTTTATTTGAGAACAAAGTGTAATTATTTGCGCTGTTTCTTTGAACACCTGGCGGCGCGGCGGTATAACTATGAAACCACTCAATTTCAATTCCCGAACGCCACATTGTCACCATGTCTAGTAAAAGAAAATTCGGTTTATTGAATTCCAGCAAAATATCTTTTTCTTAGTTTCAAATAAAGTTGTTTTCAAATTCTGTTGTCAATCATAAATTCCAACACTTAAGCAATGAATTTGCTCTGCACCACAAAGTGTTAATCAGTATAAAACATTTGCCTTTTTTAATTAACCCATTAGTGCCTAGCGTCTCTTTTTAGGAACGCTTATAAAAAAGGCAATAAACACTCTCAAAAAAACTTCCGTCTTTTCACAGAAAATGCACTGGCAGCACTGCTGCCAGAAATTGTCTGTATATTGACGATTTTCTGTTTATTTTTTTCTCTGTCAAAAGAGGAAAAATATCCGTCACTTGAAAAAAGTTTGGAAAAAATCAATGCGGAAGAGGCGGGGATCGAACCAAGGACCCCGGGATTACCAGACCAACGCTAATCCACGGCGCTACGGCTGCTCATGATGCTTGTGCGTTAAAATAGAACTCTTCATTTCATATGGTGTGGGTTGGTGTATTTCGTTAAAAAGCTTTTAATTATGCAGTTAATCTCGGAAAGATTTCATCTTTAATGAAACTGTGGCTGGGTTTTTTTTTACGTTTAGTATTAATATAGTATAAAAATGTGAATTTTAAATATATTACGTAGAATGTTAGAGAAAAAACATGGATGTTCTATTTGTGAGAATTTTTGAACGAATAAAGAAAGTAATTGTTATTTATTTTTAAATTCGAAAACACTTTTGTCTTTTAAAACTAAATTAGACATTTTAATCAATAGAATATTTTTGTTTTTCATTTTAAAAATAAATTCGAACTTATTACTAACAGACCCAATGCGCATGCGTGCTGGATAGAAACGGAAACTTTTCCTCATTTTTCGACGCTCGGAATGAACTCACAGAACAAATACGTTTTCTGGGAGAACAGAAATTATTTGTGAAAAAATAACGATAACTTAGTGTATATTGACGAATTTTTCTGACAGTGAAGCATATTTCACACCAGTAAATACAGAGATAAATAAGCATTATTTTTCACGAGACAAATTCCTCAATAAATTAAGATAAAATTTATTTGTCTTTTAAAAGTGGTGGGAAACCCAAAATTTCATTTTTAATGAAAAAAATAATTTGGGCATTAATGGGTTAATAATATTTAGCCTTGAAATTGTGGATATTGATGTATGTTTTCGTATATGGAATGTAAAAGAAATTGTATAAAAATTCGAGTGACTTTTAACATGTTTGTTTTAAGATTCAATTTAAATTATTTTTTAAAAACACACTCAAACTATACCTATAATTTTCCAATACACTGTGAGGTATATCACTTTCACTGAACATATATTTGGCTTTAAAATATATAAATTAAGATTAAAATAAAAAGATTTAACGGGCCTACCGGCCCGTTATAAGGACTTATACAAAACGATAAAATATCAGCTATTTTCATTGAATATGGCTTTAATGAGAATAAATATAAATGTACGTCATGAGCCGATATTAGTTTGACAACATCAATACAGAAATATAACTTGTACATTGTAGAGATCGACATAAGTCAGTTACTTTGTCTGACTCGAGCTGAATATTTTTTAAGATTACTCGTGCTGGGCAATGCTATTGATTATTTTTTCATTTCCGTTATTTAAAATAAATTAAAATGTCACTCAATATAATTTTGGTCGACGGGATGACTGCCAAAATATCTGGCAGCCTTTAAATGTCTGCGCCTCGGGGCGATTGCCCCTCCCCCCCTCATGCCTCGCGCTGTACGGCATTGTAACACTATAATAAATTTATATCACATTAATTGGCACTATAATTAGCGATTTAATATAATCAGTCACATTTATTCCGGGAGGGACGAATTGTTTAAACGAAGCATCCTTATAACTCCAAAATTAACAATCCTATGAAATAACAATTTGCGGCGTCGGATTAAGCGTCTCATTTCGCATTCAAATATATCTTTGAATCGAAAATTGAATGATATACAGAGCCAGGAAAAATCTCCGTAATATTGACGTAACCTGTTTTTCGATTGCAAATATCTCGACAACTAATAATCCGATGGACTCGGTTCTTGTTGTCAAATTTTTGCCGTTTTATGGCCTTTAACGTCCATCCCTTGAAATTAAAAAAATCAAAAAAAATTTATGTATTTTTTATGAGAACGGGTTTTTCGAGGGTACGAAAAAAATAATTCCGGATAATCGAGGTCACTGAATATTATCCAGATAATTGGGGCTTGTTTGTACTCGCACATAGTAAGTCCATAAGTCTCTATCTCAATTTGTTCGGGAGATACAGTAGGTTATCCCGTCGACCCCAAAACTATCGCCAAATTATAAGATTGAATGCCGTCTGTCCGTCAGTGACGCTTTATATTTTTCTTCCATCGAACTTGTGTCTAATCTTTTATTCGGTTTAAGTATTTATACATTCTTAAGCGATTAGAATTATAAGAGACATTATGAGCGATTTCGATCACGTCATCACCCGTTTTTCTCCTGCTTTCCAACCGGTTTTTCTGCTTTCGTCGAGAAATGTGCTCAAAAACATCCACTTTGTAGGCTTGGTATGAAAGATCTATTGTGTTTAAAAAAAAAAAAATGAAATTATTTTAAAAAGAAAATAAAAACACGCACCACATTTGCCACGCTTTTTCTTAAAAAGTAACAATCCTATCAACTAACAATTTGCTGCGTCGGCTTAAGGGTCTCATTTCACATTCAAATATATCTTTGAATCGAAATTTGAATGAAATACAGGGACGTAAAAATTCGACGTAATATCTGCGCGATTCATTTTTCGATTCTAAATATCTCGACAACTAATGATCCGATCGATAACGTTCTTGGTGCAAAAGTTTTGCTATTTTATCACCTTTTACGACCATACCTTGAAATTAAAAAAATCGGAAATTTTTATATAATTTCCATCAGAGCGATTTTTTCGAGAGTACGAAAAAAATAGTTCCGGATAACCGAGGTTATTGATATTAAATAGGCTTCTTTGTCTTGTTGCATACTAAGTACATACAAAATTTCAAGTCTCTAGATCAATTCGTTCGGGAGATAAAGCGGTACTACTAGGTTATCCCGTCAACCCAAAAACTATCGCCACATTATAAGATTAAATGACAATAATGGATGATATCTCGCTTGCATTGCAATATTTTTATACGATTTTTTTTTGCACTGGATAGCTGAGATCGATGTGTATTTTTACTTTTACGATTTCGATTGCAGATATTGGGTTTCGATTTTTGAAGAGAATTTAAAATACAGTTATTTAAATTATGGCAGGAAAAGTTATTTTCACACACACACAAAATGTCTAAAATTGCAAGTGGCCAGTCACCTTAGTGTATTATTGTTGATTCTCTCCACCCCCACCCATTTCTCCTAAAAATAAAGCAGCATTTCAACAAAAGTATATATATATATATATTTTTTTTTTTGTGGAAAAAATAATCTTATCTAAAAGGCAGGCATTAAAATACTATTTTAAATTATTTCTCATTTTCCCATTTCACGCGCTTTTCTTTATTTTTATGCAATTTTATGCCTGCTTTGCATCTTGAAATAGCAAGAAATATTTTTAAAAATGCAATTTGTCTGAAAATCGTATATCATAAATGCTTTTTGCTGTTAGTTGGAAGTATAGTAAAATATATTAAATTTAACACATATATTAGATTTTCAATAAAAAATGCAATGCATTTACATTCTGTACACCGAGAAATCTGAATTAGATCACTTGTTTTTAATTGATGTAAATTAATTATTTAATAAACTACCTCATATCTTTCTTTCATTCAGCTTTGAATGTAATAGTATAGTCAAAAACAACTCTTGGTACAAAAAAAAAAAAAAAAAAAAAAAAAAAAAAGATTAAATATATATTTATACATATATACATATTTAATCAGATATTTTTTTCCGAATTTAATTATTAGAATTATAAATCTTGATGTATTTTCAGTTCTTTGTGGAATCACTTCGAAAATACAGGAGAAAGAACGACAAACAACATTGAAGGCTGGCACAGCAAAATAAACAAGAGAGCTCACAGCCATCATTTAAACATTTATAACTTTGTTCTGCTCCTTAAACAGGAGCAGAGAGAAAATGAAGCTGTAATGCGAATGATGGATGCCGGGCATCAATTTCCAGCTGGGAAACCAAAGTACAGATTACTTGATGCCCATTTAGCGAGTTTAAAAGAGAAAATAACAAGTTGAATGTAGATTCTGCCATTGCAGAATTACGTTTCGCCTCCGATTAGAAAAAAAATAAAATCGATAGAGGTTTTTTAGAAGGGCGACCCCGTTTAGATTGCAATGAACTAACTTCATTTTCTTGTGTTTATCAATATAATAGCAAACAGAACGGCGTGAAATACCCAATTTAATAGCAATTTCTCTCTGAGACATTGGAATTGCGGAATAATAAAGAGATAGAATTTGACGTGCTACTTCTTCATTGACTAGATTCATCAAAAACGGATTTTTTCTTTAGTTTAATCGCTTTTTTATAGACTCTGAGTAAAAGGAAATGCAATTTAACAAAAAAAAGCGTGGAATCCCGTCGAATTCGACGAGTGAAATGTTTAAAAGACCCGATCGATTTGGTTTTAAAAAAAGCAAAAGTAATTACATTATTGAATCAATATACTATAATAAATATATTTACAAACTAAATGTCAAATTTGCCAGTTACAATTTTGCATGCAAATATTCGCACATCTTCAGTTAAAATTGTAATCTGATTGCCGGCGAAATCAAGAAATTTTATTTTATATGCACTCACAGAAAAATAGTTTTATTAAAAAGAAAAAAAAATCATATATACTATAACATTATTTTCACTAACTGAAGTCATCTGAAAGTAAAATCTCAATCTCAGTGTCCATAATGAAAAAGAAATATTGAAATGTAATATCGGGTACTACTAGGTTATCCCGTCGACCAAAAAATTATCGCCAAACTATAAGATTAAATGCCAATAATGGATGATCGTGAATGTCACATTCAATGACATTAAATACGATTCATGTGTTAAAAATGTCATTAAGTGATTTTTATTTCGACTTTTTATTATATATTTTAATTAATATTCTACTAATATTTGTTTTTTCGTTATTTAAAATAAAAATTATGTCAATATGTATAATTTGGCTATTAGTTTGGCGATTTGTATAATTTGGCGAAATTGGTCGACGGGATAACAAAGTAGTACCTAATATCGTTATGAGTAAAAATGCGATGTTTTAAATAGTGACGTCATTTTTTCTTCAAATGTTTTTTAAAAGTTACTGTTATTAGTAATATGAAAAAGGCACCCGTAATAATATTGTAATTCCCATTTATCTGGTTGATGAATGAATCATTTTCCTCATTTGAAATTTTTCTTATTTTGCTTTAGACATTAATTTTTATCAAATAAAATATATTATAATAAATTAAATTATTTTCTGTTATTTTAATTACATTATTAATATTATTTCTCAGTAAATATATATTTTTTTACCACAATTAGTTCATAACTATACGCAATCCTTTTGGAAAATAAATTTTTATTATCGAGAGAAAAGCTAAACTGAGTTACCACCATTTTGAACAAATAATCTAAAAAACATTTAAAATTAAAAATAAAATATAAAAATGGAAATAAATTAAAAAATAACTAAAATAGGCACAACTACAAATAAATAGTTTTCATTTAAAAAAATAATTATCAAAATCCGTTCAGTAGAAAATTCAGGGCTGATGACACGACATTTTTTAGCTTGTCTGAAAGAAATAGCATCGAAGGCTAATAACTGAAGAAATTTCCTTATTAAATTATATGGACGCGGTCAGCAAACTAATACATTTATAATAAATTTGTTTGAAATTTTAAATTAGTGTAGAATTATTTATTTATAAGCTCAAACAAACATATTATATTTGCCATTGCAATGAAAAAAAAAAACATTCTATTGGTACGATTGTAATAAATTAAATCTAATTTACTAAATGTAGAACTAGAATTTTGCTCAAGATTTCAATTATTTAGATATTATCTAATTTAGTTACCGTGATGTTACTTCAGTAATGCTGTACTTGTTTTTGCTCTAAATCATCTTTTTTTTTACACTGTAATTATTGATACCTAAGAATATTTGCATATGTTTTCTTAAATTCACTTTCTTTCTCAATAGCTGAAGATTAATCTCAAAAGTAAGGAGGCTCTTATGTAAATAAATATGCTACTTTATGACTTGCATCGAAATATATTTTAAAAATGTATTATTTCTTAAAACTTCAATTGCATATAAATAACAAATAGTTTTGTGTTTTAAATTTTATTAACATACTTACCTATTATCTGTTATACATTTTAATTCGTATTTGTTAATTTATTACATTTATAACTATCAAAATTACACAAGTTAGATTTTCAAGTTTCAATTCTGAATGTATATAAAATTATTTAGGACTTGGGAAGCTAGAAATTAGAAACTAAGCTTATTTTAAATGAAGTAGCAAACTGCTTCTACTAACTAAGGAACTGCAAGAAGTGTAAGCCACCGATTTTGACGAAAGAGGTATCGTTGGAAAGATCTGATCGTGAACAGTAAAAAACTTAATAGAACCACCCGTCGAAAATGAGTCGTTTTCAAGATATCCGACAATTTATGTCACGTAGCTCTAGTGCCTACTTAAAGGGGCTCAGGAGTTGATAAATTTTCAAAAAATCGATTATTTTTTTTATGATATAGTTTGATTATTCAATTAATTCTTAATTCAATGCAAAAAACCGCATAAAAATATTAGCATTTTTAACGGAGTTATAAGCATTTATGTATCAATACTTATACATAGCCGCACCCATATAATTTCAACTTTAAGTCGTGTTTTCTCAAAACTTGATTTTTGACGAATAACACCAAGATTTAAAAAAAAAAAAAAAAAAACTATTTGATAAAATGGCTTTTTTTTTTTTTTTTTTTTTTTTTTTTTGCATGCATATAACATCATAATCTAGATTATAAATTAAGGATATAACTATCACTTAATAAAAACAGTATTAAAAAATCTCTCAAAGTTGAAAATTTAAAAAACCCTAAAAAACACAACTTTTTTTCCATTAAAAATACTCAAAATATTAAACTATCTAAAATATATTAATTCAAAATCTAGATAATAATGTTATATGCATGAAAAAAAAAAAAAAAAATAAGCCATTCTATCAAATAGTTTTTTTTAAATCTTGGCGTTAGTCATCAAAAATCAAGTTTTGAGAAAAAGCGACTTAAAGTTGAAATTATGTGGATGCGGCTATGAAAGTGTTGATACATAAATGCTTATAACTCCGTTAAAAATGCAAATATTTTTATGCGGTTTTTTTTCATTGAGTTAAGAATTAAATGAATAATCAAATTAGATCATTAAAAAAATCGATTTTTTGAAGTTTTCAACCCCTGAGCCCCCTTAAAGGGGAACCGCAAAAAAATGTAGTCTCGATTTTAACGACAGTGGTATCGCTGAAAAGATATAATTGTGAGGATTAAAAAACTCAATGTAATCACCCATTGGAAATGAGACGTTTTCGAGATATCCGACAATTTGTGCCACATAACTAATGCTGGAAACGGTATGAGTAGTCGGATATCTTGTACTGTGACATAAATTGTTGGATATACGGTCATTCTGATAAGGCACCTCCGTAAATTTCGGGGTTCATTGGTTGAGTATAAAGGGTAAGAACAAAGGGGTTCGCTCCTAATTTAGGCAAATGCATTTTCCATGCAGAAATAACCGATTAGCTTGAAATTTTGGATATGAGTTACGGCTGTACGTTGATAATTTTGGAGGTTCTTTGGTTAAGTATAAAGGTGAACAGACGATTCATATTCGTCCTTAAATTACATAAATGTGTTTTTATGCAGATTTATCCGATTTTCTTCATTTTGGATACGGGTTCTTTCTAATAAGGCAAATCCCTGAATAGTTTTGGAAGTTTAACGATTAAGCATTAAGGAAGAAATCAGGGATTGCCCCTTCAAATTACATAAATGAGTTTTTATGCAGAATTATCGGATTTGCTTCGAATTTCAGATAATTTTTGCTTTTGATAAGGCGTATCTCTGATTAGTTTTGGGGGTTCAATGATAAAGTATAAAGGTGGGAAATGGGGAAGTTAATCCCTTCACATTGTTTATCGAGGGGAATTATTCTTTCAAAAAATTAAGGCTATATTAAACAATCAGAGGCCTGCACGGGCTGGAATTTCCAGGACCGGGCCCAGACCAGCTCATTATAAAACTCAAAAGCTCGGTCTGACCCGCACACAAATCAGTGAAAACCGGCCCGGAAAGTTCTGGCCCCTTCACAATTTCTACTATTTCTAAAACATTCAGTTTTTTATCGTATAATTAAGATTTTTTTAAAGAACCTTAAATCCTCTTCTCTTTCTTTACATAATTTTTAAAATTTTAACATTCGAATAAAAAATTAATTAGGTTTAGAATAAAAGAAAATTAAAAGCATCGTAACTTTTGAAGCTGTATAATAAAAGTAGATTAAAAAAAATATTTCTATATCATTTTATTAAAGATTTCAAATCCAAATTCATTCTCAAATCTAAAGGATCTAGTTTCCGAATACATTTTTTTTTTTTTTTTTTTTTTTTTTTTTTAGAAAATGCATCAGATATTTTTATTTATAAACTATGTAATCAAATGGCGACAACAACATCCATTTTTTGATACAATCAATTTATGAAAATACTGTGAAAGTTAGCGTTTTGAATAGATTTCCGCAAGTGACCGCAAGGAAGAAATATCTGCAACCATTTGACAAGAATCTCTTATATCTCAAAAAGGTTATATTTTATTTACCAAAAATGAAAAACACTATTCGATTTCAAATTCCCGAAAGAAATTTATTTCGACTCGACCCGGTGTCAAAATTAAAAGTTCAGCCCGAGCCTGGCTCGGTCTCTTCATAGTTTCTCAGTTCACGGCCTGTACAAATATCAAGGAAAACAGTGCGGGTGAGGCCCAATGTGGACCGACTCAATTTCGACAAAAAATTCAGGCTTTAATTAAAATACAGTTGAGATTCCTTTAAATAATATTATTGTGTGTATACATAATAGACATCATTCAAAATTATATGATGTGGATTAGTTTTCTTGGCTTTTAATTCTTTTTTCTCTGTCATTGATTTTTACGAAGCAAACCTTCTAAAAGATAAATTATGCCATCAAAAAGCAATGTATTTTATAGTTATAACTTCAAATAGATGTATATACCTATATATATATATATATATATATATATATATATATATATATATATATATATATATATATATATATATATATATATATATATATATATATATATATATATATATATATATATATATATATATATATATATATATATATATATATATAATATATATATATATAACCATTAATATTATTACAATATATGAACATGAACCATTGAATTTAATAAATTATAGTACATTAAACATGGAAGTAAAATATGAATATGAATACAAATGGGATTTGTATTCATAAGTATTTATCAGCATCAAATTAGTATAAGTTAGAAATAATAATAATAATAATAATAATAATAATAATAATAATAATAATAATAATAATAATAATAATAATAATAATAATAATAATAATAATAATAATAATAATAATAAAAGAGCACAATCTTAGAACATGTATTTTTGACTAAAATACAATAGTTATGTTTCGGGAAATAAAAAAAAATATTTTGAATATATGATTTTTTAAAAATAAGTTACTTCCTTTTAAAATTTATATTTTAAAAATTAATATTAAAAAAGTCCTGTAAACTATATTTTTTATTAAATAAATGAAAAAGTTTTGAAATTAGAAAAATATTGTTTAGAGTTCAATTTTAAACTACCCCACTTAAAATAATAATAATAATAATAATCATTTAAATTTTTATAAAAATTTTATGAGAAATTTTGGGATGTGACTTTGATTGCAAATTATATTTTTAACCACCACAGACGAGGGAAAGAAATAAAATTCTAACTCAATAAATATATTTTTTAAAAGATTTCCTGGAACTGTTTAAAGTAACATTATATCTTGAATAACTCACTTTTCAATTTGTGTCTAAAAATTTTTCTTTCCTGTAGTAAATTTAGAAGGGAAATATGATTCAGGACGGAGCTATTTGTTTTACTGTCACAAGGACAAGTCCATTACAATGAAGAAAAGAAATATATTAACGATATTTTAATTAAAGCAATATATTAATAATTATTATATAATAATATAATTATTATATTTATTACATATTATAATACTTAATAATTTAATTAAACATATTTGATAAATTTCTCATCTTAAAAGAGACTTAGAAAAATTTCGCGTATAGTAATTTCCGTAAAAACTTTGCAAAAGTGTTTGATTGTAGCCAAAAAAAAAAAAAAAAAAAAAAAAAAAAAAAGTTAAAAATATTTAAAAAATAATAATAACAAAATAAAATAAAAAATAAAAAAACATTACATACGCATTTTTTTTTTTTATTGGATTTTTTTTTTTCCTCAAGAACTTTTTAAACAAACACTATAAATTATTGATTTCAAGGAAATTTTTCAAAAGAAGAAAAAATTAACCTTTTTGGCCTGTTGGATTGAATACAGTAATAGTGAAAAAGGATTATTACCCACCGGGTAGGTATTTATTTTTGGAATATATAGCTGAGTATTTGCAAAAGACTAAATTAAATAAATATCCAAGAATTGACTATTTTCATATTTTATCGTAAAAAATTCTTAATATCGAAAAAATACTTGACAGCTTAAGTTGCAATGCTTCCAATACTATAATATCTTTCACTTTGATTACAGAAAAATACCCCTTTTTTCTCCTACTGAATGAATGTCACTATCTTTTAGAATCAACATTATGCGTAAACCCTTACGAAAATAATAGTGAAAAATGAACTCATGGTGAAAAACTATTATCTCAAAAATCTATGAGATGTTACAGGAATAAGATATAATAAGTTTCTATGGAAAATTTTGGCAATAACTGAAAAAGCTTAGCTGCCTTATAAGTTAATTTTTTTTTTTTTTTTAATAGTGTGTTTTAACTTTTTGACTGTCCCTGTAAATAAAGTAATCATGCTAGAAACTTCATTTTCAAAAGGAATCATTCTAGGTTATACATAAGTAATTTCCTAAAATTTCATGGCAATCCGAGTATATTTACTGGAGTTAGAGAGCGGACTTTCGGCCAGACAAACCGAAAGCATAAGTAGGCCCCCCGTTGGTGCGGCGGAAGTGACGTCACAGGGGGGCGTGGCCTAAACCGGAAGTGACGTCATCAGGATGACGTCTTGTTAGACGAGGGTCGGTTGAGTTGTTTTTGGCTGAGAGCGTCTTGTAAGACGAGGTGCCTCCCCCCCCTTTCCCCCCCTTTTTTTTGATTGACAGGTGGGCGTGGCCTAAACCGGAAGTGACGTCATCAGGATGACGTCTTGTTAGACGAGGGTCGGTTGAGTTGTTTTTGGCTGAGAGCGTCTTGTTAGACGAGGTGCCTCCCCCCCCATTTTTCCCCTACTTGATTTGGACTTTGAATAATTTTTTCAAGTTTGATTTTTCAGTGTCGCCATCTATCGGACTTCTGTGAACTAATGCCGAAGCATTTTGAGAATATTGAAAAAGAATATTTTTTTTTCCCTGACTGGGGATCGAACCCGAGTCGTCGGCATAGGAAGCGGATGCGTTAACCGTTATGCTATCAGTTACTTGTGATAGAGTAGGAATGAATTGAAGTTATGGGGGGTTCTGAAGATATGACTTTGCGTCTTGATGTGGTTGAATCTAAGAAGTTTGATTGTTTAATGAAGGCTTTGTAGGCTTGTAATTTATTATTTGAATTAGCGAAATGAATGTATTAATGTTTTAGATTTTAATTAATAACGTTACAATTATTTTTGAATTGATTGTTTAATGAACTTTACAATTAATTTTGAATTGATTGTTTAATGAAAGTTTTGTGTAATTATAATTTATTATTTGAATTTGCGTAATGAATGTCTTATTATTTTTAATTTTAAGTAATAACTTTGCAATTAATTATGAGAAATGAATTTAGTTTTCGAATGGGTATTGTTGAATTTTATTTTATTTTTAAATATTTAGTAATAAATAATTATAAATAATTTATTATTATCAATGTATGTTTTCATAGACTTTTTTATTAATGAGTTTTTTCATAGACCTTTTTTTTTCATTATTTATACATTTCATGTGTGTTAGAATTATTATTGCTATTATTATTATTTTTTAATACCTGAAAATGGTGCGAAGTGTTTAAATTATTTAATCTAGCTTATTTGTAATTAAAAAATTGATTGAAACATTCTTATTGATTATTATTAATCACTTATTATTATTATTATTACATATTACTCTTTTACTGAACGTATTTTTTAATGAAAAATAAAACTTTTTTTTCTTTAACTTATCTTTTTTTTTTTCACCGAATACATTTTTTAATGAAACTTTTTTTTCTTTAACTTATCTTTTTTTTTCACCGAATACATTTTTTTTACTAAACATAGAACTTTTTTTTTTTACTAAACATAGAACTTTTTTTTTTGTTCCTTAACATAACTTTTTTTTTTTTTTTTTACTGAATACATTTTTTTTTTTTTTAATAAAACATAAAACTTTTTTCTTTTCAATACATAATTTTTTTTTTCTCTTTTACTGAACGTATTTTTTAATGAAAAATAAAACTTTTTTTCTTTAACTTATCTTTTTTTTTCACCGAATACATTTTTTACTAAACATAGAACTTTTTTCTTTTCAATACATAATTTTTTTTTCTCTTTTACTGAACGTATTTTTTAATGAAAAATAAAACTTTTTTTCTTTAACTTATCTTTTTTTTTCACCGAATACATTTTTACTAAACATAGAACTTTTTTTTTTTTTCCTTAACATGAACTTTTTTCTAAACACAAAACTTTTTTAAAACTAAACTTAAAACTTTTTCCTAAACACAAAAATAATTTACTCACTATAAAAATTTTTTCCAATTCATATCTTTTTCATTGAACATATTTTTCCTAAACATAGAAAGAGAATAAATTTACTAAGCATTTTTTTTCTAATACACAAAAAAAAAATTTACTCAAGATAATTTTTTTATAAAACCATAACTTTTTTCCTAAGCATAAAAATATTTTTTTTCCAGAATACAAAACTTTTTTTTTTTTTTACATAATAAAAAACATTTTTTTTCCTGTTTTATCACTGTGTTGAAAATAAGTGATTCTTTTTCTATTAATTTACACATAAATTTTATAATCGATTAGTAAAAAATGATAAAAGCATGATAAACATCGGATAACAGCAATGAACTTTATCCACCAAATACTATCGTATTATCAGATCACTTTGTAAACCAATCCTATTATTTTTAAAAAAAACAGTAGCGCCACTTAGAATTTAACAGATTTTTGTGAATCAGTAGAAATTTATCACACTGTTTATTGTTTTTCGTCGTATGAAGACATTAAGTGGTGTTCTTTAAGTGAGTGCTGTACAAGAAATTTCTTACTTCAAGAATATGGAATCAGATTTACCCACCCAAGAGATGCAAGTTTCGAATAGTGGAAGATTACCATCTTCATCAACCCAACCATCCTTTTCCTGTAATCAATGTCAAAAATGCTTCTCTAGAAAGATTGCGTTAACCAGACATCAAAGATTCCACTTGGTTAAAAAGCCCTCTGAATGTGAAACTTTCATTCAAAGTACTGATTTAAAACGACATAGTGTAACTCATTCCAAGACACCCACTACATATAAATGCGACGAATGTGGAATGGAATATTATAGAAAGTATTCGTTAAGAATCTGTAAGAGATTTCATAAGACATATAAATGTAATGAATGTGATATAGAACTCCCTGAAAAATATTTGTTAAAAATTCACAAGAGATCTCATAAGAAGTTTCATGTTTGTGAAAAATGTTCTAACTCGTTTCCAACAAAGTCTGCTTTAACTAAACATAAAAAAAGTCATCGTCAAAAAGAATATAAATGTAAACACTGTGGTGTTATATTTTACTCTGATCATGATTTTTTATTTCATAAAAAAGTTCATTACAGAAATTTCGAATGCAAACACTGTAACAAAAAATTTAATGTTGATACCAAGTTTATTCAACATTTGATTAAAATGCATAAGTGAAAAAAATGCAAACTTTGTCAAACCATGTGAACTGGTTGGTTTTCTGTACAGTTTATAATTTTTTTTGTATTTTTATTATTATCGAGAATGATGAATAAATAATGTGTAAATGAAAAAAGCTTTTGTCTTGTATTTTTTGTTCTAACACTTCATGAATTTTAATAATTATTTCACGATATTGTAAAAATTTTACTTAAATTTTAACATTTAGAAAAAAAGTTTCTTATCAATTAAAATACTGAATTTGTATTTTTAATGAATTAATTTTAATATATTAGACTTATTTATCAACTTTAATTTATCGTTGTTATTTTCATAATCATGACGGATATTATCTTGTGTCTACAAACAACTTTTCAAAAAGATGAAATGTAACTGTTAATACTATGTATCATTCATTACTTAGATCAAAACTTTTACCTAGTGCTGCCACAAAAATTTTCAAAAAGAGTGAAACTGACAACATTATTTATCATATACTTACTTAAATGCATTACCTTGTGTTGCCACAAAATTCTTCAAAAGTAGTAAAACCACTAACATAATATATAAACTACCATTTATGTACAAAGACTATTTTTTTTTAGTTTATTAAAAAATGATTGACTAAAACTAATGGTATTACTAATTTTATAATGTTTAACTGTAACAGACGTTGATTTTTTTAACATATATTAGGATATGTGTTGTTTTAAGCATTCAGTTTGTAACTGATTTTCGTTTTCAACTTTATCACCTACTATCCTTATTTTTTTATCAAAAGGAAATATTCCTGTATCTTCAAAACAGAAAAAGTCTTTAAGTAAATATTAGACTACTTTACGAAAAATCGGTGTGAAAAAGAGTTCTCTTTTTCAGAAGAAAAAACTTATTATTCAACGAGGTGGGTTTTTTTTAAATATTCTAATCCCAGCCGCCTTGAGTGTATTAACCATTTCATAACATTTCATTGAATTTTAACAGTCCATATTTCAAATAACCTATTTTCGAAACCAAACTATGTGAATTTTACCACATAGAATGATTTGGGTTTCACACTTTTCTCAAAATTATCAGATATGTACTCCTCAGAGGAATTACTGTCATATGAATAAATGAAAAAAATTTAATTTATATTAAATGTACACGAAATTGATTGCAATATACATGTATTTAATAAAAATAAATAAATAAGCGATTATTTATACATTAAACCTTTATTAAATATATATTTCTTTCATTATACAGATGTTTCAACAAGATGAACCAAAACAGCAGCAAACTTCAGAAATTTATGATCTGAATGATTCATCCCTAGCACATGTAGCGTTAACGAATAATATATATGTGAGAACTTATATGAGAAATAGTAGAATTCGTATATGAAACGTAATAAGAGTAAATATAAAATGATTTGTCTTACTGCCTACACTTTAACAAGTGCCTTTTTACCTATATTGTTGAAGAGAATCCTAATTGTTTCCATTTATTTCTATTACAGATATACTCTATATGCTACAAACACTTCTTAAGTAAATGGAATTTAACAGACCATACAAAAATCCATACAGGTGAAAAACCTTACACATGGGAAGATTACCAAATTCTGTTTTCAAGGAGACGTGAATCAAAAATGTACAAATCATCATATAAAAACATCGTCAATTATATGTAAACTTAGTGAAGATATACAAAAATTAGTCAGACTTTTGAAGAATTCAGAAATAAAGGAAGATATTTAGACTATTTATCCATCATATTTTCATAACACTTACCACAATATCTCAAACTTAAAATTTGGAAGACATACACACTACTGAAAAGTAATTTTGTTACCCGTGATTCTTCTAACCAGCATGAATGTATAGATATTATTTTGCAATGTATTCTTTAAATGCTTACATTAAATATTCTTTTGTATGCATATACCTTTGTGTTTATTTTTCTAATACCTATTACATTAATGAAATAAATAACAGTTTAAGTGAAACGACACTCTCACAACTTAAAAAAGGCATAAGAACATACAAAAAATAAGCAGATGTATGAAAAAATATGCAATTTTACAAAATAATTTCACTGTTTTCTAGAAATATTAACAAAAAAATATTTACAATATAAAAAATTGCAAAAGTAAAAAGAAAAAACACAAATGTAAAACAAAAAATCACAAAGTGAAAAACTCACAAGAAAGTTTTTGAAAAAAAATTTACAACAAAAATTTTTTACAAAAACCAAAACTTCAAAAAATATTTTTACAAAAAATATTTTTACAAAAAATTTTTTTTCAAAAACATTTTTTTTACAAAAAAAATTTTTTTTTTTCAAAATAACTTTTTACAAATTTTTTTTTTCAAAAAATATTTTTTACAAATTTTTTTTCAAAAACATTTTTTACAAAAAAAATTTTTTTTTCAAAAACATTTTTTACAAAAAAATTTTTTTTTTCAAAATAACTTTTTACAAAAATTTTTTTTTGAAAAAAAAAATTTGTAAAAAGTTATTTTGAAAAAAAAAAATTTGTAAAAAGTTATTTTGAAAAAAAAATTTTTTTTGTAAAAAATGTTTTTGAAAAAAAAATTTTTTTTTTTCAAAATAACTTTTTACAAAATATTTTTTTGAAAAAAAAATTTTGTAAAAAGTTATTTTGAAAAAAAAAAATTTTTTTTGTAAAAAAAAATGTTTTTGAAAAAAAAATTTTTTTTTTCAAAATAACTTTTTACAATTTTTTTTTTTTTTCAAAATAACTTTTTACAAATTTTTTTTTCAAAAAAAAATTTTTGTAAAAAGTTATTTTGAAAAAAAAAATTTTTTTGTAAAAAATGTTTTTGAAAAAAAAATTTGTAAAAAATATTTTTTGAAAAAAAAAAAATTTGTAAAAAGTTATTTTGAAAAAAAAAATTTTTTTTGTAAAAAAATGTTTTTGAAAAAAATTTTTTTGTAAAAATATTTTTTGTAAAAATATTTTTTGAAGTTTTGGTTTTTGTAAAAAATTTTTGTTGTAAATTTTTTTTCAAAAACTTTCTTGTGAGTTTTTCACTTTGTGATTTTTTGTTTTACATTTGTGTTTTTTCTTTTTACTTTTGCAATTTTTTATATTGTAAATATTTTTTTGTTAATATTTCTAGAAAACAGTGAAATTATTTTGTAAAATTGCATATTTTTTCATACATCTGCTTATTTTTTGTATGTTCTTATGCCTTTTTTAAGTTGTGAGAGTGTCGTTTCACTTAAACTGTTATTTATTTCATTAATGTAATAGGTATTAGAAAAATAAACACAACGGTATATGCATATAAAAGAATATTTAATGTAAGCATTTAAAGAATACATTGCAAAATAATATCTATACATTCATGCTGGTTAGAAGAATCACGGGTAACAAAATTACTTTTCAGTAGTGTGTATGTCTTCCAAATTTTAAGTTTGAGATATTGTGGTAAGTGTTATGAAAATATGATGGATAAATAGTCTAAATATCTTCCTTTATTTCTGAATTCTTCAAAAGTCTGACTAATTTTTGTATATCTTCACTAAGTTTACATATAATTGACGATGTTTTTATATGATGATTTGTACATTTTTGATTCACGTCTCCTTGAAAACAGAATTTGGTAATCTTCCCATGTGTAAGGTTTTTCACCTGTATGGATTTTTGTATGGTCTGTTAAATTCCATTTACTTAAGAAGTGTTTGTAGCATATAGAGTATATCTGTAATAGAAATAAATGGAAACAATTAGGATTCTCTTCAACAATATAGGTAAAAAGGCACTTGTTAAAGTGTAGGCAGTAAGACAAATCATTTTATATTTACTCTTATTACGTTTCATATACGAATTCTACTATTTCTCATATAAGTTCTCACATATATATTATTCGTTAACGCTACATGTGCTAGGGATGAATCATTCAGATCATAAATTTCTGAAGTTTGCTGCTGTTTTGGTTCATCTTGTTGAAACATCTGTATAATGAAAGAAATATATATTTAATAAAGGTTTAATGTATAAATAATCGCTTATTTATTTATTTTTATTAAATACATGTATATTGCAATCAATTTCGTGTACATTTAATATAAATTAAATTTTTTTCATTTATTCATATGACAGTAATTCCTCTGAGGAGTACATATCTGATAATTTTGAGAAAAGTGTGAAACCCAAATCATTCTATGTGGTAAAATTCACATAGTTTGGTTTCGAAAATAGGTTATTTGAAATATGGACTGTTAAAATTCAATGAAATGTTATGAAATGGTTAATACACTCAAGGCGGCTGGGATTAGAATATTTAAAAAAAACCCACCTCGTTGAATAATAAGTTTTTTCTTCTGAAAAAGAGAACTCTTTTTCACACCGATTTTTCGTAAAGTAGTCTAATATTTACTTAAAGACTTTTTCTGTTTTGAAGATACAGGAATATTTCCTTTTGATAAAAAAATAAGGATAGTAGGTGATAAAGTTGAAAACGAAAATCAGTTACAAACTGAATGCTTAAAACAACACATATCCTAATATATGTTAAAAAAATCAACGTCTGTTACAGTTAAACATTATAAAATTAGTAATACCATTAGTTTTAGTCAATCATTTTTTAATAAACTAAAAAAAAATAGTCTTTGTACATAAATGGTAGTTTATATATTATGTTAGTGGTTTTACTACTTTTGAAGAATTTTGTGGCAACACAAGGTAATGCATTTAAGTAAGTATATGATAAATAATGTTGTCAGTTTCACTCTTTTTGAAAATTTTTGTGGCAGCACTAGGTAAAAGTTTTGATCTAAGTAATGAATGATACATAGTATTAACAGTTACATTTCATCTTTTTGAAAAGTTGTTTGTAGACACAAGATAATATCCGTCATGATTATGAAAATAACAACGATAAATTAAAGTTGATAAATAAGTCTAATATATTAAAATTAATTCATTAAAAATACAAATTCAGTATTTTAATTGATAAGAAACTTTTTTTCTAAATGTTAAAATTTAAGTAAAATTTTTACAATATCGTGAAATAATTATTAAAATTCATGAAGTGTTAGAACAAAAAATACAAGACAAAAGCTTTTTTCATTTACACATTATTTATTCATCATTCTCGATAATAATAAAAATACAAAAAAAATTATAAACTGTACAGAAAACCAACCAGTTCACATGGTTTGACAAAGTTTGCATTTTTTTCACTTATGCATTTTAATCAAATGTTGAATAAACTTGGTATCAACATTAAATTTTTTGTTACAGTGTTTGCATTCGAAATTTCTGTAATGAACTTTTTTATGAAATAAAAAATCATGATCAGAGTAAAATATAACACCACAGTGTTTACATTTATATTCTTTTTGACGATGACTTTTTTTATGTTTAGTTAAAGCAGACTTTGTTGGAAACGAGTTAGAACATTTTTCACAAACATGAAACTTCTTATGAGATCTCTTGTGAATTTTTAACAAATATTTTTCAGGGAGTTCTATATCACATTCATTACATTTATATGTCTTATGAAATCTCTTACAGATTCTTAACGAATACTTTCTATAATATTCCATTCCACATTCGTCGCATTTATATGTAGTGGGTGTCTTGGAATGAGTTACACTATGTCGTTTTAAATCAGTACTTTGAATGAAAGTTTCACATTCAGAGGGCTTTTTAACCAAGTGGAATCTTTGATGTCTGGTTAACGCAATCTTTCTAGAGAAGCATTTTTGACATTGATTACAGGAAAAGGATGGTTGGGTTGATGAAGATGGTAATCTTCCACTATTCGAAACTTGCATCTCTTGGGTGGGTAAATCTGATTCCATATTCTTGAAGTAAGAAATTTCTTGTACAGCACTCACTTAAAGAACACCACTTAATGTCTTCATACGACGAAAAACAATAAACAGTGTGATAAATTTCTACTGATTCACAAAAATCTGTTAAATTCTAAGTGGCGCTACTGTTTTTTTTAAAAATAATAGGATTGGTTTACAAAGTGATCTGATAATACGATAGTATTTGGTGGATAAGGTTCATTGCTGTTATCCGATGTTTATCATGCTTTTATCATTTTTTACTAATCGATTATAAAATTTATGTGTAAATTAATAGAAAAAGAATCACTTATTTTCAACACAGTGATAAAACAGGAAAAAAAATGTTTTTTATTATGTAAAAAAAAAAAAAAGTTTTGTATTCTGGAAAAAAAATATTTTTATGCTTAGGAAAAAAGTTATGGTTTTATAAAAAAATTATCTTGAGTAAATTTTTTTTTGTGTATTAGAAAAAAAATGCTTAGTAAATTTATTCTCTTTCTATGTTTAGGAAAAATATGTTCAATGAAAAAGATATGAATTGGAAAAAATTTTTATAGTGAGTAAATTATTTTTGTGTTTAGGAAAAAGTTTTAAGTTTAGTTTTAAAAAAGTTTTGTGTTTAGAAAAAAGTTCATGTTAAGGAAAAAAAAAAAAGTTCTATGTTTAGTAAAAATGTATTCGGTGAAAAAAAAAGATAAGTTAAAGAAAAAAAGTTTTATTTTTCATTAAAAAATACGTTCAGTAAAAGAGAAAAAAAAATTATGTATTGAAAAGAAAAAAGTTCTATGTTTAGTAAAAAATGTATTCGGTGAAAAAAAAAGATAAGTTAAAGAAAAAAAGTTTTATTTTTCATTAAAAAATACGTTCAGTAAAAGAGAAAAAAAAAAATTATGTATTGAAAAGAAAAAAGTTTTATGTTTTATTAAAAAAAAAAAAAATGTATTCAGTAAAAAAAAAAAAAAAGTTATGTTAAGGAAAAAAAAAAAAGTTCTATGTTTAGTAAAAAAAAAAAGTTCTATGTTTAGTAAAAAAAATGTATTCGGTGAAAAAAAAAGATAAGTTAAAGAAAAAAAAGTTTCATTAAAAAATGTATTCGGTGAAAAAAAAAAGATAAGTTAAAGAAAAAAAAGTTTTATTTTTCATTAAAAAATACGTTCAGTAAAAGAGTAATATGTAATAATAATAATAATAAGTGATTAATAATAATCAATAAGAATGTTTCAATCAATTTTTTAATTACAAATAAGCTAGATTAAATAATTTAAACACTTCGCACCATTTTCAGGTATTAAAAAATAATAATAATAGCAATAATAATTCTAACACACATGAAATGTATAAATAATGAAAAAAAAAGGTCTATGAAAAAACTCATTAATAAAAAAGTCTATGAAAACATACATTGATAATAATAAATTATTTATAATTATTTATTACTAAATATTTAAAAATAAAATAAAATTCAACAATACCCATTCGAAAACTAAATTCATTTCTCATAATTAATTGCAAAGTTATTACTTAAAATTAAAAATAATAAGACATTCATTACGCAAATTCAAATAATAAATTATAATTACACAAAACTTTCATTAAACAATCAATTCAAAATTAATTGTAAAGTTCATTAAACAATCAATTCAAAAATAATTGTAACGTTATTAATTAAAATCTAAAACATTAATACATTCATTTCGCTAATTCAAATAATAAATTACAAGCCTACAAAGCCTTCATTAAACAATCAAACTTCTTAGATTCAACCACATCAAGACGCAAAGTCATATCTTCAGAACCCCCCATAACTTCAATTCATTCCTACTCTATCACAAGTAACTGATAGCATAACGGTTAACGCATCCGCTTCCTATGCCGACGACTCGGGTTCGATCCCCAGTCAGGGAAAAAAAATATTCTTTTTCAATATTCTCAAAATGCTTCGGCATTAGTTCACAGAAGTCCGATAGATGGCGACACTGAAAAATCAAACTTGAAAAAATTATTCAAAGTCCAAATCAAGTAGGGGAAAAATGGGGGGGGAGGCACCTCGTCTAACAAGACGCTCTCAGCCAAAAACAACTCAACCGACCCTCGTCTAACAAGACGTCATCCTGATGACGTCACTTCCGGTTTAGGCCACGCCCACCTGTCAATCAAAAAAAAGGGGGGGAAAGGGGGGGGAGGCACCTCGTCTTACAAGACGCTCTCAGCCAAAAACAACTCAACCGACCCTCGTCTAACAAGACGTCATCCTGATGACGTCACTTCCGGTTTAGGCCACGCCCCCCCCCTGTGACGTCACTTCCGCCGCACCAACGGGGGGGCCTACTACTCACGTTAAACTTTGCAGGAAAGTTTTAAAAACTTACTTTTTCTTCTTCCAGGCATAAAAATGGCTGTTGAAATAGGTCCTCTCTAGGCAAACCTACTATTTAAAAGAACGATTAATCTTTCTTCCTCTAATCCTCTTCCTGCGTGGTGGGGAAAATCTGATGAATGGTTTTCTTATTGTTTAAGAACAAAACCCGTGCCCAGCGTTGCAGAATCTGTCCGGTAGAGGGGTAGTTTCTGGGAAATATGTTGATAATTATGTACTGTATGTTGGATATATGTTGTAAAATAAAAATGTTAGTTGAATGCAACTGAACGCAAATAATAAATAAAAACAAATTTTCTTTATTTTTTAATTTAATGATTGAAACCAATTATGTCAGAAAACATTATGACACATCTTACGTTTTTCTTATAATTATTAATTACAATTCATTTTGATTGGATTCATTTAAAACTGTTTTATTTATTTATTTTTATTTATTTGTGAAAAAAGTAATATGCTTAATCATTTGCTGTAATTGTCACTTTAATTTAGGCCAAATGTTTATCATTTAAAACAGGATTTTTATTCATTCATCTCCACAATATTACATTTCAAAAAATATAGTACAAAACATTTAAAAAATATATGTTAGAAAATTTTAATGTACTAACTATGTTGCGTGTCTTCATTAATTTGTAATAATAATGATATTTTTTTATTACTAGCTTATACTAGTAATTAAAAAATTAATCGTTTAAAAACCTGCAGTTCTTGATAAATTTTCAGTGTTTAAACGCATTTAAATGAATAAATAAATAAATAAAAACAGATTTAAATAATAAAAAAAAAGATTTTTTATAAAAACAATATATTTTTTTATTTGTTAGGATACTTATAAAATACTGAAAAATGCTATGCAGAAACATAAACCAAAATTTTAAAAGCAAACAGATATTGAGGATAATTTTAAAAATATAAAGATTAATAAATTAATTTTGTAAATAATTATTTTTGATATGCAAGAGCGTAATTTATTTATTTTTAGGCAGTAACAATTTAAATTTATCCACAATATAAAATAATTTTCCATGGAATTTTTATTGTACTTTTTGTTTTTACTTAAAATTTACATTGAAAGTCAAATTTTAAGAGGAGGGGATACAACTAAAGTCTTGCATTGGTCAAAATGTATACGACTCGAGCCCGAAAATTCTATTTATATCCCCCTGACCAGAATCGGATAATATCTGTATACATATATATAGATAGGTAGATAGATATAGATAGATAGAAAGATGGAACCACAACTTGATCCTAACTCGAGAAAATGATTTGAACCACAACCTGAAATAACAAAAAATCTTCAATTATGAAAAGCGATCTTCAGTTACATCTCCTATACCAATTTTAATGTTTTATATAAAAATAAGAACATATCTTTATTCTTTAATATTCAAATATAGTATAAATTTTAAATAACGAATTCGGCTCGGATTATATATAGATATGTTTTTCTTTTTGTGCATGCAGAGTAGAAACATATGGGGGGAAGGGGGGGTTCTGGTCAATGAAAGGCGAAGGGCAAAATGATGACTTATGATGATTTCGTTTAATACAAAAGTACACATGTAAATGAAATACCAAAAAATAAAAATAAAAATAGCAAACTAATGTTAAACCTGGAGAAGTTTTTTCTTTTCTTTTTTTTTTTTTTAATTTTTGTTTTCATTTTAATATGTTTTACTTTTTTTCTGAGCAAAGCTGAGCTCGATTTTTTTTTTGTTGCAATGTATTTTCTTTTGAAACCAGTACTAAAAGTGAAATTAAATTTATATAAATATCAGCAATCAAAATCGAAAATGTAAGCTGAAATACCCAGTTAGAATTCAACTTCAATTATTCTAAGCAAAGAAATGAGAAAAAAAAAGCTATTAAAATAAAAGTTAGTATTTAAGAAGGATGTTCTAATAAGTTTAACATTAACATTTCAATTTTTTCGTGGGCAAGTTGTTTATATATTTATATCTCGCATTTTATGTATTTATACTCGCATTCGAACGACAGTAGCCACGTCTGATCCACTGTCAGAAAGCTATTCCTATAAGCTCCAAACCAGCCTTTCACCCCCCCCCCCTTCTTTTTACCGCTCAATCCAAAACTATGTGAATATAGCAGCTACGGTTCTGAAATCTAGCATATAGACATTTAAAAAAATGGGTTTGAATATTTCACATCAACCATCGAAATAAAACACTTCATATTATACTAGGGACAATACTTATTGAACCACCCTCGTACATTGTTAATCTTAGAAAATAAATTCTAGATTGAGCTGATTTTTTGAAAATTGAACCTCCTTTGCTCTCTCGTGACTGAGATTGAGTGTGTGTGTGTGTGGGGGGGGGGGAGCTTTAAAAATTATTTCAAAATGTGTCATTGCCTCAATGAAAAAAAATTTAGAAGATATGGAGAATTAAAATATAAACACTAGGTATTTAAATGTATTTTTTTAAATTCAGTTTCCCTTGTTCTTCTTCTTCTGGAGGATGGAGGGAGTGTCAACAAACTCCGAATCTATCTCTTATAGTGTTTATTTTTTTTTAGATTATATATAATTTGATTAATAATAATTTTAACTACATAGAATAATTTATACATTATATAATAAAAATTATTATTATTATAAAATTACATATTAAAGTTTTATTATATTTTGTATTATATTTATATATTTTTATTTGTATAATACACTAGCTTTAACCCATGCCTTCGCTCATATAGTATATGAGCTTTTCCAGTACTATTTAATTATTCTGTCGACCAATTTCACCAAATTATACAGATTGCTAAAATATTCGCTAAGTGTTGCAAGGTTACGACTAAATAATAATTTGAATAAATAGAGAATCATTGACGTAATTACAAGAGAGAGAGAAAAAAGTACTTTGTACATTCAGGATTGTAATGAATAGAACGTTAGCATGCATTTTGGCAGAATGCTGGTATAACCAGAAAATGCCGTAAGATAATCGAAAAAACTTTGTTCAAATTTACCCCATTTGCTGTAGACTCGAGTATGGAATGGGACTTCTTTAAAGAGATAAAACCAATATAAAAAACCTTTTAAAGTTAAGTATTTGTTAAACCACGCTTGGTAACATAAACCTATTATACAATGCATATTATAAAAAAAACTCCTACTTTCCAATCATGATCAGTGGTTACAGCTAGCAGTAAATACATCTCTCATTATCACAATATTTTAGTTTAAATATATACTAAATATTACCATGATATTTTAAATTTCTGTCATTATTTTCAGTCCTGGGAACGGTCTTTCTCTGGAGAGGGGACACCAATGTATTTTATAAACTATTTTAGTGATAGTCTGCTGTAACAATTGCAAGGTAAAGCAGTATTTTTATGTTATTCGTGCGCATGTGATGAATCGATAAATATTGGTCTGATAGCCATGATTCTTATCACATTCATTTTATTTAAAACGTAAACATTTCACTCATTTCATTTAAAATACACCCGTCTAAAAAACACATATTGAAAAAAATCTAAAATAAATAGCTTTAACACGTCATTTCATTTGTAAGAGAAATGGACACGACAGAGAACGGCTGTTGTCGTTGAGGATTAAATAAGATCAATTAAATATTTAAAATTCATCTCGCCTAAAATGGATATATAAACAATGTTGCGGCTTCTCGGAATTTCATAAAGACAACAGAAAAAAAAATTGTTTAAAACAATGCGTTTTAAACTATCATTTTAAATTTGATTAAATTTCTCTATACTATAAGTCTTATAGCACACAATAATTCAACTATAGCTTTATAGCTTTTTTTTTTTATTTTAATATTCACTCGTAATTTTTTTTTTTTTTTTATATATATAATTGAAGAGCAACACTATCATTTGTGCTATTATTCTTAAACGAAAAATAAGTAACTTGTCAAGTGGTATTGGAATTGTAAAATTTAATGGTATATTCGAAAAAATAGTTTTCCAATCTCAACAGATCGAAATTTACTGGGACATTTTCAGACTCATTTTTAAAAGTAAAATCATAAAATTTCTTGAATTAATTATAGAAGAGATGTATAAAAGGCAGTGTGCTTTCATTTTTAGCTCAATTCATTAGAATTTGATTTATAAACAATTATTTTCTCAGTATGACCATTTTTTTTTTCTCCAGCTTCCGAAAATTGGGTTCAAAACGCCAATTTTGGCAGCATTTTTTGCAATACTTTCCACATTTATCAATAAATTGAGAGCATGTCACATTGTGTAGTCTCTAAATAAGGAAATTTGCAGTTGGATGCGTTTGAGAGCAAAACTGAATTTAAAACTAAATCAGAAAATAAGCAGTTTAGATTAGAATACACCCTTAAGTGCGTTCGTAATTATATAATTATGTAGCACCTATAGTCGCTAAAGGCGTCATATGATCCACAGTCTGTTTGCTTGCCTGTTCACATATAATAGTTTTTAAAAACCCAAACAATATGTTTAAAATGTAATTTAGAGCAGCAGCAATTTGTTGATTCGTATAAAAGTTTATGAAAATCGAATGAAAACTTGAAAAGATCTTAATAAAGTTTCTTCCTTCTGTTAAATCCTATCATACGTAATTAATTGAAAGATTCCCCATGATAGGTAATGATTCTAAGTTTCCATGGTGATAACGTTTTTTTAAATGGAGTCCTATTATTTTTGTATTGCTGAATTCAATACATATATAATCGTAATACATTTCGTGTTCGTGGATTTTTTCATAAGAATTCAACAGCTTATTGCATCAAGATCTGAATATTTATAAAACTGGTTATAGTACGAACTAGTGCATCAACAAATTTGCTACGTTTGACATACAAATTCCGATTTGTTACATTTGGCAACAATAGTAAAAAAAGACTTTTTAACTATATAGAATAATTTTCTAATCAATTAATGAATATTTAAATAAAAATTTTTAAAAAGTAAAAAGTAAAATAAAATTAGTCAAATAAAAAAAATATTTCCACACCGCAAACTTGTCAGGTCTGTGAAAGATTATTAAATTGTTATACGTAATTTTTGATCCTAGAAACCTTTTTTTAATGCAACTACCTTGACTAATTTCAAATTTAAGAAGCGCTTAAAATAATTCTCAGCTTAATATCAGCTAATAAATCAGCTTCAGCGAATTTATTGAATTTTTCTCTACCAATCTTATACCGATTTTCACAATTTTCTATCTAATAGTTTTTAAAAAATAAGCGGGGAAAAAAATACGAACGGCAGCATTAATAATTACTTTTTTTAGAATAGAGAAAAATAAGCTACAGCTTTTATTTCTTTGTTAATTTTGAGGCTATACTAAACTTCTGCTTCTAATAAAGCAACAAAATTGATTTATTTCTAATGCTTAAATCCTTTGAAAACCGAAATAAAAGATTACACCGACATTAAATTAGCAACATATTTCCGAGCACATGTTTTTTGCACATGTGACAAAGCTAAAATTCCAGGAAAGATTGTATTACTTAGTACAAGCTAAAGTGTATGACACGCTAAGTATGACATTCGAAAATGTTTTTTCTATCTTTAACAAGTGACACTCAGGCCCGTAACCAGACGGGGGGCAGGAAGGGGGCGAGCCCCTCCTATCGTCCTCTAGAGCCTCCTCTAACGATTTCTTTACTTTCTATTTTTTTTTTTTTTTTTTTTTTTTTTTAAACAAAATACATATTTTAGCTTTCCTTAAAAAAAATGCAAGAAAATTTTTAGAGTGTTTACTGTTTTGAATAAAATGGGAATACGCCAAAAAATTTGTATCCGGAACCCTATATTAGATTAGTTGTTTCCTGTTATCTTGCTAGCGGTAAATTGCAATTCTCGAAACATATTTTAAAGGAACATTTCTTTCTCCTGAAAAAAATTAAGTCCAGATGCACTAACTGGTCACCACATGTGTTAGTACATCGTTATATTTACAAAGCAACGGTCTTATACAGGATGAATGGAAATGGACACATGTTGTTCAAGTTGATCGATACTTAGTAAAGCAATGGTCAATGTCTTGACTTAAACATTAAAAACCTGTTTCTAAATTTTAATGGTTTGCTTGTTGACAATACGTAATTTTTAGTAGATTTAGTTAACGATGAAATATCACTTGGAAACTAGAATGTTTGAAAATTAGAAAAATAAAAAATGTCATTTTATACACGTGGGATAAAAAAAAAATAATTGAAAGCCCGTAATTGTTTCATGTTATGGGGGTTGGAAAGGATATATTAAGAAAGTAGGAAAAGGGTATTTTCATTTGTTTTGCTTTTGAATTTTCATCTTTTTTATTATTATTATTTTTTTTTGTGTGTGTGTGTGTGTGTGTGTGTTCAATGAAAACTTCTTTTTTCCAATTTGTCATATAACTTTAAACATATTAAGCAAAAAAGCATGATTAAGGTTAAGTTTATTATAAGATTACAACAAAAATATCTTCAATTATTTGGTGTATGGTACATTAAATTTATTTTGTAGTGTAAATCCGCTACATTTTAACACATTTGCAGCATACGTTTTATTTATAAAGGCATAAAATTAGCAGATATTTTGGATTTTGGTATTCAGTCTCAAAAAATAAAGCTGTGATTGTGTTTTATAAGCTTTTTTTCCAATCTAAAAAAGTCACTTTTCGGCATAATCGTGAAATTATTTTATTTATAAAGATATTTGCAGGTATTTAGACTATAAGAAATCAAACAGCATTTTACATTTTTCTGTAGCAGAAAAATTATCTGTCAAAAAATGATGGCAGATTTGACATCGGTTGATTTTTATGGCATTTAATGACAAAATGCTCGACGTCGTGTAGTAAATGATTATAACTCGTGATATATGGCCATAGCTGCCAACGTTTACGCATTTTTGCTACCACTAAAATTGTACAGAAATTTTCTATTTGTTCAATCATAAGATTTCGAAGATTAAATAAGAAAATATTTATTAAGAAAATTTTTTTGGTAGGAAAAATGCGTAAAAGTTGGCAGCTATGTATATGGCATTTATAAGAAAACGGGAAACAGTATTCAATTCTTAGGCGTCTGTATGTGAGAAGATGAAATTTTTAAACAAATGGTAAGAAAATCATTTCTTGGATGCATCATGAATATTCTCGTTATTGGGTGAAAGAAAAATATTTTTTAAGATCAATTGAAATGGTAAAACACTTAATAATAAACAGTCATTTTACATTTAATGAAAGTTGTTCACTTTAGAGATCTGCACGGGCCGGGTTCAGGCCGATTTCCATTAACAGCATTCGGGCCGGGCTCGGGCCTGGCTTCTGAAGATTCGGGCTGGGACGGCCGGGACGGCCGGGTCTAGTCACTAATCTTTTCGGGCCGGACTCGAGCCTTCATTTTTTTTCCTGGAGTATCGGGCCGGGCCGAGCCTAACTTATTTTTCCCGTACGAAGCCGAGACTGATTTCGTTCTTCCTAGTCTTCACGGACCAAAATAATCAGTTCCTGTTGAATTTTCCCGTATGAAAATACTTTTTTTAACGTGGAAAAATCTGTTCATAAATTAGTAAAGTTTGGCTTGGTCCAAAAATTTTTGCAAAATAGGCATATACTTTTAAGTCGTCATTATTCTACAATTAAACATTTGATTTTTTTATTTTTAAAGAATCGTAGATCACTAGGCGTCTTAAAATAGAATTAACCGGATTAAAGTCATAAGAAAAAAAAAAAAAAAACATTATTATAACGGAATTCTACTTTAAACTGAAAAATGCAAATTTCTTTTAAAATGTTCATTCATGCAAAATGAATACAACAATACGCGAGAAAAAAATACATTAAAGATTTACATCTGTTAAGAAGGAAACATATTTTTTTCTTTTCAATGTCTTAGAAGATTTTACATTTTTAGAAATTTTTTAAATGTATTAATAATACTAATGATAACTGAAACATTTACATACAACAAACAAAGGTTCATATCGCAAACGTAAATATCGCAGCCTGTGACACTTCAGCATAAATAGAGATTATAAATGTGAAAGAAAAAAAAAGACTAAGATAAATTTTTTTGGTCTGAACTCTTCCGTTAGAGTAAAGATCAATGTTCTATGGAAAATCACCCGAGCTGGGCTGGGTTCAGGCCGATTTTTTAACTTTTTTTCCGGACCGGGCCGAGCTCGGGCCGAAATTTTAACTTTCTGGCCGGGCCGGATCGGGCCAATATTTTTTTCGTTCGGGCCGGCCCGGGCTCGGGCCTGGAAATTTTGGCCCGTGCAGACCTCTAGTTCACATATTTCGAAAATTGGTGTTTATGTCAGTGTGCTTTACTTTGATTTGTTTTTACATGACGTTGGACAAATTTTAGGAAAAACAAGTAAAACGTATGCGGCAAAAAACAGCATTGAATAATATAAAATTAAAATCACAATCTTTTTTTTTTTTTTTTTTTTTTTTTTTAACAAAACTGTTATTAATCCCTTGGGGACGAGTGACCCATGTATATGACGCCAAAAAGTGCTCAGAATCTTTGTTTATATCCACCAGTAAAATTTGCCTTATTAAATCCGAGCACTTTCACTATTTCATAAGGCACAAATTTGTTTTTTAAAAACCGGTGACAAAACATTAAAAATTTTTTTAAAGGCTCCTGTCTCTAAGGGGCAAAGTCAAGTTATGTTTCAAAAATATTAAATTAATATATATTTGAAATAATGATTCATGTTTGAAACTATATAATTATACACAGAATTGTAAATTTAATTATTGTGAATTGTTACGTAGTTGGTTTTATAAATCCTATTTTTAATAAAATAAGGTCAGGCAAGATTAGTTTTAAAGAGAAACTTATATCATCACTAAATTAAATCGTATTTAGAACAGCCGTGACTTTAAAATGATCTAATAATTCAGCAGAAAACTAAATATTAATAAACTTAAATAAACCACGACTTACTGTTAGTTAAAAATATTTAACATATGAAATTAAAATAAGAATAATAAATTCAGTTTCATTAAGTCTGTAATTTAAACCAAAACAATCATGCAAAAACTGTTAACTTTTAAAACTAAAAATGAAATATATATGTATGTATATTCTTTTACTAAAAAATAAAACCGACTGCAAAAACTATTGCAATATTTATATTATATATTATCAACTCTGACATAGAATCTCATATTTTAAAATCTATGTGTTTTTTTTTTCCATAATGGCCAATGTAACACACTATTTGATATTAACCATAGCTATAGTTGCTAATCTTACTTGAAAATAAACATTTATAACATGAGAAAAAATGATACAAAAATGGTAAAATTAAATTTTTTAAACTAAATATTAAATCGTAAAAAATCTCATAGATAATTGGATGGGTATATGTTGGATACATGTATTGAACTTAGCTTCACTTGCATAGACACCAAAAAGTCAAATTAACGTACATAAATATAATACGCATGGTAAATAGGCATGCTCTTAATTTCTTATTAATTATTATGTAAAAATATTTTTTTAATTTGCAATAGTTTTTGAAAAAGTTTTTATTTTTAATAAAAAATAATATATATACATGTATATATACACATTTATTTCCCGATGATCATGAAGTATTTTGTATCTAATTGTTTCCTTGTAGAAAAGTTCCGTTATACAGAGGTTTCACTTTAGACAGGTTCCGCTATAGACAGTTCCATTTTATCAGTTTTTGCTATATTTAGTTTTCTTAAGATATGGATTGTTAAAATATGTTAGCCCCCAGAAAAATTTCAGAGCCCCCCCCCCCCCCCCTGGCTTGACTCGCGGGTTACGGCTCTGGTGGCACTTGCTAGGCCACATTGAGAAAAATGAATGTTAACAGAAAATAATCATTAAAAACTGTAGGTATGTTAAATGTTAAAGCGATAAATTGTTGAAATCTTTTGTTCGAAATCTTTTTTATGCCAGGAGTAAACATGGATCAAGGCTCCCCCCTCCCCCCGCTCTTCACACACAATAAATTTTACCGACCGCAAGTATTTTATACAAAAAAGGGAAAAAATATCTATGAAAAATAATAATTAAAATCCTAGTAAGAAATACGTTAACAACAATCCATATGATTAACATTAGCTTGAGCAGTCACCTGAAGAAATTGGAACGCTAATGTTAAATGTATGGGAACGGGTTTTACTTTTTTTTTTTTTTCTCACATGCATATTAATAGTTTTAAATGACTTTTTTAATCTTCCTTAGAATAGCTGAGATTGAATTATAACCGGGATAGAGTTTAATTTTTCAATTTTAATTGCAGATTTTTTTTTTTCTTTTTGCATAGAAGATTTGTGAAGATGCATAACCTGTTAATATATTTTACCGTAATAGTAAATTTAGAAATATAGAACTGTTATACAGAACATTCAGTTATCACTCCATTTTGTTTATGGTTGAAAGAGTTATAGATGTAAATGCGAATTTGCGAAACAGGGAAAATCCAAAAGTAAATGTATACTATAGAAATCTTCACAAACACATGCAGATGCAAATAACAATAATAATATTTCGCTCCAAAAATCGGTAAAAATACTTCTCATAAAGTTTGAGATATTTTCAACCTTCGACGCACAATCATGGGGAAAAAAAGTAAACATCCCCTATCAACCGTGCAATGAATTATTTTAGAAGAAAGTTGCTGTTACCAAAAGATTATAAATAAAATCTACTTTTGAATGATGTATGTAAAAATCGCTTAGGAAGTCATTTTCACATAAAATTCTTTAATTCAATACCAATGCACAAGTTTGCCGCCATAAATAGATTTTACTCCCTTCGATTATCCTAAATTCAAATTTTTATAAATTCCGTACAATTATTTTCCGAGAAATTAATTATTTTAAAACGAGCGTAATTTATAGATTGTATTTAAATTAAAGTTCTGTACTCGATTATTAAATGCTACAGAATAAATATATCTCTTCTATTAATGCATATTATTTTTTTACCAATAAGACCCTTTCAGTGGTTTAATAGGATTCGACTATTACCATCCCAAATGTTTCGTTAAATTGAGTAAAATATACATTTTTTTTCTAGGCATAAATTGAGCCAAAGATTTAAAATATGTTGTTAAATTTGGTTATTGCCATTGAAAAAAAAATAAAGTTTCTGTTCATTTTAATATGTAGATGCCCACCCACCTAAGCAAATTTTATATGCATGATTTAAAAGTAGACTTTATTTCCAATCCTTTGGTACCAATAATTTTCTTCTACGATAATTTATTGAAGCGTAAGTAGGTGTGTTTACTTTTTGTTTTCATTTCCCCTGACTGTATACTATTCTTTTCACCCAAACCATGAAATTTTCAGCTTATACAGTTTTCACTATGCACACATCCTTCTTTAACTTATTTTAGTATTTAATATTAATAATAATTTAATTGTAAAGTACCTCCTCAAAATGCACGTAAAATATAACAGTTTATAAAAATGTTATCTCTTCATTGAGCCTTCAAATCAAATTCATATCACTTGCCCTGGTAAAAAAAAAAAAAAAAAAAACCGCAGTAATACAGAACTAAAGGATATTCAAGTGATTTGGGATCGAATATATTTTTCTTTTTTCTAATCTTGAATCATAAGTAATTGTTGCATCATAACGACGAATCTCATGCATTTGAGACTAAATATAAATTCAAAAATAAATTCTAAGAAATCGGCACTTTTCGATTTCGAACAACCGTAATAAAAAATAGTTTTACTTGTAGCTTATCTGGCTAAAATTACAGAAGTTATTACAGAAGTATTTTTTATTAAAATCCAGGCATTCAGAATGCGAATGAAGATTCAATCTAACAAATAAATGCCAAATAACTTTTTATTACTAATCAGAGTGTAAACAGTGCTTTTAGTGATGTTTCCAAAGCAATATTTAACATCCCAAATACATTGCAATTTACAATAATTATTATTAACCAATTTTCATAATACAATATGAATTTTTTTAGCTTAAACTATTACAACGGGATAGGAAATCTTTAAACAGTTTAAAGATTTCAAAGTTTTACTTTTAATTATTATTAAATTTTAACTTTACCAAAAATCTTATAGTATCCTATCTTATATATAAATATTTTTCATAATTTAGCAAATGCAAATCTGTTTTCGTCTTTTTTTAATCATTAAAATATGTGTCTAAAATATTTAATGAAATCATATGAGTATATTCAAATTGATTTTGCGCAATATTAATAGCTCAGTAATATAGTTCAGCACAATAGCTTTAAATCGAAATCACAACTTTTCAGATTACTACGTATCCTTTGACTTCTCTGCCTTAAAGAAATGTTTTGGAAAAAATTGTCCGTTTATAAAATAAATTACATGTTTGGAATGAAATTCTAAATAATGCAACATCACGAGGTAGAGAAAATAAAATAATAATAATAATAATAGTAATACTTTATATTAATAATAATAATGATAATATGTACAGACATTTAGTGACCTATCCTACATGAATCCCATTTGTTTTGAAATAAAAATGGCATGTGGGAGCATATATCATGAGGTCGTAAATTAGGAATTCTTGCGAAAAAACAAATGTGTTCCTAGCACTGATTTAAGTTTCAATCTACTGTGACGTCATCAAAATGGCGTACCGGGATATATATCATAGGGATGTTAATCAGGATTTCGTCGAAAGTAAAATGCTTTAGCACTGGATTTAAGTCCCCCTGATTTAAGTCCCATCTACTCTGACGTCAGCAAAATGACGTATAGCGGGATCTTAATCAGTGGGACCTTAATCAGGGTCTCGACGAAAGTAAAATTCTCTGTGACTGGATTTAGGTCCCGGTCTGATAGCGGGATGTATATCAGTGGGACGTTAATCAGGGTTTCGTGAAAAGTGAAATGCTCAAGCACTGGATTTATATCCCGGTTTCTTGTGACGTCAAAATGACGTATAGCGGGATCTTAATCAGTGGGACCTTAATCAGGGTCTCGACGAAAGTAAAATTCTCTGTGACTGGATTTAGGTCCCGGTCTGATAGCGGGATGTATATCAGTGGGACGTTAATCAGGGTTTCGTGAAAAGTGAAATGCTCAAGCACTGGATTTATATCCCGGTTTCTTGTGACGTCAAAATGACGTACCGGGACCTTAATCAGTGGGACCTTAATCAGCGCCCCCGATTTGTTTTAAGGGCATGCCACAATAAATTTAAATATAATCATAAATCATAATAATTTTTTTATATAGGAAAAAAACTAGAAAACGATCTAATTTCTGTAATTTTTAAACGAGATTATTTAAATTTTCGAAGTTCGTTGTCTATCGTAGTGAGGTTTAAATATAAAAGCATTAAATTTAGTTATTCAGTACTACCACTCTTTATAAAAGTATTTAAAAGGATGAAAAATATAATGAAATAAATATTGGGTGCGTTTTTTTTTTTTTTTTTTTTTTTTTTTTTCAAAGTGAAGCTCAGTTTCTTCCCGTTATTTTGCTATTATTAATGAGGAGTGACATTGTATGACCCAGAGATGTATATTTAGTCTTTTCAGCTCGCGCTGCATGATTTTCACTTGTATTGTCACATAATTTTGTTTCAGTGCAGTAGTTGTGTGAAGAAACAAAAAGTTATTTTTTGTTCTATAATGCTCTTTTATTTTTTTTAAGTAAAAATACTATTCGGACAGCTCAAGAAATTGTTCTGTATTTAGTCAAAGTGCTATTTCAGATAACATAGTTCGAAGGTGATTCGAGTAGTTTAAGTCTGAAAATTTTAGTCTTGAATATGATGCTCGTTTTGGAGTATCATCATCTGTAAAGTAGGAGCTCTTAAAATAATCTGTTACTAGAGATCCACATTACGCAGAATAGGAACTATTACATGGATTAAATATTCCAGTGCACATTTATTGGAAGAAGATTGGGTGAGTACATAACTATTATGAGTGGATTTAACACCGTGGAACACGCTTGCTCAAATTTCAGCTTGTGATCCTTTAATGAAACTGAAAGAAAAAGATCTTTTTTTTTTCGAACAGCTTATAACTGGAGATGAAAAACGAACACTCTACAATAATGTTTTTTATGAAAATATTTTGAGGTCAAATGAATCTCCCCATTTGTTTTTGAGAGGAAGCCTGCGGACTAAAAAAGAAATTTTTTTTGTGTATGATGGGACTTCAAAAGAGTTATTTCTTATGAATTGTTCCTGCTTAATGATTTCCCCATAAATTCGGAAAGATACTGTTCCCAAATGACAGTTTTGTGAGTAAAAATCGATGAAAGGCGATCAGAACTGACAAATAGTTGAGTTATTGTCTTTGAACATGACAATGCAAGGCACCGCATTTTGATTAATGTAAGACAACACCTTAATGAGTATGGATGTAATGGTTTTTGCCATCCCCCATATTCACCAAATCTTGTCCTAAGTTCACTTAAAATTTTGCTCAGCGGCCGGGAGTTCACTTGTTTTAGAGACTGGCAAAAAATACATTGATAGCTTCTTTATGAAAAAATCTAAAGCCTGTTTTAGCACTTTCCAACAAAGTTGAAAAGTGCTTATGTATTCGGTTTGTCTGTCTGTCTGTCCGCGCTCTAACTCACGTAAATATACTCGGATTGCCATGAAATTTTAGGACGTTATTGACGTTTACACTAGCACGAAACCTATTGAAAATGAAATTTCTACCATGATTAGTTTATCTACAGAGAGAATCAAAAGTTTCCCATTACATTACGGCCTATGGGGAAAAATCGTTAATATACTCGGGTTGCCATGAAATTTTAGGACGTTATTGACGTTTACCCTAGCACAAGCCCTATCGAAAATGAAGTTTCTACCACGATCAGTTTATCTACAGGGCGAATCAAAAGTATTCCACTACATTACGGCCTATGGGGGAAAATCGTTAATATACTCGGATTGCCATGAAATTTTAGGGCGTTATTGATGTTTACCCTAGCACAAGCCCTATTGAAAATGAAGCTTCTACCATGATTAGTTTATCTACAGGGCGAATCAAAAGTTTCCCATTACATTACGGCCTATGGGGAAAAATTGTTTCAAAGGAATTTTAAAGATGTTATACAATGTCAAACATATTAAAATATGCATTCTATAAAATATAAGGTGAAAATGTAGCTATTTTTCATTTACAGAGCCACACAAAAGAATTCCATTTGATAAAGGTAAAAGGGGGAATTGTGTGTGACATATTTTAAATATATTAAGTTGTTTCATGTATAATAAAATTGACGTATGTCAATGAGGCTTAGTATAACTTAAACGATACTGCCTTCCCTAATATAAAGTACATAGTATTTACAGGGGCACACAAAAGATTCCAAATAGTACATTCTTTTCTAAGTACTGTATATGTATCCGATGATAGCTGGTGTATAGATGAAACGAATTTTAATTATTATATGCGCGTATTAGTTTCACTAAATTTATACATATTATATGGTGTGTATAAATGCTACGGTTAATATACAGGACTATCCAAAAGAGCTCGTCAAGGTTACTGAATATGAGCATAAATTACTAAAAGCTGATTCTTAAATAAATAGTGCATTTTTACGCTGAACTGCATTAAATTTACTAAGATATGTTTGCAGAATATAGATCAAATGATATACAGGGCCACATAAAGAATTGGGTACATGGAGCCTATGAATGATAATTTATAAGAAAATGATTTCAGTTGTTTTAAGAGTGTTTTAGTTTAAAATAATTTTTTTCTTAAGACTGATGTGTAATAAAGGTAACAGGCAAACTACAAGGTTGAACAAAGTATTCAAGTATGTTTTCATCTATTAGTATAAATTGCTGAAAGAGAAATTTCAAGCTACTAGACATCTTTTGCTAAACTAAATTTTCCCCTTATATAGTATGTATATTAGCTGACAAATCAAATACAGGACTGTTCAATAGTACTGGAATATGTATTTGACTTTATATTCTTATTTACCAAAATAATGAAGTTTAGTTAAAGATTTCATGAAGCGTTGGAAAGTGCTTCATAATCTATGCTTAATGCATGATTTTTTTCTTGCTTGTTTTATTATTATTATTAATTTTTCCAGCTGGCAAAACGATGACAAAACACAACAAAATAGTGCTCACAAGAAAATAGTGCTTCTGTTATTCAATTAAATTTTCTGGCATTTATTACAAAAAACCACAAAATTTTCGGATTACCTAATATGAGAAGAATTAAATTTATAGTTTTTTTAATTGCACTGTAAAATTAAAAATCCCTTTCATTTGAAACTTTTGTGGCTTTCTAATACTAAGACATTTTAATTATGTTACAGTCTTAAAAATATGTTCAGCTCGAATTTCTCAAAGCATATTCACTTGTAAAATAAGTGTTGAAAGATCGCAGCCAAATTCATTAGTTAATTGCCAAGAAAATGAAAGAGTACTCTGAAAAGCAATTTTACATCAACTGCACAGCCGATTTACTTAAAGTTTGGACGCATTTTATAATAAATGTTTCTACTGTTATATTTGAAAACCTCTTATAAAACACGACAAGCTTCAGAGCTATTAAAGCTCGTTTTAGTTAGTGACATTATAAAAACTGATGCCTTGAATAAATCTAGAATTCATTTTTTCTTCATATAAGAAAAAAAAACTAGATAGCTCTATAATTTCGATTATTTTTTAAACAAAATTATTTAAAAGTTTGGAAGTTTGTTGCAAATTAAATTTTTTTTCAACGCATGACTCCTTTCAACTGAATAGCATAATAACATTTAAAAATAAAACTATTAAATTTAACTAGTCAGGATTAAGAACCAGAGTTAAATTATTAAATCGGTGAGAAACATAATAAAATATGTGTAAGAAGAATTACGAAATTTATTGTTTAGTTTTAATATTTTGTAGAACTATAAATCGATTTTTTATGAAAATTTAATGGCTGTTTATGATTAATATTTTTTAATTAACGCCACAATGTTAAAAATCTGTCACTTTAAGCTTAAAAAACTTTTCTCCCTTAATTTTAAATTAACATTTTTCCTCAATTAAATAAATCTTGTCGGAGGTAATATAAATGTAATTTATGCTTCACAAACTTGCATATTTAACATTTTTACCGTCAAATGATTCATTATATTAAAAAAGCTGAATGTTTTGAAATTTAAATTACATTTAAAATAATGTTATTTTAACCCTTTTGGGTCTAGTGCATTATTAATAGTATATGTCTTTTAAATGAGCATTATTTTGTTTTAACAAAAACTTTTTTACTGCTTATATTAAGTAATATTAGTATGTGTCTATCCCTTTACTATATGACTTCTTGAATGTTGAGGCTTTTAGTAATAATAATAATAATAATATATTTGCTCTTTGAACCGTTTCAGATTCCTTTATTTTAAACATATATTTCAGTCTTTAAATTAAAAAAAATAAGTTACTTTCCTGAAAGAATCATTTTTAATAAATCGCAAAAATTATTAAAAAGTTGCAATATGAGTAAAAAATTTTTCGTAATATAATATTCTTTAAACAATTTCAAAAAATCTTTTTTAGCCTATTCTCATGTGAATATGAATTCAATAGTATGCAAAACAACAACATTCATCATTTTTCAGACAATAAAATGTTAAACTTTAATCAATCTATTTGAACTAGTATTAATGTTATTAACTTAAAAGTAATTTTTTCTAATAACTGAAAAAAAAATCTGATCAGAAAGGATTAAAGAAGTGTAAAAAAGAAATACCTGACTGCATTGTGAATATCAGAAAAGAACTGGTAAGAATAAATACGACATCATTAGCGTCACCTCTGGAAGAGTCCGTGTTGTTTTGTGATAAATTAAGATAAGGTGGAATTGTGACAGAACTGGAAGGCATTTTCTTGAAAGATATTTAAATCAGTTAGTCTGTGTTCTGTTTCTTATCCCTGAAAAAATATATACATATAATTCAAGCTTTTAAATTAAATACATTCCGGGGCATACGTAGATACATAAATAATAAAATCGCATTTTAAAAGCGTATAAATGTATTTAAATAGAAAAACAATATTGGTCCAATATTTCACTTATTATAAATATTTTCAACTAGCAGGCTATGCCCGCTTCGCTGGTCCATATTTCCAAACGAACCTTGACTCAAAAAAAAAAAAAAATGGTAATTTGAAAATTTTATTTTAAAGCAGTATAGACCACCCTGGAATGTTCTTCCGTATTGCTGAAAATCATGCTAACGCCATTACAATATTGTACTATTGTAAGTCTTGGCGAAAATTTGGGCAATTAAGCACCATCTCTTTTATTTTATCATTTATAGTAGAGTTTCGTATGAACATGAGACCGTTATGACAACAGGAATCAAAATGTTCTCGAGTCATCACACTATTACATTAGAGGGCATTGCAATGATTAGTGAGTTTGATTATCAAACTCTATTAACTTTCGGATTGTACATTTTCATTTCTTATTTCTTAAAATCCCGACATCTGAACTTGCACTATGTGTAGTTCTGGTAGCCTACATACAATGTCATTTCATGTTACATTTTTTAATAAACGTCCTCTTCTAGTAGGTCTACTGTAGTTTCCTATCTACCTTAATCTGTTCCAGCAAGAATACATAGAGTAAAAAATGTAAAGAATTATTGACAGATAAAGAAAAGTTTTTGTTTGTTTGTATTTATGACGGCCATTTATCTACACGTGGGATATAGGCCCTAAGGAAAGGATGCCCTCCGTGGGGGTGGCAGACGAAGAAGGGTGTTTCACTTATATATTTAGTAGAACAATGAAGCATATAAAATATGCTTTAAAGCTGTATTATTTGAATAACATTAAAATTACATCAGTTTCACTGCCTCTTCCTTTTATAAAACAGTTGCTAACATGTAGCCGTTAAATCAGAATAATTTTGATGACTAAATTTTGTAGAAAAATAAGTCTTTAGTTTGCATCTAATAAAATCTTTCTACCTTCTGTAATCGATTCCATTATGATTTTTAGTGTCAAACATTAGAAGTGCTAGAAACGATATTGTTACAAATGTACCATACTTATTTCATGTTTGTCCTGAAATAAATGTGAAATTTACGATCATCCATTATTGACATTTAATGTTATAGTTTGACGATAGTTTTTTGTTCGACTACTTGATTATTCCGTCGATCAATTTCGCCAAATTATACAAATGGACATAATTTTTATTTTAAATAACCAAAGAATCAATAAATTACTAAAATGTTAATAGAAATACAAATAAACTTAGAATTAAATTGGTTGATGAAGTAACAATTACGTATAACAAATTTAATGTCAAATGGTCGATGGGATTATCAAGTATTACCAAATTATATAAACAAATTGTATAAACAATAATATCTCCAATAATATGTAGGGCAGGTGTCATGTACGGATCCCGTTGGCGCGATTGCAGCAAATTGCGATTTTATGCCTCACGTGGTAATCCGGTAATAGTTGATTATTTTTGAGTAAATTATTTCATTATTTTTCTTTTCTCTTTTAAAATTATATAAATTGTTTTGTTCCATAATTATTTATTGACTTAGTTTATTAATATTATTTCCTTTTTAAAATAATAGAAAATAAATAAGAGTAATATAAATGTAATTGGTATTTGAAAACGCAGTGTTCTCCAAATTGGCATCATAAAAAAAAAAATCACGCCAGGGTGATGCGTGTATAAAAGTAGAAAAATGTTTGCAATAATATAAACAAAAAAACGTAAACAAATAATTAAAAATTCGCCATTTCGATATTTTTTTAAAATAACATCAAGGTTAATTCTCCAGTCGGGCAGCAATAGTAAACTTTCTTTTCTTCGTCTGTTTCATAATAAAAAAACATAAATTTAATAACTTCTAATTAAATAATCTGACTAATTTTCTGTAATGGGATTTAATAATGAGATAATGGGATATTTGATAATGGGATTTCTAAAAGATCGATAATTATATGATCGATAATTTTTGACTAATTTGGCGGAAAAATCGTTTTCGAGTACCAGTTTCATATATATATTTAAATTATTTTCTATTATTTAAAAAATAATAACAATTAGTATTTAAATAATAAGTATAGAACAAAACAGTTTACATAATTTTAAAGAAGAGAAAGGAAATAAAAAAACATTTTATTAATAGGCCATTTCCTCCAGCATAAACAAACAACTCAACTTCTAGCTGTGGTAGGCAGAAACACAGCGGAACCAGCATTTAAAACTATGGCGCTAGCGGAACATAATTATTCCAAATTACCATTAATTTTATCTGCTTACGCAGAAAAGTTAGATGAGGTATCTAAGAATAGATACAGAGAAAAACTAACTATTCTGTTGCCGAATGGGCGTATTTTTTAACTTCCCGACCCATATTTAATTAAAAAAATAGATTGGCGAAATGACATGTCCGCATGGCCAAATATTACTGCGGCCAAAATAACAGCTTATTTAACAAATTGCCCCGGTTTGAATACAAAATCGATGGCTGCTTATGATTTTGTTGTTTCTGGTGAGTAAAGGTTTTACATTTTTTTCCCCACCAATTACTGGTACCTATTTAAATAAATCATTTAGTAATAGATGCTGGGTTTGATAAATTGTCTGCTTTTGATGTTACTGATAAAAATAAGGCCTGTCTGAAAATGTTGTCCACAAATACGAGAGGAAGCAGTAGGAGTCCATTTGTCTCTCTTGATGGCTTTTATCCACAATGTTTTTATTTTTCATCTTTCGGAATCCGAAATATGCCTATCGGGCTCCCTTTTTTATATCTGAATGTACAACCGATCGCACAACAACTTGTTACCATGGCTAAAATTACAGTATATATATGTATAAAATTAAAAGGAAAAACGATGACAACGAAAAATTCAATGCTGGACAATGTATAGTGATTCGTAGAGTCCGTTTGTTTTGCCTACCACCAGTTGTTCTTTAAATCGTGTGACGTCACGAGGAAATCGTCTATAATTAAATAACAATAGTCGTGTTGCCATGCCAGACAAAATAACATTAATTTAGTGTCCATTAGTTACCTCGGTGTGTATATGATATCTGTGCTAACAAAACTTCCGATAATATAATAAATGACGTCATATTTATTTTCCTTTGAATTTTTTTATTTTAATTTTTCACGTGGATACTGTTCAACTAAAAATTAATTGCCGAGGAGAAATTATTTTCCATATTTTGATTTTTTGGCAACGGGAAAGAAAATGGTTATTTTTTATCGGAAAATTTTTAATTGATTCTGTATGAAAAATAATGAAATTTTGAATTATTAAGGAAAATATTTGAATAAATCAATTAAAAATTAGCCTATGTTCACCGGAAATAGTGTAGCTTTCCGACGGTGAAAGAATTTTTCAAAACCGTCAAGTAGTTTCGGAGTCTATTCAATTCAAACAAACAAACAAACAATCAAATCTTTCCTCTGTATAATATTAGTATAGATAACTTGTTACTATCAGTTGCATATTGATTTTAATTAAAAACATTTACGATGAAATACCAATATTTCATAATAAATGTTTTTTACAATCAATAATAATAATTATACTAATATTTGAGAAATATTGGCTTTATACCTACCAAGAACTATTGGCTTTTAGAAAGGAAATGGCAATTTTACAGAACATTGGTTTTATTTACTTCCTATAGACAATATATATATATTTTTCAATACTGGCGTGTTACTGGAAAAAACGGAATACTGCAATATTGGAGAAAATCTGTGTTTCCCTATACAGACAACACCCTCTCCCTCTCAAATAAAATATAAATTTACGTAAGTAGACAAATAAGCTGGGTATATGTAAGTTGCTATACGTAAAAAAACATATATAAGCATTATTTTATATCTGACACGTAAAAAATCTAAACTTACAGGCAAACACTTGATGATTTGGAAGACATCTTATAAGACAAATTGTATTTTAAATGGAAAAATTTCAAATCAAAATTAACTCTCGAGATATCCTCCGCTCATTTTATATATTGAAAAGCACAGTCAATATTTAATGTTTTCTGTCTCAACAAAAATAATTTAATACAAGGAAATCATGAACTGATTTTCAGTCTTTAGAGCATCTGTCGCAATTATTGCAAGTAAAATGCGGACATATGAATTTGCTAGGATAGTTTTCTATAACTCCGTTTAACTATTTATAAATGTTCGATGTTGATACTTTTAGCAATTCTAGAAACATCGATACATATGACAGCGTGTCAGTGCCTATAATAAGATAGTTGAAAGAAAATTACAGATAACTTGCGTAAAAGTACATGATACTTTTTCTGCTAGTCCGGCACCACCCGTAAGACATGGTGACGTCACTGCAACGTCGCTGTGAAGTCACATTGTGACTTTGTGACCATCGATTGTCGATGTGACGTCACGTGACGTCGATGTGAAGTCACAGTGACTAAAATGTGAAGTCGTTATGGCCGTTTTAGAGCTTTTTTGTGACGTCACATTGTGACCACTTTGCGACGTCACAATGTGACCAATTTGTGAAAAGTGTGTCATTTGTGACTACTTTGTCATTAACATTGTGACGAACTGTGAAATTTTTTTTAGAAAGTCACATCTTAGTCACATTGTGACGTCACTGAGTGGTGGCATTTTCGTCACAGATGTGATGTGACCAAAGTGACTCACAGTGACGTCATTGTGACGTCACTGTGAACATGCATGCTATGAGGGCACAGATCTCCATAATATTGCCAACCAGATTTTCTCTCCAAATTTCTGTACTGAAGTTTCCAAAATGTATAAAATTTATTAACCCCCCCCCCCCTCACTAGCCAATGTATAACAGATACGCACACATTAAACAAAACAAAAAAAATCACTAAATGTATGAAATTCGTCGTGAAAGGGTCATTAAAAAGTTTTAAAATACATTAAAATTCCAATCACAATTCCACGTATAAGAACTACGCGACCAGTAAACTGAAAAACAAAACATCACGTGATGGAAAAAATTCATTGAGCAGCAGCGTCTAAAATTTATTAAATTCGTTAAAATCATAATCACTGTAATATATAGAAATTGGAATATCCAGCACTGTAACGCAAAAAAATTCTAAGCTTATGTATCCAATATTTTAATACTGTATTAAAATGTCTAAAATATATTAACTGGAATATTTAATTAATTCATATTATAAACTATAAAAATGTATTTCAGTATATATGTACCTATGTATAAGATGACATTATGTACGAATAATAATTATTTTTTTAAATGAATAAAATCTATTAAATAATATTGTTGTTTTTAATGAAAGTTTTTAAACTTTTTTCCACAACTCGACTTGAACCTTTCGAAATAGCATTAGACTTCCATAATTTTTTTTAACAGAATATTTTTAAAATATATTTTTCTAATTTTGTTTTTAATCCTTTAAGCGTGCTAACTGTCTTTTCCGTCACATAACCTTTGAATTCAAGGACTGATTTAACAAAAAATATTCTTTGTGTTATTTCTGTGCAGTATATAATATAAAAAAAAAAGTCAGGCAATCATAAATAGATCCTCATGAAAGTTCATTTCATAGCAATCAGTCCATTTCATTTCAATCATTAAGCATGCATGAAAAATTATGCAGGATGCTTAATGGTTTAAATGTGTTTATAATTTTATCAGCAGCCAGCACACACCGCCCACAATAATTTTTCATTTTATGACTTTTATACAGATTTAATGTGACCAAGCTGATAAATCTAGGTCAGCGGCTCCCAAACTTTCTTGGTACGCGACCCACCTTCCAATAAAAAAAAATAAATAAATAAAAAATAAAAAATAAAAAATCGCGACCCACCCATGATAAAGTTGTATATCAGTAGAGCAATTTTTGTACGATCTCTATTCACTCGGCTATCCTATCCTGTGAAATACGCAAATTTTCGTACGGACAAAAACAAGAATCGGTAATCTCAATGTGCGTAAGTGAATAGTAATTAAGAGAATTCACAAACTACAAAGAAGTTAAAAATACGTTTAATTACTATGAAAACATAGCTTTATAATAAATGAGATTTCTGGTACTGGTATTTACCAATGTGGGAACATATATTAACACGAAGTTTGCTTCAGTATTTGTCTTTCAAAAACAGGAAAGTAGAAAAAGCATGTTCTCATACGCACGAAGTGTTGAATTTCATCAAGAACCTCAAAGCTGATTTAGATATTTCTCGATATTCTGTTCCTATATTAATCTAGAAGAAATAAAAAAAATTTCCCTTGAAATATTATTTCCTGTTGAAACTGTCATATCTTTTAGAACAGATGAAATAAAAGATGTATTTTGAAGACAAAACTCGATTTTTCCGCGACCCACCAAGACAACTGCCGCGGCACACCAGTGGGTCGCGACCGATAGATTGGGAACCGCAGATCTAGATGAATTTCTTAATGTTGGATCTATGAATAAAAACGAAAACAATAATCTTTTTCAGGCAATTCAGTATATTTTACTTTTAATAAATTTGGCCTTATAAATTAGGAGGAACATAAACGTTTAATAGAATTACAATGATTTAGAAGAATATATCTGTGAACTCAAATATTAAGTCAGAAATTAAAGTTAATAAAATTAATTACATTAAATGAAAAATTATTATGTTTGTTATAAATATTGAATGAAAGCAGATTAACTTGTGACAATGGTATATTTTTTCAATATTGTTGTTGATATGCATGTTCTTTTTTAATGTTTTTCATTGTTTTTGTAACATTATACACCTGCAATAAAAACCAATAAAATTAAAATTTATATACTATTACTGCTATTCATATACATATTTTTTTTCAATATAGGTACATGTACATTTTTTAGGCCATACACTGTAAAAAAAAATCTGCAAAGGTACTAAACATTTTCTAGGAAACTGGGATTCCAAGAACTTTCCATGTAACGATAACAGGAAAAATCCATGTAACTGATTCTGAAACTTGAATTTTTGCTGTTACCGTTACAAGAAAAGTTCTTGGAATCCCAGTTTCTTAGAAAAAGTTTAGTACCTTTGCAGATTTTTTTTACAGTGTAAACATCATGATATATCATGATATAAAGCCCTTCATATGTAATATTTATTAGTTCGAATCTAAAAGAGGCGAATAAAGATTGAAACATTAGATGTTTTTTTAATTGATTTATTGATTTATATATTTTTAATTTATTTTATTATATATATATATTTGTTCAGTTTTATTTATTTATTTAATCAATTTTTGTTTAAGAAATCCTTATTTCAGTACAATTAACTACCGTCTATATTCAAGGTAGCGGGTAATCAAAAATTTTCATGAAAACTTTATTACAGTAATAAAGAATGTATTACTTTAAGTAAAAGTTTAAGCATCTCACGCATGAGTAAACTTTTTATATTGAATTTGATATAGAATTTTATATACCTTCTTGAACATACATGTCTAATAAATGGAATCACACTGTAAAAAAAAAAAAAAAAAAAAAAAAAAAAAAAAAAAAAATCTGTAAAGGTACAAAGCATTTTCTAGGAAACTGGGATTCCAAGAACTTTTCATGCAACGATAACAGGGAAAATCCATGTAACCTATTCTAAAACTTGAGTTTTTGTTATTACCGTTACAGGAAAAGTTCTTGGAATCCCAGTTTCCTAGAAAATGCTTAGTACTTTTACAGCTTTTTTTTTTCACAGTGCACAAGTACAGGAAATATAAAACAATCTGAAGTTGCATAAATAAGCGTAAAAATAATGATAATATTATAGATTTATGAAAATTAAAAAGAATTTTAGTTATCGATAACGTATTTTTTAATTATTATTAAAGAATTTCTAGGATGATTCATGAAGTTTAATTTTACATTTATAAAATTTTAACCCAGACTTTATTTTAAATATAAAAGGAAGATATTACCTTCATATACACTGCAGGGTTGGTAAATAAAGTACAATCAAGTCAAGTTAAAGAATATCCCTATGTTTCTTTGATCGTTTTCCGATATTTAATGATATCTTTTTTTATTGGTCCGAAAAACAAACTAAAGACTTTTTCTTCAATATGAAAAGTCCAGATAAATAAACGCATGAATTATTTTGTTTCTAATTTAGTTTATACTGTCCTGCATCTGGTTTTTCTAGTCTGAGTTTTTTTTTTCTTTTTTTAATCAAATAGTAAATAGGACTAACAAAACGGGAAATAAATCAAAGACAAATGCACTATGATTTTTTTCCATTCATGTACAAAAAATTTAAAATACTTCAAATGTTATCGATTATTGGTTTATTTTTTGCTGATATATATATATTCCGTTTCTTTCTTCTTTATTTGGATTACAATAAATTTATTCGCACAAAATGCATAGTCGGGCGGGGGGGGGGGGGGGGGGGTAAACACACCCTATTAATTCCTCGATAAATTATTGTAGAAGAAAGATAATGCTGCCGAACGGAAATACAGACTACTTTTAAATGAATAAATGATGTATGTAAAATTTCCTTAGGGGAGCATCTACAAATTAAAACCAACCTTCAATAGCAGTATTCAATTCTGACAACACAAATGAACTCTACAGTCTACAATTAGCCCAAAAACAAATTTTCGTGCAATTCGTACCATAAGTTCACGAGTAAAAATTATTTTAAAACAGGTATATTTTTGGGGTCGTATCGAAACTAAAGTTCGATACTCGATTGTTGAAGAAGATTTTCTTGATCATGGCACCTTAGGTGATTCTCAAGCAATCGTTGAAGACTGCTAGATTACAGGGTAGTTTAGACTTCTAGATTTCAAGATAGATACAAGACATTTCAAAATATCTAGTCATTTCTATAGTAGAAGGTCCCTTAAACCATAATTTTGCCGTTTTTTAAGCATAATTTGAAAAACACATGGAAGAAAAATTTGAAATTTCAGGTTCCATAAAGTAGGATTTGATAAATCTAAATCCATCAAAAAAATAGTAGCTTGCAATTCATATTTTGTTTTCGAAAATCAGATTCATAATTCATATCATAAAATTTTAAAAATTGTAAATCCAACTTATTTATGTTTTGGTATTTTAGTATTCTTACTGCATAAAAAATAGCACATTAAGAGTGTAATTTCAGTAGGTAATTATAAAAATATGAAAATGTAATTTAACATTAGCAGCATTGAATTTCGGATGTTTATACTTCAAAAACTTATCATTCAAATAATTTGAAATTTGGTGTTTAGGCGTAGTTTAAACAAAAGGTTTAAAATATCTTGTTAACACTCCATCGGGCGCCTGTATCTGAGAGATACATTTGTAAGAAATTCGTCGTTTTCGAAAAGTAAAGAGAGTTTTACGACCTTGACCTTCACATTATCTGTTCTTCCGGTTATTTCCTTCCCTGGAATGCAGTGGTTTAACATTTTTGTCGATAGGAATTTCCGGTTTCGCGCTTTGTTAAGGATTTGTATCTATTAGATACATGCGCCCGAAAGCGTCTGTAGATAGTTTCCCACTGATGCTAGGTTAGAATACGTGAACACCTCAGCCTCTCCTGTTTAACTTTCGGCTTCGAAATGATAAATACTAAACCGTTTTTGGATTTGAATAAGCCTAAAGACATAGAAATTGCCCATAAAATTTTATTTGGCGATGACAATGAAGATTGTGAACAGTTTGAAGAAAGTGACGATGAAACTCATTTAAAACTCATTTTTAAACAATATATGATGCTGAAATACAGATTGTATCTGTCAGATACAACGCGCCCGATGGTGCAACTTTTGAGGCTCGCTTGACGGAGTGTTAAAATCGGGTATTCCCATTGAAAAAAATGTGATCGTATGAATAGGTCGATGGTCGTCAAGCAAATTTTTTATACATCATTTAAAAGTAGACTTAATTTCCAGTTTCTCGGTTCCAGTAACTTTCTTCTACGATAATTGTTTGAGGAGTTAGTTTAGGTGTTCATTTTTTATTTTTTTTTTTTTCTCAACTGTACATGTACTTTTGTTTTTCTCATCACGATTGATTTTCGTAAAAAAAAAAAAAAAAAAAAAAAAAAAAAAAACTAATTAGAATAAAACTTACAACTAGAGTTAAAAATAAATCTGTTTTCGACAACTTTCTCAAATCTGCCTCAATATATGTAATAATTCTGAAATATATTTGTTTTCCCTCAATTATGAATTTTTAAATTTAACCTGCTTCTTGCGAAAAATACAATTCACCGACCGACAGCAGAGTTGACACTGAACACTACTAGCTAAATTGTGTTTTCAAATTTTAAACTATGGGCCATTTCATGGTAACTTATGTTACATTTACAACAATTTACTGCAGTAATTTTAGTAATTTAACTCTAAAAAATATACTGAAATGTAAAATTATCATGATTTGTCAATAAAACCTATCTAAGGGTCAATTTGGATGAGAATTACCTAAAAATGATAATGGAAATTACAATTTATATGATAATTTACATTCTTTTTTCAGTAACAGCAGTTACCATAGTAAGTAAAACTACCTAAATTTAAGAAATAGCATTAAAATTGGGTAATTTCCATCTAATTTGGGCTTTGAATAAGTTTAATTAGCAAATCATGTCCAAATTTCATTTTAATTTTTTTTTTTTTTTTTTTTTTTTTTTGTGTGTGTGTGTGTGTGTGTGCGTTATGTTACTAAAATTACTGAGAATAGTACAAAATGTAACGTAAATGACCATGCAATGACCCTATGTAAATAATGATAAATATGCTTTGAAGACTGAATAAAAATGCGTTTGTAATTTTATTAATAAAGACAGTAAAATTAATCTGTATGCAGCGTCAAGATGCCTATAAATTATTTTTTTCTTTGATTTTTGTGAAATAGGTATATTTTTTATTGCCAATTTTATATTTATTTTTTCAAACATTTTACCATATGTTTGGTAAATGAATGCAGCAATGCATCAATATAGTAGACATCTCTATTTAAAGGACAACTTTCCATTTCTCAACATGTGTTATTTTTTACCACTAAATTGTGGACATCGTCGAGAAGCATTAAAAAAAACCGCATTTCTAAGATATATAAGATTTTACTGCATTTGTAAGTTTTCGGTCAAAGTTCAATTGCTAATAAATATTGAAATAAAAATACTTATCTTTATAATTTTTCAGATAATTTTGCATTTATTTAATAGTTTTTTGTTAGATCATTAGAAAAAGAAAATTGACAAAAAAAAGATAATACAAAAGAAATGAATATTTGCTTTTTCAGCATTTTAAACATACAGTCGACTCTCGTTAATTCGAAATCGGATAATTCGAACTAAACATGAAGTTCCGAAATTTTCAATGGCAGAATAACGTTAAAAATTTTCATCAAATCGAACTCATTTTCATTGACATTGCTTAATTTGAACAAACGAGAATTCCGATTTTTCTTTTTTCTTTTTTTTTTCTTTTTTTTTTTTTTTTTTTTTTTTTGTCACGGATTTCAGATCATTTGAATATTTTTTTTCTTTGATTTTTCTGAAACTTGTCCCGAACGAGACATATAATCCAATGCATTTAATATACACTTTCTTACTGCCTCATCTGTCCATCAGTAACGCATTAAATTTTTCTTCTATTGTGCTTGTTTCTAATCTTTTAATTAATTTATGTATTTATACATTCTAATTTAATATTAAGTCCTATTCTAATGATAACAGACGAAATAAATTTAAAAAACACTATAACATTGATTTCTTTGTAATAGCACCATATTAAGCATGGTCTCATTTCATACATTCCATAATTCGAACTTCGGATAATTCGAACATTTCTTGTGGTCCCGACGAGTTCGAATTAATGAGATCCGACTGTACATTCAAAAATTATTTTAACAAGAAAATTTATTCTTAAAAGTAGATGAACGGAAAATGAATCCGCCCGGACATGAAATAGAAAGCAATTCATTTCTTTATCCGAAATATACTTCACTTTCAGGTGTATTTATGGAGAAAAATATATTTTAAGGGGGCTCAGAAGTTGAAAACTTTTCAAAAAATCGATTTTTTTTGTTACGATCTAGTTTATTTTTCAATTAATTCTGAATTAACTGCAAAAAAACCGCATAAAAATATTTGCATTTTTAACGGAGTTATGAGCATTTATGTATCAACACTTTCAAAGCCGCATACACTGTAAAAAAAATCCGCAAAGGTACTAAACTTTTTCTTGGAAACTGCGATTCCAAGAACATTTCCTGTAACGGTAACAGCAAAAATTCAAATTTCAGAATCGATTACATGATTTTTTCCTGTTACCGTTACATGAAAAGTTCTTGGAATCCCAGTTTCCTAGAAAATGTTTAGTACCTTTACAGATTTCTTTTTTACAGTGTACATATAATTTCAACTTTAAGTCGCCTTTTTTAAAAACTTGATTTTTGACGACTAACAACAAGATTTAAAAAAAAAACTATTTGATGGAATGACTTAATTATTTTTTTGCATGCATATAACATCATTATCTATAGAATGAATTAATATAGTTTAGATAGTTTAATATTTTGAGTATTTTTAATGAAAAAAAAGTTGTATTTTTTAGGAGTTTTTTAAATTTTCAAATTTGAGAGTTTTTTTAATACTTTTGTTTTTGAATGATAGTTATATCTTTAATTCATTCTACAGAGTAAAGTTTCCGGGTCATTTTAAAGCAAAAACTAGGTTCTTATGTCAATTCAACGTATTTTGGAGTTGGTGATATAACACATAAATTTTTTTTCGAAAATTGTATTACATAAATTTTCCTATATTTCTTATTATATTACATTGAAGTACTTCATTTTATAATTTTATAAGACTACAAACATACCTTTAAAATATCAGAAAGTTTAAATTAGTTACACTGAATACTTCTGTTTTTATATGGACTCGAAGCGAGAGCTCTGTTTACATATTTTTCTGTATCGATCAACCCCTGAGCCCCCTTAAAGAAAATCCCTGAAGTGAAATATTCTCTTATGAACTTAGATGAGTTGAGATTTAAATGATTTTCGTTAAAGGTAAAATCTTTGCTTTGAGTGTAAGATCAGCTATTGTATTACTTTACTTCCTGTTAAAAATTTTAGCTTGGAATAATTCATCTGAAAGACTTGAAATAGTGTCTACAATACATCACGATATTGTTGCAGCGTATATAAGGTTCTTTCGATCTTATGTTTAGACAATTTCAAACTCTTTTCTCTTAGAAAAGTAGAAAATAATTTATTTACAGATCTTCAGAACAACAGAGTCTTCGAAACTCACAAATATTACTAGATTTTCAAAAATAACTGTTCAAATCTATCGTACAAGTGCAGATATAGGTTCCAGAGACTCTTTATACAACGTCTCAACACTAAAATCACATTCAAAATAACGTAAATAAGACTCAAGCAAACTTGCTTAAACAATACCCTAGAAGTTCACTCAATGACTGACTGGTAAAAAAAATAACAACAGCTCGCATCGGCTCTCCTATATATAGTCCCGCCGCATGCGGTGGAAATTTCTACAACCTTCTAGAAAAATCCGGAAAACCACGGAACAACATTCAATGTATCAGTAGACCTAGGGGAGGGGTTACCATAAAGAGGGACGGGTTACCATCGTCAACAATCGCCAAGTTTGTCGCCAACTTGGCGATATATCGCCAAATTTGGCGACCAAAATTAGTCGTCAAAAGTGACGCCAACTTGGCGATATCTTTAATATTTCGCCAAGCTGCCATAGACATACACTGAAAATAATAGACAAGTTTGCTTGATAACAGAGACAATGTAACAAAAACTAATATTAGTAAAGGAATGGTGCTTAATAAGATTATTTACATTATTTTACAGTACAAACATTAACTATTTACAAAATTCGTAACACTACCCCCTCCTCAAAGACTGCACGTCCCGGGCAGTGCAATCCTTGAGTTAGAGGAAAACACTTAAAATAAATAAACAAACAAACAAATAAATAAATAATAAGAATAATAAGATTTACATAAATAAGAACTAATTACTATTTACATATTTACAAAACTATTTACATATTCATTACATATTTATTACTTTCATGACCATGGTCTGAAATTCCAGTTTTGAATTTCTAATCACTTTGGCAAAAAATAAGGGGCTAGCCGGTTATAGTGTACGACCTTGGGTTTGGCGTGTGGCGATTTTTGTATGCGTACGACGACGTCATTCAACCTGTTGACGACTGTGTAAGGACCGTCCCAGTTTCTTTGTAGTTTTGTCGACAGTCCCTTACGACGTATGGGATTCCACAACCAAACTTTGTCACCTTCGTTGAACTCATGTCCAGTTGCCTTTATGTCGTACCGTGTCTTCATCTTTTCTGATGCCAATCCGATTCGGTTCCTCGCTAGACGATGAATCTCCTCAATCCGTGCCTGGAGTTTATCCACGTACTCCTCGGGCGATGAAGGAGCATCAGGAGGACGGCCAAACAAAAGATCCGCAGGTAGACGAAGATCACGACCAAAGAACATTTGAGAAGGGGAATAACCAGTGGCCTCATGAACAGCACTCCTGTAGGCAAGCAGGAACAGAGGTAATTTCTTGTCCCAGTCCTGTTGATCTTTAGACACCAGGAGGGAGAGGCTATTTAGGATGGTACGATTGAAGCGCTCCACCATGCCGTCCGATTGAGGGTGTAGAGGTGTTGTTCGAGTTTTGTCCATGCCGAGTAGTCCACACATTTCCTTAAACACAGTCGAATCGAAGTTCCTTCCTTGATCGGAATGGATTTGAAGAGGAACTCCATATCTGGAAACCCAGTGTTGAACCAGTATGTCTGCTACAGTCACCGCCTCTTGATTAGGAATGGCGTAGGCTTCAGGCCACTTAGTGAAGTAGTCCATGACAACGAGAATGTACTTTTTGCCATCAGATGTTCTAGGAAGAGGTCCCAGGATGTCTAGAGCAATTCGTTCGAAAGGAGCTCCTACATTAAAACGCTGCAATCGTCCACGGGTGCGCCTCTTTGGACCTTTACGTGCTACACAGGTGTCACAAGTTCGACACCACTTCTCCACAAAAGTCAAAACCAAAAATCCTCTCTTGAGCCTCTTTGAAATTGCATATATATAAAGCAGTTTTCTTTGATAATCGCCGATCATTAAGAGGGTAAATGTGACAGCTCAAGTAGTGTAGATTTATTATATTCAAGCTGTCTAACGTTAAGGTCTTGGCCTGAAATACGATTTTTATAACGTCAGTTGGTGAGGTTTCAATTGAAATTTATTGCTTAGATAATTGAAAAGTTGAAGTTTTATTTATACACAAATGTATGGTACTTGTCAGAGGGTATTTACAAGGGCTAAAATCTGCCTTTATTGACAGTGTGCTAATGAGGAAATTCGGAACGTTACACTGGTATTTCAGAACTCAAACCATTGAAGCGTCTTATTTGAAATGAAATACTTAATAACTAGTAAATCTGCAGATCAGGAGCCTCAACGTCAGCTTTGCACATAATTTTTTTTAAAACACACTTTGGATAATATTCAACTTCCTGGAAACTGTAATTTAAAATTTTCAAATTACGTAATTCTTTATAAGAATAAAATAAGAATAAGAAGTTTTCAGCCATCAAAAGCGTTAAATTAAAGATTTAGTTATATTGGGATATTCTGAAATTTTCATGATCTATTATTTTTGTTTTTTTATTATAACATAGTTGATTTCTTAAGGGGGGCTCCGCCCCCGTAGTCTCGTTAAACTTGAATTTGTAACTTTCTGTCAATTTGCTAATGGTTATCGTATATCTTGTATTTCTTTATACATTTTGATTTATAAGGATAAGTAACAGTTTCAATAAGCATTTTTTATTATCCTCATACTTCTACATACCTACCCACCACAAACACCTAAATCTGATGTATCAGGAACTTTTGAAAGTGTATACTCAGTATTCTAGGGTTTTACAATTTTGTTTCCGAAGAAAAGAAGTTTTGATTGCATTTTGTGGCAGTTATCGTGGACAGACAGACAGACAAAACAGACTAACAGGAGGAAAACAATAATTTTTGTGTCACCAAAATAAGACTTCACTGAAGTTTCGGCAATAACGTCATTATTCATGTGTTATTGCTTTCCATGTTTCTAATATGTTTTACGACTACTAAAAAATACCTGTTTTATTTCAATTATGACGTCAAATTTTATCAGGTGAAATAATTGTTAAAAACATAATTATTTTTTATTTCGTTTACTTCTAATTATGCCCCCATTTTTGTCAGAAAAATTCTTATTAACGAAACAAATTTTAATAAGTTTAATATTTAAAAAGTTTATTTTTTAATAAGTTATTTTTTAATAAGTTTAATATTTATTAGACGCATCAAGTGCGTCTAGCCTACTAGAATTAGGTCTCACGAGGATTGTAGAATAAAATTGACTCAATTTTCTCCACCTTTTTTATCTATTTTTTACTTTCTTCTATCTTCAATAGAAGAAAGTACTGTAATCGAAATTTTTTCGACTTCCGGTTTTCGATGGATTTACACGTTTTAGGGGTCAGAGATTCCAAAAAACATGTTTTTACAAAATGTCTGTCCCTGTGTCTGTGTGCCTGTGTGTCTGTGTGTATGTGTGTCTGTATGTCGCCATTCTACCATCAAAAAGTTATGCATTGAATTGAACCAATTTTTTTGTGAATGTTTTTGGCTGTGGCAAGCAGGTTCTCCTTCAGTTTTGAAATATTCCGTCGGAAGGGGGCGCTGCAATCACGATTTTTGTGCAATTTTCAATATTGTACCGACCAAAAATATATGAAGTTATGCATCGAATTTAACGAAATTTTTTGTGTAAGTGTATGACTATGGCTAGTTGCCCCCCCCCTGAATTTGAAAATAATCGGCCGGAAGGGGGCGCTGCAATCGCGATTTTTGTGCTATTTTCAATATTGTACCGACCAAAAGCATATGAAGTTATGCATCGAATTTAACGAAAATTTTTGTGTAAGTGTATGACTATAGCTAGTTGGTCCCCCCTGAATTTTAAAATAATCGGCCAGAAGGGGGCGCTGCAATCGCGTTTTTTGTGCCATTTTCAATATTGTACCGACCAAAAGTATATGAGGAGCCCAGAAGCCAAGGGGTATAAGTGACAAAATTGAAAAAAATGAGTTAAGTGCACAGGGTATCTGGAAATAAGTCTATTTATTTGCAGGTAAAGAGTTATGAATGATTTTTTAATTATACGCTGAGTTTTAGGGGTCAGTTACTTAACCTCTTTCCCGAAACCGTGAAACACTTAGAGGCCAAGGGGTATAAGTGCAGGAGTATTCATTTACGTCTATATAGCTGAAGAGCGACCAATGACATGCAAGGCTAGTTCATGACTCTGAAAATGCCCCAGGAATTTGATCATTTTTAAACATCGATTGGTACAAAAACACGATCATTTGCCAATTTGTACCAATCACATATTAACACCGTGTGACGTTTTAAACCTTATGAACTGGAGTTGTATGTCTTTTATCAAAATGTTTTTCGTCAGCTTTTTTTTCTGATAAGAATTTTTTTTTAATGCATTAAATATTACATTGAATAAATGCAAACTGTTAACAAGTAAGAAAAATCAAACATTAAACATAGATTCTGAAACACTTTCCAAGATTTCCTGAAATATTTTTAAAAAATTCGCAATTTAAGGTAATAAATGTTATTGTCCATAGAAAAGTGTGTATTTTAATACTGTTGAACAGCCCTGTGTTTGATCTGTCGATTGTATATGAGGAGCCCAGAAGCCAAGGCGTATAAGTGACAAATTGAAAAAAAAAATGAGTTAAGTGCACAGACTATCTGGAAATAAGTCTATTTATTTGTAGGTCAGAAGTTATGAGTGATTTTTTAATTATATACTGTGTTTTAGAGGTCAGTTACTTAACCTCTTTCCCAAAACTGTGAAACGCGTGAAGGCCAAAGGGTATAAGTGCAATTGTATCCATGGACGTCTACAGCAGAAGCGCGACCAACGACATACAAGGCCATTTGCTTTTTTATACATTAAATAAATGCATTTTAATTGTTAACATGTAAGAAAATCATGCTTTAAGTGTAGATTATGAAACACTTTCCAACACTCTCTGAAATCTTTAAAAATCTTTGCTATTTAGGGTAATAGAGTGTTACTGTCCATAGCCAATATGTATTCTAATAATTTTGAACAGCCCTATGTTTTTTCTGTCGGTTGATATATACTGCATAATGGGAAAATTTAGTTTAGCAAGAAAACGCATAACAGTTTGAAATTTCTGTTTTAGCAGTTTTTTCTAATAGATGGAAACACACTTGTATACATTTGTTTATCCTGTAGTGCCTTGAACCTTTATTATACGTCAGTATTTAGCTAAAATTTAGTTCAAACTAATACTCTCTTAAGACTACTGAAATCACATTTCCAGAAATTATCATCCATAGATGACCATGTATAAAATTGTGTGCATGACCCTGTATATCATTTTATTTATATTTTGCAAGCATTTCTTAGTAAACAGAAGGCAGTTCAGCATAGAAATATATGAATTACTTAAAAGCAATCTTTAAGTAAATTACGCTCATATTCAGTAACCTTTGCGAAATCTTTTGTATAGCCCTGTATATGAACTATAGTATTTATATGAACTATAGCATATATAATAATATGTATAAATTTAGTGAAATTTAAAAGCGCAAATCATAATTAAAAAGGCATTTCGTCCATCCATCAATCATCATCTATAATATACAGTACTTCGGATAGAATACACTGTTTGAAATCTTTTTTCCGTCCCTGTAAATACTGAGTACTTCGTATTATGCGCGAAATAACTTACATTAAGCGTCTGCAATGTATATCAATTTTATTATACATGAAAATTGTAATATAATTAAAATATGTTGTAAAAAATTCCCTTTTTATCATTAGGTAATTTAAATCCTTTGTGTAGCCCTGTGAATAAAAAATATCTATTCTTTTCATCTCATATATTACAGAACGTTTATTTTAATGCAATTCGTAAATGCATATAAATTTCAATATGTTTGACAGGTTATAACATCTTTACAATTCAATTGAAACGATTTTTCCCATAACCCGTAATTTAACGGAAAACTTTTGATGGTCCCTGTAAGTAAATTAATCGTGTTAGAAGCTTCATTTGCAATAGGTTCCTGTTGAGATAAACGTGAATAAGTCCCAAAAATTTCAGGGCAATCCGAATATATTTACGAGAATTAAGGCACGGACCACGGACAGACAAACTAAAATCATATTAACTTTTCAACTTTGTTGGAAAGAGTTAAAAAATATAAAATTTCAATGTTTCAAAATTTATAATAAAATTTTAAAACTTATATTAGAACAAAAACTTTTTTTTTCATTCATTTACACCAACATCGTTCACATTTTTTTTTCTTAAATTCATTTTTTATTTCATAATTTTTCCGTTTTTAGAATTTATATTAAAACAAAATTTTGTCCTTTCATTTATGTGTATCAACATTGTTCTTATTTTTTTCATAAATACATTTTTTTATTAAATAATTTTTCATTTCTTTTGTTCATTCGGCACTTGTACCCTTTAGCTTTCAAGCACTTTTCACTACGGCTTGGAAGCCAAAGGGTACAAGTGCCGAATGATGATAAATATTGCTTGGTTATGAATTTAAAACAAATTTTGATCTGCTTTTTTTCTAAACAGTTATTGAAATAAGAGTTCAAAGATCACTAAAATATAAGCAAAATATTCATATCTCAATTCATTCAATTACAATTGATGTTTAACTTTGAACTCAATTTACTCGAAATCTAAATTTTGTCACTTGTACCCCTTGGCTTCTGGACACCTCATATGTAGTTATGCATCGAATTCAACCAAATTTTTTGTGTATGTGTATGACTATATTAGTCATACACAGGCTAGTTGGTCCCCCCTGAATTTGAAAATAATCGGCCGGAAGGGGGCGCTGCAATCGCGATTTTTGTGCCATTTTCAATATTGTACCGACCAAAAGCATATGAAGTTATGCATCGAATTTAACGAAATTTTTTGTGTAAGTGTATGACTATAGCTAGTTGTTCCCCCCTGAATTTTAAAATAATCGGCCGGAAGGGGGCGCTACAATCGCGATTTTTGTGCCATTTTCAATATTGTACCGACCAAAAGTACATGAAGTTATGCATCGAATTGAACGAAATTTTTTGTGTAAGTGTATGGCTATGGCTAGTTGGATCGCCCTGAATCTGAAAAAAATCCGCCGGAAGGGGGCGCTGCAATACCGAATTTTATGCCATTTTCAATATTGCACCACATAAAAGTGTATGAAGTTAGTTCTAGAACTGAACTAAAGATTTTGTATATGATTATTCTTTGGTAGGCAAGTAGGTCTCCCTGAATTTGAAAAAAAAATCTGTTTATCATTCTGTTGTCCATCGGCTCGTGCAGAAACGGAAGTTCGTTTTTATTCCGAATAATTGATTGAAGCAGAAATTTAAGATGAAAATCAAAGTTGGTAAGGTATTGAATTAAAATTAGTAAAGCATTAAAATGAGTAATTATTTTTTTTAATATTAAAATGTATGTATGAGATAGAAGAAAGTTTTGGGATTGGCACATCCAACTAGTTTCACTTTTATTTCAGTTATTTGTTTTTCTCTATTTACTTTTATTTCTTCATATTTACAAATTTCAATATTTTTGATTACATGTCTTACACTATTTTAAATTATGATTTTTTTTTAATTGATTCTTTGCACCAGTTGTTTTTATATTCGAGAAAAATACTTTTATGTAATTGAATATTCTAGTCTAAAAATTTTATTTCATGTGTCTCTTTAATTTAATATCTCGATATCTTCTTTGACATATTTGGTGTGGTTGTCGAATATGGCACTGATTACCATATTAGAGTCCTAGTGTTCATTTTATGCCTCCTTTCGCTGAAACCTGCAATTGACATATCACTCTTTTTTTTTTTTTTTTTTTTTTTTTTTTTTTTTTTTTTTTTTTTTTTTTTTCAAGCTGTATTAATTTTTGGAAAAACTCGACCCCAGAATCGTATAGGGAAGAAATGGATGAAGAACTGGGAATTTTTTGGTCTAAAAAGAGCATTTGGAAACAAAAAATTACATCAACAAAAAGTGGTTCATATTTGTCACTTTTCCGTATATGCAAATTTATGGACCTTCAAAAAATGCTTAATTAGATTGAATAATCATCTAATCCAAAATATCAGTACTATTTTATTATCCATTGAATTTTTGATGTACAAAAGAGAAAAATACAAATTATTTTAATGATAGATAATATTTTTCATCAAAGCTTTCATTTATTTGTAATGTAAATGTTATCATACAAGATGTCTACAAAAGAAATCAAGTTAACTATTTTATTGCGTGTTACAATATCTGTAGAAAAACAAATATCGATTTTTCAGTCATCTCTATTTAAGACATCTGCTTCTGTGAAGCAAGTTCCTACTAAAGTAGCTGTGGTAGTATATTCACTTTTTTATTTATGTTATTAGTATATTTACTATTATATTCTTTCCATTTTCCTATATATGAAATTTTGGAAGTATATTTTGTTAACCCTTTCCGGCACACTGTGCTCGGTCTGGGATACCTAATTTTAATTCCAAACTTGCAAACGGCACCAGTATTATTTTAGTAAAATTTTGCTTTTACAATAAAAGCTTAAATTAAGGAATTCAAAATATCTAAAAAATCCGTTTGTGAATTCCGGTGTCAGTCGATAATTTCGCATTTTACTACAGATTTTGCCCGTGCCGGAAAGGGTTAAAGGGCGATTTAATAATAAAAAATATATATAAGTTTCAAAATCATAACATTATTAAGTTCTTTTTTGTCAAATTACACTTTAATTTTAATAATATACTTTGTTTTCTATTTAAAATATGTTTCATTTTATGCATTTCAACTATTGGAAAGCATGTGAAAATGCAAAATAAATGTTGTGGAAACGAAAGAGCGCGAAATTCAATTTATTATAAAGTAATTTATTTTGAGCTCTATTTTATTCTATATTTTGAACTCTATTTTATTCTTTATATTATTCGTTTTTTGGCTTAATACCTTTAGGACACATAAAACATCTTGACAAGCAAAATAAAGCAGTTTTTGCAAAATATTTAACATTATCTATTTTACTTAAAAATAGAGATAGAAATGAAAAACTTTTTATGGAAAATATATATGTTATAACCCATATATAAATCAAAAGAAACCAGTTTAGCATAATTTAGTTTTCAAGAACTAATTAACTAAGAAGGAATTTTCATTTTGGCTTAATAGAAATAAAATTAAAAATATTTTTCTAAACGAACTCGGAAAACATATTTTTCATTATTTCAAAAAAATTTTACTGAGAAAATTTTTACAATATTTGATATTTTTAACTAAACAGCTAATCAATATCTTTCCTTCAAATCCTTCAATTTAAAATCCTTCAAATAATATCTATTTTTGAGGGTCTTTTACAGATTTTTTTTAATCTTTTATCACCGGTTTTTCAAAAGAGAAAAACCCAATCGCGACCATCGGCCTAACCGTTCGAAGTTTTCAGTGGTTTTCTTCGAACCTTGCGTAAATACGGGTTAGGTTCCCTTAGAAAGACCCCCACGGAGGGCATCCCATCCCATAGGGATTATATGCCATAGTGTAGATAATTGGCCGACATACACACATACATTCAAAAGAGAAATTCTTGCCTAATTGAATCAGGAAAATGTTTGGATTAAACAATGCAAAATTTATATTAAAAATTTACTGGTGAGAATAATATATCATGATTCGAATATGGATGCCCGTACGTGGTTTTATAGGGGTTATGTACGGGCAAATCATGATTTTCAAAAACATGTTACCTATATGACGTACAGACAAGTCAGTTAAGCGGTCAAAGAAACAAGCTAGTTACAAAATTTTGGATAGTTTTAACTGTTTAGATAAAATATAATTTAAAAAATATATATCAAAACGCAAAAAAAAAAAAAAAAAAAAAAAAAAAAAAAAAATTGAGAAAAAGGCAAATACCGGGTGTCCCAAAAATGACTGATGCATTTTAAAATTCAATAACTTGCAAACGGGGACAGCCATTTAAAAAATTTTTGCAGGAGAGTTATCTATAATGTCAGGAATTTATTTACCGTAATTTTTTATTTTAGTTCGCATCTCAAACAATAGGTGGCGCTGACGGCGATTGAAGGCCAGGTCGACACTTCTCCCCGCACTGATCACCTGCCCTTCAATCGCCGCCAGCGCCACCTATTGTTTGAGATGCGAACTAAAATAAGAAATTACGGTAAAAAAATTCCTGACATTATACATAACTCTCCTGCAAAAATTTTTTAAATGGCTGTCCCCGTTTGCAAGTTATTGAATTTTAAAATCCATCAGTCATTTTTGGGACACCCGGTATGTATATATATGCACAGTGCTTGAACTATATTATTTTTAAAGATTCCTTCACGATAAACTTTTTAGGTCCATAATGTTTTAGATCTATTTTTCATGACGATAAGTGAAAATTCAAAAAATTGAATCTTTTTATGTTTCAAGCGCTTTTAGTTTGAATTATAACAATTAGCATGCAAAAGCCTTTTCTAAACTTTCACTAAATTCATTTTTACTGCGTATAAAATTAACTCCGAGAAATGTTTTCTGTTGAAGATAGTTTTCATTTAAGTGAAACGCGCCTGAATAAAAATCCAAATGTACATTAAAACCTTTATATAACTTTTTTTGTCAAGGATACTAAAAAATTATGTTATTCTTTATCATTAATTAAAGATATACCGTATATTTCCATACATATGGCAAGAGTTTTTAGGCATTTTTTAGGCTCCAAAGTAAAGAGGTCGAATTACATACGAGTATAACAAAATTTCAAAAGCTGATATTCTAAAACAAGAATAAATTATGATAAATAGAAATTTTTTTAAATACTTACAAATGTCTATAAATATTTTAAAACACTATTATTTTATAATGAAAAATGTTATCAATTCTCATTCATTATCCAAATCATTTTAATAATTTTTTTTTTACTAAAATCATATCCAGATCATTATCAGAATTTTAAAACTACTCATTAAATTCGCTTTCATTCATTGATACATCTCCCGTAAGGCATGGTGACGTCACTGCGACGTCATTGTGAAGTCACATTGTGACTTTGTGACCATCAATTGTCGATGTGACGTCACGGGACGTCGATGTGAAGTCACAGTGACTAAAATGTGAAGTCGTTATGGCCGTTTTAGCGCTTTTTTGTGACGTCACAATGTGACCAATTTATGAAGTCACGGTGTGACAAATTTGTAAAAATGTGTCATTTGTGACTACTTTGACATTAACATTATCATGAAACTGTGACAAAAGCAACGATATTTAAATTGCCAGAAACATGTTTTTTAAAGCAAATAACATATTTTAAAGAATATTTGTAATTTTCTAAATATTTTTAACAAAGTCACAATTACATCATTGTGCCGTCACTGTGACCACGCCTGCTATGAGGGCACCCGTAAGACATGGTGACGTCCCTGCAAGTCGTTGTGAAGTCACATTGTGACTTTGTGACCATCGATTGTCGATGTGACGTCACGTGACGTCGATGTGAAGTCACAGTGACTAAAATGTGAAGTCGTTATGGCCGTTTTAGCGCTTTTTTGTGACGTCACAATGTGACCAATTTGTGAAAAGTGTGTTATTTCTGATTACTTTGACATTAACATTGTGACGATTTTCCAAAAATTTTTTAGAAAGTCACTTCTCAGTCACAATGTGACGTCACTGAGTGCTGGCATTTTGGTCACAGATGTGATGTGACCAAAGTGACTCACAATTACGACATTGTGACGTCACTGTGCCCATGCCTGCTCTGAGGGCAGTATGTATATCGACAATGTTTAATTCTCCATCATCTCTTCTTCAAAAATGCCATCATCTCTAGTAACATCGATCGCATTACAGATGCAAAATTTTTTTGAAACATCAGACGATTATTTCTTGTGTTTATTCAAGACAAAAACAGGATGTTTATGTACGAACAAGTGACTATTACTTCTTTTCTGGTAAAAAAATATGGAAAAAAAGACACTTAAAAATTAATTAGAATTTAGAAATTTCAAAAGCCTTATTTACATTTTTAATATTTTTAATCTTACGCAAACTTTAATAATTACATTAACGAGGTAGACCCCGTCGAAATTCGACGAAAGGAAATCTTTAAAAAAAAAACTGTTTTATTTATTTATAATAAATCTGCAAAATTAGTTATAGTAAAATATACATATTATATTGGTTAGTCTAACTCTCAAGCAAATATTATTTTAAGCTAAAATGAACAAATACTATAAAACTCAATTATTCAAATTATTAAACGAAATAAAACCGAAATTCACCTGATTTTACAACAAACATATTTTAAATTCTATTTTTTATTATTTATTTATTTATTTATTTATTTATTTATTTATTTTTAATTTTGAGAGAAATGGGGCGATTCTGTTGCCACAATAACAAAATTGGTATTAAAAATTATAAAAAAAATAATATATCAAAAATAAATTGAGATACAACTTTGAAACAAATTACATTTAAAAATATTTTTTTTTTCTCTATACGACGGTGTAAAAATTTTAAGTGTGCAATACTTAGAAGTGTACAATTTGCAATACCGAAAATTGCAAAATCGAAATTGTGTAAAAAAGTGTTGCACATTTTAATTCCTATTTTTTTTTTCGGTTTTAAGAGAAAATGGAGTGATTATGTTGCCACAATTACAAAATTGGTACTAAAAACCATTAAAAAACTGATATCTCAAAAATAAGTAGAGATACAGTTTTCAAACAAATTTCATTTAAAAGTGCATTTTTTTCTCTATACGACGGTATAAAAATTTAAAATATGTGATGTTTAGAGGTGTAAAATTTGCAGGGGCGAAAACTGCAAAACCGAAATTGCAGGGGAAAGTGTTGCCATTCGCAAATTGACGTATGCGTTACGCACAGATACGTTTGGCCTTTATAATATAGATATATTAACTTATATTAACTCTGCTTATGGTTTTAGGAAAAAAATATTTTACTATTTATATATTTTTCATTAGTAAAACTCTATTACTTCTTTCTTCATTAAGTTATCTTAAAGTAAGTAACACCACAGTTTTAATGAACCACACTTAAGCATACTTTTAGCTTAATCAATTCCGAATGACACATTATGGATTACTTTTATGTCTGTTTTTCAGAATAAACTAATGTACAATCATTGGGTATGATTAATTATAAAAATTAATTTTGAAGTTAAGAGTGGATTTTTCTTATGAAATTTCGCTTTGAAATTAAAATGATCTGCATAGTTTAATCATTATTTCATGATTAAGTAATACGGTTTTTGATGTTAGAAAATATTTTTTTTCCATTTGAATATTTAGATTATAGTTAAAAAAAATTTTAAACTAATGAAAACTCTTACATATTTGATAAATTTTCAAAAAAACAAAAAAAAACTAAAATACAAACATTATTTGAAGAGGTGAAAACTTTCTTATCTGTATTGTTAGCGTTATTAGAAGCACTAACGACATTCAATTATTAACATTAATGTAGGTAAATCAATCTTAATCCCATAAAATAATTTCAAAGATTTATTACTAATTGCGAAAATAACATTATATCCTCAATTTAAAATTTTATACACAAATAATATTTAACAATTAAACTTTCTAGTAATCACAAGAAAATTTATACATATATTTTTAAATAGTTTCTTAGGTTGCACTATATTGTTTTCAATAAAAAAAAGTGTAAATATATATGTGAAAAAGTACATGTCACCTATGGGTGACACACAAACTATACATTGCATCATAGGAAAAATGATTAATCAAATATGACAAATCTTACAAATATCTATTCAACATTTAGCTACCTTTAATGATGAGGTTAAAATATAGACATTGCGTTTTTGACAAATATAAAAAAAGACAGAAAAACTATTACTTTATATACATTCTTCTAGATCCCAATAAAATTTATATGTCCCTTTAAGCGTCTGGCCTATTTTTTCCTTTATGTTTAACGATTCTTAACCTAATACCTATGAAAAATATTTGTATGGGAATTTGTATAAGACTACCTTACACATTTATTTATCTTATGCACTGCAAAAAATAACATTAATATCAGTTTTGTAATTAATCAGTCCTTGATTTCAAAGATTATGTGACGAGAAAACCCGGTTAGGGCGCTAAAAGGGATATATTCAGACAAAATCTAAGTGTAGAGGTCCTTCGAAAGACATGCGACAAGGATGTGACAAACGAAGCTGTTTGGCTAACAATGTTTTTTTGCTTGTGGATTTTTTAAAAATATATTTCGTTTAATACAAGCAAAAACAAAGTGCAAATGTTATTTTCAGCCAGTAGAAACACGATGAAAAAAAATTAAATACAAATAACACAATATTCATATGAGAATATTTTAATAGTTCAATAAAAAAGAAATATATATTGAATATAAATATGATTTTTTTTAGGTGCTAAAAAATGGAAAAACTTGTATGTGAACTATTCTTTTGTTTTAAAATCATAAATATTAGAAAACATTTTATTTACTCTTCATAATTTCATATTAAATAAATACCAGAAAAATTTCATGATCAAAAAGTTTATAAAAAGAGGAAAGTATTTTGTCAGCTACCCATTATTTCCACAAATTTTCGAATATATTTTATAAAATGACCAATAAAGAAATCTGTAAAATAATATGTTAGTGGCTTTTATGTAAATTAGTATGAAGTTAAAGGGCTCCAAGGGCTACAGACATTTACAGTAAATTTACAGGTATATGTTTCTGTTAACTTCGGAAAGCCATAAATTTAAAACATTTTTGAATAGTCTTTAACTAAATGTTTTTTAAGCTAAGGAATGGTTTCTTGAATCGTGGATAATTAATGACTTGCACTAATTTCCACAATCTTTTCTTCTGTATCAATATGTGATACTGAATTTTTTTTTCGGTGCATTACATATAGAAAAATATGATATCCTCAGTATTTACGCTTTTAACAATAAATTGGCTAACAAAATCAATTTTTATACACTGTTAAAAAGAAAATAAAGATTTTCCATTCACAATTAAAGGGTGCCCATTAATTAACCAAAGTCAGTTTAGCAAACCAGTTTCAGAAAAGATGAAAGGAAAATACTTGCTTCACAAATGAGTACATATATTCCAATTTAATGCACAATATTTTCGATTCTTTGACTATCGATTCCTTTCGTGATTCCTATTGCTTGCGACAGTATGGCGAAGCCTAAGATCAAAGTTGCCCGAAACTGAAGGAATAATTAACTAGATGAATAATTAACTGAATGAATAATTAATAAGGTGATGCCCGAAATTTCAGTAGAAACGACTTGTCGGAGCTTATCTGATGATTGTAGAGGACATTTGAATACATTGTCTTTGAAGTACACTGAAAAAAAGCTGCAGAAGAGATTTGCTGCAGCAGATATTCCAGACAATGTCCGTAAAAAAACAGACTTTATACCTATATCAACAGACTTGGCCATTACATTAACGGTTTTTGCCCGCAAAACACAAAAAATCTGGTTGTTGAAAGTTGACTATTTATGTAAAAAAAGTGACATATTCCGTAAATTTACTGGCAAGTTCACGGTAAAGTATGGTACATTTACATTTTTTACAATGTATCCCAACAGATAATAGTTCAGGATGTTCAAATCAGATAATAGGCGAGGTAATCAATCCCCTGTCCTGTTGCGTTAGCACTATTCAAACCCAAAATTCTGTCTTGGAAATGTTCTAAAAGTTCAAAGTTTTCTTTAGTTCTGTGGGGGGGGGGGGGGGGGCCTGACACCATCCTCCATAAATCAAAAACCTTCAATATAACCAAAAACCAACATTCTAGCACGTGAACGTAAATTGTTGTTATTTAAACGGATAGAATCTGCTAGGTTTTGTTTGTTCTGGTTTCATATATTATAAACCGCGTAGTGTTGCGTCACCATACATTACGTTACAATGATGTCAAAGTAAACAGTTATTCAAGCTTCGAATTTTCTGTTAATTATTGGGCACCTTGCATCTGGCTTCAATATATTTTCTTGCTTTTAGTCCAGCTAGCAATTAAACACATAAAAGTCTGAAAATTAAAATTGTTATTTTTACTTATTTCTTTTTTAATTAAAGTATAAACAGGATTCGTACGCTTCTTAATCTTTCAAGGACCTTTTACCAGATTTTTTGTAATTTGTTATTTGCGTTATTTAAGGCTGTATTTCGATTCAAACTGCTTACTTTCCGATTTATTTTTAAATTGATTTTGGTTAACGTATGCATAAAATTGGCAAATTGTCTTATTTAGAAAGTGCACAAGGTGCCGTCATTGTCGATTCTTTGATAAATGCAGAAAATATTGCAAAAAAAGGCAATCAAAACGGCATTTTTAACCGAATTTTCCAAAGCGAGAGATCTGGGAAAGAAAAAAAGGGACCTACGAAGAAGGTAATTGTTTATAAATCAAATTCTAATGAATTAAGCGTAAAAAGACATCACAAGGCACCTTATTCGTCTCTTTAAAAATTCCTCCAAGAAAGTTTCACGTTTCTACTTTTAAAAATATGTCTGAAATTGTATCGGAAAATTTCGAGCTGTTGAAGGTCGAAAAGCGTTTTTTCAAATACATCCTTAATGAACAAAATTATCTTCACATTTAACGACCATCATTTTACGAATTTTCGGATACGACATCACTTAAAATCCACTGAATTCGTTGTTGCGTTCGAACACTGAAGTTAAACGATTTTTCCATTGGGATATAAGTAAAAATATTTTTTAATTTCCTACACTAACTTATGTATAGTAAATTATAAAATCAGTTTTAAGATATTTCAACAGACAGGAAAAAATTCAAACGCCGACATTTTTTTTTAATGGAAATTATTTAAAAAATGTGAAATTATTATGTGTTTAAAATACTTATAGAACTCAAATGTATATTATTTTTTATCTTTTAGTGTAAAGTAAATTGTTTAAAATAACAGAGGAAATACAATATACTCTTAGGACATATTCATTATTTATTCTGCATTGTATTTAAATTGTACGAATTTGATACTACCTTTTGAAAATAAGAAAAAAAATTTCACTATGTGCCGTTTTTATTGCAAGTATAAACATTTTCTTGATATTTTTTAGAGATGTTTATAATATATATTATTAAGGGAAGTAAAAGAAAGTAAGGGGAGGGGGAGAAAATATTACGATTCATTTCTTTATGTCTGTATGCTATTAAATATAAAAAAATTAAGCGTGCTCAAACTTTTGCATGAGCCTAAAAGATTTGTTAAGGGAGACCCGAACCCCATTTTCGGCCAAAAATCATAAAAAGTTCACAAACATTTTTATCTCAGAAAACGATAAAATACATATATGCGAATATCCATGCAAAATTTCAGAACTCGGGGACACTTGGAACAGGTAGCAAATGAGCTTTTTCAATTGTAGTCACTATAGAGTTTAAAAGACTAGCGACCCTTTAATATGTGTTTTCCTGAAAATGACTTTTTTCATATTTTGCCTAAGTTCAAAGTACTAAGGCTCAGTGGTAAAATCATTTAGAAACAAAGTGTTTATGTTTTTAGAATCTTGAAAAAATTGCAACAAAAGTAAGGAGAGATATTTTTTTTAACTATTTCTGAAAATTTTACATAAATTGATAAACATGAAAATTATGACGAATTTAAGGAAATTTACCATGCGTATTTTTCTTTTTTTCTTTTTTTTTAGCTGATTAATATAGAAAATTAAAAATATCTCTCACTAGGTCTTTTCCATACACTATAATACTATTTAAGAAATTTTAGTAATACCAAAATATTGAAAATTGAATGAGGAGTAGTAATTTTAAAAAGTATATTTTTCGACAAAAAAAAATCATAAAACCCCCCATAAAAATTACATTTTTTAATAAAAAGTGAACTTTTTTGCTAATTATTTCTTACGAAAAGATTCTTAAGTAGTACACCGAAATTCATTACTTTAAAATCAATAATAAAAATTTTGGCTTTTTTCTTACGGGTCTCCCTTAAATTTAGTTGAATCATCCACATATTTTGAAGTAAATATCACGTTATCTGGTCAATTATTCTGTAAAATTGGTTTTATTCCATGCTTAATCAACCTAGCCGGTGAACGTAGCAGATTTTAGAAAAGAAACCGTCTTATGAGTTGAACAAACTAAATTAAAATTTGTTTAGTACATTTTCATAGCTTCGGGGACATTTTTAGAAAATTTTAAATAGACATAAATGTCACAAGAGTAAGAGACTTCGAAGACACAATAACTCTCTCGCTACAAGCAGCATATTTTATTAGAAAGCTCAAAATTCGACGTTCCGTGGTAATGTATCTTGTTTTAAACACGGCGAGACGTAAGGATTTTTTTCGCCAATTCAGGGTTAATTTAACCATTGAGAAAGTTGCAATCGAGATTTCAAAATTTACCTGTATCTGTAAGCTGAGCCGAAAAGATTCTTTTCATATACGGAATTTGTTGATGATTGTACACTTTCTGATCATTGTTTATAAATATTTTGGCAATTCTATTTACGGTAAAGTTATAATTGAATATAGAGATAGTAAATGATGCAATGGTATCTGTTTCTAATTCCAACTGGCTACTTGTTAGCAGATTTTTTAATATATTTAGTGTTCGTAAAATTGGCAGGTGATCTGATTAAGAAAATGTTAAGCCGAATTGCATTTCCGGTTTTCAGTATAAATAAGAGATCTTTTCATAAATGCTATGAAATTTGGAATTTTGAAATGAATTTCTAAACTAAATAGAGTAGGAAAAGACAAAAATTGTCGTAATAAAACAATGACATCTTTTAACTCAACATATATTCATTTATCGAATAATAAAAAAACTGTTTGATTACACATAAATTCGATAATCATGCATGAAAGTACAATGCTTGCTTAAAAAAAGAGTAAAAAAATATTTAGTCCGTTTCGTGTTCTTGAGCGGATTTTTTTTGCAGAACCGTATAATCTTAAACAATTCTTTCAAAACTGCCTGAAAAAATTATTTTATGATAAATTTTACAAAAATAAATAAATAATTAATTTATTTTCAACCACCATTTTGAAATGGGTCAAAATGGGAGACAAAGAAAAGCATTTCATTTATTAATGAAAAAATTGTAAATGCATGTTTTGAAACACCCTGTATATATTACCTCATTAAGAAAATTTGGGAATAAGATTCACCATTCATTGATTTTGAAAATAATATTATAATCATTAATTTATATATTTTATGGGCAAATCATATTTTGAAAGTTTGACACCGACTGCTCAGACGAGCTTACCAAGGCTGTAGTGTGCAGGTGTCTTCCCCCAACCCCCTGCCACTTTTATTAGGATTTAAAAAAAAAATCATGATAAATTCTACATGGGGCGGGATAGAAAATAATATAATACATGTGAGTTTACAGACAGTTGTATTGTGCCAGATACGTGAAAAGCGTGGCAGGGCTAAACTCGGCAATATGTTAATTCAAAGAAGAAACAAAAAAGGTATGAGTTTAAGGACACTGTTCCGTCAAACGAAGACACTCTCGAGCTAATGCTATTCCTATGGGGAGGTTATTTTCTAATATCTCACACTATAAAAAAAAATCTGTGAAGGTACTAAACATTTTCTAGGAAACTGGGATTCCAAGAACTTTTCATGTAACGATAACAGAAAAATTCATGTAATCGATTCTGAAACTTGAATTTTTGCTGTTACCGTTACAGAAATAGTTCTTGGAATCCCAGTTTCCTAGAAAAGGTTTAGTACCTTTGCAGATTTTTTTTTTTTTTTTTTACAGTGCATTTGAATTTAGATATTTTTATTTATTTTATTTTATTATTTATTTATTTATTTATTTATTTTTTATTTTATTTTTTTTTTACTTTGGAGAACGATAGTCCATTTCTGTATCGCTCTTTTTTTACTTTCTCGATTTTGGCTTTAGATATATTTTTAAATGACACTTTCATTTTCGGAACTTGTTTTGAAAGTAAAAGTAACTTTATAAAAAATATCTGCAACTCAAATAGAAAAAGTAAAAAAGGAGCGATCCTGAGATGGACCTCGGCTATCTAATGCAAAACAAATACATTAATAAATACAAAAAAATTAAATTAACCTCCTCAGTCCTGAGACAATTTTATGTGGCACTACAAAAACCAGTTTAAAATTATTATGAGAAATCTTCAAAGATGCATCAGTCTATACATCAGTGCTTCTAACATGTAAGCATCTATCTAAAAAGTCTAGATGTAACTTTAACAATTCTAGGAGCATTTAAATTAATTTAAAGTGTGTTTTTTAGTGTCACCTCCAGACGACATTAGGTCTGAGGAGGTTAGATTAAAATTAAAAATGTTGAAATGCAAATGAAATATTAGAAAATAATCTCCCCATAGGAACAGCTTTAGCTCGCCAGACAGATTCTATGGTACAGATTCACCAAAACGATCTGTACTGATCTGTACGATGTGTAGTTACTAAGATTTTTCTAGTAGATTTTATTTCCACGAAATTTTCATGTAACGGTAACAAGAAAAACTCGTGTAACCTTCCTCAATTACATGAAAATTTGCGCGCCAAGTACAATTTAGTTTGTATTTGATATGCTTTTAAGATAACAGAGTGTAATTTTTTTTAAGGCTTCATTAAATATGAGAAATTAAAAAAAAACCTAAAAATATGAGATTAGAGTTGAAATTTTCAAAGTTCAAGTTAAACAAGTTCTGTAAATATTCATTCAATATCTAAAAAATGCTCGTTGAAAATTCTAAAAAACATAAATTAGTAATTTTACAGCAAAAACGCTTCATCCTATGTCTGAGTTACCACTTATATATGGATTATTTTGTCTAACGATATGTATTTCCTATACACGATGTTTCTAAAATATATTAAAAGAAAACTTCATTTTCTAAACTTTAAAATTGTTTATAATAATCATAAAATAAATGTGCTTCTCTATCATATTTTTAATCACTAGCCCAGTTAATGAATAAAACTTTATTGAAACTCCATTTTCATATAGCATGCTTCTTTCCCTATTTAACATCCTTTCTTTGCTTCGTTGAGCAAACAATAAAAGCTGCTTTTTAGGTACATAGTCTTTTCAAAGCAGTAAAAGTAACCGAAAAAAATTACACCGAGTCTTGTACGACAAATTATTAGTAAGAAAATATTACTTGAAAGGAAAATCAAGCTTCAAAACTGAATAAATATTATCTATGAATATATATTTTCTGTAAGACTTCGTTTGCATTCGCCGTTAATGCAAACAATGTGTTAGATAAGAAAAATTTGCGCTGATAAAGAATTATTCTTGAATTTCACAGACTAATGTTAAAATTTCTCAAATAGCTATTTTATTATAAATCTTATATCGTTTTGTATAAGTTATCGTTTTTCTATTATTTGGACACTGTAAAACTTACCTAATAAAAACTTTTTTTACTCTGTTTCTCAAGGCAGAGTGCTGAAAATGCACATTTAGGACAAAATAAGCATGAAAAATTAAGTAAAAGAGTAAGAATATGTGTTTTGTATTCCAATGTTCTAACAAAACCATGTGTGTAAAGAATTCTTCAAGATACAGTGTCTATTAGAAATATACCCATTACCTAAAGAAGCATTTTTGTTATGAGTTCAGATTTTTTTCACTAACTATATATTTCTCTATGATGGTTTTCAAAAAGAAAAAGAATAAAAAAAAACTTTTTTTCTAAGCTTTTAAATTTTAACAATATTCTTTAAAAATGCATTTCACAGTTGTATTACCGGGTGTCCCAAAAATGACTGATGGATTTTAAAATTCAATAACTTGCAAACAGTGACAGCTATTTAAACAATTTTTGCAGGAGGGTTATGTAGGGTAACACCCCCAGTAATTGGCATGTACCAGTGATTGGCACATTTTACAAACATGTCCTAAAAAAGATTTATATCCAGTCTTTTAAAAATTCAAGACCATATATCAGTTATATGCTCATTTACTTTAAAGATTATAAATTTGATTTATTTTACAAGATGACAATAGAGCCTAGGAAAGAGAAACAAGTATGGCTAGCATCAAATTAGCCATTTTCTTGCAAATTCTTCTTCTTTGGCTTAAGGAAGGCATGCTTTTCAATTCATTATTATCTGATTTATAATATATTTTAAATTTTAATTGACAACAGTTTTGTTTAGTTAAAAAAGGGTTACTCTAATTGTGTAAAAGTATTTTCTTTACAAATATTTGGATTTCTGAATTAATGGTAGTTGCCAATTAATGGTGCTTCAATTTTGCTAGTTCCAAGTAATTGGCAACTATTCCAATTACAAGGAATTCACAAGGAATTTGAGATTAAACCATTTATTTTGGAAGTACTTTTAAAATTATAGACTAATTTTCTTTATCATTTGTTTTTATTTGAAAATATAAATTTTATCAGTAATTGGAATCCATTAAAGCTTCATATGACAATTACTGGGGACAGTATGACAATTACTGGGTATTAATGTAAGTATATTGTATTGTTTTAAAGTATTCACATTTCAGACTAATATGCTGATTTCTTACTCTCAAAAACCTTAAATATGGATCTTCATTTACAGTAAATTAATTTAAAGCTATCAAACCCAATGCAAAATGTAAAGTTTTTTTTTTAAATATAAACATATGCCAATTACTGGATCACAAGGTGTCATACATTGGTGCTCTAGGTGCCAATTACTGGTGATTTCAGCAGCTTTTTATAAATATATTTTTATAAAAATACTTTTTCAATTTTTTGCTTTTAGTGGGCAAAATAGATGCACAGATATGCATTCTTTAATTTAAAAATATTTCAAAGTAAATAGCTTATTTCTTTGTAATGAAAATTTAAGTAAGTTTAACGACAAATTCTTAATGTGCCAATTACTGGGGATGTTACCCTATAATGTCAGGAGTTTTTTTACCATAACTTTTTATTTTAGTTCGAATTTAAAACAAACTAAAATAAAAAGTATGGTGAAAAAACTCCTGACATTATACATAACCCTCCTGCAAAAATTTTTTAAATAGCTGTCACCGTTTGCAAGTTATTGAATTTTAAAATCCATCAGTCATTTTGGGGACACCCGGTATAACGTGTGTGCAAGGCAATGAATCAGACCTTTCTAAACCTTTTTTATCATTAAACAGTTTTCTTTTTTAATTTTCATTCGCGTAAACCCACATTTAAATTAAAAAATTTGAAGTGTTTTGACTCATTGCCTTATATAATTATTAAATTACATATTTATATTATCGAGGATTAACAAGAACGTTAAGGAGTTAAAGTTAACGTACGAATAACAGTAAGAGTTCGGCCGCGCAGAATGGAAAAAGTATAACTTTAAACTCAATTATCTCAAAACTCTGTTCTTAAAAAGTTTCAGCAAGTCAATTTCGAACGAATTTAACGAATTTACATGTTTCTTTTTTCAAAAATAAACAAAAGTAAATTAATTAATTAATTAATAAAATTCTCAACAAACAAATAACTTTAAAATCAAACAATTAAAAACATTTTCTCCAAATATATAAAAAAATAAGATCATTTTATGGATTTTGAATATTTTATTGTGTTTGCTTCAATTTTTAGACATGATTGTATAGTCCTGAGAAAAATAATAAGATATACGTATAAAAAAAAAAAAAAATTGCCGATGCAAAAATATTGGAATCTATGCAAAATATCGTGGCAAAATTAGTTTTCCGTATTAATATATTTGTATAATATTAACCATTGATTATTACCTTTTAAGTTCTTCCTATAAAACATAAAGAAATAAATACAGGAAGATATATCAATCTTAATTAATTAAAGAGTTCCTAATCTGCAATCAAATTTCATTCAATTTTAGTGATTTCGATTCGAATCGTTGTAATACTTTTAAAAGTTTCATTATCAGTTCAAATTATTTTCTAAATGTAAAAAGTTTTCACTTTTATAAATGTTTGTAAAAGAAATACGAGTTAAAAAAAAAACTGTATTTTTATCTTAATAACCGTTTTCAGCGACATCATGTTCCATTTCACTTTTTTCCCTTGATGTCAAATAAAAAACTTCTGAATTTTTCGTCAGATTACCAGAACACCCTGGTTATGCAAAGAAATTACATAGGGCCATTACATGAAAAGCGGTCAAAATGTACCACATGTGACGCTTATTTATACACTGATATCTATTAACTTGTAAGTTATTAAAATACAAATTATGCATCGAAATTAACAGAATAACCAATATTTTATATTAGCCTAGTTACTTTAATTTGAAGATACAATAACATCGTTCAAACAGCAGTAATGTACCGTACAGCTGTTCCACACGTGATATGAATTGTGTAATGAGTTAACGACTTATTATAATGCCTACAGTTGCTTTTAAAATTTACATATGAGGAGCCCAGAAGCCAAGGGGTATAGGTGACAAAATTGAAAAAAATGAGTTAAGTGCACAGGCTATCTGGAAATAAGTCTATTTATTTCTAGGTAAAGAGTTATGGGTGATTTTTTAATTATGCACTGAGTTTTAGGGGTCAGCTACTTAACCTCTTTCCCGAAACCGTGAAACGCGTGGAGGACAAGGGGTATAAGTGCAGGTGTATTCAACGTCTATATAACTGAACGCGACCAACGGCATGCAAGGCTAGTTCATGACTCTGAAAACGCCCCAGGAATTTGATCATTTTTAAACGTCGATTGGTACAAAAACACGATCATATGCCAATTTGTACCAATCACAGTTTAAAATTCTTTACACCCTGTGACGTTTTAAACTTTATAAACTGGAGTATGTCTTTTTTCAAAATGTTTTTCGTCAGGTTTTTTTTATGTTTAGAATTTGCTTTTTAATGCATTAAATATTATATTAAATAAATGCAAACTATTAACAAGTGAGAAAAATCAAACATTAAACATAGATTCTGAAACACTTTCCAAGATTTCCTGAAATCTTTAAAAAAATTTGCAATTTAAGGTAATAAAGTGCTACTGTCCATAGAAAAGTATGTATTTTAATACTTTTGAACAGCCCTGTGTTTGATTTGTCGGTTATATATATATACTGTATAATAGAAAAAACTAATTTGGGAAGAAAATGCATAACAGTTTGAAATTTCTCTTTCAGCATTTTGTACTAATAGATGGAAACATACTTGTATACTTTTGTTCATCCCTGGAGTTTACCTAGAACCTGTATTATACACCAGATTTAGCTAAAATTTAGTTCCAAGTAAAACCTTAAGACTACTGAAATAATATTTCAAGAAATTATCATCCATAGATGACCATGTATCCAGTTCTGTGTGTTGCCCTGTATACCATTTTATCTTTATTCTACAAACATTTCTGAGTAAACTGAATGAAATTCATCATAAAAATACATAACTTATTTAAAAACAATCTTTAAGTAAATTATACTCATATTTAGTAACTTTTACCAGATCTTTTGTGTAGCCCTGTATATCAAATATAGCATTTATACATACCATGTAATATGTATAAATTTAGTGAAACTTAAAGCGCATATCATAATTAAAAAGGCATTTCATCCATACATCAACCATATCGGTAATGTACAGTATTATGGATAGAATGGATAGATTTCAAATCTTTTGTGTGTACCTGTAAATGCTGTGAACTTCATGTTATGCGCGATATAACTTATATTAAATCTCATGGACCTATATCAATTTTATTATACAGAAAAAGTTTAATATAATTAAAATATGTTGCAAACAATTTCCACTTTCCCATTATGTAATTGAATTCTTTTGTGTGGCCCTGTAAATGAATATTAGCTTTTCGTTTCACCACATATTTTACAGAATGCATATTTTAATGAAATTCCTAAATGAATATAAATCTTAAGATATTTGGCAGGGTGTAAAAACTTTAGAATTCATTTGAAACGATTTTTTCCCCATAGTTCGTAATGAAACGAAAAACTTTGATTGTCCCTGTAAATAAATTAATCATGCTATAAACTTTATTTGAAATAGGGTTCATGCTATGATAAGCATAAATAATTTCCAAAAAATTCAGCGCAATTCGAGTACATTTACAAGAGTTAGAGTGCGGACAGACGGACAGACAAACTGAAAATATATTCACTTTTTTACCTTAGTTAGACAGTCTTAGAAAATTTATTTTTTTCAAACTTTATAATAAAATTTTAAATCTTGTGTTAGAATAAAGTTTGTTGTTTCATTTATGTGTATCAACATTGATCTTAAAATTTTCGTAACTTCATTTTTTTATTTAATAATTTTTCCTTATTAGAACTTTTATTAAAAAATAGTTTTGTCCATTCATTTATTACTTTCTTCTATCTTCAATAGAAGAAAGTATTGTAATCGAAATTTTTTTCGACTTCCAGTTTTCGACGGATTTACACGTTTTAAGGGTCAGAGATTCCAAAAAACATGTTTTTACAAAATGTCTGTCTGTCCGTGTGTGTGTGTGTCTGTATGTGTGTCTGTCTGTGTGTATGTCGCCATTCTACCATCAAAAAGTGTATGAAGTTATGCATCGAATTGAACCAAATTTTTTGTGTATGTGTATGACTATGGCTAGTTGGTCCCCCCTGAATTTGAAAATAATCCGCCCTAAGGGGGCGCTACAATCGCGATTTTTGTGCCATTTTCAATATTGTACCAACCAAAAATATATGAAGTTACGCGTCGAATTGAACCAAAATTTTTGTGTATATGTACGACTATGGTTAGTTGGTCCTCCCTGAATTTGAAAAAAATCCGTCGGAAGGGTTCGCCGCAATCGCGATTTTTGTGCCATTTTCAATATTGTACCGACCAAAAGTATATGAAGTTATGCATCGAATTTAACCAAATTTTTTGTGTAAGTGTATGACTATGGCGAGTTGGTCCCCCCTGAATTTGAAAGTATTCCGCCGGAAGGGGCGCTGTAATCGTGATTTTTGTACCATTTTCAATATTGTACCGACCAAAAGTACATGAAGTTATGCATCGAATTGAACGAAATTTTTTGTGTAAGTCATTGGTTAGGCTAGTTGGATCGCCCTGAATCTGAAAAAAATCCGCTGGAAGGGGGCACTGCAATCGCGATTTTTGTGCCATTTTCAATATTGTACCGATCAAAAGGATATGAAGTTATGCTTCGAATTGAACCAAATTTTTTGTGTACGTGTATGGTTATGGCTAGTTGGTACTTCCTGAATTTGAAAAAAAAAATCTGCCTATCATTCTATTGTCCATCGGCTCGTGCAGAGACGGAAATTCGTTTTTACTCCGATTAATTGATTGAAGCAGAAATTTAAGATGAAAATCAAAGTTGGTATGGTATTGAATTAAAATTATTGAATCATTAAAATGAGTAACTTTTTTTTTAAAATATTAAAATGTACGTATGAGATAGAAGAAAGTTTTGGGATTGGCACATCCAACTAGTTTATATCAACATTGTTCTTCATTTTTTATAAATTTATCTTTATACTTTCTTCTATCGTCAATAGAAGAAAGTATTGTAATCGAAATTTTTTTCGACTTCCGGTTTTCGACGGATTTACACGTTTTAGGGGTCAGACATTCCAAATTTTTTGTGTATGTGTATGACTATGGCTAGTTGGTCCTCTCTGAATTTGAAAAAAATCCGTCGGAAGGGGGCGCTGCAATCGCGATTTTTGTGCCATTTTCAATATTGTACCGACCGAAAGTACATGAAGTTATGCATCGAATTGAACCAAATTTTTTGTGTATGTGTATGACTATGGCCTGTTGGTCCTCCCTGAATTTGAAAAAAATCCGCCGGAAGGGGGCGCTGCAATAGCGAATTTTATGCCATATTCAATATTGCACCACATAAAAGTGTATGTAGTTAGTTCCAGAACTGAACTAAATTTTTTGTATATGATTATTTTTTGGTAAGGCAAGTAGGTCCTCCCTGAATTTGAAAAAAAATCTGTCTATCATTCTATTGTCCATCGGCTCGTGCAGAGACGGAAATTCTTTTTTACTCCAATTAATTGACTGAAGCAAAAATTTAAGATAAAATCAAAGTGGTATGGTATTGAATTAAAATTATTAAAAAATTAAAATGAGTAACTATTTTTTTAATATTAAAATGTACGTATGAGATAGAAGAAAGTTTTGGGATTGGCACATCCAACTAATTTCATATTTTTTTTCTTCTATTAATTCGGCCCTTGTACCCAGCTTCCAAGCAGTTTTCATTACTGCTTGGAAGCCAAAGGGTACAAGTGCCGAATGCTTATAAATATTGCTTAGTTACACATTTAAAACAAAATTTAATCGGCTGTTTTTCTAAACAGCTATTGAAATAAGAGTTCAAAGAACATTAAGAAATAAGCAAAAGATTCCTATCTCAATTCATTCAATTACAATTGATGCTTAACTTTGAACTCAATTTACTCGAAATCTAAATTATGTAACTTGTACCCCTTGGCTTCTGAGGTCCTCATATAAGAATGGAAAACCAAAGTTTAGAAATGCACAAACAATGCATGAAAAATCAGCAAACAGCCGTTTCGAATCTACTGCCGAGATTCTTCATCAGTGCAAGGCACAGCGTGCTAGAAAATGCAAAGCTGAGCAAAGCAACAGAGAGGCACAAGCTTATACACCCGTTACGGGAGCTAATGTGCCACAAAGAAAAAAAAAGCTGTAACATTTCTTTTTTGTTGTTGTCTAATTTGTTTGTTTTCTAGTAGATGTTTCTACTTCCCTACCCCATCATTCATCCTTCTTTCTTGTCATTGGTTGTTTTTTGGCGCTTTAGCTCCCATAACGGGTAAAGAAGCCAACGCCTCTGTGTCAATTTCCTCAACTTTTCTTTTTCTGGCCTGTCATGCACTGATGAAGAATCTTAGTAGTAGATTCGAAACGGCTGTTTGCTACTTTTTTTCATGCACTATTTGTGCATTCATAAAGGTTGGTTTTTATTCTTTATATATTTTAGCACGAGGATTTTATTTGCTACTAGCTTCCCCGCCCGGCGTTGTCCGGATCCATAATAAGATTCTTAAATGAACCTGAAATTTGTATTTTAGTTCCGTGCTGAAAGGGAGCAGGGGAGGTGGACAGAATCAGCGTAAGTTACCATGCTCGATTCTTGTTCAGTTGGAAAATAGTGTGCAGTCACAAATTGGCGCTTGTTGCATGTAAAATCTGCCGTAGGTGCAAAATCCTCCAAGTTACCTGTGAATTATACCTCTGGAGGTGCCTTGCCAGGTGAAGGTCTCGTCATCTGATCATGGCTCTAAATTACGAGGCCAACTTGAGTAGCCATTTGCAGTACAAACATCAGGATGTAACGCTAAGCAACCGACAAAACAGATAATGTTCAAATGAGAAACAACAACTGCAGATATGATAATGTGAGAAGCGAAATTATCGGGTTTATTTATTGCCACTACGCGATGATTAGGCGGTCACTCGCCCCTATACCAGGTATCTAACCCGTTAAGCTGAGGTAACTCGGCAGGTAGGGGCCTCGTCATCAGTGAGAAAGAGAGAAAGGTTTTGAACTTTAATTTTTTTAATTAATTGATGAATTCAATTAAATTTCAATTAATTTCCAATATTTGAAATTTTTATTTGTAATCGTCAGATGGAAGAGTAATAATAATTGTATGACTGTAATGCTGAAAAAAAAATTAATTATAAAATTACATCAAATACTACTATATAGATTTTTAAAGAACACACTATCCAGTAAATTTATTTTCACCACTAATCCAGTAAATTTATTTAGAATAAAGCCTGTTTATAATGGAAACTTGTAATACATTGGATTAAAAAAAAAAACAGGTTTCAATTCTCCCCCCTCCCTCCCAACTCCTCAAAAAATACAATTAAGCTTTGTGCAATTTAAAGATCCTGCATAAAAAGGAATTAATCACTGGTCGTTTGTGTTTCGTACTAAACTGGTTTTCTTGTATTTTACTTCGAATGGGGACTCTGCTTTGGAATTATTACCATAATGCGCAGATCTTTGTACGGCGAGGCGAAGTTAGTATCATTTTATGTCTTTAGACAGACTTTTTTTTCATCTAGCGAGAGTTTTTACATGTGAAAGAATTGTTTTTATAGGTAAATCTAAAAAACCCTTAAAATTGAAAAAGAAAATATTTAAATCGATTGGACAATGTAAAATGTAGTTTTGTTTATTATTATTATTCGATTCATTTATGTGTAATTTTTTCTCTAATAATTCAGTTATTTTAAAATCATATATATTATAAAGCAGAAGTTCTGAAACTTCCAAACGGGTGTTTTCAAAAACTACCCGATGGATCTTTTTGCAGATTATATCATTCGATAGGAAATATTTTTGCGGAGGTTTATGATACAAATATACAGGGGTAACTCTGATTTTTCGTACTAAATTTCGTATTTTTCGGTTATTTTTGACGGAAGGGTTGCAACAACTAATTTTTTGGCGATAATTATATTTCAAAAAAGAAATGAAATGCTTTCTCTAATGGAAAATAATATAAACATTTCGAAAAAAAAAAACTGTTAATTCATTGATTTAAAATAAATAATGATAAAAAGAAAAAAATCCGTTTAATGCAAAATAATATTATGAAAGGAAAATATTTATCTTTAACGAAAAAAAAAAAAAAAGAATATTTATAATATTTAAAAAGTAACTCAATGTGAAAGAAAGTTTTGAAGTGACACAATATTTGGCTATTTATTTCTTTCGAGCCAGATTAAAGGAAAACAACATCTCAAAAATTTCTTTGATAAAACATAAGTATTTTTTTTCTTTTTTTTTAAATATTTTTAAATCTAATTTTTCCTGTTATGTGTTCAGAAGAAACTCGCAGAATTATTTTTTTTTTAAAAAAAGGCTCTAATTGTTATTTGTATGTTGTTTGTTCAATTGGGTGTTTCAATCTACTTTTGTCGCCAATCAATGCGATTCTAAACACCAAAAAAAAAAAAAAAAAAAAAAAAAACAAGACGGAGCGATGTTTGCAAGAACTATTTTCTCTCTCTCTCTCTCTTTTAATGAGTGCGAACATTTTTAGAAAAAAAAAATTTACATTTAACTTAAATACATATATATCAGTTAATACCACAAAAATGAATAATATTTAAATTTTAGGGTAAATGTCTTTCCACATACATAGATATTGTAAAATAATTTAACTGCAACTTTAAAAAAAAAAAATGGCACAGATATCTCTTACGCACTACATTGGTGCGATTTGTCTCTACGCCAGTACCATATATACATCTGGGTAATTAACTGACGCCAAAGTGTCATTATTTTGCTTGATATGGCAACCCGGATGTTATTGTCTATTTATTAATAAATTGTCTATTTACAATTTTTTTCTTTTTCTTTCCAATTATATAAATTATTTTAATCTAGGCACATTTGTCATACATGCGCCACATTTGCGCGACTGCAATAAAATGGCGATTTTATGCCTCACTTGGTAACCTGGCTGTTGTTTATTTATAAATAAATTTTTATTTTATTTTCTTTTATTTTTTAAAGGATATAAATAGTTTTGTTTTATAATTATTAACTAAACTTTTTAAAATTTATTGTTATTTTCTATTTAAAACAGAAAATAATTGTAAACCCTATATAACTGGTATTTGAAAACAAAATTTTCTCCGAATCGGCATCAAAAAAAAAAAAAAAAAAGCGCCAATGTGGTGCGTATATGTTATGTATACATTTTTTTCACTATACTACAGTATTTAAACATGCTGTATAAATAACAATTATTGTTTTTTTCCAAACATGTTTAGCACAGATATTATATACACACTGAGGTATCTGACTATCGCCAAAACGGTGTTATTTTGCCTGATATGGTAACCCAGCAATAGTTGTTTCTGTATTAATAAATTGTTTATTTACTTTCAATTTCTTTTTAGAAATTCTATAAATTGTTTTGTGCTACAGTAACTGTTTTTATTTATTAATATTTTCGTTTTAAAATAACGAAAATAAATTTTAAAAATGCACTTTTCTTCGCTATTCTAAAACGAGGATTTTGCCGCATTGGTATTGGAAGGAAATCTTGCAAATCCGGGTTTGTGCCGGAATTTTTTGTGAAATATGATATTTCCAAATGTAAATTGAGTGCTACTTGATTAACACGTCGGCCAGTTTCGCCAAACTATTCAAATTTACATAAATTCATTTTAAATAACGAAAAAACAATAAACATAAATAAGAGATACAAATTAAAAGTCGAATTAAAAAGCCCTTATGACGTAAAAAAATACGTATATCACGTGTAATATCAATTACTATCATACTTACGATCATCGATTACACACATTTATTCCTATAATCTGCTATTAACTTTTTCTCAACAGAATAATCAAGTAGTACCGTACATTGTACAAACTCCAGTTAATATTACAAAACTTGGCCAGTTTCGCCAAACTATTCAAATTTACATAAATTCATTTTAAATAACGAAAGAACAATAAACATAAATAAGAGATACAAATTAAAAGTCGAATTAAAAAGCCCTTATGACGTAAAAAAATACGTATATCACGTGTAATATCAATTACTATCATACTTACGATCATCGATTACTCACATTTATTCCTATAATCTGCTATTAACTTTTTCTCAACAGAATAATCAAGTAGTACCGTACATTGTACAAACTCCAGTTAATATTACAAAAATAGAGCTAAATAACTAAATTTAGGTGCAAATGCACACACCCATGTTGTAAGAAAGAGGCACAAATGTCATATATGCACCACGTTGGGGTGATACATTTCTGGCGCCACTTTAACGGAAACTTCGTTTTAAAATGACAGATACATTTCTATTTTCTATTTTACTTTTCTAGGTATAGAGCATAACATTTTGTATCATTTTAAAATGCAAATGAAAATAAATAAATAGTTCATTAATAAATTAAAAACAAAGCTGGATTACCATAAGAGGCATAAAATGTTCATTTTGTTTCAATCACGCCAACATGATGCGTATATGACATCTGTATCAAAAAATGAATTTCACACATTCAAAAAACATTCACCTTATTTTTCTAAGGAAAACTTTATTTAACTTTATTTATTGTACTGCATTCCAAAAACGGAACACTGTAATAGATTTGTCAAGAGCAGATGTACGTTGCGAAATATATAATATTGATAGAGGATGTATTAAGGTTTCCACAGACACCCATATCCTCAAGTTGAGAGGTTTAGAGTTCAGAAACTATCAAATGAAAATGAATCACTTGAAAATTGTTTACATTCAATGGTCAATCTCTGCGATCATAATGCTCGCTATTTTAGAAGTATGGTGAATAGACAATATTTAAATTGCTCTTTTCATAATTGCCTCATTTATCTATCAAACTCTACAATAAATGGTCAACTGAAATATTTTTTTCTTAAAAGCCCGAATTTTATCGAATGCATAAGCTGATACAACAACATAATATGTTATTATTATTTTAATACATTTTGGCGTGAATGGGCCTTGATTCCATTGTTGTTGTTCTTATTTCTGGCTCAGTTTTGTTTTTTCTAGCTCGCTGAGTTTTGCACTGATGAAGAATCTCGACAGTAGATTCGAAACAGCTATTTGCTAACTTTTAATGCATTTTTGGTGCATTTATAATCGTTGGTTTTCTATTTTTAAATACAATGGCATTTTGTATGATTTTCAGAAATGTGAAAGAGCATTCGAGGTGAAGTTGCTTTAAAAAACACAATCATATTCAATATTTTGTTTGATTCATGTTTTGTTTTGAAAAATAGACCAGCGCAGCGGGCTTAGCCTGCTAGTTAGAAATAATTAGAAAACTTTAAAATTGTAAGAAAAAATATTACAAAATATCTTTTAAATAAATACGTTGAACAATGAGATTTTTAAAATAAAGGATTTTTAAATTGTAATCCAAATTACAAATTAATCTTACTGCGTTTCAAACCAGAGACTTTTCGCATAGAAAACTTAAGCGTTAGCAAATAGTTTTATCAGAGTTTGAAAATTAAGTTTAAAAGAAAATTAAATTAAGTAAATGTTTTCTTCATTTTCTTTCATTGGCGTCGGTTTCAAAAGCTTATCAAAATAGATGGTTTTTATAGTCCGAATTTTCTGAAATTTCAATGGATTGTAACTATAACTAAAACTATAGCTTTTTTTCAAATTTCATTAATAAATATGCATATTTAAGAAGGAAAATGTTTAATCAAAATCGAGTGAAACCGTAAAAATATAATTTTTTTCGAAGTTTTTACATATTTTATTATTTTTTTTCAGTGTTTTTACCCCTCCAAAAGATTAGAAATTTTTGTAGGTGATATAAATCTGGCCTATTGAGATTTTCTTAAGATTGTGTTAAAATAGAGACATTTAGTCATTTTTAAAGGGTAAAAAATATCCTCTCCATGAGTCGTAAGAAGACTTGCATTTGATGGTAACTTTGAAAGAATTAAAATTCATATTTTTAAAAACTAGTTTCACAACCGTTTTGAAAAGAGTTTTAGCTTTAAAAACATATTTTTGGTTTGTCAGTATCTTTAAATTTGCATCGTAGAGGGCTTTGGAATACTCTTTCGGAAAAAAGACCTTTTTTGAAGATTGTCTTTCAAAGGGTTAACTGCAACATTTGAAAAATATATATATATGGCACCATCTGAAACACAGAATAAAAGGGAGAGTCTCTTTATCTGTGATCTGAAACATGAAAATATGATCTTTTGCATTATCTCTTTCAATTTTAATTGTACTGAAGGGTTTGTCCATTTAGAATAAAAAAACAATTAAAAAAAACAGAAATGCAGTCGAAAACTTTTCTTCTTTCGTTTCGCTGTGTTTGTGCGCATGTGCAAGCTTTCTGGTTTTCTAAGCATCAAAGAATTGACTTTTTGATGAGAGTGAATTGTGCTGCATAATTAATATTTCAGAAACTAATCAAAAATGAAAATTCTGAGCTTCAGGTATATCAGGGGAGATATACTAACTTCACAAAATATTTGAACCTAGTACATGCCATTGTTTTCGCTAACCATCCCACACACAGGCAGAGCGATTTGCTCTTTTATTAGTATAGATATTAATGGTTTTAGAATTTTCACATTTTAAAACTTAAACTTTAATAACCTGCCCGTTTTAATAATAGAGGAATAATAAAAGTAACAGATAATGGAAATCTCCATATTTTAAATCCTAAAACTAAAGAATCTGCCCGTTTCAGGGTCAATCCATGAAAAGCTGACAAAATGTCCTGCACGCGATCCTTGTATAAACACCTATACCTGTTGCTTTTAAACCATAAACTGTGCATTAAATTAACAAAAAACTATAGATTTTGATATTAACATGATTTTTGTTATCTGTCTTTGTCCTCAGGCTGATGAACTTTCCTATAATCACAGTCACCACCTCGGAAAAATGTCCTTTATTTTGATACCATCAATATAAATACGCCGGGAACGTTGTGAGAAGGATTATCAAAAAGAGTGCTAAACTTATTAAATTACTTGATGATAATATTAACGAGCATTCCTTTATAAATAACTTACATGTAAACAAAACTTTATTTATATTTAAGTGCTCAGGTATAGACGATCTGAATCAGTACTAAGTTATATATAGTAAGCACGTTCTGCTCACTAGGTCAACTTATTAAAATACTCAACATCTACACTAGTATCTACGCCAGAACTGCCTCACTTTTCCCTCAATAATGCCTGAAAACAAAAGAACCCGGGTCTTTATTTATGCCCCCATGGATCCCTTTTTATCTAAAATTTCCACATTCTTGTAGCGTCCAATATCTTTCTGGATAGTCCGTGGACGTCTTTGCTTGCCTTATCTGAGGCATACATTTTGAATGGATAAAAATTGTAATCGATTGATACAATAAAACTTGTTCATACTGTATGATTTAAGTATAACATCTCAGATCAACTTCAAAATTAAAAAGATGCAACTTTTTGCCACGTACGCAGAAAGAGATACATATGAACTACAATAGATAAATAAACTAATAATATCAAATAGCAATAATCTTAACACGTTCGCTGCCACTCACGCGAAAGCGCGTGATATGGCGCCAACGTTAAGGGGCCACTCACGCTGCAGAGCATGATGTGGGGTGATGTCCAATAGCCAGTCATGCGCTGGCGAGGGAAAATCTTTCACTGATTTTTTGTTATAAAATGTAAATCGGCTTCTGGGAAAAACCCACTTCTACAGTGAGGCATTAACTATCATCACATCTTCATGTAAGCGGCATCGAAAGTGTTAATTAGTTACCTGCTCACAATAAGCTCAAACCTGCTTAAACCTGACCCCTCCCCCCAGACCGTAGTAGAAAATATGCAATTTAGGGATTAATTTTCCCCTAACATAGTATAATATATCTAACACATAAAACATAAAAAAATACTATTCAAATTAAAAGAGTTCATCTGTTTATTTGTATGTTTCTTCAGTTTAAATATTACATATATATCTTAAGATATCCGGTCATTATCTGTTAACATCTCTAATGAACCGTATAATAATATCATTACTAAAAAAATTATACGATATGCTAATATACTGTACAATAAATACAAGATACAGGTACAAATCCACATACACGCAAAAAAAAATGAAATTTTGATGCTTACGCATTAGCGTTTGTTAATTATTTAGGGAATAACGCAGCTGTATTGGCTACTGTCTGTTTTTCCAGCTCTTCCGACGTAGTCTAGAAATTGTATCTGCATTCAAATGTTTTAACTCCTAAAAAATGCTCAGATTCCAGCATTACAAAGCAAGAACCCATCTAGTGAGTTTGAGAGACTTTGGAGTTCTTTCAATGAGAAATTTCATTGGGTTATTATCAGAGATTAGCTCCCTTTGAGACCCACATGTCAATTTTCCAAACATCTGCAACCCCGAAAAGAACACTCTAAAACGCTTTCCTTATGCACTTTTTTTTATGTATTATCTTGTATTTTTAAAAAAGTGTTTAATTTAAAATAGAGCTATCAAGTCTGCAGATCGTAACGATTATCTAGTAGGAATTCCGTTACAAATTCAGTGAGACTGCATGCCACAGAAAAATGTTTGAAAGTTTAGGTATCAATACTGTTTCTTATGATGCAGTCTTAGTTTGATTTCGGGAATTTAAAGCTAACAGTTTCGAAATTGAAGATGAACCATGTTCTAGACGCCCTACTGGAAGTTGATTATGAGCAGTCGAAGTGGATCGTTGGGCAGAAATGTCTCAACACGAAATAATACGTTAAAAATTAATATTAAAAAAAATAGTTCGCGCTCTGAAACGCATAAATCTAGCAATTAATTTGAAAGCAACTCACGAAGTGAAGCGCAAAAGAAAAAACTAATTTTTGGCTCTGATTATAGATAAAAGGTAAGATAACATTCTGGACATAATTATGACCTGCGATGAAAAATTGGTGCACAACAACAATGCAAGTTGTAAATGAGAATGGTCAGCATCTGGGGAATCAGCAAACTCAGTTTCAAGACATGGCGTAATTAAAAAGAAGGTGCTTCACTGCATCTTTTGGGATTGTCACTGAATTCTTCAAAGAGTACATGAAAAGCTAACATACGAGCAACAGTGCAATACAGAACAACCGCTGATCAAAGTTAGTGATGCCGTTTCCGAAAATCGAAGAAACGTGTTCAGAAGAAACGTAGTTCTCTTTCATAATTATAATGTTCGGCCACATATTAATACAGTAAACGACAAGACGCTCTACAATCTGGAGTGGGCTTTGATAAAACATCTACCATGCAGCTTCAAAATGGCACCTTCGGATTTCTGTGAAATCTGCTGCTACATCTTGATAGCACAGTCTCCAATTAAAATGAAAAAGTTATAAATGCGACCGGTTTTTTCTGGATTTGCGCACACCACAATTTTTCGTAAAAAGATTTTAAAAATTGCCAAAACTTGTTCAAATTGTTGGCGGGAGATTGTAGATTTGAACGAAAATTATTATCCTCATTAGCTCAGAAGTTTTCGTACATATTTATCATATTACAAAACAAAATTTTTTTGGCGGAAAACTTTTCCCTCAACGTAATATCTGAAGTCCTCACTATGAAAGTGATTTGGAATCGAGCTGTGTTTTCCATTTTTTCATAAATAAATTATTGAATTGTAATATTATTGACCTACTGAACTATAAGCGATTTTTATCATGTGACAAAAGCGTTTTTAATCCTTCCTTGGGTGCTTGTTCTTTTTTTTCCCGCTTGGAAATCCGGTTCAAAACGCCCAATTTGACAGTATTTTCTGAAAAATCTATTGCGTTTACAAAAAAGGGAGAGAATAAGTGTCATAAGATAGTTTCTGAACAAAACACCTGTTAGTTTCAAGCATTTCCTAACAAAAATAAATTTAAACTTATGTCATAAAGTTGTCCTTTTGGATTTGAGAACAGCCTTGAAGAAAACTTTTCTTACACTGGTGTCTTCTTAAAAGACTCAAATAAAATAAAATATCGAGCTATTATATTGTTACATTCATATATAATTTATTTAGGCAAATCTTATTTTAATTACTATTACAATGGTTACTTATCAATATAATAAGGTTTATTTTATATTATCATAGAAATATTCATTCTTTATATTTTCTATTTAAATTAAATGAAGATATGTTATTTACAAAAGAAATCTAAAATTATAAAATATAAAACATACTTAAATTAGATTTCTGCTGATACGCATGCTACAATATTTACGCTATCAGAAAATATAAAAGGAAATCTTCCAGTGTCCACAAAGGAATATGTCCGTTTTTCAATTTCCGGTAGTGTAAATAATGCAGCATAAGTATTAGAAGAAATTTTATTTATTTAGATCGTTTTATTTTATATGTTTAGATCGCTTTTTTATGTTTTACGATACATAAAAGAATTTAATTTCTGTTTTTCTTTTTCTCGTTTTACGAATTGTTATTATTATTTTGACAGTTTGATTACATTAGTAATTGTCGAATTTAGTTTTAAAATTCAAATAAATTATAAAAAAATTTAAACTTTAAACTTTTGTTATCATTCAGTAACAAACTAAAAAAATTGCATTTTTTGATTAAATAGAATTATTTTAGGACAAATCCTCAAAATAATATATAATTATATATGGTATCTTTAATAAAACTTTAAATTAAGAAAATTAATAATTGAAAAAAAGATAGTTATTTTAATTCAAATTGCTATAACTGTAATTTCTGCAGAAATGTTTTCGCACACATTTTTTCGAAAATGGTCTGTTTACAATAAACCTATAAAAAATATATACGTTATTCATGTAATAGAAGTTTATGTTGATAAAACAGAAAATTACGTTATTCATAATTTCTTTGAATACTCTTCACACATTCGGATCAGGGAATTTGATTTTACCAGAACCCAATTCAATCTACGCCCATTGAATTGACGATAATTCTTATAATTGGGCTTCTAAATTTTGTCTGGTTGAGTTCAAACGCAGTTTTTTGACTCTTTCCGATCTTATTTTGAATAAACCGAATTTTTAAGAGAAAGTCCAGAATGTTTTTTAAATGAAAAGATAAATATAATTTGAATATATATTTGAATAACTACTATGTATTTGTAATGGATGTATATGTGCTTAATTTTGTACAAAGGAGTAAAAAATTATTATTTCTGATATAATTGAACACTTATAAAAAATTTTCATTTAAATATGGATTAATTTTCTTTTAAATACATCGGATTTGGGTTAAAAGCACTGGATTTGATTCGGGTTTTAGGTTTAAAAAAATTGTAGCATTCGCTTTGATGTTAATCAGAAATTACAGGTTCGATTCCTGCATGATTTTGCACCAAATGGTCTGATAAATTTATTAGTTGATTTCACAGATGTTTTTAAAGGGTTTTGCTAAAAGAAGTCGCATAAAACAGTTGTGAAGTACTCATACAAATCTTTTAACTTCTTTGGAACACTTATCAAATATATTAATTACATGTTAAAGTGTTATTAATGTTAATTACCTGTTACTTACGTGTCATTACATATAATTACATGTTCAGTTGTTTCATGTTAATTACATGTTCACTTCATGTTAATGTGTTTCTTACTAAGGTGTGTTGGAGTAATAATGCTAGGGTGGATAATAATGCCAAGTGCTAATATTACGCGTAGTTATGAAGAAGTCCGGAAATAGTACACGGGTTCTGCACGGAAGAGCTATGGGATACCTGAATCACAAACAACCGCTAAAAGTAAATTTGTTCTAGTTGAAGACTTTATCGCTGGCAGAAGTACATAAGACTCAAACTCCAATCTAAAGTCTGCGATGTAAGTTCTGTGATGTGAAGACTTTATCTGCCCCGGGGATGGGGCACATTGATACAAATGACTTTTTTTTGATTTTTTTAAAAATTACATGCAAACAAAATATATAAACCAACGATAGTATATTTTTATGACGAATTACACAAGCTTTTCTGACACCACATGGAAAAATAACTTGAAATTTCGGCTTTCTGGACACCAAAAAAATTCTTAGAAAAAAGCTGTATCAATGTTCCCCAGTTCCCCCTTACACTGTTAAAAATTTAAATTTTTTGCTGCATAGTCACTCCAGCGCTTTTAACTAAAAAGATTACTTTAGTGAATTATGGAGCAATCTCATTGCTCAAAATAGAGATATTCTATAAAAACGGTGGAGTGGCGATGGAGCAAAAGTTTCTAATTTTTAACATTGTATGATGTTATGGACAAATATTTGACTAATTGTATTTGACTTAGTGTAATTTTCGTGCAAATAACTTATACACCCAGAATTTATTCTATATACATTTTTATTGTATACTACACAACATGCTTTATGCTTCCCTTTTAAATTAAAACGCATAATACACGTAAGATATTCACATTTATCTAGAAGTGCATGCTAAAAATGGTGGATTCACCTTTCAAATCTTTTGTATTTAAATGATTCCTTGTCCGTTTGAATTTACTCTTAAAATAAATGTCCCGTTCATGTATAATGTGAAGCTAAATACTCTTAAAACATCTTATAAGCAAAAATAATTAAGTAAATAGAAATATTTTTTACTTAATATTTTTTCTCCTTTTTTTATTAAGGCAGACATTCTCTTTTTTCTGCAAGCCAATTTCCTTTCTTTTCATAATTATTGAATTTCTGGGGTAAATTAATTTTAACTAAGAAATTCATATTTACATTCGACAGCTTTTGCCTGCACAATCCATATTTGCATAAGAATCTAATGGACTACTCAAACAAGTTCCAACATCTTTACTATTTGTTTAAGCTAATTTTTAAAAACTTCTAACATTTTCCAAAATCAACTTGCTTGTTCTCAAAGATCGTAATATCATACTGTTAGTTTAATTTTTCTTGTACTATTTTATGTTTAATTCACTTTATAACCATTAATTCATTTTAATATTTCAAAGAATTTTTTTTTTAGAAAGCGTAAAGTTTTACCACGATTTTGTAATTTAATTTTATGTCAGATTTAAGATGTCTGACTACCTTCGGAGACTTTTTTTTAAAAAAAGGCTATTAAATTACAGTTTAAACTTATTTTTTGGGCGATTGTAAGCCGAAACTGCTAAAAGAAATATGCAGTCTCAACTCAAAATATTTAAATAAAATCTATAATTTCAATTTTTTTGAAAATTTGAGATTAAAATAAACTAAGCGGCGACATAAATAAGGAAAAAAAAATAAGGAAAAAAGGAAAAAAATAAATGAAATTTAAAATCCTGAATAATTAATAAATCAAATAGTTTTTTAAAATAAAGAGAAAATTGAATTAAAAGAACAGTTATGAAAGTTAGATGGGCGAAAACCCTAATAATATAAACCACTAAATTAGCAAAAAGTACAAAATTTAATTAAATTAAAATCATCTTAATAAGAAAATTTAAACTTGAAGTATTCGAAATTGAACTAACAACTATTGAACCCTGTCTACAACGCTTAGGCTTTGCTGTCTACAACGCCTTGCTGAGACTATTTACTTCCAAGCCATGCGATCTACACACAAAACGTTCAAATTAAGACTCTCTTTTAAAATGTAAATCGCTTCTCAAACATGACAAAAAATGACCAAACCGGTCCGGATTATCCGGAGATCCGGATTAACGGGGTCCGAATTAGCGGGGTTCTACTGTATAATAAAACATTAATTACTTTCTAGTGAAATGGGGAATTTATGGTGAAATTTTATTAAATTCAACCCAATTAGAAAAACGCTCTGCCAAAATTCATAGCGATATTTCAATTATTTCTCGAGAAATTGTGTTTTGCGCTGTTAATTAAAATTAATTTTAAATTTACAGTTATGATTTTTTTAAATAGAACTGCGTTTTTCAGTATTTTGCAAATGCTATAGATCTTTCAGGGAATCTTGTCAAAGTGGTCGGTTTGAAGCGAATTTAAACGCAAAAAAAAGATTAACCAAGTAAGGAAGGGTAAAAAATGTATTTGTCACATAATCAAAATCACTTATATCGCATTAAGTAATTTATTTATAGAAAAATGTAAAATTCATTTCAATTTCACATCGATTTTTTAGTCACGATTTTCAATTTTATGTTTCTCCGTTAAAAAAATAAATTTGCATATGTTTCAGAACGTTTTGGGCTTGTTGAGCAAACCGATGAGAACAACCTTAACCCTTTAACGTTCAATGATTTCTCTACGAAACCACAAAATTTCAATTCCGATATGCAACAACGACACCGGAATTTTAATAAAGAAAAATTCATTTTATTATACATGTGAAAAATCACTTTTTTTCTTATTTACAAAAATATTTGTACGCAGTTACCGGTGTCAATCATTTATTTCAATATCTTAGCAATTAAAATGCTCTGAACGTTAAAGGGTTAAGTAACATTGAATTATTGTTAAAATGTGCAAAGTGTTCCAAAATATATAATTGAGACATGATTTATTTTTCTTGTGATAAATACTAAACTGATCTACAGGACAACAAACAAGACAACACTTTCTAAAAACTACAAGCATTTCGATTTAATGAGTTTATTTATATTGTTTTAAATTTACAGATTTTTTTTTTATTATTTATTCACAACAAGAACGTTATGCAACTATCTGAGATTTACTATTTACAGTCCCACGTTTCTTTGAATTTATTAACAATCATAACTAGACGTATAAGGAAAGAACACCAACGATTAGAAATGCGAAAATAATGCAGAAAAGGTAGCAAGCAAAGTACCAAGGCTGAGCAAAACAAAACTGAATTCAGATTTGTTTTTTCAAGCACTTTTAGTCTTCTACTGATGAAGAATCACGATAGCAGATTCGAAATGGCTGTTTGATACAGTTTCATGCATTATTTGTGCATTTCTAATTGTTCATTTTCTATCCTTATACATTTTTGCACAAAGACTTTATTTGCTGGGTTAACATAACTAGACATGATATTAATGTTAATAATGAAACATACGCATGTTTTTCCCCTTCCATATTTCACACTTACTCAATTATTTTGATTTGATCAATTTTTTTTAAAGAATATTCTTCTTTTAAACTTTTTTAATTAACTTTCTAAATTTGCATTACAAAACACAAAAAGGTGAATTACGTATTCAATGTTAAAAAGTGGTTGTGCTACTTCAATTAAATTTTAATTAAATTTATGAAAAATATTTTCTCAGCGAAAAATGTAATATATTTCTCTTTTTAGCATAGAAACTTTTAACGTTACAATTGTAATACATTTTAGCGATTCATAAAGATTTTTTTATTAGTTTTCAAAAAAAAAATATATTTTAACGGAAAAATTAAAAAACATTTAATAGTTAATGTAAAATTTACTAATGAAACATAGAACAAAAAATTATTTCATTTTTGTTTTTAATCCTGTATTTTGAATTTTTAAGAATATTTAAAAGTTTTAGTACAAAATTCTTCTTCTTAGAAATTATAAATTTACAACGTTATGTACGTATTTTTCTTTTCTTTTTTTCTCTTTTTTTTAATTAAGTGTTTGGAAAATTTTACTAAATGATATTTATATTTTTTTAGAATTTTCTTTATATTTAGTTAATAAAATTTGCTCGACATATTTTAAAATTTTTTTTGTAAAAAACAAAAGGTATAATCACTTTTTGGATTTTAAATAAGGCTGAATAAAAAATGAAAAATTTTATGTATAAAGTTAATTATAACGACAAAAGATGCAATTTTAAAAGAAATTTTATTAATTGTTTCATATATACGTGTCAGAAATTTAGTATCTAATTTCCAGAAAAATATTGAACGAGTTTTTAAAGATGTTTAAAAGTATTAATGTATAATTATTCTTCTTTAAAAGTATTAAGTAACATTGTTCTCTATGTATTTTATTTTTCGTGCTTATAAGGTATTGGATTCGGGAAAATTTTCAACTTCCGGTTTTCGGCGGATTTACACGTTTTAGGGGTCAGTGATACAAAAGAAAAAAAACATCCTTTTACAAAATGTCTGTCTGTGAGTCTGTGGCTTTGTGACTCAAATATTCTAGGCGCTCTATCTCCAGAACTAATGCATGGATTTTCAGCAAACTTTAGATTCAATTAGTACTTAATTTAACTTGGTGTTATTTATATTTTGATATAAGCCGCAAAAGACTAGCAAAAGACTAGCAAAAGACCGCAAAAGACTATAAGCCGCAAAAGACTTAGAGCTACCGAGAAAATCGTGAAAAATTCAGCATAACTGAATTTTTCACGATTTTCTCGGTAGCTCTAAGTTAAGAACTTATGCTCGGATTTTCATCGAACTTTAGATTCAATTAGATGTTGAGATAAATTGTTGCAAATTAGGTTTTGATGTAAATCCCTAATAAATGTTCCTAATATGCTGTATTTTGCATGATATAGGAGATTTTAGCGATAATCACGCCTCAAGAACTAATGTGCGAACTTTCATATCATTAGAATCCCGAAAATGAACATATGATGTCATTTAATTTTGGCACTGGGCAAGCTAATTTTGAAGTATTAACAGGTATGAGATAGACAGAAAGGTTTGGGTTTGCCACATCGGGCTTGTTAAATTTGATTTGTAGAAAATTTTAGTAAATCATGTTCATATTTTTTTAATTTTATATTAACATTTATATTAATTTTATATTAACACATATTTTTATATTAATTTTATTATTCGAAAGAACCCTTTTTACCAAAAATTAAAAAATTCATTTTTCCGGATTTTTTTTCCTCCAAATTATAGAATACTAGATGAAACCCTTCTCAACGTCTCGGAACAACATAGAAATATAAACATGCCAAAACAATTTTATAACTTAGAAAATTACAAGTTTCAAAATGTGTCCCGTACTCCTCTACTAACAGTGAGGTATGGGACAGCTGTAAGACACAGTACGATGAGGCACAAATAGTTGGTTATAGATTTAAAGATAGAAAACAAACGATTATAAATGCACAAATAATGTATGAAAAGGTAGCAAAAGCTGTTTCGAATATACTATCAAGATTTTTCATCAGTGCAAAACTCAGCAAGCTAGAAAAAGGCAAAACTGAGCAAAGAGACAGAGAAACGCAGGCTTATATACACACTACGGGAACGATCCCACCAAAAGAAAAGCAACCAATGAGAAGAGACAGCCAGAACAACTGGGTGGACAAGTAGAGACATCTACCGGAGAACAAACAAAAAAAAATTAAAAGGTGAGGAAAAAAAGATATTTTAACTGATATTTTAACAAATAGTTGGGTAATTGCTACATATAACAGCCTAACAAAGCTGATAAATGTTTGATAAATGTATCTGAAATGCAACTAGTGCAAAATACAAACTGCCCGAAATTTAAACACAGCATTTCTCTGCTCAACATAACTTAACCTCTTCAGACCCCAGGGTTTATTTATGTACTTTTTTTAATTTCAATTATGGATTTATATTAACATACTAATAACTAAGAAAGTTTGAAAATCGAAAAGAATTCAAATTTATTCTTTGTGCATAAAATTTGATGATACATAAAAACTCAAAAAGTACACTTTTTTTAGGATCTTTTAGGATTTTTATTTTATTTTACATTTGCATATTAAAAAAAACATTCAAAAACATAACATAAATTATACATTTAATAGTTGACAAAAAAACAGTGCAGAATTCATCTTTTTTACTAATTTAAAAGGTAAAAATACATGTAACTGTATATAAATTACTTAAAAGGTGCATAATAAATCATATAAAAACTTAAAAATACTTTAAATGTATTTTTAAGTTTTTACATGTTTTATTATGCAACTTTTAAGTAATTTATATACAGTTACATGTATTTTTACATTTTAAACATTTAATAGTTGTTGTCTATTACTAATGGATTCTACAAATCATATCTTAATGCACCAGTAAAATTACTAATTTTTTCATTTTTGCACATTTTGCCCATTTTTGCTTCAATCCATTTTTATATAATATGTTGCTTGCTAAAAAGCGCCATAAGAAGCAAATTGCTACATTGCTTAGGCCCCACCAGTGGCCGAGAGGTTCGGACCTCTCAACTGGTAGACGACAGGTGCTGGGTTCGAACCCAATCGCGGCTGTCGGCCTAACCGTTCGGAGTTTTCCGTGGTTTTCTTCGAACCTTGCGTAAATACGGGTTAGGTTCCCTTAGAAAGACCCCCACGGAGGGCACTCCACCTGGTCCTATATCACATTAGCGTAGATAATCGGACGGCAAAAATCAATCAATCAATCAAGCTACATTGTTTAGTTCTGCTATCTGTAACTCTCTATTCACACCAATTTCTTTTTCTCTCTCTTTTTCTAATTATTTATATACGAGAAAATAATGTAAAGATGTTTAGACATTTATCCTGAACAACATCTTGTCTGAAAGAATTGTGTCAAGTTGGCAAAGAAAATGAAACAGTTTTTATTCTTTTTCTTGTAAATTGTACATTAAAATCAAAATTGTTTTTTACAATTTCAGTACAATATATAACATAATACAATTTCTGTATAATTTATATGTTGTTGGGGTTTTTGTTGTTGTTGTTTTCACATAATATTTAAAACGAACAAAATCATTTACACCAATGTCAACATTATCATTTGAGTAATTGGTTTCCTACTTGCAAATTTTACGTGTTCAACGGTAATGCAAAGTAGAGACTGCCTGTCACAATATTAAATTCCAGTATCTTCATCATTGGTAGTTTCTGGAAAATAAAATGTGTTTATGTTATGGCTGTAGCTTGGATTTTAAAATATTTTGTGTTTAATCTTTAAGTTATTTATCTTTAAATTTAATCTTTTTTATCAACATATTTGCATATTATTAATAAATTATACTTATTTTATTCAAAAGAAAGACTAGGATTTGTTATAATTTTCCCCACTACCTTCTTTTCTATTAAACTACTTGTATAAACAACAATGCTGATTTGTTCCAATTGTATATAATGCAGAGTATAATATTTTAAATGGCTAAAATATTTTAGCTACATATTAACAGGCCATTAATATATAAAACGAGTATAATGTAGGGGAGACCGGGGCAATTTTTCCAACTTTTTACAATTTTTTTTAATTAAAAAAATATATATATTTGTCTATTTTAAGATCTACTGGATATCATTGTATTCCGTAGACCTGTTGCTACAAACTGGCACTTTTATTTAAAAAAAATAAACGTAATAATAGAAAATGGTTAAGTCTAATAATATCATGTTAGAAAATGTGCCCCATATGCGGGGCAAATTTTCCAGCCTACTGGAAATGTGCAGTGGCAAATTTTCCAATTACAATTTAAAGGTAAGACACCTTGTCAAGATAATAAATCTTTCTTGTCAATTAATAAGTATTTTTTATTGTAAACTAAATACACAATAACATAAAAATCCATTTTAATGCATTTTAAATTTCATGGCGAAGGTCCATTCTTGGCTGGGATTGAATTAAGTTTTTTCTCGCCTATTTTATCTGATCCCTTTTGAAATTTCCCTGCTTTTAAATGAATCTTTTTTTTTTCAATTTCAATTCTTTTTTAATAGGGGAATTAGTCAGTACAAATGACTTCCTATTTATCTTTCTAATAGGTCCTGTTGCCTTCAGCGCTGCCTTTGCGAAAGACCTAACTTCTTCTAGCATTGGTAAAATTTGTTTGAATGTAGAAGGAATGTATTCTTTATAAGCAATGGAGAAAGTTTGAGTAGAACTTAAAGAACGGCTTCTTTGGAAGTACTCGCCTGCGTTCTTGTAGAAAGACAAGATAATTTCAATTTTTTTTCTTTGGGGGGGGGGGGGAGGGATTGATTATTGAGAGAAGTTCAGAATATTTTCAGAATTGATGGTACTTTCAAGATATAGTGTGGCAGGAAGTGGCATGCCAGAAGTAGGATAATATAAAATCACACTTTATAAATATTTCAGAATTTAAAGGGAGGGGGATTCCCAAATGGTCAAAAACCGCCGCAATATTGACTAATACTAACACGAGTGGAGCAGTTTTAACCTCTGTTAATTTACATTTTGAGGGACCCATACACACTACGATCTCAGTTCTGTAGCTTATAACTACAAAGATATAATTAACAGAAAATGGATTAATTGAATGAATCCATTTAAAAAATTAATATTGTTTTATTTTTTTTTAATTTACCTTGTTTCTTATATTGGTAGTTTTACTAAAATGACTAAATGATCAAACGGGTTTGTAATATATGTGGTTATTTTGCTGATTTTACTACACTATAAATACATTCTTTATACAAATAAACTATCAGGTTTAGAAATGGGCATTTTTTCAACGAAAAAACATGTAGTAAAATATGCCACGTACACTGTAAAAAAAAAATCACAGTAATTAAACAGCAAAAAATGCTGGCAATATGGGTGCCAGTAAATTTTGCAGTATAATTACAGCAATTTCCTTTTTTTAGATTTTACAGCAGTCTTGTATAATTTCAGCATTTTTTGCTGTTAATTTACTAAAACTCGTTTTCCAGATTTTACAGCACTCTTGTAGATTTTCAGCATTTTTTGCTGCTTTTTTACTAAAATTTGTTTTTCAGCGTTTACAGCACTCTTGTAGATTTTCAGCATTTTTTGCTGTTAATTTACTAAAATTTGTTTTTCAGATTTTACTGTACTTTTGTAGATTTTCAGCATTTTTTGCTGTTAATTTACTGAAATGTGTTTTTCAGACATTACTGTACTTTTGTAGATTTTCAGCATTTTTTGCTGTTAATTTACTAAAATGTGTTTTTCAGATTTTACTGTACTTTTGTAGCTTTTCAGCATTTTTTGCTGTTAATTTACTAAAATGTGTTTTTTAGATTTTACTGTACTTTTGTAGATTTTCAGCATTTTTTGCTGCTAATTTACTAAAATTTGTTTTTCAGATTTTACTGTACTTTTGTAGATTTTCAGCATTTTTTGTTGTTAATTTGCTAAAATTTCTTTTTCAGATTTTACTGTACTTTTGTAGATTTTCAGCATTTTTTGTTATTATTTGACTGAAATTTGTTTTTCAGATTTAACTGCTCGTTTCTAGTTATTCAGTATTTTTTGCAGTTAATGTACTCAAATTTTTTTTTACTGCTTTTTCGTTGATTTTCAGTAATTTCTGAGGTCAATTAAGCAAATTTTGTCTTGACTTTATGGCACCTTTTTTTCAATAATTTTGCTGTTTATTTAAGAAATTTTGTTTTTTAAATTTTACTCGCCTATCTTTGGAACTTTTTGCAGCTTATTCAACATAAAATTAGTTTTTTTAGTTACACAATTTTGCATTTTCTCAGTATTTTTTGCTTTTTAAATTTATAATCAGTTGAGAACTTTTGTAGATTCCTTTTTTTTTTGGTTAATTTAATTCCATCATAATGTACATGCTTTTAAATAGATCATTTGTAATTTTTTCAGTAGCTGTAAATTATACCTTAATTTTCATCTAGTAAATTATTGACTTAGGTTGAAAAGTGTATGGAACATTTAAACTTAATTACTTTTAATTATAATTTTGTATTATTTGACATCAAAATTTCAGAAATAAAGAAAAATACCTCCATAAAATAGTGATGTTAAACATGTGACATAATATGCTATACAAAATTTTAATTACTTATGATTAGAGCCCTATTAAAGCATGAGTTAACTGGGATGTGAAATTAGGTTATTTTAACAAAATCTTTTTTAAAGATAGTATACACACTTTAAAGTGCTCTCAGGTTTTTATTTTTTTCACTACAATCATTTTCACAACACTAAGTAAAAGGAAGTTGTAAGAAATACTATACAATGCCTTGTGTCTTTTTGGACTGATGGGCCATTATACTTATTAAAATTTATTTTTAGATTAAAAAAAAATCTTTAAACCAGGTGTATCCTCTAAAAAACTGGTGAATTCTTTTCAAATCCCTTAACAAGCTTTTAATACCAAGTTTAACAGTAGAGTAAAACACTCAAAAATAGAACATTTTGAAAATGATAAAAATAGTTTACTACAAAAGTAGTACAAATACACCTCTTTCTGAAGCAGTATTTCTGTCAAGTACATCACCATTACATTTTTACAAGTTTTGCTAACATGTACATTTTTTTCTTTAACTGCAATACTTAAATATAGACTTAAGTTCATTGTTAAGTTTCTATATGAAGATTAATAAATTTCTGAAATGCAGAGGTGTAAAGTAGATCTGTTTTCATATGCATGTTTTGAAATTAAATAGTTACATAATTTTTGGTCTTATGTAAATAAAATTAATTTGAAAGAATAACAAAGATCTTTTTACAGAATAAAGTGTTAAATTAAAAAATATATATATCACATAGAAATCGAGGAAATATATTCCATCATTCATAATTTATCCAAAAGATACAAGTAATCCAGGGATTTATGAAGCTTTTGCCTGTGAGTTTTAATAACGAAATTGTATCAGAGGCTGCCAATAAATTATGTCATGCCTGGTAGGGGGTTTGAGAAACTGTGACAAAGGGGTGGTAGGGGGGGTAAGAAAGAAATGCAACATCACACATTTTGGTTAAAATAAAAGCATGTAAGACCAATAGATTAAATTTTCAAGTTATTTTAAAAGTATTTTGTGTTTATAAAGTAAAGATAAGATTTAAAGCCAAATATATTAAATTATATTTTGAACTGCAAGTTACTAATCTTTCCTATTGTTCTTTCATATTAATATTTCATTGCTGTTTTTGGTTATAAACTTTAACCTTATTGCATATAAAATAAGTATACAAATTTTTGCTATTATGCTCACAAATATCATTAAAACAGATAGTTGAAGATTAAAAATATAGTGTGAAATACATTCTATAAGGTAGTGCTTTGATTCTGAACGTCAAGTATATGTTTATGTAACATAGCATGACATGTAACAAGTGGGAGATGGAGGGAGAGTAAGGTGAAGTTTGACAGTTTGTGGCAAAAGAGGAGGGGGGAGATAAAAAATATTAAAGAAATGTGTGGCATCTTTTATGGATGATCAAAATTTAAAATTAAACTCCACCTAATCTGAAATATTAAGCAGTGTATGTGTGTGATGGAGGGAGGATAAAGAAATTGTACGTCTGTTTTTGCAAACATACCTTCATACAATGTGAGACCTTGATAGTAAAACAGTTATGGATTTAATTATAAACTCTGTTTTCATTAAAACCCCATCATTGAATATTTTTTTCTAGAAAAGCTTGATTTTCTTGATCAAATTTTAACAAAAGTAGCATTTTTCCTTTCTTAACGCATTTTTAGATTGTCTTTGCTGATAAAAAATGAAAATTTATTAATTCTTTCTAAAGCACTTCCTATTTGAGTTCCATTAGTACTTCAAGATATGTAATATTGGTTGTTTACAGGACTCAAAATGTAATGGAGGATATCAGAACAATATTCCAGTTCATGAAATCATGAAATCTTATTGTGGTTTCAACTTAGCATTATTTACAATCAGGAATGCATTTTTAAAATTGCTTTTGTATGGTTAGATATAAGTTTCTCCATACATATACTAATTGTTAATTCAAACCAGAAATATAAATTATGATAAATGAACTTTCAAGTAATCTAAAAAAATTTTCGAAGCATTGATACTAAATTCTACCTTGACCATCAGCATTTGTTTGCTGATTGGAAAAGGTCAGAAATGTCTGTTTCTACTTAAAGTAAATTTACCGTATCTACATTAAAGTGTATCTAAACAGGGATCATGGAAGCACAATTATATATAAAATTCTTTTCTTGCAATTGAACAAGTTTCATTAGAAATAAGTCTGAAAGATAATTTAGATTTAAAAGAGGAAAAAACAAAACATGAAAATTGCAATTAAAAAAAGTTTAATTTTAACAACAAATACAAGCCACAAGTTATGATCTACAACCATTCGTAATCCGATAATTTATTTAACAATGATGATACTTGTGGCATTATGCCATATTTTAGGCTGTTCTTTCGCTGTTTATTTCCCCTATTTGGATTTATGTTCAACAAGCACCTGGAAATAAAAAAAAAAATAAAAAAAAGTAAGACTTTTAAAAACACACATTGCATATACATATTCCCAGCAGTATACCATTTTGGTGAATTGAATTTAGAAGGAATTAAGGGGTAGTATAATTATATAGGGTAGATGTGTTAGTAATAGTCTGCTTTCCAGTAATCAACTGCTTAGCAATGTTTGGTTGGTGTTTAAAAATAATAATAGTTAAACTTTTATTATTTTTTTTCTTAACCTCCCTTGCATGCTTTATAATTTGGATTATTTTTTTTAACATTTTTCGTCAAAGGAATTAGGAAGCAGAATAAAATTTCAGGGACATGCGAAGAGAAAATTGCACCCTGGTCAAAGACCGAATTTGGTGCCCCCGTCTCCCAACTTTTTCTTATGACAGGCCAAAAGTTATGATGGTAGTATAAATTTGGCATCCCCTAAATTTTCATGCACAGAGCAAACGTCCCCTTCCTCCCCCCATTCGCAAGCCACTGTAAAGTTTCACTGTTTTTCATTGAAAACCTATATGAAAAAGCTAAGAGCTGACTTTACTTATTTAATATTGTTTGTTTTCCTGTAAAAATGTAACGTTTTTGATTGAATAGTAATATAAAACTTTGGATTTCAACTATTGTTTTTTTTTTAATTACATGAAACAGTAAAAGACAAAAAAAGAAAAAAGAAAAAAAAGGAGGGGCTTAAGATCAGTATAAACCAGAGAAATATATTTGTATGGATTTTTTAAGTTTAGCTGAAAAATTTGCAATCCATAATTATTCCAATATTAACGTCTTCATTATTAAGAAACCAGGTCATATTGAAGTCTACCTCAACTAAATATCTTTAAAATTTATTTAAAAAAAAACACATACAAAAGTGCAGTGTAACAATTTAAATTCTTTGTAGAAAATCAACTTCGGCCAATAAAGGTTAATTTTTTATTAAAGAAAAAGGCCATTTAAGACTAACAAAAGCCACCAGCATAGCATTGCTTTTTTAAATTTTATCAGGCTTTTTTACAACTCTTAAAATAAGTTACTTTCATACTTAGAATTTTTAACACAATTGTTGTTAATTGTAGGTGAGCTGTGATTACACCTTTCCTTTTTAACAAAATAACTCTTTATTAAACATATAAAAAACTCAATTGTATAAATAACAGAACATGTTGTAAATAAAACATATTCAATATTATATTAGATGACCGATCCATGGACTTTAACAACGCGACGTTTCATCGACGAATTCTTACAGCAAGTGTTTGAAAAGCTCAACAGAGTTCTCCAGCCAATCTGCATTCTCGCCAAAACATGCCACACAGGACCGGAGGACGCCAATGTCCCATTCCACTCACTATCCGCTAAAACTTTGAAATGTTTTTGTCCCGTTCCATTCACTCTCCGCTACAACCATGAACTGAATTATGAATCAGTTTCCATTTTTCAGATCAGGAAAATAAACGTCGCTACACAATCATACATTGTCCAAAAAGGGGGGGAAATCCAATAAGCTCTTTTTCTTGCGCCTTATTGATAAAATGGGCATTTTTTCGCGATCTTTAAGAAAAATCCGCATATCTTTGCAGATGTAAACAATGAAACTTTCAATTCATATGTAGAACCAAAATCAGATTTTTTTTTTTTTTTTTTTTTTTTTTTTTTTTTTTTTTTTTTACCTTATATCATTCTACATGTATTTCATTAAATAATTCAAGGAATGTGTATATTTTTTGTTATGCTTATTTTATTTTACATTATTTATTTTATCTTTATATTACAAATAATTTAATTAGTTTTAAAATTATCTCAGTTTTGATCATTTTAGTTTATTATTTTACTATATTGAAAGCATTTCTTATAATGAATTTACAGAAAAATTACCAGAAATCAACAAAATTCTAAACTCCATATAACCTCTGGTCCAAAGATGTGCGAATTTGGAGGAGTCTACTGTATTATAATAAATTCCATAAGCCAAAATGTACTAGAACAAACCAAAACAATATTATGGCTTGTGAAATGATGACAAAAATTGTTCCGTTTCATGAAGTTAAACTAAATGTTGGTCTCGTATGTGCGGTTATTATAATTATTAGTTTTATACCTGCAGCTTATTATAATCTCAAACTTTTTAATTAGAATCTTGAATGCATTTTAAATTTTTGTGCAGTAAGATAAATTTGTGTACAGTTTCAGAAAAAAAAATAGTAAACAATTACTTTGAAAGTCAGTTACTTTGTCAGATAAGTAGGCAAAATTTTTTAAGACAGAAAGTAATGCATTTATTTACGTTTTAAACTGAAATTATGCTTATTTATATGAAATTATGCTATAATTTAATCATGAACATCTGTTATATGTGCTATACATTGGAATGTAAACATTGAAATTTGCGATTAACGCATTACTTCCCAAAAAATCATGTTAAATCAAAGTACAACATTTTCAGACATAAATTAAAACATGTATGATAACAAAACCAAATTATTTAATTGGATGAATAAAAAAAGACAAACGGTAAAAAGAATCAAAATAAATGAAATGGAAGTTAAGTTCTCACACAGTAAATCCAAATGGTTAGTGACTGACTGTTCGATATTTTGTATCTTCCTTGAGAAAAATGATAATGCTGATGTCTAGGCATCCCAAATTGTTAGGAAGTCTTTCTCAACCAAGCTGCAACAGTTGTTTCCAATATACATTTTGAATATAAATTTTCATTCAGTTATAGCTGGTTAACTTTATAAATTTCTTTTGATGAAATTAAAAATTTTCAAGTAGTTTAATTTCTCAGATCTTCCTACAGATGGATATTCATGCTGATACTGACTGCTTTTGATTTGAAAAAAAAAATGTTTAACATGAAAAAATGTTAGAAAAGCATGATTCAGAAAATGGATGTAAGCTGATGGGATGAAAATCTGAGACAGTTTGGAGAAATAACAAGATTTGTTGGCACTTGCACCTTTTTATAGGAGTTTTGTGAATATTTTTGTTTGCCAAGGAAAAAAATGTAAAAACAGAAAGTGGTTGGTTTTTTATTTTGCTTCTTAAATTTTGAATAAAAATTGACATTTAAAGGAAAATACGATAGTTTAAAGGGTTAATACAATAATTTAAAAGAAAGAAAGATTTGTGAACTTGAATGTTTGACGGAAAAAATATATATGTATTTCTAGTCGGTATAGTTTATGCTAAAATTACTTAATTCAGATTTTAATTTAATAAAATAGAAAATATATATTATATCCATTTTAAAAACAAACTTCGAGTAAGATTTTCGATTTGTCAGCAGAAGAGCTAAATTAAAATTTTTATACTAAAATAAATAAATAAAACTTTTATGCTAAGCAGTAAACAGCTAGACAAAAATTGTAACTCTTTAAATTTTATATATAGAAGATTTTAAAATTACAATTAATAAACAAATAAAGAAATGCGTATGAATAAACAAATTAAAACTAACACTTACCTTTATTATATAGCCCTCCAAGCGTTTTGCAAAAGATTAAAAATGTAACTCAACATTTTATTTTAAATGTTAAGAAAATATGATTCTTTCAACATTATAAAAACACTTTATTGTAAGCATGAATGTAATCCTCCAAAGTATGAATCATTCTTCGATGTATTGAAAATTCATTAAATCTATAGAATTATAGTTTTTTAAATATTGCTTATATTGCAGTGAAAACTGGAGCTTAGTATACGGAATATTACGTTCCAAACGCTTAGAGAGATAGTCAGAGTTGAAATTTGTTCCAGACAACAGAAGTGAACAGAACGAAAACCACGATCAACTGAAACTGATCTCAGAGCTAATGAAGTAATTTTTTTTTTTTTTTTTCATGCAAACGAAAAAGATTTCGGATTATTCTATTTTTTAACAGAGGAGGGGAGAAGGGGAGAAAGAATCGCCTCGTCTGATTTCACAATATGATCATGACCATGTGATACATCTAAGGCGGCTTCGGATATATTTTCTGGAACTTTCCGCGACAAAACTTATCTTGGGTTGCTTTTGTCAGCGACAATTTTCCATGGTTTCTCCTGAGTTCTTTTGATCTTTCTCGCCAAGGTTACGCTATTCTCTTTTAGTGTCACTTTATTCTCCAGAAAATGATCTATGCTTTTATTTTATCTTACCGCCTTGGGAACAAGGAGTTAGACTCATTTTCGAGTGTAAAAATCTTTTACATAGGAATCCACTATACTTGAAGATTTTTGTATAAATCTTACAAATCTCCGTAGAAAGCAGAAGGGGGGGGGGGGGGGGGTAGATTAATGATTAGATTTAATGAAATTTTTAAGACATATTCTCGTATCTTTTGCTAAAATCGTGGGTGTATTTCACGACTCCTTTCGTAGATGGCGCTTACAAAAAAAAAAAAAAAAAAAAAAAAAAAAAACAGCAAAAAGGACTGTGAATTGTATTTTTTCCTTTTCTAGAAAGAAAAACAGTCTTTTCCACTGTTATATTCACCGTTATTTTTTACTGTGTAGTGTGTGATTGATGAAATGTTTAGAATGATACATAATAAGAAAAACGCACTGTTCGGTTCTTCTCTTTCTCTCCTACTCTATTCTATACTCTATTCGGAAATGAAATTTTTTTTTACAAATAACGGTTATCCATTCGCTTAAAAAAGAATAGCAAATTAACCTTTCACTGCACAATTATTTCTATTCTTGTCAGAAAAATTATTCGAAGTCTATATAAGGTGGTCTGGTGTAATAACACCAGGCGTAGTAATAACGCCAAGTGCTAATATTTTGCATAATTATGAAATAATCTGGTAAATGACACCCATGTGCTCTGCGCAGAAGGGTTTTGAGTGATATAAATCGCAAAAAACAGCTTCAAGTTCATTTGTTTCATTTTTAGGTCTTATTGTTTTTACAAGCAACTAAAATTAACGCTTGATCTAAAATTTGCGAGATAAGTTTTGTGATGTGAAGACTATTTTTTTTTTATCCGGGAATACTTTGTTAATTACATAAATTTGTAGTACATTTCATGGACTTTCAAAATGTTGTTGAAGATTTTGGATATCTTCTCGAGATATTTTGTAATTTAAAAGGTACAGCGCAATAACTATAACGGGGTAATAACGCCAATCCTTGGCATTAATACCCTGGTTGATTCCCTACAGTGGCCGAGCTACATCCTTAATACTGATTCAAATAAACACAGTTAAAACTGTGCAATGTTTCTAATAATTCTATTTAAGCGGTCCTTTTTAAGCAAAAAGAAGCTCACGGTCTGATATTCTTTTGCCGCATCCTCCCCCCCACACCACACCTTTTTTTTCTTACACTTTCACAAAAAATGAACATTTTCAATAGCTTAGAATGCAATTAGTCAATTTCTAAGTTTGTAGAGTTTGTATTTTTAGAACTGGGCAATCTACATGCAATTATTCCATCTTATTTCATAGTTTTGTTTGTATGGCGTTATTACCCATATAGGTGGGTAATAACGCCAAATAGCATTGGTCAAGAAATCACGCCATTACATTTTCTGAATACATATCTGTTAAATTATTTTTTTTATATAGATAATCAATGAGTTGCTGTATCAAATCATATATTTCTTTGAAAAATACAATCTAAAACTGAGCCGTGAAAATTGGTAGAACCTTAACGTGGCGTTATTACTCCAAGGTACCTTATATGTCTAATAAGTGAAAAAATATCTTAAAAATTCAAATTTAAAATTTTTAGCTAAAATTTGATATTTTATGGCGTGTAATTTATCTACAGAATTAGGGTATATGAATGTTGTATTGCTATATTTTGTTATTAAATGAGCTTAAATTGATCAATTTTATCTGTTTAACACTCTGCGACTTCCTTTATGTTAATATTTTTAAATATTCGGTAATTGTAATAAAAATAAATTTTCTCTTAATTGCTTGATCGATTTTTGTTATTATTATTTTTTTAAGAACAAATTCGATTTTTTGTCAGGTATAGCCATCTGGCACTAACAAAATATGTCTTATTTTATTTTATGGATTATTTTTGATCAGTTACAAAGATTATATTGGCCAAATTTATGGCACATAATGTGAATTACAGTGTTTTCAGGATGCCATTATGTGCCAGATGTTTTTATGTGCCAGATGTGGCACACCGTGTAGTGAAGGGTTAACCCCTTTACGCGCAGTGTTGCCGGGTCGGCAACACATAAAGCTCCTCCTGTTTGGAGACACAAAAACTCAGTGAATATTTCAAAAACTACTCCAATGGCTACTTTAAATCTTTCTTATGAGTTCTAGATGGCAGCACCACAGAGATCAAACTCTACTGTTCTTAAATAATAGGTAAAATGTTTTACTGTAATACGCGCTTCACAGCAATGCTCTTCTCACTGCGCTTATCAATGCTTTACTTATGGGAGGTTACCACTTCGGCAACAGCTGTATAATTAAAATGGTTAATGCAATCTTTACAAAACAATACCTGTGTACGTAGGCCTAAATAGATTGCCTGATTTTTTTTTTTTTAATTTAAATTCCAACTTTAAAGAGTAGTGCGCCGGAAAGGGTTAACTTGCCTGTTTCTTAACATAATAATAAAATGATTTAGAAAATATTTTCGGAATAAACACAATTGTTTAATATGTGCTTTTAACAAACAATGAAATTGAAGTAATATTTTCTTCCTCAAATAGTGTATATTTTTCACATAAGTACAATTGAGTGCGGTTCATGAGTACATTACAAAGAAATATGCAATTTGATTTTTCATATTAAACTGTGTTTTAAATTGTTATTGCATATGAAACATTTTATTGCGTCTCTTTAAACTCATTTTTCATTAAAATTTCAAAAATTTTTAAAAAGCTAAAAACAAAAAAATGTTTGTCTAATAAACGAAAAGCAATTTCTACTTTTGAATGCTTCAAGTAAGCAAATATTTATTTTTTGCATGCGGAAACAAAACTGAATAAGCAGATCCTATAAATACTAGATCTCATTTGATATCATGCTTCCCTTTATTGAAAAATGTTTTTAATCTCTTGAGACTTTAGAGAGCAGATATTAAAGTTCAGATAATTAAAAAGTTTACAAATAAATAACAAGAAAAACTCGTTTTTCATAAAATTTGAATGATCACAAAAAACATTTTTGGAACAAATATTATCGTTTATTTTATATTTCATGCAAACTAATTAAAATATATACTTATATCATCTGAAGTATTTTTTTATTATACGATGTCAGAGTAATTTTAAGACTGCAGATTTAAAAAGTTTAAATAATAGAGAAAATCACATATAAATTTCTTTAGCGCTGTTTAGGTTATTTCACAGCATTTTTTATGTCTTAAATTTAGTATATATTCTTAATTTAAAGTTTCATCCATATATATATATATATATATATATATATATATATATATATATATATATATATATATATATATATATATATATATATATATATATAGGGAAGACTAAGGAATCCCCTTTTTACAAAATGATTTTTTTTTTTCAAATATCGAACCTGGAATAAAGTTTAATGTTAAATGTTAATGTTGTTTAATCTTATTCGTTATAAAATTAATCACGTAAATTAAATTGCCATGTAAGTGTAATATATAAGAAACTTGCAGCATGAATAATTTTTAACAAGAGAAAATAATAGATCAACGCTTCCGAAATATACACTGTTAAAAATTTAAAGCTTTTGCTGCATCGTCACTCCACCGCTTTTATAGAATATCATTATTTTTACCAATGACAACACGCCACAATAAAGTGAAGTAATCTTTTTCTATAAAAGTGGTAGAGTGACGATGGAGCAAAAGTTTCGAATTTTTAACAGTGTAGGAGGCTTGGCACGCATTATTTTATATATACAGGGTGTCCGAAAAGTCTGGAAACGGCCGAATAACTCGAGAAATACATATGAGATTGAAAAACGTAAATGTACGTGTTAAATATTTTTAAATAAGCTACTCAGTGATACTAAATTTGACCTTCGCAACCGACCCCCTGGGGGTCAGAGGGGGTCCATCTTTGAAATCTTAAATTATAACCCCCATCTTTTATTGCAGATTCGGATTCTACGGACAAAAATACGTAACTTTTGTATTTAATGTTTATTTCAAATCCTCGTTTATCACGGTGTAATCGAGCATATTGAATCGATACATATTTCAGCTTTTTCAACGGGATTTTCCCTAATCGAAACTGATTGGGCAGAATTTTTGACGTCAAATTCCTCGTCTTTTGTAGGAATAGCGTTTCCTGAAAATCACCCGTGGCGATTATTTCAATAGTGCTACACTGTTAAAAATTGGACCCACTCCACAGCTATTATAGAATATCTCTTTTGTGACCAATGAGAATGCTCCATAACACAGTAAAGTAATCGTTTTCTATAAAAGCGGTGGAGTGACGATGCAGCAAAAGGCTCAATTTTTTTACGGTGTACTTTACTGTGTTATGGAACATTCTCATTGGTCATGAAAGAGATATTCTATAAAAGCTGTGGAGTGACGCTACAGCAAATGGGTCAAATTTTTAACTGTGTAGAACAATCGAAATAATCGGCACGGGTGATTTTCAGGAAACACTATTCTTGCAAAAGACGAGGAATTTGATGTCATAAATTCTCCCCAAATAGTTTCGATTAGGGAAAATCCCGTTGGAAAAGCCGAAATACGTATCGATTTAATATGCTAAATTACACCGTGATAAACGAGGATTCGAAATAAACATCAAATGCAAAAGTTACGTATTTTTGTCCGTAGAATCCGAATCTTCAATAAAAAATGGGGGTTATAATTTAAGATTTCAAAGTTGGACCCCCTCTGATCCCCAGGGGGTCGGGTACGAAGGTCAAATTTGGTATCACTGAGTAGCTTATTTAAAAATATTTAACACGTGTGTTTACGTTTTTCAATCTCATATGTATTTCTCGAGTTATTCGACCGTTTCCAGACTTTTCGGACACCCTGTATATATATATATATATATATATATATCTGTATCTATATATATATATATTGAAATATTTGTTAATGGAAATAAAATCCGTTTATATATATATATATATATATATATATATATATACATATATATTGAAATATTTGTTAATGGAAATAAAATCCGTTTAGAAAAATGCAGAATAACTTTATGCTATAGAGCAGCGGTTCCCAAACTTACTAGTACACGACCCACCTTTCAGTAAATAAAAAATAAAAATCGCGACCCACCCAAGATAAAGTTGTATATCCGTATAGCAATTTTTGTACAATCTCTATACTCTTGGTTATCCCATCCTACGAAAAACGCAAATTTTCGTACGGAAGGTACATTATCAACAAAAACAAGCAAAGGTGCCAACTTTTAAAAAATATTGGGTGGGATCAATTAATAATGGATGGTTGGAGATATCAAATTATTGGGTGGGCTCGCGCCCCATGGGCCCGTATAAGTTGGCGCCACTGAAAACAAGAATCGGTAATCTCAATGTACGTAAGTGAATAGAAATTAAGACAATTCAGAAACTACAAAGAAGTAAAAAATACGTTTAATTATTATGAAAACATAACTTTATAATCAATGAGATTTCTGGTACTGGTGTTTATCAGTGTGGTAACATATATTAACCCGCAGTTTGGCTCGATACTTGTCTTTCAAAAACAGCAAAGTAGAAAAAGCATTTTCTCATAAGCACGAGATGTTGAATTACGTCAAAGACCTCTAAGCTGATTTACATATTTTTGGTTATTCTGTTCGTATGTCAATCTAGAAAGAAATTAAGGATTTTCCCTTGAAATATTATTTTCTATTGAAATTGTCATATCTTTTTAAACAAATGAAATAAAACATATACTTTGATGACAAACCTCGATTGTTCCGCGGCCCACCAAAACTACTGCCGCGGACCACCAGTGGGTCGCAACCTATCGATTGGGAACCGCTGCTATAGGGTATCTTTATTATTAAAAATTATTTGTAGAAATTGATGTGTAAACAAGCCTGCTTAGGCGGAATTCAAGCACTGCAAAAAGATTCCATTTTAAAAGCTAATTTTTTGTGACACTGTAGCAGGAAAGTCTGCACTAGTTACCACATACTTTGGCTTCATCTCACTGTGTTCATCTTGTTTAAATTTTCCTACATACTTTCTTAAAGCGTTTTAAGCATTGTGTTATTTTCCAGAGACACTTAAAATTTATAAGAACCGCTTATTTCATTTTTCTAGTCTTTTTTTCATGCCTTCTATTTACCCACAATTGGTACTATTTAGATGAAATAAAAGTTCCTATCAATATTCCCATTTGTATTTTATTAAATTTTCTCTTTCTACTACAGCATTTTTTTTTTTTTTTTTTTTTTTTTTTTTTTTACTTTTTTCTTTTTATCACTCCATTCTATTGTAGCTTTATAGAACAAATTTATGTTATTTCAGAAATGTAACTATTAATTCTTCATTGAGTACAGTGTGTAATAAAAAAAAATTTCTCAAAACATTTAATTAAAGAAGCTTTGACCATAGTCAACCATCTCTCAGATTTATTGAGTCAAGCCTCCCCCCATACCATTAAAGAATAGCACATACTTTTTAAAGAATGGTACTTGATACTTACTCAACAAAAATTGAGTTTAGCTAAAGCCAAAAACACAGAAAGGATTATACGATATATATTTCTCTGTTGTCAGTTTACCTCTATATCTCGGTGGAATCACAAACAAAATTACTCGCATTAATTGGAAAACTGAAAAATGTTTTGCTGAAATGTGGCATTGAGTTTGCAATTTACCATACTTAAAGTTTATTATTTCTATGCAAAGTACTGTTGGCCAATCATCAATTTTTTCTATAAATTATAGTCGAAATCTCATAGTAATTTACCGCTCTGTCTGAAACATTCACATAATTAGGAGACATTTAGTATGTACTTAATTTTATAAGTTTCTGTACACTGTAAAAAAAAAAAAAAAAATTCAAGAGGTTACTAAAAATTTTCCACAGAATTTTTTAGTAACCATTACAAACTTTTTTTTTGCAAGTGAAACAAGCATTTCTTTTGTAAACTGAACAAAAGAATTTTTTGTATAACTAACTTAAAAATTTTTAGTATGAGCCACCAAGCAAACTTTAGTAATAGCTCCAAAATTATTTTTAATAACCATTACGTGCGCCCGAAGGGCAGGAGGTTCCTTCGAGCTGCATCCAGACTTCTGAAGCGGAAGATTTTCGGCAAAACTGCAATAGATGGCAACACCAAACATTGCTAACTGCTCCGACAGGATTTTCATAATCCCTTTACTAACGAGCACACTACATACATTTGAGGCGTATTTGGCGGCGGCCAGTATCGAACCCGGGACCTTTTAGTCTGGAGTCCGTTACTATAACTACCATGCTATCAAGGCCACATCAAGTGAATTTTAATAATAGTTATTAAAAATATAAAACTATTAACTCTCTTTGTTGCTAACTTTTTTCTAGTAATTCTTACAGATTTTCTTGTAACCGACTAAGATTACTAAAAATTTTTTAGTAATTACAAGGATCACTAAAGTTTTTTTAGTAGATCGACCCTTTTTTTTTTACAGTGTAGCATATAGTTGAATTCGTATTTTCTAAGCAATGACGAAAATTATGTTATTCTGGAACACATTGAAAAAAAAACGGATACATTAAAGGGTTAAAGGAAGGTTTTATACCGAATTTTGCTAACATTTTTTTTTCTTTTAATTTGACTGCTTTTTTTTTTTTTTTTTTTTTTTAATTTTGAAAACAACAATACAACGATTTCTCCCTCTTCGGTGAATAACAAAGAAATTTAAAAGTATTCTAATAAATGTATTTAACAATGTATGATGTATAATTCACTAATACACATGTTAAAATATAAAGTTAAAAAGCAAACTGTGTTTACGGTATTTTTTTATTAATTTTATTTATTTATTTATTATTTTTTGAGTTGAGAAAAAGAACTCCTTACGTGTTTACTTCAATAAACTCTTTGTTTTACTACATTTCTTGATCTCTTTGGCCTACGACGATCAAATTCAGCAAATTGATTGCTGCTACGATTAGCATAATTCACGTAACAAAAATATTGAGTCTTTTCGGAATAATTAAATGTTATAAGTACCCCACTGAATTGTTAAAAGTTTTCTTTCTAACCAATCTACTCAGTTGCTTACAAAATTTGTAATGTGCGAGGTTTTGAGAAATTGAGTTTCTTTCATGTAGCCTATACAATGAACTAATAGTTGAATCAAAACCTTATGACACAGTTACTCAATTTTAACCCACAGGTAAGCAAAAGAAAACGTTATGGTTCTAAGCCTAATTATAAATTAAAGTCCAGATTTCAGGACAAAGTTTTACATTTACACCAAGAATTTCCTCTCAGAAAAATCACAGAGTACGGAACAGAGAATGAACTTTCATATACTGTAATGGCAACTTGTTTAACATGGGATTACGCATAGACAGTAGCGATACAAGCGGATGACTCTGAAACTACGATCATAACATAAGAGAGGTTGCTAATTCGGCGAAACATCGCTTCCTTGGCGACAAATGATATAGAAAAAAAGAAAAAAAAATACAGCGGCGGCTTGCTGCTTCTTGTTTTGAAATTTATGAAAGAATTATTTTAATATGAAATAACTTTGACGTATTCGTCTTGCAAACAATGCATGTGTCTCTTCTTAACATAACGACCTAATAATTTAAACTTCAAAATTCAAGAACAATAACAGTAATCATTCCGAATCAATATAAGCGCGGAAATCTAAGATCAAATAGCATAAGCACGTGTGCAAAGATAATCAAATCAGCATTCAACAAGAAGTGCCAAGCCAGAATATGGTTACAGTTAAACAGAAATCACGAGGATAAAAATCGCCAACGCAATGGTTTAGTTTTTAAGTGATCCACTGAGGGCGTTCTTTTCAAGCCGAGTTGAGGCTCTGTCTGTACTCTGTGAGAAACATAATACATTCCCAAGAATTCTTGACCGTTAGCACACATTATGCAAGTTTCTAATTTGGGTCTTTTTATGGAAATTTGTACATTTACACATCCTGCTCAATTTTTTGCAGACTCTTCCCTTTAGTTATTAAATATCATTACATGTTTTTATCTAGAAATAATGAGATAAAAATAACACATATTTAAGAGCCATCTATCTGAATTCATAAGGATTAATTAAATAGCAAAAATTATTATTTTATTTCGCATTTACGAGTAATATTATCTTGAAGCATATTTCACCTTTTTAATTAAAGCAGAATCAACCTTTTGATGATGAATGTTGCATGATCATTTATTTAAACTAGTCATTGGGGGCCACCGTAATACTTACCCATCATGGATATGAATATGAAAATAAAATATGTGAAACTATTTATACAATGTATTGCAATTCATAAACAAAATTTAAATATTGTTAATATACATAGTAATGCTATATTAAAGTACTGCTGATGTACCAATTTCGACAATTTATATAAAACGCCAAACTATTCAAGTAGTACCGAACTGCGTAAAAGAAACATCCTTATAACTCCAAAAATAATAATTCTATTAACTAACAATTAACTGCCTCGGATTAAGCGTCTCATTACCAATTAAAATATACTTTTGATTTGAAATTTGAATGGAATACAGGGTCATGAAAAATCGAAGAATGTGGAAAACAAGATTACAAATATCTCGGCAACTAATAATCCGATCGACTTTGTTCTATATGCAAAATGTGTGTTATTTTATTGCCTTTTACGTCCATTCCTTAGAACAAAAAAATTCGAAAATTTTTATGTACCTTTCATCAGAACGAATTTTTCGAGAGTCCGAAAAAAATAGTTCTGGATAATCGAGGTTGCTGATATTAAATAGTGTTCGTCCCATTCTTGCATACTAACTACATACAAAATTTCAAGTCTCTATCTCAATTTGTTCGGGAGATAGAGCATTTACAGACAGACGGACGGCAATTTTTTTTTTTTTCTAAAAATATGTTTTTCGGAATCTCCACTATCTAAAACGTGTAAATCCGTCAAAAGAAAATTTTTCGATTTTCAAAACGATTGCAAGACTTACCCTATACTACGTATGATGGGTAAGTAAAATATGGAAATGAAATTAAAGGTACGTACATTTGAAAAGATGCGAATAATTCGTGTCACTTTGCTGAGTAAATGAAGACAATTAATTATAATAAAATGCGCTGTCTAGTAATTACTTTAATAATAATGAGATTTTGAAAGCTGAGAAAAGCGCCTGAAGGTGTCTTGATTTTAATTTAGGAAGCAAGTGTACATTCAATGAAAGTACATATTTCCAAAGTTTAATAACTATATTAATTTATGATTAAAAGAAATACCTTGCACATCAAAATAACGAATATTTAAGTAAAACTTAATCATAAAAAATAACTAATTTAAATTATGTGTTATATTAAATAAATTACTTTCCTTCAAAATTATGGAGAGAATATTTAAAGAATCAAAGCTAACTTCATTACACGTAGATGTGTTGTAAACAGATTAACGCTATTTAAGAAACTTTAATTATTAGATCAAAGTTGACTGTAAATTATTTACGTATGTTACCTCAGGACAAAGATAATTATTTTTATTTAAATTTTTTCTGGTGTGAAATTCGTAATATAAGTATGATAAGATTTTAATTTTCCATTGCAATATAATTTGATTATTATAACCAAGAGGGGGCTACATTAACATCATGGCTTACGGCTAGAATTATAAGATTAGATAAAATAGATTCGAATATTAAAACTTAACTAATCTCCGAAGAATGACCGCGATCCAAAGAGATTATTCGCTGTTATTGAAATCAGATTGACTATTTACTGCATTTCTGCTGACCTTTCGCTTTTTACCTCAAATAGCAAAAAGTTCGCAAAAATGCAGCCTTCTGATTTGACATTTTCATCTAGCTAATGGTGAAAAATCCATACCTTGGTGAAAAACATCTGCAAACTCGATATTAGAAATTCATTGGTAAACTTACCATTGTGTTCCTACTATTGTGTAAAAGGTCGGTTAGGTTTCAATTTAAAAAAATAAGTTTTCTCTATTGCTAAATTGCATGTATGGAAACACTCGACATAATAGCTGTATAAAATCAATCCATATAAATATACGCATATGCAAACATACTTTATAAACACGATATTCGGAAATCGTGTATAATCTTTACAACTAAATAGAGCATATTATACAACTAACAATTTTTGTAAACGTGCTAGACCGGAAAGCGGCAGCTCAGACAATCACATCACAGAGTTCACAGCTGAAGTTCCAGAATTAGTTAAAACTTGATTAGCATATTAAAGCGTAATCAATCTGCTAAATCAAAACTTGGAAGTAAACGCCTGAAAACCCGATTTTAGCGGTTGACGCCTTGGTTTGCCATTGTATTTTTCTGTTTTCAGTCCTCCATGTTTTCGAATGTACCTGATTGTGTAGAAAAACACAATAATAAACTTACCAGTAAACCACTAAATTTAGGTTTTTATACGTTTTTTACCAGGATATGACTTGGCGAAACAGTTGCATTTTAATATGCGGATCAAGTTTTAACATGGATCATGACGTAGTCATGGAGTTTTAGTCACCAACTCGATGAGGTGATGGTGTGTGCAGTACTGCTCGTCTATTATACTATCTGGGAATTTTTTATGCAGGAAATGTTAAAAGTTTGAATTGTTTAAATGTCAAAGAATATTATACATTTCGCTAAAGGACAATTTTTAATAAAACAGTGCTTCATAAAAGCTTATTTGATACTTCCATTTTTGAAAATGATATTTTATTGCCTCAATACCTTGCATCATAGTGTCTAGTTACTCATTTATAAGGATACTCTAATGAAATTTATGATGCTTGCTTGTGATCGTGGTGACCTGTATTATAATATTTGTGAGTGCAAAAAAAGACAATTCGTCATCACTTTATTTTTACATTGTATGTCTGAATCTCCGGGAATTTGGAAAAATGGATAATGTTCTGAAATGGATAATGTTTTTTAATTACATTTAAAAAGACATTTGCGATTATGCAATTGCTAGAGTCGAGGAATTTTCATCTAGATTGATTTGAAGGTGCTTTAGTTCTGAATTAAGAACATTTGCTATCTTTTGGTATTCAATTTCTCCACTTGTTGCGCTCAAGAGGAGTTTTTCATCAGAGGCTTTGAAAAAATCTTAGGATTGTGGGTTTTGCTAGTGTGGTAAAGTTAAACTTCGTAATATAAATAACGAATTACTGGAAACCACAATATTTTATTACATACGGGTGGTGGAATAAAATATAAAGTGATGATTGTAACATTTTATAGTGCATTTAAGGGATTTTTCTTTAGATTCTTACAGTGAAGCCTTATTTATTTTTTTTTTTTTTTAACTAAAGTGATTTGAATTCAGTAAGAATTTAGGATAAGGATTTTGCATATCAGATTTCATAAAGCTGTATTTATTCTTGGTGACTACATTTCAATCTACCTACTAGATTGCCAATGCCTCTGATTTTCGTTACCAATAAATTGCTTTTTTTTTTTTTTTTTTTTTTTTTTTTTTTTTTTTTTTTTGTTAAAATGTATGTTTTTTTTTTTCCTAAAGTATATGCCACAACCCTAAACATAAGAATAAGACGTTCACAGTCTCTTTCTACTAAAATTCGCTTTTTTTAGACAACAGTTTTACCAGGTAATGATTATTTTTTCAGAATATCAAATATCTCTAGTGTTATTTTTGAGATATCTCGTGTATTTAGAAATGGCTTGTAGCAAAAAAGCAGAGATATATTTGTTTGAATAATGATTAATATAAGAAAGCCAAATAAAAGGAAATAATAATGAAAGTTGAGATTTTATGATAAATAATACACAGGAATTAGATTCTGATTCATAACATATATACCAGATGCTTACAAGTAAATAGATATTATTATTTCCGTATACTTTTTTTTAATCTTAGACATTTATTATTTTTAAGACGATTATTTTTCCTAAAAAAAAAAATACATGTGGCACTCGGGGACTGCCATAGCTATTTCATAGCATTTTTTATCAACTTATGCAGTTATAATTATTTATTTATTTTTTATTTATGCAGTTTTTTTTTTTTTTTTGTCTTTGATATTAATTCAAGTTACACTTTTTGAGCGTGATGACCGATAACAAAACATTTTTTTTTCTTTTATTGAATAAATGAGAAGTTAATATCGTTTAAAACATTTTTATTATCTTACAATACATGTAGGTTAATCAGGAATTTTTATCATTGAAACTATAGCTGAAATAAAAAAACATAAGTTTGAGACTTGATATTCTCAAAATATCTGAAAAATACCGCGTCAATGTCTGCTGAAGTCTGCCAAACTGAAGCGACGTTAGCCGGAGTGTTAGGTTTTTCTCGTTACGGAATTGCTAGATTCTTTCGCCGCGCTCAAAGCCCACGATAAAAGCTATGTAATACCTTAATAAATTACCAAACAAAATTTGGCCGCGCTACGAAAATTGATCGCGAGTTATAAGCATTTTAAATTTTTCGACCCTCAACATGGGGGGGGGGGGTCACCTGTCACCAAAAGTAACACTGTCTCATAATAAATTACCAAACAAAATATGGAAGCGCTACGAAAGTTAGATCGCGAGTTATAAGCATTTTAAATTTTTCGACCCTCACCGGGGGGGGGGGGGGGTCTCTTGTCACCAAAAATTAACACTGTCTCATAATAAATTACCAAACAAAATTTGGCCGCGCTACGAAAATTAGATCGCGAGTTATAATCATTTTAACTTTTTCGACCCTCACCATGGGGGTCTCCTATCACCAAAAATTAACACTGTCTCATAATAAATTACCAAACAAAATTTGTCGGCGCTACGAAAATTAGATCGAGAGTTATAAACATTTTAAATTTTTCGATCCTCACCATTGGGCGGGTCACCAATCACCAAAAGCTACATTATCCTACTTGTTTTATCTTAAGACGATTCTTTTCTATACACATTCTATCAGGAATTTTTATCATTGAAACTATAGATTTATAGTAACTGAAATAAGAAACATAAGTTTGAGACTTGATATCCTCTAAATATCTGAAAAATACCGCGTCAATGTCTGGCGAAGTCTACCGAAGGATACCATGCCGAAATCTGCCGAACTGAAATGGCGTTAGCCGAGTGTTAGGTTTTTTTTTTTTTTTTGTTACGGAATTTTTACATTTTTCTCGTTATGAAATTTCTACATTCGGTCGCCGCGCTCAAAGCCCGCGATAAAAGCTATGCGATAGCTTAAAAATTTATTTTTTATTCTCCTTATTAATTTCCAAAAAAAATAAATAAAATACAATAACAATAAAATTTGTTATTTATGATAAATAATACTTAAAAAGTAAATTTTGATTCGTAAGATTTATAACATATGCATGCAAATACATACATATAAATACATACATAATAGATACTGAAATAGTAAATTTCAGTATTTATTATTATTTAAAATATTATTACACGTACATAATTTTCTAAGAATTTTTTTGTCTGAAACAAAGCAAAAGAGATTCTTTAAATTTGAGTTACCAACGAAATATTGTAATGCATAAAAAACACAAAAAGAAAAGAAAAAAATGTGACATTTCCTTGCGGCTAAAAAAGTTGGTTCACTTTTTCTTGACGTTTCCATCTGGTACTGATAGTTCTCTCAGAGTATGAACTATGCTTCTCACTGTTGCCTTCAAGCTACGTCACATGTAGTTAGAAGTAGTTTGTAGTGAATGAAAGTATTTTATAAGAAGTAAAAATGCAAAGGATAAATATGTTTATTAACTGTCAAGTCAAGAAAATTAAATAAAATGTTAGCCTTAATCGAGAGATTAATGTAATTAAAACTTAGAAAGTGATTTACTAAATACTATTTACAACTGCTAAAAAAGGTGTGAGATTAAATTTCAAAATAGTAAAATAATTTTTGTTGACGGTTCACATGTTTCAACTACTCCCAAGTCATTTTTTTAAGTAAAATTAAAAATAAAAAAAGAAAGAAAAGAAAAGATGATATTCTGAAAATTTCACCGTCCATGATGCAATGAACTGCAACACCTTCATTCTGCTTCTTATGTTAAATTGTTACATTTTTAGCGTTTTATTCATCTGATAAAACTCTATTCATCTCTGTTCGTCTTTCACAGAAACCGTACACAAAAGCTGTGTAAGTCAGAAAATTAAAATTTTGTATGCTGACTTCTGAATACCTTGTTTCAGATGAGAAATTATAAAATTTAAAAAAAGTTTATTATTTCAATTAAATTAATTTTTTCAATGTCATCTGATCATTTTTCCGATTTAAATTTTAAAAGAGACCTTAATTTGAATGGCTTACTCGTACACATAATAGCTTGGAGTTGGAGCGACTTTCTAGCAAATTGAAGATTGTTAGTTCGGGCTCCAGTAAGTGCATATAGAAATTTTCATATTGGGATGGTTTTAATTAAAAGGTTTGGTTTTTGTTTATGCCGGCCAATTATCTACGCTTGGGATATAGGCCCTAATGGGTGGGATGCCCTCCGTGTGGGTCTTTCTAAAAAAACCTAACCCGTATTTACGCACTGTTCGAAGAAAACCACGGAAAACCCCGAACGATTAGGCCGACGGTCGCGATTGGGTTCGAACCCAGCACCTACCGTCTACCAGTTTCGAGGTCAGAACCACGCGGCCACTGGTGGGGCTTTAATTAAAAGGAGTTTCGTATTTTTTGCTAAATTAAAGACTTATATTTATAGGGTTTCGTTCATCTGGCATTCATAATATTTTGGGGGATTGTTTTTTTTCTTTTTTAAAAACTAGTGTCATTTATTAATGACTCAAAATTTTAAAATTAATTTAAATGTTTTTTTTTTGTTTGTTTTTTTTGTTGTTGTTTTTGTTGTTTTTTTTTTTTTTAGAAATTTAAATTTTACTTATACATCCGCTAACTTTTTTTTTTTTTTTTTTTTGGAACTCGGAATTTTGGATTTTATTTAAATAATTAGATTTAAATATTTTTAATTTTATTAAAATAAATAACATTTTTTTTATAATTATTTTAAAATCAAATTTTTTTGGTGCTGCCATCTATGTAATAATTGAATAATTATGCATTAATAGTTTGGATTTATTCATTAAAGGGTAAGTTGTTTTAAAACAAATATTAAACGAAATGATCGTACAATCTGCGATCGCACTTATTCACTTATTTATTTCACTTGGATGTGTATTTCTATTTTTGAAATCACTGAATAACTCGAGCCACAATTTTGGTAAGTAAAATAACAAAAAAAAAAAAGAAAAAAAAATGAATAACATGAAAAACTGAATGATGGCGTTTCAGTTCATTGCATCGTAGACAATACAATTTCAGAATATTAGCAATTAGAAACAGTTATTACAAGATGTGAAATTGTTGTACATTGATTTATTAGCTGTAATGCATACATCACTTAGGTGAAAGTGAAATCGTATACAGCGAAACCTCCCTTAACCGTAAGTCCCTTGAAATCCTGTAGCCTCCCAATCTTATGCTACATATTCAAGGCTTTAGAGGCATTAGTTTTTACAGGATGAATCAAAAGATATTCGTTTTTCTTCACTTTTTTTTACGTTCCTCATTGAGATTTGAAGAAAAAAAAAATCTTCGCTGGAATATTTGACGTCTACAATGCTGTTTATACATCTGAAGTTTCAAGATAATTCCTTTAGCATTTTTCTAGATATTTAGCAAAAATCTAAAACCACAAGTGGCCGGTCATTATTTGCAATATAGTGTTGCTTTGAATGAAACAAATGCTGGGGTTATTGCATTGATACAAATACAAAACCTGTTAATGTTCCATTATTCAGGCTATTTTCTGTACAAACTACGTCGATTTGGTTGAAATTTCTCGTTTTTTTTTATTGAAATACGATAAGTACTTTTATTTAAATACATTCTTTTAGGATTGGGCATATAAATACATTAATTTTGTTAGGTGTTTATGCATATTGACTTCATGTTTGAAATGGAATACTGGTGTTCCAATTACCCCATAAATTATTCAAAAATGGGATAACTGGTCCTGTGGTATCCAGTTACCCTAACAATTATAAGTGTTTTTTAGATTTTCTCTTATTACGGGAAATTAATTTCTCCATTGTTTTTTTTCTTAGGGTTAAAGAAATCATATAATATATTGATAGAATTATATAATAATTTTTTAAAGCATATCGTCTGATATGAAGCTAAATTTATTAAATGAGATAACCAAATTTCAAAATTTTACGATTCAGATGAAAAAGGGTACATAAGAGAAAATGACTGCATTTTTAGAAAATTATCACAACCAATAAAAAAAAAATTTTGTTGATATAAAAACATGGTTACATTTTCCACCGATTTATTTGACTTATCTAAACTTCAGTGAGGTAAATAAAAAAGTGAATGAAAAACTTGAGTACTTATATACCCATTTGTTCACATATTTCTCTCTTTTTTCCCCCATAATACCCATCTAACTTTTCTAGTTATTATCTGTGCTAAAGTAAATATATACTTACTTAATTCTTATGTTTTTTTTTGTGCGTAAATAAATTTAATAATTTCACATTTCATGCTTTTTTTAGACACCTTGACAGCAAAGATTTCTCTTTCAACGATCTTTAGGAAATATATATATTACAAAGTCTGCCTAGTTTTAAAAATTTTAAGTTACGTAATTTTTTTTTTTAACAGGGCCTGATAACCCATTAAAAAAACAAAAAAAGGCGAATGGAACACAGATCTGCCTGATCCAGTTTTCCCGCAAAATATGGGGCAATTAGATCATGAAAAAAGAAATGTGAAACATACGTGGTGTTTAGATCTATGTAAATTTGTAAGGTTATGTAAACTTAAAAAATCCATGCATATTACTTTGATTTAAAAAGTGTTTCAAATAATATGTATATTAAATAAGACAAATTAAAATTAATTCGGGGTATTACTGCTTTTGCAATGAATTAATGCAATAATGGTTATATTTTGTTAACTTTGATAGTAGATCTATATCTTAACTGTAAAATTAATTTAACTTTACTGTAAGATGAATAATTTAAACACGTGCAATAACTAAGGAAATTTGCAATTTGATGTTAAAGGGTAAGCTGTTATTAATTATTTTTTATTTGTTTAGAGTATTTATATTCTATAATTAATAAATTTTATAGATTTTATTGAAAAATTGATTAGCTTTGACTGATTTTCAAAGTTTTTCTTATGGTTTTCTAAAATACATAGTCGATAGAGCAGATGAAGTACAATTTTTTAGCTTTATGCTATGCATTTTCAAAAGAAACTGAGTAAGTTTTCGCTTATATTAGGTTGAACAAACAGTTTTGCGATATTTTTAAACTAATAGTTACCAGAATTTGTATCATATATAAGAGTACTAGTAGTATACCTGTAGAAGTTGAGGAATTTTTGTCCGGATGTGGCTCCATCCGGTTATGATCTCTTTCGATCAATGCGACACCATTTTCAAGAGCCGTAGGTTTGAATCCTTTAAGAGTGTTCTCAACGGCTCCGCTCAACAAGCGCAAAACGTTTTGACACATTTAAAAACTCATTTTTTAACGGAAAAATATGAAATTGGAATGCCTGACTATGGAAGCGATTTCGAATGGAACTTAGTTTTCCAATTTATGATAATTAAAGTACCTATCCAGTTCTAAGCTATTTCGACCAAGTGATCACCTGCTTTTCGACCGGTTTTTCTGCTTTCGTCGGGAAATGTGCTCAAAAACGTCAACTTTGAAGGCTTGTTATGAAAAATCGATTTCGTTTTTAAAAAAACAGAAAACTGAGTGCAATTGGATATTTTTTGAATAACAACACCTGAAATTTTAATGCATTTCCGAACAAAAATAAAATAAAGCATAAGTTACAAAGTTGCCCTTTAAATTGTAAGAACACTCTTAATGAAGTTGAGTTTTTCGATTCCAAGGAGCCACCATGGTATTGTCAGAAAATCCGGAATGTTGTAGAAAGTCGTGAACTATGATGTTCTCTACTTTGATGAATATTTTTTGTTGCTTTTATTATTAACTAGCTAACCCGCCCGGCGTTGCCCGGGTCCGTAATAATAATGTTAAACGAACTTGAAATTTTTATGATTTTATCTTTAACTCGAAATATGTGTAAATACACTGTTAAAAATTTGACCCTTTTGCTGCATCGTCACTCCACCGATTTTATAGAAAATGATTACTTTAACTTATTATGGAGCATTCTCATAGGTCAAAAGAGGGATATTCTATAAAAGCGGGGGAGTGATGATGCAGCAAAAGGGTCAAATTTTTTACAGTGTACATTATATTAAATACGTACCCCCTGACTGCGTCAAAAATTGGTTTAAAAAAACTAATATTTAGCTCCAAAAATACCCAAAATGACGACAATGGGAAACGCAGGAGGGAATATGTGTCCAACTATTGCGTGATTTTCGTGTTAAAGCGTTGATATTTATCCTTAACATTACTGTTAAGTGACTTAACTAAATACTTTTTTCACATAGATATCCCAAGTGAAATATTTTGAATTTCAAACTAATTATATCACTCTTAAATCCGACTATACCGTGAATGAAATCGATTCTCGATGATTAGCTAAAAGGATAGTATATAGTATTGTAATTTCAGAGCCATTTTACAAAAATACCTGTATATTTTTTATCAAACATGCGTAATGTTCATTCTGTGAACAAAATACTAACCGTAACCTAATTGTATTGTAATCATAACTTGTTTGTAACCTAGCTGTATCTTAACAGTAACCTAACTGTAACTTAAATAAACCACAAATGTAACCTGGCCGTCAACTTATCATAACCTACCCATAATCTAACCACAACCTAACCGCAACTTAACCTTAACCTAACTGTAACTTAACCATGACCTAACTGTAACCTAACCGAAAATTAAATATAACATAAGACTCACCGGAACGTAATTGCAACCTAACTGTTAACTAACCGTAACCAAGTTCTAATTTAACATTTACTATAAACGAAATATTTTAACCATCTCGCGCTAAGTACTTAGTTTCACTTTCCACCGCTACGAAGCTCATTATGTTTTGTAGAACATCCGAATTTTAGGTTTGGATTGGATTCATGTTCATGGAAATAAGTTTGGTTATGGTTGTTTGGAATATTTTTGTTCAGTTTAGATTCGGTTCAATTCAGATTTCGTGGGTTTTTTTTTTTTTTACTTCAAATGGGATTTTTAAGTTCGGGTCGGGTTGTACTTCCATGGAAATTATCTTACCTAGTTCCAATGAAGTACTTCACTGAAATATTTTTGTTAGGTTCAGATTAGGTTTGGTTCAAATTTCGGGATTTTTTTTTTAAAAGAAATTTTTTAGTTCAGATTGGGTTTATGTCCATGGAAATTATATTGTCTTGTTCGTATCTGGTTATAGTTATTTGGAATATTTTCGTCGGATTCAGATTTGGTTCAATTCAGATTTCAGGTATTTTTTCAAATTGATTTTTAAGGTTCTGAGCGGATTCATGTCTAGAAAAATTATTTTGTTTAGCTCGGATCCGGTTTTGGGTCTTTGGAATATTTTTTTCGGGTTCAGATGTCGTTCAATTCAGATTTCGGTTTTTTAATGGAATTTTTAGGTTCAGGTTGGGTTGCGCATCAACGTAAATTATTCTGCTTTGTTCGAATAAGGATATGCTTCTCTGGAATATTTTTGTCAGATTCAGATTTAGTTCAGTTTTTTAGGTTCGGATTGGGTTCATGTTCATGAAAATTTTTTGACTTGTTCAGAGCCGGATATGGTTCTGTGGAATATTTTTGTCACGTTCATATTTGGTTCGATTCAAATTTCAGGTATTTTTTTTCAAATGGAATTTTAGGTTCGAATCGGGTTCATGTCCGCGGAAATTATTTTCTCTTATTCGAAACCGGTTATGGTTCTTTAGAATATTTTGATCGAAATCAGATGCAGTTTGCATAAAATTTCAGGTCTTTTTTCAAATGGAATTTTTTAGGTTCGAGTCAGATTTATGTTCACAGAAATTATTTTGTCTTGCTCTTATCGGGTTATAGTTCTTTGGAATATTTTTATCGATTTCAGTTTTCGTTCTGGTCATTTTTCGGGTTTTTTTTAAAGAAAATTCTTAGGTTCCGGTCGGGTTGCATATACACGAACATTATTTTTCCTTGATCGGATTGGGGTATGCTTCATTTGAATATTTTTGTGGGATTCAGATTTGATTCGGGTCAGATATCAAATACGTAGTTTTTTTTTTTTTCAAGTGGAATTTTTAGGTTCGGGTCGGGTTTATGCTCATGAAATTTTTGTCTTGCTTGGATCGGAGTAGGGTCTGTTTTTTTTTCAGGTTGGGATCAGGTTATGTGTTAATACGCCTTAACATTATGTTTTTCTACTATTCTTTTAGTGACTATTTTTGATATATAATTTATTTTGCTATTTGATAATTTATTAGTGTATATGAATCGTCTTCCGATTCGAACAATTGTACGTCAAACAGCCATTTCATTTTTGTTTTAAAAACAAATTAAAGTTTTAATAAAATTTTAACTTAAATAAAATGCATACAAATTTAATCAATGGTTTAAAAAAACTGCTAAAAAAAGCCTCATATATACATATACATATATTTACTGCAACATAGCTAACCACGCATAGATTCTAATGTACGAAGTACCAACGATCTGACGTAACAGCTGTATTCAAAAATCCTAAGTTAAACTGACATTTTACCAGTCTATGAATTTTAAAGGTCTTTGGGAAAAAAACAGTCACTTTTGAAATATCAAAATCTCAATTTGGTTTCTTTCATAGAGTAAAAAGAAATTAATAGACTGGAAGTATCATCTCTGGAGGTGATGCTAAAAATGTAACCCTACATTAAGTCCAATTAAGTACCAACAAAAGCATGTGATTTGACACGCCTATCAATTGAAATAGGTTTAATCCCGTATTGTTTTGCTCTTGTTTCTTAAAAAGAACTAATCTATCGCTTCACCGGTAAAAATTTATTAATTATTTTATCCTATGTACTTTAAATATCAATATAGAAAATTATTTTAACGTTTTGCTTGAAAATATAACATTCTTTTGTTAATACATAAAAATCGTCTGCAGTCAGAAATCTATATTTTAGATTAATATTTATTACTTAAGTTTTCATACATGACTTTAAAAGAATGTTTTCATCATTATATTTTAAATATTTATTTACATGCAATTATTAAGTCATAAACATTTTTCATCTACGTTTTAAAGTATTTAAAATTACATTAATGAAGGAAACTTTTAGTTATACAATTTTTAGTTCGTATCAAATGTTTTCAATATCTTATTTAATTTTAATTTGATATTTAATTATTGCTAGTTTTCCAATTTTCTTCATTTTAAAAACGAACATTTATTTTAATAAATAATAATAGAACAAAGACCATTTTAAAAATTTGCTATTTCCTCTTAAAATATACTTCAATTGTAATTCATTTCTTTCAATTCGTCTTATAATACAAATTCCCTTCCACGTCCTTTTATTTGGCACATTAAAATTTGAGCGATAAATGGTTTCATATTGCAAACCTTTTTTGAGGCTTACTTCATCTCCACTTATCTCATTCCTCCATGGGTTTCCTTAATTCTGTCTCAGCTTTCTTATTACTTCTGCGAAAATTTTTACACAACCAACCAACCGTAAACAAACGAAAGAGAAAAAAAATGAGAAAAAGATGATTTTTTATGAGAGTGACCTCTCGATTTTAATTAATTACTCAGTTAATAATTGAAATTTCGAAATTCTGAAGCTCAGGTGCATCAGGAGAGATTTGGGGCTATTCTCAAAAAAATTTTGAGCTTCGTACGTGCTGTAGATTTTGCTAGCCATCGCAGACACACAGACACACACACAGACAGAGCGTTTTGTTCTTTTATTAGTATAGATTTGCGCATAGCAATACAATTTTCACAATTTCCCCAGAACTTTATGCTCAATCTAAAATATGGGAATTTCTGCTCCTGTTGCAATCATTCTACTATATAAGCCTTCTTCTGTAGTTATACAGTTGTTTTTGTATTTGCCTTTTCTGGTATATAAGTAAATCATTCAAAATCTTTATAGCTATTTCAATTTATGTGGCCAATAACATATTTTCTTACTAAAAATCGGCGATTTTAACTCCATTTGAGTGCATATTCACTCCTTTCCAGTATTGAAAATGTACTTATCCTATAGGAATGGATTTCATTCATCTTGCGGAGTGTTTATTTTCATTCCTTTTTAGTAAGATATTTTCACTCCTTTTCGAACTAATAGGCAAATCGTGCGACTGCACTCCTTATTTACAATTCATTTTTATACCCTGTTTATATCGCATTTGGGAAGCAAAACAAGATATTTCACGCTTAGTTTTAGAAATTGCTATTATTATTATTACTATTATTATTATTATTATTATTATTATAAAGATGTATAACTTAACAATTCGAATAATGCAATATTTTAAAACTCAAGTTTGTTTTTAATTTAATCCAACTGCAGAAGAAATTTGTTTTTCATTTCGGAAGGATAAATTTAATAATATTACTAATAATAACAATGAAACGTAGTTAGAGACATAACAAGACAAGATTTCCCCCTTGTAAATGTTAAAGTGCATTGTTTTTACTTTTATCTATCTTATGATTATATTTTTTAAGTATTTTTACATTGTATATATAATTTTAACATTATTAGTTTTAATCCGGAAACATAGATTTCTTTAATTATTTCTGATATTATTATATCATCTTAATATAGTTTGCTCGTGACCCAAATAAAAAGTTATAGAATATAGAATTCGTGTGTTAAATAACCTCATATTTTTTCGTTAAACTTTTGAATATGAACAGAAAATTATGTACTACTTTCTGATGCTTTTTTAATTAAATTTTACTTTTCGTACTATTTACGTGATATTGCATCAATAATAATAATAATAAACTATAAGAAAATTGTGGATGTATACAATTATTTAAGCGAACACAATTATTTAAATGCGTACTGCATCATTTAAAAAATAGAACATACATTATAATTCAAAAATAACTTAATGTTTTTTTATTATCATGGGTTGTCCTCTGAAAATATTTCTAAGTGACATGAGCAAAATATATCATTAAACAATGAGTACAAAATAATATTTGTGTAATACTGTAATTATCAATTGGCTTAATTTTACACAGTATGATTACCGGAAAGTTATATATTCAAGCGCATTTTATTGCTTCTAAAAATTAAGAAATAGATTCATTTAAAAAACAAAAAACAAAAAAAGAGAATTTAAGAAATTCATGTTTTCGGTTTAAAAGTAATAACGCAAAGATCTATATGTAAAATGTAAAATACAGGACTATTACAAATGAATCATCGGATTTTGATACGTTACTACGCTTGAACTAAAAAACATATATGTTTCTCTGACAGCTCAAACCAGAGGGCGTTAACTACAGTTTCGCATTACGTATGTCATGCACGTGTGGTTGCCATGGTTGCTGCTCGAACGTCAAATTCAAAATGACGGCTGGACAGCCGAAAATGTTTTGTGACTAGAATCTTCAAAGTGTGAATCGCTTATAACAGTTCAGAGCGCATTCCGGAAGGCATACAAATGCAAACCAGTAACCCAATAAAACATTCTTCGATTTTATCGACACTTCAAAGAAATCGGCTGGCATTTTTCGAGTTACAAACACAACCGGTTGGAAGTTCTAGTACACAAAACGCTTTTTTGTCGTACAGTCGCCAATTTGAATTTGACGATTTCGCAGTAACCATAGCAACCACACGCGCATGATACTTACGCAGAACGAAACTAAAATTAACGCCCTCTCGTTTAAGTTGTCACGGAAAAATGTACATTTCCCAATTCGCACATAGTAATGTATCAAAACCCAATGATTCTTTTGTTATAACCCTGTACTGTAAGGAATGATAAAGTAATTAAAAGACAGATGAAGTAAAACAAAGCACTTTACCTTAGCATTTTCAGTAAGGAGAAAAACCCTCCGGCATCCATCTTGGCTTTAGGTCGGAAATAACGAAAAAAAGTTTACAATTCTTTCTGAAGATTACCTTATCCCCCGCCGGTATTTTCACTAATTTCCTTTCTTTAATAATATCTGTCATTAGTTCTATTAAATTCTTTTTGAATTATTTATTAAGTTACTCAATTTGCTTAAATATAAAGCTTTTGTTTATTAATAAATTATCTTATCATTCATGACCAATTTCTATTATTTAGTGCGAATTCAAATGTTTTTAAAAAAAACCTTTTTCTTTTTTTTTTTTTTACTCATTTCATCTTGAGATGTTTAGGCCAGTCAAATTGTCATAACTAGATGCAGATTTTATAGTACAAAACTGTTTAGGGGAATGCTAGTAACAAGAATTAATGATTTTCCAACAAAATATCTCGAAGCTAAATTTTCTGGAGCCAAAAAAACCACAAAATTGCGGACTTTTTTTTTTTTGCCTATAATTAAAAAATTAAAAGATTTTTGTGCACCATACTCAATTACAAAAAGAAAGAGTAATGAATTCTTTACAAATTTCATTGGAAAATTGTTTTCTGGAGCCATTATTAAGCGAGCTACAGATTTCTGAAAATCACTTTTTTTTTTTTTTTAACTTTGTGGAAAAATCACAAAAACAAAAATTTGACACCATTTTTCATTATATTATCCTCTTTAATGTAACTTATTTATATTACAGCTATCTTCGTGATAGCAATCATGATTAATTGCAATGGTAAGATTGTAAAAAAAATTAAGAACATTGTAGCTTTTTTTGTATTTGGATTTTAAGTGGAGATCATTAATATTAGGTATTTAACTGAATGCAAGTAAAAAACATCTGCGGTGACATTGTTACATCCTCTTCTTCTGGTTAAATAATGTCGTCGACATTTTTACGATTGATTCCGTTACAATTTTTACAAATTGAGTACTGATTTTTGAAAAGAATATGTTTTGCTGCAATTTTTTTGGTAGCTACTTGACATGGAGCAAGAATTCAGGTGGTGGGTCTTGGCAAATTTGAACTGACTGAAAGAGATCATCCGATCTGTGAACCCAAAGCCATTCTTCAGAAGGGATGTTGTTTCCTAGCCAAGCTTGCACCTGATAACATCGGAGAAAATTATGCTCCGCTGCCTCTTGCGTCGGAGATAGTTTTGAAAGATGAACTTTACTTTTTGTGCCATACTTAGCAAATGACTGGAACTTCAAGGTGTTCAATTTCTGTGTGGCATCTATGCATCCACTATATACAGTCACCGCAAAAAAAAATCTTGACATTTGCGATTTCAGATGTTTTGTTAAATATCTAGCAATATAATTGAAGAATGACTCTGAAACTCCAGATGTATTAACAAAATAGTACAGGTCATGTATTTTCGAGAAGATATTTTTCCAAAATCCAATAGGGGACCTTCAACAAATTGAAAAAAAAAACGAATATATTTTGAATAACCCTGTCAAAACTAATGTAGCAAAAGCGTTCAAACTGCAGATTATGATTAAGGGACTTATGGCAATAAAGTGTGTTCATTTTTATGCAGATAGCATGTATAATTAAGGTTTAATAAGGAAAGAAAATATAAAGAAATTAAGGTTTTTATAAAAATGATTCCAAATTTTGCCAAGGTTTTTTCTTATAATTTGCAGAGTTCTTAATAAAAAACAATGTTCTTTTCAGAAAATATGAGAAACAATATTGTACATAATATCCAGTAATCAAAATTTTAAAATATTAATACTTGTATCAAAAATAAGTAGGCTTACTAAATAATTTTTCTCTGCGCATGCGTCAACTTTATTAAAATTTCATTTGCATATTGTGTTAGCTAAATTTATAGAGCAACTTTTGTTGAAGTTTCAGAATCATAGCTTGAAAATTCTGAAAGTTATTGTCGATAGAAGAAGTCAAAATCCGCGTTTTCGAAAATGAAGCAAAAAGATGAGGAGCTGTATTCAAATATAGTAGTACGTGCTCTACTGTGTAGACACTAATCAGTAATAATAAAGAGAGAAGGATGTTTGTCTGTGAGCGCTGTTCTGAAGAGACTACTGCACGTAGAGTTACAAAATTTGGAGGGAAGGTACTTTTTTACATGTAGTTTTGCATCTCGAAGCCCGATTTTCGATTTTTTGTTTAGATTTTTTTAATAATTTTGTTAGGCGATTTTTAGCATTATTTTTGCGGTTTTATCCCATTAATGAAAGGAATACGGTTTCATTCTTTTAACCCAAAATAGCAATTTTTTTTCTCTTTTTAACAAAGTTTATTCGGAATTTGTACAGCGATTTTTGAATTTTTAACGAATTTTTAATGCGATTTTTAGTGTTTTTTTCTCCTTTTGCGGCTATTTTTTGAGATTTATAAAAAGAAAATCGTTTTAAACTTTTAGCCTAATGCCCTAAATTTTGTGTTTGTTACGATTTTTAGATTTTAACGATTTTTTAAGCGATTTTCAATGCGATTTTTAACGTTTTTTAAAGATTTTTGCGTTTAGCATCTATTTTTTTCATAGTTGTTCTATCAAAAACTTGAGCTGTTGAGAATGCAATAAGTAGTATTTTTTGCGAAGTCTACCTAAAATGTCAAAAATATAGGTACCACTATTTTCGAATAGCAATTTCATAAAATATATTAAATTCTTGCTTAAGACCGCCACCCCTCGAGTAATATATCTCCTGATAGGTTTTTTAAAGGAGTTTCGTTTAGATATAGTTTTTATAAGAATAGAGTGCGCTCCCTGGTGGTGAAATATGGAACCAATAGACAGCAATTTTGTTAAAATTGGGAAATCTTACAATATGATTTGTTTTAAACTGTAAGATTGTTTATAATACATGATAAAAAATTTAAAAAAAATGCTGTAACATATTTCAGGGTGCGTACAAAATTAGGAAATGTAACAAGAAGGCCTGTTTGAAACTTTAAGATAGCTTATAATACATACTAAAAAATTTTAAACGCCGACGATGTCCTGGAGAGACTGCTGCACGAAGAGCTACAAAATTTTGGTGGAAAGTTCCTCTATATATGAAGTTTAGCACCTCGAAGGCCGATTTTTGATTTTTTAATGTAATTTTTATTTGATTTTTAGCAGGTTTTCATAATGTTTCGAGGCGGTTTTTCCCCATTAGCAAAAATAATGCGGTTTCATCTATTTAACCTAATATAATGAATTTTGTTCTCTTTTCAATATAATTTATTTGGATTTCGCGTAAGGACTTTTGGATTTTTAGTGAATTTTTTAGTGCAATTTTTAATGGGGTTTTTTTTCGTATTTTGCGCTGTATTTTGATATTAGTAAAAGGAATTTTGACTCAAACTTTTAGTTTAATGTACTAAATTTTGACTACTAACATAGGCATTCGAAGATAAAACTTCACCCGACCCAAAGTTTTAATTTGGCGCCCTCCCCCCTCTAACTTTTTTTTGGTGATAGACCAAAAATGACGTTGGTAGTACAAATTTGGCGCCAACTAAATTTTCGTGCCCGGGGAAAACGCCCCTTTCGAAAGGTGCTGTCTTCTAAGATTAATAAATTTCAGCGATTTTTCAAGATTTTTTGCGCTTGATGTCGAATTTTCGTCATTCATGAAATATCTCCGATTACATTGTTTTACCCTATTAGAATAAATTTTTAACCCGGCAATTTTTAAATATTAGTGATTTTTTATGCATTTTTCAATGACTTTTTAGCGGAGTTTTTTTTTTTTCGAGTTCTATGGTAATTTTTAATATCTGTAATAATAATTGATTATTAAACTTTTAATCGTATGTAATTTTAGAGATTTTTAATGCATTTTTTAAAAGATTTTTCGCCTGCCGAGCCGATTTTTTATCATCCATAAAAGATTTGCGTATAATACTTGATTATGCTGTCGATCAATTTCGCCAAATTACATAAATCATCAAACGACTCGCCAAAGTATGCAAATTGATGTAATTTTTATGTTAAATAATGAAATGACAAATAAATTAGAAAAACATTAATAAAAATACAAATAAAACAACGAAGTAAAAATCACTTGATGACGTAACAAATCTGTGTAACGTGTTTAATGTCAAGTGAATGTGACATTTACGATCAGCCATTATTGGCGTTTAATCTTATGGTTTGGCAATTAGATTCTTGACCGACCAGATAATCAAATAGTACTGATTGCCGATTAGAATGTTTTATCCATTTGAGAAAATTTTGATTACTGCGATTTTAAAATTAACTAGCGATTTTTGGTGCACTTTTAGTGCATTTTTAGTGCATTTTTAATGCAGTTTTCATTGCTATTTTTAATTAACTTTTTAATGCGATTAGTACCATTTTTTCGATCCCCACAGTAATGTCTAAGCAATTAAAAAAGGAATTTAGTTTAAATTTTTTAGACTAATTTTAGTAAATTTCACCACCTACATTTTTAAAATTTTGTCTATTTTCGATGCGATTTTTGGATACATGTTGTATTTTGCGTCGACTTTTTTGTAATTCATGGAAAATGAGATTACTATGTTTTACCCGACTACACTCTCAAAAAAACTTCCGTCTTTTCACAGAAAATGCACTGGCAGCACTGCTGCCAGAAATTGTCTGTATATTGACGATTTTCTGTTTATTTTTTTCTCTGTCAAAAGAAGAAAAATATCCGTCACTTGAAAAAAGTTTGGAAAAAAATCAATGCGGAAGAGGCGGGGATCGAACCAAGGACCCCAGGATTACAAGACCAACGCTAATCCACAGCGCTACGGCTGCTCATGATGATTGTGCGTTAAAATAGAACCCTTCATTTCATATGGGTGTGGGTTGGTGTATTTCGTTAAAAAGCTTTTAATTATGCAGTTAATCTCGGAAAGATTTCATCTTTAATGAAACTGTGGCTGGGTCTTTTTTACGTTTAGTATTAATATAGTATAAAAATGGGAATTTTAAATATATTACGTAGAATGTTAGAGAAAAAACATGGATGTTCTATTTGTGAGAATTTTTGAACGAATAAAGAAAGTAATTGTTATTTATTTTTAAATTCGAAAACATTTTTGTCTTTTAAAACTAAATTAGACATTTTAATCAACAGAATATTTTTGTTTTTCATTTTAAAAATAAATTCGAACTTATTACTAACAGACCCAATGCGCATGCGTGCTGGATATAAACGGAAACTTTTCCTCATTTTTCGACGCTCGGAATGAACTCACAGAACAAATACGTTTTCTGGGAGAACAGAAATTATTTGTGAAAAAATAACGATAACTTAGTGTATATTGACGAATTTTTCTGACAGTGTACAAAAAAATTTTATTCTCGGGATGCATTTACATTTAGCAATTTTTAATAAATTTTTCAATGATTTTTTTAGTGGTTTTTAGAATTTCACGGCTATTTTTAGAATTTGTTGAAGGAATTTAATTTTAAATTTTTACCATTACTCTTTTAAAAATTTTTGCCATTTACGAATTTTGAAATTTAGCAATTTGTAATGCGATTTTTAGCTTTTTTTTTTCTTTTTTTACATTTTGCGTCAATTTTTTTGCCATTCATGAAAGTTTTCCAGTTGCATTGTTTTACCCTTATATACCATAGCCTAATGTATTTAATTTTTCTATGTATCTATATTTAATACGATTTTTCGAGATTTTCTACGCTTTTCGCCGATTTTTTAATCATTCGTGAATGATTTCCGATTACAGTCCGATTACAGTTACCCAAATACAGTAAACTAGCCGCCCTTGGCGATAAGATTGATCTCCCTTTAATGTAAACTAACCATTAAATCATATTTCTTTTATTCATAATTTATTTTAATTGCTTAATTTTTTGCCAAATTAGAAGATTCTGCCAGAGAAATAGACACAAGATGTCATATACGCACCACATTGGTGGGATTACAACAAAATAGCAATTATATGCGCTTCACATGGTAACCCTGCTATTGTTACTTATTTATTAATAAACCGTTTGTTTATTTTTATTTTCTTTTTTAAATGATATAAATTGTTTTACTCTATAATTATTAACTAAGCTTTTTTTATGATTATTCCCTTTTAAAATAGAAATTAGTTAAAAAATATGCACGTAACTGGTTTTCGCCAAATTGGCTCCTGAAAAATAGCTCGCCAATGTAGTGCATATATGACATCTGTGACAAATAGCCATTTGTTTCGTTCCTTGGCGATTTTTTGACATTCGAAAACCGATTTCGATTTCAAACTTTTTGCCTATTATAGTTATTTTTCGATTGCACTGTTTTATCATTTAATAGGATTTTCGGCGTTCCATGTCAACATTTTGTTATTCATGAATAATTTCTGATTACACCCCACCCCCTTCCTTCATATTAATTTTTTAGGCATTGACTTCCAAATATTTAGCGATTTTTAATGCAATTTTCAATGTGATTTTCAGCCTTTCTTTAAGTTTCGTAACGATTCTTTGACATTCAGAAACTGATTTCGATTTCAAACATTGTGTTTAATATAGTTAATTTGTTGATTACAGTATTTTATTTTTTTAACAGTAAATTTTTACCCTAGCGGTTTTTTAATATTTTGCGATTTTTAATGTTTTTTTCAGTGCATTTTTCGGGCTTTCACAGTCATTTTTTGACATTTTCAAAGGAATTCGATTTAAAAATTCTAGCCTAACAGGAATTTGGTTTCAAACTTTTAGTCTTTATGGTAGTTTTTTTGCTCTCCTATTTTGATCTCCAGCGATTTTTAATGCAATGTTCAAGATTTTTTTTTCTTTTGTTTGTTTGAGTCCATGGCGATTTTTTTTTATACGGAAAGGAATTCGGTTTTAAACTTCTTTCTAATATGAAAATTTTTCTCCTGTGCGATTTTTGCTATATTAAAGATTTCTATGGAGGTGAAGCAATCCGAAAAAAAAGGTTTGCAATATGAAACCATTTATCGCTGAAATTTTAATGTCTCAAACAAAAGCACGAGGAAGGAATTTTGTATTAATAAGACGAACTGAAAGAAATGAACTACAGCTAAAGCATATGGTACGAAGAAATAGTAATTTATTAAAACGTTTTTTTTCTATTATATTATTTACTAGCTGACCCGCCCGGCGTTGCCCGGGTCCGTATTAACAATATTAAACGAACTTGAAATTTGTATGTTTTTATCATTAACTCGTTACATGCAGAAATGCATTGTCTGAAATACTTAGCCACTGACTGTGTGAAAAATCGGTTTTAAAACAACAACTAACATTAAGCTCTAAAAATACTCAAAATGAGAAATGAGAAACGCGGGAGGGAATATGTATACAACGATTGAATGTTTTTCGTGTTAAAAAGTTGATATTTATCCGTAAAAATCACTGTTAAGTCACGTAACTAATTATTATTTTCACGTACAAATCCCAAGTGAAATATTTTGAATTTCAAACTAATTATATCACTCTTAAATCCGACTATACCTTGAATGAAATCGATACTCGATGGTAGCTAAAAGATTGGTATATAGTATTATAATTTCAGAGCTATTTAACAAAAGTAAGTGTTATTTTTAATCAAATCTTGCGTATTGTTCACTCTGTGTATAAATTCCTAACCTTAAACTTTTGTACCGTAACCAGAACCTGTCTGTAACCTAACAGCGACTTAACAGTACCCTACCGTAAATTAAATATAACATAAATGTAACCTAGTCTTCACTTTATTGTAACATATCCTTATTCTAACCATAACATAAATGCAATTTAACTTTAACCTAACTTTAACCTAAATGATATAATAGAAAAAAACCATTTTAAAAAATTACTATTTCTTCGTAAAATATGCTTCAGCTGTAATTCATTTCTTTCAATTCGTTTTATTAATACAAAATTCCTGCCTCGTGCTTTTGTTTGAGACATCAAAATTTCAGCGATAAATGGTTTAATATTGCAAACCTTTTTTTATTTTCGGTTTAATTCGTCTCCACCTATCTTTTTCTCCATGGCGTACATCAACTGTGTTAAAAAAAAAAAAAAAAAAAAAAAAAAAACTCATTTAAACTGACAGTTTGCCAGTCTATGAATTTTAAAGGTCTGTCCCAGCTTTTTTAATTATTTATGCGAAAATTTTATGCAACCAATCAACCATAAGAAAATGAAAGAGAAAAAAGCGAAAAAAAGGCGATTTTTTATGAGAGTGAGCTTCTGAATTTAATTAATTACTCAGTTAATAAATAGAATTTTGAAATTCTGAGCTTCAGGTGCATCAGGAGAGATATTGGGCTACTCTCGTAAAAATTTTGAGCCTCGTACGTCAAATAGATTTTGCTAGCCATCGCAGACACACAGACAAACTGAGCGTTTTGTTCTTTTATTAGTATAGATTAAAATAAATGTTTGCTTTTAAAATAATTGAAATTGGAAAATTAGAAATAATTAAATGTCAAAATAAAATTAAATAAAATATTGAAAACCTTTTATTTGAACTAAAAACTGTATTACTAAAAGTTTTCTTTTTTTTTTTTTTTTAGAACTTTTTAATTCTTTATACCTTAGATGAAAAATGTTTATGATTTAACAACATATTAATAATTCCATTTCAATATATAAAATATATTGATGAAAATCTTCTTTTAAAATCATGCATGAAATTTCCGTGAACATGAACGAGATCCGAACCTAAAAATTCTGTTTGAAAAAATACCTGAAATTTGAATCGAACCAAATCTGAACTTGACAAAAATATTCCAAAGAACATTAACCGGATCCGAACAAAGCAAAAAAAATTCCATGCACATGAACCGAATCTGAACCTAAAAAAATTCTTTGAAAAAATCTTGAAATCTGAAATGAACTAAATCTGAACTTGACAAAAATATTCCATTGAAGCATGTTCTTATGTTACACGCAAGAGAACCCGAACCCAAAAAATACATTTGAAAAAAAAGCCGACATCTGAATTAAACCAAGTCTGAACTTGACAAAAATATTCCAGTGAAGCATGTCTTTATTCGAATCAGACAGAGAAATTTCCGTAGACACGCAAGAAGACCTGAACCCAAAAATTCCATTTGAAAAAAACGCCGAAATCTGAATGGAACTAAATCTGTTCCCGACAAAAAAATTTTACAGAACCATAACTGAATCCGAGCAAGGCAAAATAATTTCCATGGACCTGAATCCGACACGAACATTTTAAATCGAATTTCAAAAATACCTGAAATCTGAATCGAATCAAATATGAACCCGACGAAAATATTCTAATGAATCATAACCAAGATCCGAACAAGACAAAATGATTTCCATGGACATGAACCCAATATATGGTTAGGTAACATTTGGGTTGCATTACATTAAGGTAAGTCTTTGATTTAATTTCACGTTTGGTTACAGTTAGATCACGGTTAATTTAAAGTTAGGTTAAAGTTAAATTGCATTTATGTTATGTTTAGAATAAGGATAGGTTGCAATAAAGTGAGGGCTAGGTTACATTTATGTTATATTTAAGTTACGGTAGAGTACTGTTAAGTCGCAGCTAGGTTACAGACAGGTTATGGTTACGGTACAAAGTTTACAGTTAAAAATTTGTCCACAAGAGTGAACATTACCCATGTTCTGATTAAAAATATGCACTTACTTTTGTTAAATGGCTCTGAAATTATAATACTATATACCAATCTTTTATCATCAAGTATCGATTTCATTCACGGTATAGTCGGATTTAAGAGTGATATAATTAGTTTAAAATTCAAAATATTTCACTTGGGACTTCTATGTAAAAAAACATTTGGTTACGTGACCTAATAGTGATTTTTACGGGTAAATAACAACACTCTAACACGAAAATAACGCAATTGTTGGATGCATGTTCCCTCCCGGGTTTCCCATTGCTCATTTAAAGTATTTTTAGAGCTTAATATTAGTTCTTTTTTAAACCGACTAGGGGGGCGCCGCCCCCCTGCTCGCTATGCTCGCCAACCCCCCGCGTAATCGCTTCGCGATTCCAAATTATTGGCTGCCCCTGCTTGCTGCGCTCGCCAATACCCCATGGTATGAATAAGCAGTTGCAGACCTTTCAACTGATGTGTCACACGACTGGTGTTGTAAAGAAATTAAAAATGTGCCCCCCTGGGGGGCAGAGTGGTAGGCGACACAAAAGACATCCATAATATGAATAAGCAGCTGCAGACCTCTCAAATGATATGTCACACGACTGGTGTTGTAAAAAATTGAAAATGTGCCCCCCTGGGGGGCAGAGTGGGGGTGACACACAAGACATCCATAAAATGAATAAACAGTTGCAGACCTTTCAAATGATGTGTCACACAACTGGTGTTGTAAAGAAATTAAAAATGTGACCCCACCGGGGGAGAGCATGTGGGAGTGACACACAAGACATCCATAATATGAATAAGCAGTTGCAGACCTTTCAAATCTTGTGTAACACGACTGGTGTTGTAAAGAAATTAAAAATGTGTCCCCCCTGGGGAGCAGAGTGGGGGATAACACACAAGACATCCATTATATGAATAAGCAGTTGCAAACCTCTCAAATGATGTATCAAACGACTGGTGTTGTAAAGAAATTAAAAATTTGGCGAAATATTACAGTTATCGCCAAGTTGGCGTCACTTTTGACAACTAATTTTGGTCGCCAAATTTGGCGATATATCGCCACGATGGCGACAAACTTGGCGATTGTTGGCGATGGTAACCTTTCCTCTCTTTATGGTTACACATACGGCGATGCACAGACGTAGCCCTTTCCTGATTGGTCTATTCGGTTCATGGAAGGAGTGGCCAACCCGGATTCGTTAGTTCCGGAAATCTTCCACATCAGCATCATTCCAGGAGTCATTCCTTTTAAGGCTAGTTTTTTTTACTATAGAAGGATTTTTCTCTCACTCAGCTGCCACGTATTTCAGACAATGCATTTCTGCATGCTTCGAATTAATGATAAAATCATACAAATTTCAAGTTCGTTTAGTATTGTTAATACGGACCCGAGCAATGCCGGGCGGGTCAGCTAGTTTAAAATAAAACATAAACATTTTTGAAAAAAAAAAGAGCACGTGAATAGTACGTATAAAGAAGCATGAAGATCTACATAATATGTTTAATCTTCTTTAAAACCTAGTTTGGTGGAAGTTTTCTTTCAAATAACAAAATTGTACATTTATTTAACTGAAAATAAAAGCCACCGCACACGAAAAAAAGTCTCAAAAGGACCTCATCTTTTCTTCGTTAAATGCATGTTCGACTTAATTATACCGCCCAAGAGACTTGTTTGATGAAATTTTACTAGGTTTTTATTGTTTTGTATTACTCTTATAACTAACTTGCGTAAACAAAAAAGTTTCTTACTGTTACTTTAAAAAAAGAATCTATACCAATAACATAAAAAAGCTTTAATAGAAAAATGATGTTTTTCTTATTATCTAAAGTAGTTAATCTTAAATCCTGACAGATTTGTTTGTTTTTTACACTTATTTTTTTTCTTAATTGTAAAAACATGATATTGGCACATACTCTTATTAATAAAATATGTAATGCAACAAAAAAGAATTTATTTTTGGTAACGATAGACGATTTTTCGGAATTTCTGTCAAATTTGCCGTTTTGAACAGAAGATCATATAGCCCTAAATGTGACGTTACTAATCTATATTTTTTTTCACAATTTCCGCGATAGACATACATCAGCATCTATGGGAATTTTTATTTTTTGGTTCATATTGCCTAACAAATGATATTACTGTATTGCGTTTTTCTATACTTTCTTAACCCTTTCCGGCACACTGTGCCCGGTCCGGGATACCTAATTTTAATTCCAAACATGCAAACGGCACCAATAATATTTTGCTAAAATTTTGCTTTTACAATGAAAGTTTAAATTAAGGAGTTTATAATATATAAAAAAGTCGTTTGCAAATTCCGGTGGCAGTCGATAATTAACTCATTTTACATCAAAATTGCCCGTGCCGGAAAGTGTTAACGCTTACATCGCAGGATGTATAATTTTATCAAATTTAATATGTAAGAAGAACATGTTGATTACATAATGGCATTAATCTCGAAAATGCCTCTAATGATTCCGATGAACACAAAGGATTAGAGTTTGTTTGGTGTAGAAATTGATCTTTCATGCTAATTTCGGAATTTTTTATTTTAGGTGTCACATTCTCTTCTGACAGATGAAAAACATTAGACAAGGATATAACAGTTTACGACAGTGTAGTGTTAACTATATAAGAGTTACAGGAAATTGAATGGAAGCAATGGGACCATCGCGGAACCACCACGATGGGCGGCCTCTTTCCGTTCAACGTCCCTACGTGTAACCCGTATGCCTAAGGCTCCGTTCAGTTAGCAATACTCTTCCCTTAAACTGAATTCTTGGAAAAAGTGGGGAAGTCTTTTGTGTAGGATCCATTTGCGGTTTCTTCATAATTGAAACGAGGGGAATTAACCCCTTAAGTGCCACAGACGTGTATATCCGTCGCGCATAGTCGATGGAAAAAGTGGGGAAGTCTTTTGTGTAGGATCCATTTGCGGTTTCTTCATAATTGAAACGAGGGGAATTAACCCCTTATGTGCCACAGACGTGTATATCCGTCGCGCATAGTCGATGCGTTAAAGGTTTCTCAACTGCTCCGCTCAACAAGCGCAAAACGTTTTGACACACTTACAAACTCATTTTTTAACGGAAAGATATGAAATTGGAATGCCTGACTATGGAAGCGATTTTGAATCGAACCTATTTTTCCATTTTATGTAATTTAAACTACCTGTCCAGTTCTAAGCTACTTGGATCAGGAGATCACCGTTTTTCTCCTGTTTTTCGACCGGTATTTCTGCTTTCGTCGGAAAATGGGCTCAAAAGTGTCAACTTTGAAGATTTGTTGTGAAAAATCTATTGTTTTTTTTTTTTTTTTAACTGAACATTGAGTGCAATTACGCAGTTTCTGAATAATAACACCTGCTAGTTTCATGCATTTCCGAACAAAAATAAATAAATGCATGTGTCACAAAGTTGCCCTTTTTCATTTAAGAACACCCTTAAACTGAATTCTTGGAAAAAGTGGGGAAGTCTTTTGTGTAGGATCCATTTGCGGTTTCTTCATACTTGAAACGAGGGGAATTAACCCCTTAAGTGCGACAGACGTATATATCAGTCGCGCATAGTCGATGCGTTAAGTGCCACTGGCGTATATATACGTCAGTCCAAAATATTGTCTTTTATACTGCGCTGTACCAGTAAAACCCCGCCCACGGCTTTGGAATTAAAAAAAAGAAAAAGAAAAAAGAGTTTAAAGGTGTTTTTGAAAGACTGACCTATTTCAGAGGAGAAGGGGTAGAAGGAACTACCTTCATAAAGGCTATCGCACTGAGCTAGTGACGTGAAAATACAAGAGAATTTTTTTCATATTTACACTTACTACTTTTTGTACACCACTATTATTTTAGAGAAAACATTGTTTGGTGTAATACAAGGGCACAGCTTTCAAATATTAGTGAATCCACAAAAATTAAAAATTGAATGGAACATCTATCTCTCAATGATTATTTAGAGAGTTCGCAAGCTCTTAGCCACGCCCCATTTTGTAAGCGCACTAATTTCCAACTGTGGCACTGGGGAGTGAATCTCGTAAGTTTTTCTCGACACTTAAGGGCTTAACAAAAGAATCGGGAGATAAGCAATCCTGCCTGCTTAACTGAAAGGTTATTCTTTTGCCAGACAACCATCCCTTTCCTGCAAAATTCGTTAAGATCAAAAACACCACGACGCCACAACAAACGAGCCGTCACCGAATTTCAAGAAGTGGTCAAATGTGTTTGGGCCTTTTTGGCTGCGAACACACACAACTACTTTTTGGGGTTAGATGTCGGCGTGTTTTATGTTCGCAGGCGGCGCGTTTGATGTATAATGACTTTTCCAGTTCATCTTCAATCCAACTGTAGAACGGGGGCCTTTCCTTTAATTAGGGTTGAGATAGTAAGATAACCATTGTAATATCCCCATTTTCTATAGGGCAGTTTCATAAGACGTCACAAATCGACCACTGGAGGTCAAACAATCGTTGTGATTGGTAGCTGAGAGGATTATGGGTGTGGCGGGAGGGGAGGTGAATCGCCGGCATTTGATTGGTGCATGAAAAGTAAATCAGCTGATTTGCAACGGCCCTATTGCCAGTAAACTGCAGAAGGGAGAAGAAGAAAGGTTTTGTGGAATTCAGTTGAACTTGGGCAAAACACACGTGTGCTCGGAGCCTAAGGCTGCAATCAGACTGCAATACTTTCAGTTCAACTAAAGTGGCGCGTTTCATTTTAATGAGTTCTGTGGTTCAACTTCAATCCAAGTGTAGGACAGAAATCTTTCCCTTAAGTAGGGGCCCCACCAGTGGCCGAGAGGTTCGGACCTCTCAACTGGTAGACGGCAGGTGCTGGGTTCGAACCCAATCGCGGCTGTCGGCCTAACCGTTCGGAGTTTTCGTGGTTTTCTTCGAACCTTGCGTAAATACGGGTTAGGTCCCCTTAGAAAGATCCCCACGAAGGGCACCCCCCCTGGTCCTATATCCCTAGCGTAGATAATCGGACGACAAAAATAAACTAAACTAAAACTAAACCCTTAAGTAGGGTTAAGATAGTGATCTTCCTAACTATTGTATCTCCCCCGTTTTCTATTGTCAGTAAACCGCAAGTGGGAAGAAAAAGAAGGGAGTTCCAGGAATTCACTTCAACTTCAAAGTGGTCAGGTCTGTTTTGGCAATTAGACTCCAAAAGGAAGGGGTAAAATTTAAAAATACATATCGGAGAAATTTAAAAGGTTATATATGTCTTGAGTCATATGACAATGACCAATGCTAATTAACTCGCATCTAGAGCCGATTACAGAATATTTATTAGGATGAGCGAAGCGAATCCTCTACTAGCCCACTCAAATGACATTTTGTCGTACACGTTACACAAAAACTATACAGTATTTTGACTTGAAATTAAACTCAAATATAAATTATGATCTGTAGATTTGCAGAATATTATTTTTTTACAGAAATACTTTTCAAAAAAATATTATTTTAATTAATTTATTTTACATGTTTTTCTATTACGAAAGCATTTTATTCAAATAAAAAGAGAAACACGTAGTACGTCTTCAGAAGAAAAACTTAAATCATGGAGTCAGTAATTATTGCTAGAATCATCATTAAATAAATAAAGAAACAAAATATATTTTCATTATTCTGGTAAAATATCTCAAAAACTGCTTTCAGATTTTCAAAATATGCTCATTCTTTTTAACTATGAATAGTTTCATGATTCCTTTTATAAAATTTATAAAATATTTTTTTTAGAAAAATTTAGCATATTTTTAATGAACTAAAATTTGTGAAAATTCTCTTATAAAAGAATTTTTAGGAGCTCAAATACACAATTTATTCTTATTTTGTGAAATCATTTAAGCAGACGATATTTATGAATTTTAAAAAAATTACATTATTTTTGTGTGTGTGTGAAGTGGCAATAAAACAATTGTAAACAAATAAAATTAATTAATATTTTGTATAATTCTACTTCGAAAATATTTTTATTTATACCAGTCTTATATCATAAATAAACAAACTGAGGAAATTCTTAATTATTTTGTTGAAATACATTTTAAAATTAAAATGCACCATTTTTTCTTAATAAAGATGCAAAAGTAATTTTAAAAATATATTATTACTTTCAAATATTTATCTTATAGCATAATACTTCGCGAATCCAAACAAAGCATGGCTTTTGCTAATTTTATACATCATGTCACTTATATTAATTCCCTCAACGTTTTTAATCTGGATTACAAATTAAAATAAAACCAAATATGTGATAAAAATACATCAAATTCTGCGAAGGAAAGTACGTTTAAAATTTTTTGAGCTTGAATTGTAATGTTCTTCAACGTTTTTGTAATTATTTCATGAATCATGTGACAAAGTATCCTTCAGAATAACTCACTGCTTCATACTCAGATACTGAGTTTCTTTCAAAAATGAAAATAAATATGAAAGGCAGAAACACCGCTATATTATAAAGGCCAAACGTATCTGTGCGTAACGCATACGTCATTTTTCCCATGGCAACACTTTCAAATTTTAAATGAATTTCGGTATTGCAATTTTTGCTACTAAAAGTTTTTTAACTTCTTAATGTCGCATATTTTCAATTTTTACACCATCGTGTAGGAAACAAAATGTACTTTTAAATGAAATTTGTTTGAAAGCTGTATCTTAATTTCTTTTTGAAATATTATTATTATTATTATTATTATTATTATTATTATTATTATTTTGTAGCTTTTAATGCCTCTCTTTCAATTGTGGCAACAGGAGTACTCCATTTCTATTTAAAGCAAAGGAAAAAAGGGGAAAAATTGAGTGCTGCATCTTTATGTTGCCATTTAGAAATTTAAGTATCTTTTGTTATAAAACCCGGTGAATTTTGACTTCATTTACAAAATTTGATTTACACGTAAAAGAATATCAACAGTTTAATATCTATTTCAGCTAATAGCATTGAAACTTCAAGTTTTGATTCAAAATTATCAAATTAAAATGCCAATTTTTTTAAACGTGAATACAGATGTGAAATGTACATATGTAAATTTTTATACGGTGAAAATGATGCCGGGTTTAGATTTCCTGGGAAAAAAATTCTATGGTTGAGTCAAAGTTGAATAAACTTTGCTTTTTATCATTTTGGAAGACTAGCATAAGAACCTTAAAGATAACTTTATCATAATAACATATATTTATCATTTTTTACTGCTTACATATACAATTAAAGTTTAATTTTAATAATTTCTAACACTGCATTTTATAGAAATAGTATTTTGTTAATTTGACGATAAATATCGTTTGTTTAAGAGTTAGACGTACTAATATAAAATGCATTTTTTACTATAACTAATTTTATAGGTTTATTATAAGTTAATGAGACAGTTCCTTCTTAAACATTTTCTTTCGTCAAAATTTGACGGGTTCTACCTTGTAATATTAAAACACAAAGTTACATATTTTTAAAAAGTAACTACACTAAATAAATTTTAAAATAGAAATGAAATAGCATTAAAATTGATAGCTGCAAAAAACATAGCTTTAAAATTTATTTTTAAAAAGGAAAAGCAAGCACATTATGTGCCCATAGATCTCTTTATTTCCTAAAGAATATTTTTTTTTCATTTATTCGACGTTCTGTGCATATTATTCTCTGAAAAATTGAAAAGAGTTGCAAAAAATACAGAAAAGAGAATACGATATTTATTTATGCACGTGCTTTCAATTTTGTTAACAAAATGAAGTGTCTCACTTCGACATCTTGAGTTGTACATTTATTTTACTTTAACATTCTCGTTCTCTCGTATACAAAGTACCCTTCAGAACAACTTATTGCTTCATTTTAAAATATTGGTTTTCCCCTTAAAAAAATTTAAAAAAAAGAAGAAAAACAGAAAAGAAAAATGAAAGAAAAATGAATGTCAGACACTACAGAAAAAAGGAAATTTTGAAAATTTTAAGATGAGTAAAATCGAGTAAGATTTTACTTTTTGAAAGAAAAATGCAGTCATTAAGTAAGTCTCAAACAAAAAATCTTCTTGGAGAATTTCTCTTAAAAAGAATAATAATATGGCATAATGTATTACAGCATCATTAATTTTATAGCATAATAATAATAATAATAATAATAGTAATATATTCTATAACGAAAAGTCAAGAACTTATATTAAAAATAATTATTTTGCTTATAAGATGTCGTTTTAAAGAAAATAATTATTTATAATATAAGCTCTTATCTTTTCATAGCAGAATATATTATTATTAATATTATTATTACTATTATTATTGCTATTATTGTTATCATTATTATTATGACATAGTTATTAATAGACATAATCAAGACATACTACTTTTATATTTCAGATTGATATCGTTATTTTTTTCTCAACTGACAAAATAAATATAAATTATTTTTAATTAGTTTGATATATGTATCGTTTAAGTATCAAGAATAAAAAACTGTATACATAAAAAAATAAACAAGAACAAACATAATGTGACATGCATGAATTATAAAACACTTTCTAGCATATTTCAGAATACTGTAACAAAACTCCCTTAGTTAATAAAATAAAATTTATGCTTCATTTAATAACGTTCTAATGAGTAAGGAAGCTTAAGAAAGGATACAGCTCTACTAGCCTCCCTAATAGCATGCATGGTCACAGTGACGTCATTGTGAGTCACTTTGGTCACATCACATCTGTGACCAAAATGCCACCACTCAGTGACGTCACATTGTGACTGAGATGTGACTTTCTTAAGAATCTTTAGAAATTTATAAATACCCTTCAAAACATGTTATTTACTTTAAAAAACATGTTTCTGGCAAGTTAAATATCATCGCTTTTGTCACAGTTTCGTCACAATGTTAATGTCAAATTAGTCACAAATGACACATTTTTCACAAATTTGTCACATTGTGACCACTTTGTGAAACGTCACAAAAGAGCTCGTAAACGGCCATAACGACTTCACATTTTAGTCACTGTGACTTCACATCGACGTCACGTGACGTCACATCGACAATCGATGGTCACAAAGTCACAATGTGACTTCACAACGACGTTGCAGTGACGTCACCATGCTTTACGGGCTTACTTAGCAACGCACATTTGACATCTCTCAAATTATATCGAGTTAAGTTCTACAAATTTTATAAATTGTGCAAAAGGTTATTTTTTTCAAAGAGGAATATATTCAGTTTATATGGGTTGCAATGAAAAGTTAACGAATTAATAAATCAATTGTAGCATTTAGTCAACGATCTAATTTAACAAATTCAAGTTCGGATTAGGCAGGAGGGTGTACCAACTGACTTTAGAACACCAAGCCTGCCCGGCTAAGTATGTTTACTGAGACTTCCATTTATTGAAAGATTTGAAAAAGATTTTATTACGTTATTGCAGCTAGCAGCCCAGTTGTCTTAGCGTGCTGTTAATAATATTAAAAAAGTAAACACCGTGGCATTACAAATCACGAAGGACCAGCGCCGATAGTGCTCATTCCTTTTTATTAGACCCTTTATTAATCCTTTTAATAACAATTTTAATTTTTCTTAAGAAAGGTGTTATAGTAAAAATAAAATAAAATACATTAACATGTTTCGGAACCGTCAAATAAGTTCCATAGTCATAATATAAACAAAATTTTAAAATATTACTCGGTCAATACAAATGACACGCGACAATGAGATATAAATAACAAAAAACACGCGCACTATTGCAAAAAATTAAATTCAGGCAACAGGACATATTATTTAATAAATTATTTAATAGCAAGATTTATTTTGTGTTTTCAACACAATGCATAAAGTTAAATGTAAGAAAATACCGGTATTATAGCTCGTACTATAAAATTCATATTAAAAGTTATAAAATGCAATTTCTTTTGATACATTCTAATAAAAAAACACTTGGAAATATTTTCAAGAGACATTACATTTCTAAAAGTCCTTCCAGCAATGCCGGGAGGAAGAGGTAGCTTTCATATACTTATTTATTTATTTTAAATTAAGTTATATAAATCAAATATTTGAAGCTCAAAATAGTGGAACGCGATTATATAAGACTGAATACTAGTTTTTGTCAATACTGAATATTAATAGGAATTTTTAGAAATTAGTCATATTTTATTCAACCTGGTTTTATTTTAAGCGATTTATAGGGTCGCCAAATTCCATGATATCCATTTTAAAGCAGCATGATGGATAAAAAAAAAAACCAATGAGCTTGATCGAAATCTTAATTCATGTGAACATGCACACTCACAACGAAATCGATTAATATATACGAGTGCTGTCATAAGCAAACTGATTTTTAAAAAAAATGTCACCCACATTAGAAATTCAAACTGCTATATCCCAGGCTTTTTTCAAGGTACAGACAAAGTAAAAAATACTCCGGAACTCATTATTAAGACAAATAGTTTAGAAAGAACCTTTTTTTCAATTTCTAATTTTATGTTTATGCATCATTATACATTTAAAAGATTTTTGATAAATGTAAATGGCCGCCATTTTGAAACAAGATGGCGGATAAAACTGGCCCATGAACTCGGTCAAGACATTGGTATGAACCATGAACACACGGAGTTATATCGAAATCAGTTTATAAATATGCGTATTAACGCGTGACAAATTTCAGACCGTTTCAAAATGTCAATCTCACTGGAAATTGAAAGTGCTAAAACTCAGCCCTTTTTCAAGATACAAATGAAACAAAAAATGCTCTGGAATCTTTGTATCAAGGTCAAAACACAAAAGAAAAATCTTTTTCAATTTCTTACTTTTTTGCACCTAATTTTAAAATTTAAATAAAAAAATAATATTCCGACATTTTGAAACAAGACGGTTTTGGAACTGGCCAACGAACTCGGCCCAGGCATCAGTATGTCCTAGGTACGAACCAAGTTTCATATCCAAATCAGTGTATAAATACCGTGTTATCACGTGACGAAAACCAGATCATTTCAAAATGTGAGCAACACTAGAAATTAAAAGTACTATAACTCAGACTTATTTAAGATACAGACGAAACAAAAAATGCTTTGGAATCTTTGTATAAAGGTCAAATGCATAAAAGAAATATTTTTTTTCAATTCCTCACTTTTTTTGTACCTAATTTCAAATAAAAAATTTTTTTTAATTAAATGGACGCCATTTCGAAACAAGATGGCGGATGGAACTGGTTAACGAACTCGATCCAGGCTTTATTAAGTACTATCTGCACACCAAGTTACATCCAAATCGATTTATAAATACGAGTGTTATCACGTGACAAAAATCAGATCGTTTCAAAATGTCAGCTATAAGAAAAATTCAAAGGGCTATAACTCAATCATTTTTTAAGATATAGACAAAGTAAAAAGTGTTCTAGAATCGGTGTTTTAAGATCTAACACATAAAATAAAAATATTTTTCAACTTTTAATTTTTTCCCATTTATTTCCAAATTTTAAATTTAAAAAAATTATAAATGGCCGCCATTTTGAAACAAAATGGCGGATGATGCTGGCCAACGAACTCGGTCGAGATATTTTTATGTACTATGAACATACCAAGTTTCATTCAAATCGGTTCATATATACGTTAGTTATAGCATGACAAAAATTTGATCATTTCAAAATGTCAGCCATAACAAAATTTCAAAGTGCTGTAACTCAATCATTTTTTAAGATATAGACAAAGTAAAAAGTGTTCTGGATATGGTGTTTTAAGATCTAACACATAAAGTAAAAATATTTTTCAACTTTTAATTTTTTCGAATTTAATTTTAAATTTAAATTTTTTTTTAATTTTAAATGGCCGCCATTTTGAAACAAGATTGCGTATGATGCTGGCCAACGAACTCGGTCGAGATATTTGTATGTACTATGTACTTTCCAAGTTTCATTCAAATCGCTTCATATATTCGTTAGTTATAGCATGACAAAAATCAGATCGTTTCAAAATATCAGCCATAAGAAAATTTCAAAGTGCTATAACTCAATTATTTTTTAAGATATAGACAAAATAAAAAGTGTTCTGGAATTGTTCTTTTAAGTTCTAACACATAAAAGAAAAATATTTTTCAACTTTTAATTTTTTCGCATTCAATTTTAAATTTTAAATTTTTTTAAAAAATTTAAATGGCCGCCATTTTGAAACAAGATGGCGGATGATGCTGGCCAACGAACTCGGTCGAGATATTTGCATATACTATGTACATACCAAGTTTCATTCAAATCTGTTCATAAATACGTTAGTTATCGCATGACAAAAATCAGATATATATATATATATATATATATATGTATATATATATATATATATACACTATATTGCCATTGATTATGGGACACTTGCGATTTTAGACATTTTACTAAATATCTAGAAAAATACATGAGGAATCATCTCGAAACTCTTAGTGTATAAATATAATAGTGTAAGTCATACATCTCCGTGAAGATTTTTTCCCGAAACTCCAAAGGGGGCCGTCAACAAATTAAAAAAGAATGAATATCTTTTGAATAACCCTGTCAAAACTAATGTAGCAAAAGAGCTCAAACTCTATATTGTAATTGAATGCCTTATTGTAATAAGCCTTGTTCATTTTTATGCAAATAGCATGCATACTCGCAGAGTAATTAAGGTTTTTATAAAAATGATCCCAAATTTTTCCACATTTTTTCCTTATAATTTTCAGAGTTCTTAATATAAAATATTATTTTTTTCAGAAAATATGACAAACAAGATTGCACACAGTACTCTGTAATCAGAATTAAAAAATAATGAAAATTGTATAAAAAATGAGTTGGTTTACTAAATAATTTTTTACTGCGCATGCGTCAACGATATCAAAATTTCATTTGCATATTATGTTAGCTAAATGTATAGAGCAACTTTTGTGAAAGTCACATAATCATAACTTGAAAATTCTGACAATAATCGTCAATTGAATAAGTCGAAAATCCGTTATTCTCAAAATGAAGCAAAAACAAGAGGGGCTGTATCCATATATTCATTGATTAATGTCAATATAGAACACACAATATGGGATGTACTACTGCATTTGGATAAAATCCCTCATTTTTTTGCTTCATTTTGGAAACAACGGATTTTGTCCTTTTTCTATAGACGATTACTTTCAGAATTTTCAAGCTATGATTTTGAGACTTTTACAAAAGTTGCTCTATACATTTGGCTAACATAATATGCAAATGAAATTTTGATATCTTTGACGCATGCGCAGTAAAAAATTATATAGTAAACCTACTCATTTTTCATACAATTTTTATTATTTTTTAATTCTGATTACAGCGTACTGTGTGCAATGTTGTTTGTCATATTTTCTGAAAAAAATATTATTTTATATTAAGAACTCTGAAAATTATAATGGAAAAACTTGGAAAAATTTGGGACCATTTTTATAAAAACCTTAATTACTCCGCGAGTGTGCATGCTATTTGCATAAAAATGAGCACAGTGTATTACAATAAGGCATTCAATCATAATCTAGAGTTTGAGCGCTTTTGCTACATTAGTTTTGACAGGGTTATTCAAAAGATATTCATTCTTTTTTAATTTGTTGACGGTCCCCTATGGCGTTTCGGTAAAAAATCTTCACGGAGATGTATGACGTATACTATTATATTTATACACTAAGACTTTCGAGATGATTCCTTATGTATTTTTCTAGATATTTAGTAAAATGTCTAAAATCGCAAGTATCCCATAATCAATGGCAATATAGTGTATATATATATATGTATGGTTATATATATATGTGTGTCAACATTTGAACGGAGGGTGGTTTTGGGGTCTGGGGGTCATGATCGGTGAAAATATACCAACATTTTCTGGAAGTGCTTTCCTCCGGACGGCTGCAATAGGTAGCTTTTTACTTTTTGTAATGAAAACTACCTAATAACATAAAACAATTAAAAGTCTTAAAATTTTAGCTTGTCATTTTCCTGGCTTGTCGCACTGGTGATATGTGCAAAGTAAAATGCCCTCTTTTATGCTGTATATTTTTCTAATCTTTTTAATTCCTAATTTATATTTCTAACTTATAATATAAATACATGAGGAAGGTAACTAATTCTGCATATTACAAATAATTCTTCATAATTAAAATATGATTGCTACTAAAAATTAATATCATTTTTCTGGTCTGCATTTTAGTTTTTTATATTGCACTGTAAAGAGTTTTTTTTCTTAATTTTGACATATTTCAAATCAGAAGTAGTAAAATTATAGCTAGCAACAAAATCTATTAAATATTTGTTTGAAAATAATATGATTAAATTCATTCTAAAAAATGAGTTTACTTTTATTGTGACATTTTCCTGGATTCCAAAAATTAATCAATAAAACTGAACACAACATGGATTTTGAGTTACTATATTAAAAACATTTTCCTTTAAACAAAATAAAAATGTTAGACTGAAGTTAAAAAAAAAAAAAATTAAAAAATGTTTTCGAATGAAATTGACATTATATTGGCTGTCATTATCCTGGCATACAGATACCAAGAAATTACACAAAAATTAACTTATTAAGTTCTGTAAAATTTAGCAATTTTACATAAAAATCCTTTATTCTCTGATAGAAAATAAATTTAACTCTTAAAATTGTGTTAGTTTTCTGTGAATAGTTTTAATATCTCAGATAAACAAGATCTGACATTTTTTTATATTCGCCTATATCTATCATCTATTACTTAAGAATAAAGTATCAATTTAACGATAAAATGTTTTTATTACAATAGCAATTAAAACTAGTCGTTGGGGACCACCGTAATACTTACCCATCATGGATATGTATATGAAAATAAAACATGTGAAAACTATTTATACGACGCATGCCAATTCATAAACAAAATTTAAATATTGTTAATATGCATAGTAATGCAAAATAAAGAACTGCTGATGTACCAATTTCGACAAATTATATAAAACGCCAAACTACTCAAGTAGTACCGAACTGCGTAAAAGAAACATCCTTATAACTCCAAAAATAATAATTCTATTAACTAACAATTAACTGCGTCGGATTAAGCGTCTCATTTCCAATTAAAATATACTTCTGAATTGAAATTTGAATGAAATACAGGGTCATGAAAAATCGAAGAATGTGGAAAACAAGATTACAAATATCTCGGCAACTAATAATCCGATCGATTTCGTTCTATATGCAGAATGTGTGTTATTTTATTGCCTTTTACGTCCATTCCTTAGAACAAAAAAGTTCGAAAATTTTTATATACCTTTCATCAGAACGAATTTTTCGAGAGTCCGAAAAAAATAGTTCCGGATAATCGAGGTTGCTGATATTAAATAGGGTTCGTCCCATTCTTACATACTAACTACATACAAAATTTCAAGTCTCTAACTCAATTTGTTCGGGAGATAGAGCGTTTACAGACAGACGGACGGCAAAATTTTTTTTCTAAAAGTATGTTTTTCGGAATCTCCACTATCTAAAACGTGTAAATCCGTCAAAAAAAATTTTCGATTTTCAAAACGATTGCAAGACTTACCCTATACTACGTATGATGGGTAAGTAAAAAAATGAATTGCTTTTAAAATATGCATATCGCTTTCTTTTCTGATCAAATAATTATATGCGCTACGCATTTTTATAATCTGTGGGGGTTTTTTTTCAAAAAATTATTGCTGTTAATATTTTTAATGCATCTAACAAAATGAAGTATCTGTCTTTTTTTCTCTTTTTTTTTCTTTTTTTCTTTCTTTTTTTTTCAGATACGCTGTTTTACAATTTTAGTACTCTCAGATGGTGATGATGATGACGCAATGGGTCTTTTAGAATATTTTATTTTTTACTATATTTTTATTTTTACAACATTTTCGTGTTATGTTCTTTTTAGAAATAAATAAAAAAAATGTTGTGCTAGAAAGCAATATAGAAAAAATAAAGTTTAGAAGCCTACAAACTAAGAAAAGAATAGAAGAAAAATACTTTAAACACTTGCTACGTTAAAGGTTTTCCCAAATGAAAAGACAGAGCTTTTTGGAACAAGTTTTAGCTCACTTTTGTTCGAAAATGCTTGAAATTGTCAATCATTGCTATACAGAAGCTATGTGAAGCTATATATTTTTTCCAATTTTTTGCAAACACAACAGATATTTGAGAAACTATTGCCAAAGTTGGTGTTTATAAATCCCTCATCATTTTGCTTCCTTTTGGGAACAATGGATTTCGAGCTTACTCTATCAACGATAATTATTTGAATTTGCAATCTATATTTTTGAGACTTTCATAAAAGTTGCTCTATACATTTAGCTAATACATTTTGCACATTATATTTTGATTGCAGTCGCGCATGCGCTGCGAGACACTATTTAGTAAACCTGCTCATTTTTTATCCAATTTTTAATAATTTTTAAGTCTGATTTCTGGGTATTGTGTACAGTATTTTTTGTCATTGTTTCTGAAAAAGATTTTTTATATTAAAAACTCTTCAAATTATAAATAAAAAAACTTGGCAAAATTTGGGATTGTTTTTATAAAATCTTTAATCTCTCAATAAGTATACTTGCTATCCTTATACAAATGAACACAGTTTGTTACAATAAGCCTCTTAATCATTTTCTACAGTTTAAAGTTTTGCTATATTACTTTTTACAGGCTAATCCAAAAAAAAAAAAAAAAATCAATTTGTTGATGGTTCCCTATAGGGTATGGGGAAAACCCTATGCGTGAATATATGATCTCTATTATTTTGTTTATACACCTGTAGTTTACGAATAATTCCTCACATAATATTTTTCTGGATATTTAATAAAACGTGTAAAATCGCAAGTGACCGATCATCGTTGGCATATGGTGTAATTCCGCAGAATATTATCACATTAACAGTACACGAAATCACTTTATCCGCTATGTTTCGATAAGCCAGTTTTGTTAAATTTTACTAAATAATGTAAACTATCATTCGAAATTGTACTTTTAATTTTTCTAAACTTCTTTGTTTTTGACTGCTATATCTTTAAAAATAAACTTTCTATGCAATTTACTATCATTTGAATAATTATAAAAATTACAATGAACAAAATTTAACGATTTACGAAACATAAATACTTATTTTGATTTCTGAGTCTTAATCATACATTTTTCATGAAGGTGATGATAAATGAACTCGTATTAAATCGAGTTCTTATCTATTAAAACTTTTTGGCTTTAGACTTTGTCCATTTAATTAATTCATAACAATCAAATATCTCCCTTTCACCAACAAAAAAGTATCATAAAAATTCATTTAAAAACTAAATGACAGCTATTACATCATAAAATTTATCAAATGCTAAAAATTAATCATCAGTGGAAGGGAAAGTTTTTCATATAAAATTAAATTTAAATTTAAATATACCTTTTTCGATTTGTTGTAGGTTTTTTGGTCAGTTTTGTTTGTTATTGTATGTAAATTTAACATTTTTATTTTTTCCTAGATATAAAAGAATAATTCTGAATTTTTAATTGTTTTCAGCTCACGGGCTATTAAAGCTTGAAAGCTGATGTTCCCATAGGCTCTGTGTGTTTGTGATTCGATAACTCTTGAGAGAAATATGGGATTTGCTTCAAATTTGCATGTTGGTTAATTCTGATAAGGTGCTTCCTTGATTAGTTTTTGGGAGTTCATTGATTAAATATAAATAAAAAAAAAGGGGGTCTAATCCCCTTAATTTAGATAAATCGTTTTTTCATGCAGAATTATTCGGTTTGCTTCAAAATTGGCATACTGTTTTATTCTGATAAGGCGATTCTCTGATGAGATATAGAAGTTCATTGGTTAAGTATGAAGATGAGAAATACAGGAAAGACTTTCCTGTTCTTAAAATTTTTTTGTCTATATTTTTATTTTTTGAAAGACATTATTCTTTAAAATAAGAGTATAATATATAATTAATATGAATAACCTGTGAGTTCAATTCCATGAGTTTGGTTATAAAAATGTTTTATCTTTATATTTGAGTCCGAAAAATTAAAAGCCATAACAATATCAAAGTTTTATTTAAATAGTAAACAAATAATGCTATTTTTCTCACAATTTTACAAATATAAAAGCACATTTTATTCTCATGAGAAAATAAAACTCGATAGCAATTTCCTTTATAATCAAAATCGTTTTGAAATAAATTTTTTCCCGTTATTTTATCATAAGCGCTTGTGTTTATTTGTTTAAACAATTGCAAAATTTATGTACATTTAGAAAACATTTGTACATTTGTAAAAATATTGAAAAACATTTATTGCCACTGAAAGATTTCAAAATAAACGTAATGATTTGTGTTTCATATAAATTAAATGAAATAAAGTAAATGATATTTCTTTGAAATAATGCATATTTCAATATAAAAGCAGATTGTAAGCATGATGCTCAAATAAAATACTGAAGCAATTAAATGATAAAAATCAATACTTGTGCAACTGCCTGGATTATTAAACGCTTTCTAACAATAAAAATACCTTATTAAAAAATTTCATTTCTTCATTTAATGAAATGGAATTTCCATACAAGCAATTTAAAGCACAAATTGCACTGAAGTCCACTTTCAAGAATAGTTCTACATATGCGGTAACGAATAACTATATTTTTATGCTTTGACATGAGAGTTCTAAATAAACAATTTAAAACACACAACCAATTAACATAAATTACATTAAAAGTCCGCTTTCAACAATAATTGTCTGTATGCGGTAATAAATAAATTACAGTTTTTCATACCATGAAATGATATTTCTAAATAAGCAATTTAAAATACATAACGCATTAAAAATCCACTTTTAGCAATAGTTGTCTATATGTGGTAATTAATAATTTTTTTTTAGATACCATGAAATCAGATTTCTAAATAAGCAATTTAGTCACCGCAAAATAAATCTTGACATTTGCGATTTCAGATGTTTTGTTAAATATCTAGAAATATACTTGAGGAATGACTTTGAAAGTCATATATTTTCGAGAAGATTTTTTTCCAAAATCAAATAGGGGACCGTCAACAAATTGAAAAAGAACTAATATCTTTTGAATAACCCTGTGAAAGCTAAAGTAGCAAAAGCGTTTAAACTGTAGATTATGATTGAGTGGCTTATGAAAATAAACTGTGTTTATTTTTATGCGGATAGCATGTATACTCGTAGAGAAATTAAGGTTTTTATAAAAACGGTCCCAAATTTTGCTTATAATTTGCAGAGTTCTTAATAAAAAACAATGATCTTTTCAGAAAATATGACAAACGACATTATACATAACACTCTGTAAACATAATTAAAAAATATGAATAATTGTATGAAAAATGAGTAGGTGTACTAAATAAATTTTCACTGCGTCAACTGTATTAAAATTTCATTTGCATATTGTTTTAGATAAATTTACAGAGCAACTTTTGTTAAAGTTTCAAAATCAGAGCTTGAAAATTCTGAAATTTATTGTCGGTAGAAGAAGATCAAAATCCGTTATTTCCTAAATGAAGCAAAAAGATGAGGAGCTGTATCCAAATATATTAGTACGTGCAATACTGTGTAAACACTAATCAATGGAATATGGATACAGCCCCTAATTTTTTTGTTTCATATTTGTGAATATCGGATTTTGATCTTATTCTTTAGACGACAATTTTCAGAATTTTTCAAGCTATGATTTTGAAACTTTAACAAAAGTTGCTCTATACATTTAGCTAACACAATATGCAAATGAATTTTTTTATAGAGTTGACGCATGCGCAGTGAAAATTTATGTAGTAAACTTGCTCATTTCTCACACAATTAGTAATATTTTTTTTAGTTTTGATTACAGGGTGTTATGTACAATGTCATTTCTCATATTTTCTGAAAAAAACATTGTTTTTTAGTAAGAACTCTGCAAATTATAAGAAAAAACTTGGCAAAATTTGGGACCGTTTTTATAAAAACCTTAATTTCTCTACAAGTATATATGCTATCGACATAAAAATGAACATAGTTTATTACCATAAGCTACTTAATCATAATCTGCAGTTTGAACGCTTTTGCTATATTAGTTTTGATAGGGTTATTCAAAAAATATTCGTTCTTTTTTCAATTTGTTGATGGTCTCCGATTGGATTTTGAAAAAACATCTTCTCTAAAATACGTGACCTATACTATTTTCTCTATACATCCGGAGTTTCAGAGTCATTCCTCAAGTATATTTTTAGATATTTGACAAAACATCTGAAATCGCAAATGTCAAGATTTTTTTGGCGGTGACGGTAGAATACATAACGCATTAAATATCAACTTTCAGCAATGCTTGTCCATATGTGGGTATTAATAAATTATGTATTTTCATACAATGTAATGAGATTTTTTAAAAAGAAATTTTAAAACACATAACGCCTTAAAACTTCAGTTTCGGAAATTGTTGTTCATATGCAGGAATGCGAACTTATTTTGTAGTGCAATTAAGTATCTGATATGTTGAATTTATGTACACTTACAAAAGCACTAGAAATTAGATAAGTTTAAAAATGCACAAAGCATAACAGGGAATATATTTCCAGCAGTATTAGTCAATACTGCAAACAAATTTTATGTGGCTCTATAAATGGACAATTTGTACTGTGAACGTCACAGTGTTTAACATATAGTCAGCAATACATGTTATTAATTTTCATAACCAACATAGTAAACCTTAATAACATTTGAAAATTACATAGCAACAAGGGTATATTTGTAGCATGGACAGCAATGTCGTATTCATAAACTTTTTTTTTTTTTTTTTTTTTTTTTTTTTACAGAAAAAGTTAAATAATAGTAAGATCTTTACAAATATCTCTCTATAGATGCAATAGAATTCAACTGCTCAGTTTCAAAGATATTAAAAAATCGTACAAATTCACATTATCTCCCTCCCATAAAACAACTTGTAGGTCTTTAATTTAGAAATGAAGCTTTGTTTCACGTCTAAATTCATTAAAAAAGCAACAGAAGAATGTTTAAGGATAGAGAGCCAACGAATATAAATGCACAAATAAAGTATGAGAAGGTAGCAAATAGCTATTTCGAATCTACTAACGAGATTCTTCATCAGTGCAAAACTCAGCGAGCTAAAAGTAGCAAAACTGAGCGAAGAGACAGAGAGACTCAGGCTTATATACCCTCTATGGGAACAATCCCGCCTAAAGGAAAGCAACCAATGAGAAGAAAGCAGCCAAAACCAACTGAGTGGACAAGTAGCGACATCTAACGGAGAACAAGCAAAACAAAAACTAAAAAGCGAGAGAAAAAAAAAACTTTGTTTTGCTTGTTCTCCGTTAGATGTCGCTACTTGTCCACTCAGTTGGTTTTGGCTGCTTTCTTCTCATTGGTTGCTTTCCTTTAGGCGGGATTGTTCCCATAGCGGGTATATAAGCCTGAGTCTCTCTGTCTCTTCGCTCAGTTTTGCTACTTTTAGCTCGCTGAGTTTTGCACTGATGAAGAATCTCGTTAGTAGATTCGAAATAGCTATTTGCTACCTTCTCATACTTTATTTGTGCATTTATATTCGTTGGCTCTCTATCCTTAAACATTTGTGCACAAAGGCTTTATTTGCTATTTTAACAGAAGAATGAACATGAAAAAGAAAAAAAAGTGAAACTCTCAGTTGGTTTGCAAAAAAAAAAGAATGCTTCAAAAAGTATTTACGGAAAAAACATTTATTTCAGGCTTTGCACAAAAACGACAAAAACTATTTAACGTATAAAATAATAAAATTATTTGCTTCTTTAATCACAATAAAATAAAGAAAGTATTGTAGAAAGAACCTAAAAATATATTTCTTTTTTTTTTTTTTTTATTAATAGTGCACACTAAATTATACTTTCAACTTTGCATAAAAAAGATTTGTTTTAAGATTTTAAATTTACACGAAACAGATTGTCTTAAAATTTAAAAAATATATGTAAAACAGACAAGGGTGAGCGAAGATAAAAATGAACCTGGGGCAAAATTTCAATTTTGCGCCCCCCTACCCCATCTTTTTCTAGTGATTGGCCAAACAATGACGTTGGTAGTATACATTTGGCGCCCCCTAAATTTTCGCACCCGGGGCGACCGCCCCCTTCGCCCCCCCCCCCCCCTTTCGCATGGCGATGAAAAAGATTCGTCTTAAGTTTGCCCCACCATTTGCTGAGAGGCTATACTCTTGAAGGTAACGGGACTAAACGGAAGGTGCTGGGTTCGAACCCAATCGCGTCTGCCGGCTTAACCGTTCAGATTTTTCTGTGGTTTTCTTTGAACCTTGAGTAAATACGGATTAGGCTCCCTTAGAAAGAACCCCCAGGCCCATATTCCTAATGCAGTTAATTGGCGTTATTAATGACACCATCGTCTTAAGTATATTTTTTATTTCATGTACTTCCATGAAAAATGGAAAAACCTATAACAGCATATTGCAATTAAATATTTAAACTGCTTTAATTTTTATTGATATTTAGAATGAATATTCCTTAATGATTTTTTCTCTTTTTTGATAAGAGTGGAGTGTTTGAAATTGTTAGTGTTAGTGGTGTAGTCATCTTCTGTTAAGGAGATCCGGGACACAAAAATTCTCAAATTTCCTAAAAACATTCTATCTTTAAAAATTTCCTTTTTTTTCTTTTCGTTTAAAATAATGCTTAAATAATGTTTCTATTTTCACAGAAAAAAGATATAATAATTATTCCGTTTTGGTTTATTTTTAAAATCTAGGTTTTAAAAAATGGTTGTTATGAAAACCACTTTTTATGAAAATACGTTTTTCTTTATAATGAGCTTTTTCACCATTTCTCATCTTTTTTCACCATTAATTGTTATAAGCGAAGAATCGTTAAAGATAAATTGTCCGAACTCGGAACATATTTTTTTTTTCAATACTGTACTTTAATTTTTATTCATCAAATTCGAAAAAAAATTATTTACTTTTAAAAATATGATTTTTTTTTTCAACTTTACATAATTTTTTTTTTCAAATTTTACTTTTAAATATTTTTAGGTTTTATTTAAATTAAAAATTTTTAAAATTCTGAATCGAAATTAAAACTGATATGTTTTTGTTCATTAAAAAGGAGGAAAAAAATTCTACAAACACAAATAATATTTTGAATTTCAACGATATTAACTTAGCCCACTTTTTAATGAATTTTAAAATTTTAAGACTTTCAAACAAATTATGATATGAGTTTTATCATGTGATTTGGTTTACAAATAATATGGATAACCATCAGAAAAAAAATTCAAGATATTTATTCAATAAGTAAAAGTTATTTTAAAATGCAAAATAGATTGATCGTTTTTTGGAGTTATAAGGATGTTTATTTTACTACCTTATTATTACGTAGACCAAAAAACTCCGCCAAGCTATAAGATTAAATGCCAGTAATGACTCATCGTAAATGTCACATGCACTTGATATTAAATACGTTACGTGTGTTTGTATATCATAACCGATTTTTAATTTGACGTTTTAACTGCATTTAATTCATCATTTACTAATTTATTTGCTTTTTCGTTATTCAAAATGCAAATTATGTCAATTTGTATAACTTACGAGCAGTTTGGCGATTTATATAATTTATGTAAATGGATCGATGGGATATTAAACTAGTACGAGCAATTCCTTAATAAACCATTACTACGCCTTAATTTTTTAACTATACGTTTAATCATATCTTTGAATTGCAATGCATTTTATAAATAGTTTACACGTGTTTTATTTTCATATTTTAAAATATGCATATCCATGATGGGTAAATATTACAGTGAGTATCTCCCAACGATTAGTTTTAATCTTTGAAAGTAGTTCAGTCAATATCAGTATAAACTTCACTTTCTTCTTAAAAGACATATTAAAAGTTACATGTAAATTTTTTGTTTTATGCACACTCTTACTGACTATGAAACTTGTCAAAATTCCTTATCGAAATTGTGAAGTTAGAGCAACCTAAAAAATTGTATCAAATACCAAGCATCAAATCAAAAAATTCTAAAAATACTTAAATAGTATCAAGAACATGTGAATACATATAAATTCATCTACATATGGACGTTCAAAGATTCCATTATTTTCTTCTTATGTATAGATGAAAATAATAATAACCTATATCCAAGGGCTTAGACATATTACATATGTCTAAGCCCTTCAGCACATAAAAACTCAGAAGTTCCCGTATAAGAAAATAAAATTGTCCTGAGCTACTATTTTGTTTTGAAAACATCAATACGTTTACTGTATCCATAGAATTTCTGGAATGTTTATTGGCCTATATTTACTCTATTGCTGTAGGAAACGTAAGTCTTCTGAGATAATAAAAAGATAAACTAATACGAGTGTGATTCGGACAAATATATGACTTCTTTTCTTTATTTTCTATTGATCTAGTACTGTAAATATAGGCAAGTCTTATAAACATACTTTTCCGTATGTATATTTCCAAATGTCACTAAAAATATTGGAAAGGAAAGTTAGGTTTACTTAGTGATGATGCTATAAATGGGTTATATGTTATTAATTATAATACAACGTAATCAAAAAAGTGTATTTTTAGAAATTGATAAATAACCAATTAAATTTATCCGGTGTATGAAATTTTCAAATGAACATTTTTGTTGAAATGTTGACCATGTAAGAAATAATCCCTCAGATTGACAGAAAAAAACTATCAATTTTGGCGCCAGTTCAAAAATGTTTAATTTACGGATAATATCTCTATTTTTTCATTAAAACATTTTTTTCATTAAGAAATATAGATTATTTCTGCAGAAAGAACGAAATCCATTTTTTTTACAGTAAAAAATTGTTTCTTTTTAAAACAAATTTTTCAGTGGAAAAAAAACACTTTTTTACTGTAAAAATTATAGATTATTTTTACAAAGACCTTTTTATTATGTAATAATAATTTATAGATATAATAAATAATTAATAGATATAATTAATATATATGATTAATTACATTATATTAATATATTAATTAAAAGATTTACTTCCTTCATGAAAATATGCATCCATTTTAATATAATAGCATGTAAATTCATTTTCATAAATCTTTTTCTACAATAAAATAACCAAAATCGAATATGCAAAATTTTTGTTCAATATGTCTCACCCATTTAATTACCAAGACTGAGAAGCAAAAACATTGTCTTGAGAGATTAATCATTCTTTGGCAACATCGGTTTATTTACAATTTACATAGATTTTCTAGAATGTGCCATTTCATAAACGTCCTGTATTGTTATAAGTAAAGAAAGCGCTAATAAAAGAACAGAATAAAATGAAATCACTTCGAATAACTTGATTTATTAATTTATTTTCCTTTAAACAAGCTCAAAATAATAATAAAATGCTATCTTGTTTATTTACTGTATAAGTCTTAATTAACGTAAAATTTTAAACAGAAATAACTTCTGAGAAACTCATAGCATATCACTAAGAATGCTTATAATAAGAGATAGGCTTAAAAAGAAAGTGTTTAATGTCACTTCCATGGATTTTTTTTTAAATATCCAAAAAAATACCATTGTAGTGAGTTTGTAATATGAGTTAACCAATAACCGAATCATGATTTTGGTGCATTGTTATTAGCCATCTTATTCACCGCATAATAATCCATAAAATGTCTGTCCTTGAGATCATATGACGGATTTAATAGAATCCATATTATTCACCTCAAAATGCTACTACTAACCGAAATAAAAAATAAACACATTAATGTGTAACTTTAATGACAAAATTTCTTTTTCACTTTTATTTATTGTGTCGACTCGAAAATCGTTATAGATTAAAACTGTAGGTTAATTAAGATTCCTGTTCTCTATATCGAAATGCCACTGGAAGTATTAATCTATGAAATTTTTGTCTTTGGGATCAAAGGAAAGATTTGATTTGTAATAAGAATTCATATTATTAGTCTCAAAAACGCTACAATGAACCAATTTCAACCATAAAAAATAAACAGATAAATGTATAACGTTATTGATAAAGTTTTTTTTTCACATTAATTTACTGCGAAGACTCAAATCTTATTCTAAATCAAAACCGTAGATTATTTAAAATCCATGCTCTCTATATCGACATGTCACCTGAAGTATTCGAAAATAAAATAAGGAGTTCTCAGTTTACCAAGGTGGTAATAAACTAATATTTAATTTATAAAATAATCCGAATTTTCTTACTTATAGCAATGTTTAAAATCTAGCTAAAAAATTCGGTAAAACAGTATAAATATTAAGAAATAAATTGTGTAGTATTACTATGTTAATAATAAATGCATACAAATTCTCTACCTGCAGTTATATTGCTACAATAATATCAGATTAAACGTAGCTTTCTTTATAAATGTATATTTTATATTATGTATGCTATTTTTATAATAGCATGCAAAATTTCTCTTCCCGTTTTTAGGTGCGTTCGTAATTATGTAGGGTTAATCCATTTCAAGTGGTCCAGCACTGGTCGCTCGACTATTTTTAAAAAATCTGAAATTTTTTGTACAACAACCCTAACATGATGGAAGTTCAAAATGACCGTTATTTTAATTCTACTATTTTTTGTTTGTGCATGGCGGCCATCTTTGTTTCATCGTGTGCAGCGATTTTCTCAGATACTAGGATACACAAAATTGTAAATATCTCGTATTCTAATTTCCCAATTGAAATGGTGTTTGCAGCATTTTGTTCAGAATAAAATAGGCTAAATATACAATGTAAGAAAAATTTTGAAAAATAAATTTTTACAGGTGAAATTTTAGCACAAAATTTACGATTTTTTCCAAAATCTATCCGTTTCCAAGAGGAAAATTTTCATGCAAGGGAAACTGTCAACCTTACACAATTTTTTCTACAAATAAGTCAAAAGTGTGTGTACTCATACACCAAGTCCCAGATCTGGGAGTTGATTTCTCTTTGCGAAAAAAATTCCGAAATTCGTCAAAAATTTCAAAAATCGCACTTTTTAGGCTTTGATATCTCTGGTGGGGCACGAGATAAAAATCTGAAATTTTGGCCTATTATAGTATCGTGTAGTAGCGTTATGTACAAAAAATTTCAAGAAGGAGATTTGACTACAAGCTGAGATATGACATGGAAAATATGTGAAAACAATACTACCAAACTATTGTAAACCTACTATGTAATTGTTCAACAAGACTGTCAACCTTGCACAATCTTTTCTACAAATAGGTCAAAAGTGCGTGTACTCGTACACCAAGTCCCAGATCTGGGAAATGATTTCTCTTTGCGAAAAAAAATTCCAAAATTCGTCGAAAATTTCAAAAATCGCAGTTTTTAGGCTTTGATATCTCTGGTGGAGCACGAGATAAAAATCTGAAATTCTGGCCTTTGATAGTATTGTGTAGTAGTGTTATGTACAAAAAATCTCAAGAAGGAGATTTAACTACAAGCTGAGATATGACATGGACAATATGTGAAAACAATACTGCCAAACTATTGTAACATACTACGTAATTTGTTCATACTTCCAAAATTTTAAATTAATTATTTATGGTACAAAGTTAAATGTTAATTACAAATATCTTTTTCAAATGCTTCTGTGTGATCTAAACAATTCAGAATGTATGCTAAGCCAATATACTATTTGTCCAGATGAACAAATCTACTGGGAATGCTATTGCAACAATTTTACTCGGAATATATTTTAGGAAAAGTAAATTACAGACAATGAATTGCAACTGATCGAGTTGACATGGCTTCAATTATTAAACCTAGAGAATTTTATTCAAGTTAACAAGGGATGACAAGACTTGGGGGGCTTCAAAGAAAATTTTTAGAAAGAACAGCCTGATGGACTGACAACAGCAACTGGTCGAACTCATAACATCTCTCGTAAATATTGTTAAGCTCTTTGTTGAGCATATATAGTATTTTGTAAATTAAATGCTTATTATTTAACTGTTTTCAACAAACGATATTTTCTGGGTAAATATTGTAATAAAAGAGATTAATCTCATTTCTCCTAATGTACTCGTAATAGCATTTCTTAGTATTTCTTTAATCACCGTATCTCAGCTTGTAGTCAAATCTCCTTCTTGAAATGTGTACATAACACTACTACATAATACTATCAAAGGCCAGAATTTCAGATTTTTATCTCGTGCTCCACCAGAGATATCAAAGCCTAAAAAGTGCGATTTTTGAATTTTTCGACGAATTTCAGAATTTTTTTCGGAAAGAGAAATCATTTCCCAGATATGGGACTTGGTGTATGAGTACACACACTTCTGACCTATTTGTAGAAAAAATTGTGCAAGGTTGACAGTCTTGTTGAGCAATTACATAGTAGGTTTACAATAGTTTGGCAGTATTGTTTTCACATATTTTCAATGTCATATCTCAGCTTGTAGTCAAATCTCCTTCTTGAAATTTTTTGTATATAACACTACTATACAATACTATCAAAGGCCAGAATTTCAGATTTTTATCTCGTCCCCCACCGGAGTTATCAAAGCTTAAAAAGTACGATTTTTAAAATTTTTGACGAATTTTGGAATTTTTTTCGCAAAGAGAAATGAACTCACAGATCTGGGACTTGGTGTGTGAGTACACGCACTTTGTACCCATTTGTAGAAAAAATTGTATAAGGTTGACAGTTTTCCTTACATGAAAAATTTCCTCTTGCAAACGGATAGATTTTGGAAAAAATCTTAAATTTTGTGCTAAAATTTCACCTGTAAAAATTTATTTTTCAAAATTATTCTACGACCGTACATTTAGACTATTTTATTCTGAACAAAATGCTGCAAAGCCCATTTCAAGTGGGAAAATAAAAGACGAGATATTTACAATTTTGAGTTTCCTAGTATCTGAGAAAATCGCTGAACACGATGAAACAAAGATGGCCGCCATGCACAAACAAAAAATAGTAAAATTAAAATAACGGTCATTTTGAACTTCCGTCATGTTAGGGTTGTTGTACAAAAAATTTCAGATTTTTTAAAAATGGTCGAGTGACCAAAAAAATATTTTCTGGACCACTTGAAATGGATTGAACCTGTAAATACGTAGCACCTATATTTGTCGCTCAGTCTGTCCGTCTGTCTGTCCGCATATAACAACGCAGAAACTACCCAACCTAATCTTTTGAAATTTAAAATATATAATTATTATATAATTTTGTCGAGTCATTTCAAATTTTTTGAGAATCGGATAGATAGATCAATTACAGGGATGATCAAAAGTATTCCGTTATATTACGGCCAATGGGGAAAAATGTTTCAAATGTATTTTAATCGTTTGAAACTTAAAATACATACTTATTGCATAATTTTGTCAAGTCATTTCAAATTTTTTGAAAATAGGATGCATAGATCAAATACAGGGACAATCAAAAGTACTCCGTTACATTGGAAAAAAAAGAGAACATCATAATATTGATATGCATCATAAAGTACATATTATAATATAGATTTTGCATAATCCGTTGTGCAAAGAACATCATTTGTTATTGATTTACAAGGCCACACAAAATTTTCCATTACACAATGAGTATAGAGAGAACATTGTTTGGTGCGCATTTTAATTGTAATTAACTATTTACAATTTTATGAGATTGATATATGAGAGTGATATTTTTAAAACTTCATTATCGTACGAACGCACCTCATTTGCTACGCTTCAGGTGAAATTTACAACTTGTTTCCTATACAAAATAAAATGAAACATATAAATCCAAGCTTAATGTTAAATCTGTCTCAGACATTCAGTACATAAAGTTTCTAAAGTTCTCGTAAAACAAAAGAAAATGTTCTTTGTCCACTATTTTGAGAGCGTCAATGCTTGTACTATATCCACAGATTTTCTGGACTTTGAATAGATTTGATCTGTTGGCTGTAAGTAACTTAAGTCTTTCAAGATAATAAAATGTCCGAATAATACCCAAGTTTTTCGGATATGTGTAAGGTGTCTGTATGTTAAACTAGATTACATCAGAAAATATTCTAGAGTGTTCTTAACTGCTGCGCTCAACAAGCGCAAAAACGTTTTGAAACATTTACAAATTCATTTTTTAACAAAAATATATTAAATTGAATGCCTGGCTATGGAAGTGATTTCGAATCGAACATAATTTTCCATTTTATGATAATTAAATTATCTATCCAGTTATAAGCTATTTTGATGACGTAATCACCCGTTTTTCTTCTGATTTTCGACCGGCTTTTCCGCTTTCGTCGGAAAATGTGCTTAAAAGTGTCAACTTTGAAGGCTTGTTATGAAAGATCTGTTGTGTTTTTTAAAAAACAGAAAATTGAGTGCAATTAGACAGTTTCTGAATAATAATATCTGCTAGTTTCATGCATTTCCGAACAAAAATAAATTAAAGCATGAGTCACAAAGTTGCCCTGTTTGATTTAAGAACACCTTTAATAACAATTTCCTGACAGACATACTCAGGAGGCCAAATTATTATGAGAAATATTTTTGTTGGAGTTTATGAGTTATGATCGTTTGCATAGTTTCGGTTAATACAACACACTGTAATCCGTAGCAAAGTCCAGTTTATCATAAATTCGTTTTCAGTCTATTCCATAATAGGCAATAATTCAGTAAATATTTCCATGAACAAACTTTATTATACGAAAACAGAAGGCTTTTAGTTTTGCCCTTCCCCCCCCCCCCTCCTCTTTGACGCACCAAAATCTTTTAGTTGTCACTAATAGCAAGATTAATCGAGAAGTGTCTCAATCTTAATGCGTAAATTAATAAACTCCAGGTATACATCTGTGTTAAGCTAGTATGCCAAACAAATAAACCAAAAATAACGGTTTAGTAGAAATAGATATAAACATTGGAACGAGATGACTGTCAAGGAGGAGATTTGCATTTGGCTATCCATTAAAAAATGTGAAATAAAGAGGCAAATCTATCTTTGCTTACATAAAATCTAATTGATAGTATAATTAATGACAAATATCTAGTTGTAAGCAGATGTGAAATACAATTTATAGGCTACTTATTGATTATAGTAAGGCTCTAAATAGCTTAAATTTATGTCTGATTTTTTTCAGATTACGTGAACAAATTTCTAAGAAATAATCGCTTATCTAATAAAATATCAATAAAAAATATTTATACAGAGATAATGATTACTCTTAAATTAGAAATAAAGAGAAATAATTTTTAACACCAGTGCTAAACAGAAGGAAGAAAAATAAATGTAAAAAACGGATTAATTTTAAAATAAAAAACTAACACTTATGTATGGCTTCACCATGCTTAAATTTACTAATCCATATAGTTTCTGTAATGTTTATTGATCTTATTTTTTCTTAATTAAAGAGTTCAATAAAGAAAAGAGGAAACCAAAGTTTGAAATAATTTTTCACAAGACTATAAATGCTAACTGTTGCTTGCACCAAACTGATTGCACCAATTAAAGTAGAACCTTTTGTACTGTTTTCCTTTATAATACTAAAATTCGTATAAACCAGAGCTGCCGACTTCTTGTATTGGACTCTTCAACCACTATAAGAAACATATGTTTTCCAAGATAATATAACAGAAGGATAGTCTTAAAAATTAAACTTTAGATTAAACTGTATCTATAAATTTTTGATAATATCTGTAACAATAGATTTGTTGTAATATTTCAGGAAAACGTCTTCATGAAATAAAAATGTTTATATATATCAATAGAAGCGAAGAAAATCTTTCCCGCATATCCTATTTTCTCTTCAAAATAAATAGAAATACATATCCAACCTTAATGTAAAATATATATTTTCCATTCAATATATAAAGCTCAGAAGCTCCAGTATAATAAAGACAATTGTCTTGAACCATTGTTATTCTTTGAGATCACCGATGCTTTTACTATACCCATAGATTTTCTGGAATTTGTATTGACGTATATAAGTATTATGTATAACTATAAGAAACGTAAGTCAGAAATAATAAAAACTCATGATAATACCAAAGCCGATACATAAATTTTTATTGTACATTTTTGAAATACACTAATTTGATAAATATGGAATAGGCTTGTTTTTAAAATGCAGGCTTTGTATGACATCGAAATGTCACAATAATTATTAGAAATTAAGCTTAGGCTTGATTTACTCAGTAATTAAGTTATAAGTGCATAATTTATTAATAGTCTTATTTTTTATTTTTATTTTAAAATATAAATTATGTTTTTGATAATTTGACAATTATAAATGCTCAATCCTTCTTTTTTTGTGGGGGGACACACTTTAGATGTTACTGGACTGTTTTGTTATGCATGTTCTTTATTAATATGTTAATGTCTTTACTAATTAGCTTTATAATACTATATACTATAAGCATTAAATTCTTAACATATCATATCTTTACATATTTACTTACGTTTATATATATACAGGGTGTCCCTAAACTAATGGTATATACGCTAGGGGGTGATAGAACACATCAAGACGAGTAATAGTAAATAGGAAACCAAGTGTCCCAAACGTTTTCCAAAGGAGATAGCCGCCATTAAAGTTTGGGGTCCAAAATTTCAAATACACATAATAAACGGAAAAATTGGTCGATTGATTTGCGGTTTTCACTAAAACTATTCTTTATGTTGGTATTTTCTTGAAAATAAATTATAAAGATAAATTTCGAAAAATGCCAATAGAGAGCGCTTTAGACTTTGAAGTAATGAAAAACTATTTTTTGCCGTGATTTTTTGCATCTCATTAAATGGTTTCGTAAGCTTAGACTTAAACTTAAATTTTGAGCTCAAAATTTGAATAGTTGGGAGTGGTTAAGTAGCACAAACTGAACTGTGTTCAGAGGGTTAAAATTTCAAATGATTATAAAAAACAGAAAATTTGGTCGATTCGTTTGCGGTTTAAAATAAAACTATTCTTTAAGTCAGTATCTTCTTGAAAATAAATTTTAAAGACATTTGAGTGGAATCTTCTTTAATTGCAGCCTATAATTCATCAAGGTTGTTCATAAATCTAAAAGGGCAACTTTGTGACATATGTTTTAATTTATTTTTGTTCGGTGTATTTTTTTTGTCGTCCGATTATCTGCACTAGGGATATAGGACCAGGGGGAGTGCCCTTCGTGGGGGTCTTTCTAAGGGAACCTAACCCGTATTTACGCAAGGTTCGAAGAAAACCACGAAAACTCCGAACGGTTAGGCCGACAGCCGCGATTGGGTTCGAACCCAGCACCTGCCGTCTACCAGTTGAGGGGTCCGTACCTCTCGGCCACTGGTGGGGCCTTATTTTTGTTCGAAAATGCATGAAAATAACAGGTGTTGTTATTCTGAAACTGCCTAATTGCACTCATTTTTCTGTTTTTTCTAAAACACAATAGATTTTTCATAACAAGCCTTCAAAGTTGACACTTTTGATCACATTTCCCGACGAAAGCAGAAAAACCGGTCTAAAAGCACGAGAAAAACGGGTGAATCGAAATAGCTTAGAACTGGATAGGTAATTGAATTATCACAAAATGGAAAAATAAGTTGGATTCAAAATCACTTCTATAGTCAGGCATTCCAATTTTCTATCTTGTCCGTTCAAAAATGAATTTGTAAATGTGTCAAAACATTTTGCGCTTGTTGATCAAAGCAGTTAAGAACACCCTTAAATGACGATTTGAATAATTAACTTCCTTATAAATATACCCTTATTCAATTTTTATTTATAGTTAAGGGTACTAGTCATACACCTTCCAAATTCAGTTCCGGAATGTGGCCGTTTGATGCTTTCTTATATTAAAGATATCTCCTCGGGAAATTAATATTCTTAACTCCTTCTTTCGGAGATCTCTTCTTAAAGGAAGTCACTTTTTTTTCTACGTTTTCAAAATATTTCTAAAGTCTAAGCTTAATTTTATATTTTATGCGTTAAGCACTGACGAACTGGAAGTAAAATTTCAACTCTTCATATAACATACTAAACATAGATTTTAGAAATATTGTGAAAATGTAGAAAACTAGTCGTTGGGGGCCACCGTAATACTTACCCATCATGCATATGTATATGAAAATAAAACATGTGAAACCTATTTATAAAATGCATCGCAATTCATAAATAAAATTTAAATATTGTTAATATACATAGTAATGGTCTATTAAAGAACTGCTGATGTACCAATTTCGACAAATTATATAAAACCCCAAACTACTCAAGTAGTACCGAACTGCGTAAAAGAAACATCCTTATAACTCTAAAAATAATAATTCTATTAACTAACAATTAACTGCGTAGGATTAAGCGTCTCATTTCCAATTAAAATATACCTCTGAATTGAAATTTGAATGAAATACAGGGTCATGAAAAATCGCAGAATGTGGAAAACAGGATTACAGATATCTCGGCAACTAATAATCCGATCGACTTCGTTCCATATGCAAAATGTGTGTTATTTTATTGTCTTTTACGTCCATTCCTTAGAACAAAACAATTCGAAAATTTTTATATACCTTTCATCAGAACGAAATCTTCGAGAGTCCGAAAAAAATAGTTCCGGATAATCGAGGTTGCTGATATTAAATAGGCTTCGTCCCATTTTTACACACTAACTACATACAAAATTTCAAGTCTCTATCTCAATTTGTTCGGGAGATAGAGCGTTTACAGACAGACAGACGGACGGCAAAAAAAATTTTCTAAAAATATGTTTTTCAGAATCTCCACTATCTAAAACGTGTAAATCCGTCAAAAAATTTTTTTTCCATTTTCAAAACGATTGCAAGACTTACCCTATACTACGTATGATGGATAAGTAAAAAGTGACATCCTATCAGAAGGGATCACCGAGAATAGAAGTTAGAAATATTAATTTCCTGAGGAGGTATTTTAAATATAAGAATGCGCCCTCACACATTCACATTACGGAGGGGAATTCGGAAAGTAAATAACCAGCAGCCTTTAAGAATAGTTCAATTAATTTTGAGTTTTTCCAATATTAATGAAATATCCTGTACTTAAAATTGTATAGGCATTCAATCATAAATTATATTCATATCTCAAAAATTATTTCAATTTCACAGGAAAAACATTTTTTTTTTTTTTTTTTTTTTTTTTTTTTTTTGAAAAATATTCCCGCCATCAAAAGGAAATACATCTAATCCATAGATGATGAATCTGCCGTGATTGATTATTTAAAAAATATGAGCATAAATTAATGTTATATTTGTAAACATATTAATTATTCTTGTCACTTCAATGATTAAAGTGAGATAATTCCTGAAAACAACTTTTCGCTCTCTAGTGATTATATTAACGAAAATGTCATGATGTAAGTTGATAAAGTTTTATGAAAGATTTTTATTTTTTATTGAAGGACATAAAAGCTAGTTTTAGAAGTTTACACAAACTGTCTGAAAAATTTATATATTAACAGTTCATTAACTGTGTTGATTTTATGTTGAATAGTGGGATACTCATACTAAAATGATGAAAAATAAGCAAAACATTATCAGAATTAAAAACAGTTATCAGAATTTTTTGTTTTCTGTATTATATAAGTTAATTTTCTATCCAAATAAAATAAATAATAATTCACCCAGTAAAAATACATAACATTAAATAATAGAAATACAATAGAATTCCATAACATTAAACTAGAAATTTTATGGAACTGAAAGGAATATTTTATCATGCACATAAAAATTTTCCAGTAAAACTATGAATTTTAATAATACATTTAACCTATTTTTAGAAAAAATACTTAAATTTGGATTTTTTTACGTGTTAATCACAATTAATTCAGTTTTTGTTTGTGAATTTAAAATTTTCCACAAAATGATCATCGTAAATTTGATGAACTATCGAATGCAACAATTTTAGTTAGTTCAAATTATCATCAAAGAATTGCACTGCACTCTTCCAAAATGTAAGATTATTTTTAATAGTTGCTTATGGATGTTCACAACTGCTCCCCTCAACAAGCACAGAACATTTTGACACAAATGCATTTTTTATCAGAAAGATATAAAATTGAAAGGCCTGACTATGGAAGCGATTTCGAATCGAAGTTAGTTTTTCATTTTATAATAATTAAATTACCTATCCAGTTCTAAGCTATTTCGATCACGTGACCACACATTTTTCTCCTGTTTTTCGACCGGTTCTTCTGCTTTCGTAAAGAAATGTGCTCATAAACGATAACATTGAAGGCTTGTTATGAAAGATCTATTGCGTAAAAAAAAATAATAATAACTGAAAACAGAAAAATGAGTGCAATTAGACAGTTTCTGAATACCAACACCTGCTATTTTCATGTATTTCCGAATAAAAATAAATTAAATCATGTGTCTTAAAGTTGCCCTTTTTGATTTAAGAACACCCTTATAATTCTGTTTAGTATCTGAAGGTAGAAGAAAAAATTATAAAAACTTTCCATTTTGAATAGTTAAAATTATTTTCAACATCTTATCAGTCAAGATGTTGCCTTGTCATCTCTTGACAAATATTTGAATTATTTTAATAATTACTACAGATATAATGAAAAGAATTTCCTTATAAATATGCCTTTATTAAATCTTTTTATTAAATGTAATTAAAGAATTGTTCAATTAATTTTAAGTTTAAGCAGTATTACTTGAAATATTTTGCATTTAAAATTTTATAGGAATTCAATCATAAATTATATTCATATCTCAAAAATTATTTCATATCACGAAAAGTATTATTATTAAGTTTCTTGGAAAAATATTCCCGCCACTAAAAGGAAATACTTCTAATCCCTAGATGATGAAACTTCCGTGATTGATTATTTAGAAATATGAGTTCAAATTAATGCTGCATTTGTAAACATATTAATTTTTCTTGTCACTTCAATGATTAAAGAGAGATAATTTCTGAAAACAACTTTTTTCTCTATCTAGAAAATTAATGAAAATGTGATGATGTAAATTGCTAAGGTTTTATGAAAATTTTTCATTTGTTATTGAAGGACATAAAAGCTAATTTTTAAAAGTTCATGCAAACTGTCTGAAAAATTTATTTATTTACAGTTCATCAACTGTGTTGATTTTATATTGAATAGTGAAGTACTCGTATTAAAATGATGAAAAATAAGCAAAACATTGTCAGAATTAAAAATAGTTACCTGAATTATTTGTTTTCGATATTACATAGGATAATCTTCCATCCAAATAGAATAAATAATAATTCACTCAATAAAAATGCCATAACATTACATAATAGAAATACAATAGAATTCCATAACATTAAACTGTAAATGTTATAGAACTGAAAGGAATAATTTATCATGCACATTAAATGGTGAATGAATTTTAATAATACATTTAACCTATTTGTAGAAAAATACTTAAATTTGGATTTTTTAACGTGTTAATCATATTTTTTGTGGGTGAATTTAAAATTTTCCATAAAATATGCATCCTAAATTGGTACATCGTAAATGGAAACTATCGAATGCAACAATTTTAATTCGTCCAAATTGTCATCAAAGGATGGCGACGCACTTTTTCAAAATGTGAGTTTATTTTTAATAATTGCTTATAAAGGTGTTTGTTCTCAACTGCTCCGCTCAACAAGCGCAAAACTTTTTGACACATTTAAAAACTCATTTTTTAACGGAAAGATGTGAAATTGGAATGCCTGACTATGGAAGCGTTTTCGAATCGACCCTATTTTTCCATTTCATAATAATTAAATTATTTATCCAGTTCTAAGCTATTTCGATCACGTGACCACACATTTTCCTCCTGTTTTTCGACCGGTTTTTCTGCTTTCGTAAAGAAATGTGCTCATAAACGACCACATTAAAAGCTTGTTATGAAAGGTCTATTGCGTTAAAGAAAAAAAAAACAGAAAACAGGAAACTGAGTGCAATTAGACAGTTTCTGAATAACAACACCTGCTATTTTCATGCATTTCCGAACAAAAATAAATTAAAGCATGCGTCACAAAGTTGCACTTTCTGATTTAAGAAGACCCTTGTATCTGAAGGTAGAAGGAAAAAAATATAATAAGCTTTCCATTTTCAACAATTAAAATTACTTTCAACAGTCTTATCAGTCAAGATGGTGCCTTGTCATCTCTTGACAAATGTAAAGAACTTCCTTATAAATATGCCTTTATTCAATTTTTATATCAATTGTACTTAAAAAAATTTTCAATTAATTTTAAGTTTCTCTCTCAGCAGTATTACTTGAAATACCTTGTACTTAAAATTTTAAAGGCACTCAATCATAAATTATATTCATATCTCAAAAATTATTTAAATTCCACAAGGAAAAACATTTTCTTGAAATATATTTCCGCCACTAAAAAGAAATACATCTGATCCCTAGATGATGAAACTTTCGTGATTGACTATTTAGAAATATGAGTGTAAATTACTGTTGCATTTGTAAACATATTAATTATTCTTGTCACTTCGATGATTAAAGAGAGATAATTTCTGAAAACAACTTTTCGCTCTCTAGTGATTATATTAACGAAAATGTGATGATGATAAGGTATTATGAAAAATTTTCATTAGTTATTGAAGGACATAAAAGCTGATTTTTAAAAGTTTATGCAAACTGCCTGAAAAATTTATTTATTTACAGTTCATTAACTGTGTTGATTTTATGTTGAATAGTGGAATACTCGTACTAAAATGATGAAAAATAAGCAAAACATTATCAGAATTAATCCCCGGATTCCTTCATAATAAAAATGATAAAATTGTTATCTAAATACTTACCTAATTTATTTGTTTTAGATATTGTATAAGCTAATCTTCTAGCCAAGTAAAATACATAATAATTCACTATTTTGAAATACACAAGCTCTTAGATTAATTTTTAATACGATACTGTAGAGTTCAGCTATTTCAAAACTCGCTATTCCGAAAATCCTCTTATTGCGAACAGAGCTTTGTAAAATAACAATTTTTTAACTTAAAAACGGGAAATATCAAAAATATTTTCTGAAGAAACAAACACTTATAATTGTACAAAGAGCTTAGATAGAGACATACATAGAGGCTAATCTTGGTAAAAACGCATAAAAGTAAATTAAAACCGGTTAAAATTTAAATATGCCGCTTTGGGATTACGTAATCAGGCATCGAAAGACGCGATTGGAACATCCGGTGTGGTTGTGCGCATGCGTAGACGCCTGCACATGAAGGAGGGGAGGGGGGAACAGGCAGTTATGTATTCAGACGAATTGAAGCGGCAGTGCATGTGAGGACATCTTGGCTTTCCCATTGCAAAATCCGAAGATTGGGGAGTAGCGAAGTGTTACCACTTTTCACATTGTACCAGGCTTTAATGAGACGCTTCGTTGCACATCAGTCATCGAGTTTTGCTGCAAGAAAACCCTGATATTTTCACAGAAATTGTGCCGCGTCAATTGGTCGGAACACATAACTACCTGCTTCTTCTCGTCTTTTCTGCCCGGGTGCATTTTCAGAAAGAGTCACGTTTTGAGCACCTTATCGCCAGAACAACGATTGGCGCGGAGATGAAGTCAATGCTACGCACCCTTTCTTATTTATGACGTCAAACGCCTAGCGAATAGCAACCCTTCCTTCTGCAAAGAGGTCGCGCTTATTGTTCATTTGTTTTTTTTCCGTAAATGTTATCAAGCAAAGGCTATAATATGTTATTCACCGTTGTTTACGATTAAAACATAGCTTAAAACAAAAAGCTTGTTCAGATTAAAATGCTTTAAATTTCACAAAACATCTAAACATAGGTGTTTTTTTTTTCTCTCAATTTAAAAATGTTATTTCCTTAACTCGTTATGTTCGAAGAAATTGAGAAGTTAATTAAAAACAGTAGTAAAGATTCTCTTGTAATAAATATAATTCTACTAATCATATGTTTTATGACACATTTGAACTTAGTTTATTTTGTATTTGGCGATGCAGCTAGCTGAAAGTTCTCGCTTTCGCCAACTCGCCAAGGCTGGTGCTCAAAACGTGATTCTTTCTGAAAATGCTGCCCGGGTGCCCACGCGTATAAGCACAATAGCGTCAGATATTCCAATGATGTCCTTTGATGCCTGACTACGCAATCCCAAAGAGCCATATTTAAATTTCAACAAGTTTCGTTTTTACGACCTTTAGTAACTTTTCATTTTACCACCCCTATTAATATAATTATGCATGCAGCTTTCACTGTAGCTCGAAAAATTGCCTTCGATTTATTCTGTTGAGCTGTTTCAGATATCAGACAGAATAATGTCATCGTTAAAGACTGGCTGAGTGAAATAGTCGTCTAGATTCGTCCAGGGTGGTTCAGTCGTTAGAGTGCCAGAAATGTCATGATTTGGAATACATTTCTTTTTAACTTATTTAAACCACTTGCCTGCTTAAAGTATTGCGACACCAAAAGATAATTTTACGTTTGCTCAATGTAGAACTCGTATTTTAGTTTTGTGATGAATTTATGTATGATTGTGAATGTTATGTATGATTTAAAATACATTTCATTTTACATATATTATAGAAAACATTGAAAATTTTGTTCGACATCTTACCCCACGGTATGGATGGGCAAGATGGTTAACGACAAAACCCTGGTCTTCCCAACGACATGAAGAAGCTTCATCTGGTGGACAATTATGCTTTACAGAAACAACAGGTATTAGTATTCTCTAAAAAAATCAAATTTATTTTTTTGGTATTAAAGGGGGGGTTCTTAAATCAAAAAGGGCAACTTTGTGACATATGCCTTAATTTTTTTTTCAGAAATGCATGAAAATAGCAGGTGTTTTTATTCAGAAACTGTCTAATTACACTCAAATTTCTTTTTTTCTTTTTTTTTTTTTTTTTTTTTTTTTAACGCAATAGATTTTTTTAATAAGCCTTCAAAGTTGACATTTTTGAGCGCATTTCCCTACAAAAGCAGAAACACCGGTCCAAAAGCAGGAGAAAAACGGATGATGACGGGATCGAATTAGCTTAGAACTGGGTACGTAATTTAATGATCGTAAAATGGAAAAATAAGTTCGATTTGAAATCGCTTCCATAGTCAGCATTCCAATTTTACATGTTTTCGATAAAAAATGAATTTGTATATGTGTCAAAACGTTTGCGCTTCTTCAGCGCAGCACAGTTAAGAATAGCCTTAAACAAAGACTGATATAGGCAAATAGAAAAGTCACGTAAAAATTTTGCACTCTTACCAGAAGTGTTAAAACGAAATAGCAATAAAAAAGGACTACAAAAAATTGCAAAAAAGAATGCAAATGGAAATTAAAATATTAGTAGTGAACCCTCTTGCTTACTACTGAGTGGCACGGCGTTACCCTACAGTACGTAATTTTACATATGAAAATTACGAATTCTTATGAAATTTATAGACAAGATTTATCAGTAACTCTCCATTAAGGCTGCTCTCAACTGCTCTACTCAACAATCGCGCAAAAAGTTTTGACACATTTACAAATTCATTTTTTTAATGGAAAGATATAAAATTGGAAGGCTTGACTAAGGAAGCTACTTGGAGTTGAATTGAGCTTTTGATCAATGAATTACCTTTCGAGTTATAAACGAAATTGATCACGTGACTAACGCGCTTTTCTTCCGAGTTTGAGGGGTTATTCTCCTTTCGCACGGAAATTTAGTTCAAAACGCCCAATTTGGCATTGTTTTCTGAAAGACATATTGCCTTCCGAAAAAGAAATGGGAAATTGAGTACGATTAGATAGATTCTGAACAACTCCTGTAAGTTACATACATTTCAGAAAAAAAATTGAAAATTATGTCAAAATCTTGCCCTTTCTGATTTAGGAACAGCCTTAAATGTTCTTAGAAGAAAATTTTGTTTATCTATCAACACATTTAAAATGATACATCATTTTTAGGTGCGCTCGTAATTAGATAAATACATAGTACTTACGGTCGTCGTCTGTCTGTCCGTCAGTCCGCATATAGCAGTGCAGATACTTCGAAACCGAATCTTTTGAAATAAAAAATATACAGTAGCTGCAGAATGGCATCGATTCATTTCTAATTTGATGAAAATCGGATCAAAACTTAAAAAGATATTCGTAAAGGGTTTCTTCATTCTATTAAATCAAACCAATGATTCAATTATTTTCAGTGATACGTAATGACACTACGTTGTCATGGTGATTACATCCTATTTAAGATGGAGTCATATTATTGCCGTATTACTGAATTTAATAAATTTGATCGTAATAGATTTTATATTCATGCATTTTTGAGTAAGAATGCAACATCACCAAGATCTGAATATTTGGAAAACTAGTGGTACTTCCCTGTTATCCCGTCGACCAAAATACTATCACCAAATTATAAGATTAAATGCCAATAATCGATGATCGTGAATGTCAATTCAATGATATTAAATACGATATACGTGTTTAAAACGTCATTAAGTGATATTTATTTCGACTTTGTATTTTTATTAATATTCTACTAATTGTTTGTTTTTTATCATTTAAATTAAAAATTACATCAATATGTATAATTTGGCTGTTAGTTTGGCGATTTGTATAATTTGCCGAAATAGGTCAACGGGATAACAGAGTAGTACCGAACTAGTTACAGTACGAACCCACGTCATTTGCGACGTTTGATGTGCAATTTACGATTTATTATCTTTCAACGGTGAACTCCTGTTAGTGCCGAGGGATGTTGATTTTATTTTGTTCATTTTTGTTAAAGTTACCAGCAATAGTTCTGATAAGATTGCAGCGAGTCATTCTGCATTTTTCTCTGAATAAACAGTTATAACCTTGGATTCTTATACAAAAATTATTTGTTATGTAGTGTGCTCTGCAATGCTTTAAAAATTGCATTTTGTTTCGTGTTTTTCCTCAAGCCTTTTTAGTTTTGACCCCACATTTTCATGCCAAAATTGCTTCTTTATGTTTACTTTATCTTCACTTACAGTTTGGTTCATAAATTCGTGAACATCCTGTATATGCATACCAACACCCATACCATATTGTTATGCTAAAATTGCTTCTATTTATATCATATGTATATGTGTATGCAAATACAGAATGCCCCCTAATTCCTGAACCAAACTGTACGTAAAGATAAAGTACACATAAAGAAGCAATTTTGGCATAATAATGAGGGATCTGAAATAAAAAGTTTTGGCAAAAAACACGAAATAATAATACCAAGAAATACCAACCCCACATTGTTATACGAAAATACTTCTATTTATAAAATATCTATGTGTATGCACATACCCGAATTTTTTTTTCGAATTTCCCGAATTCAAGAACCAAACTGTAAGTGAAGGTAAAATACAGATAAAGAAGCACGTTTCGCATAACAATGTCGGGTCGAAAATAAAAAGTTTTGGCAAAAAACACGAAATACGGAGGAAATGAAAACTAATATTTTATTGATATAACAGGTACATTAAGTGCTCAAATGTGCCATATCCAACATCGATGCAAATATGGCAGCGTCTAGCAAGAGATGGCGTATCCATTAGAAGGTTTCACGTCTCATCTAGGAGACACCTGTTTCAGCTTCAGTTCCAAACCAAACGGGAATACCTACCACTATGGTTTTATTTCAATAAGCCCCGCTCAGTAGAATGATTATCATCATAGCCGCTGCCAGTGGAAAAACCCGGAAATACCTTTGTTGAATGAGACACCTATGTATTAAAACATAAAAAGTTATACAAAATTGTTACGAATGGTAGATCAGTTTTCTTCTAGTCGTACAGGATTTATCATTATATTAATCTCATGCACATTACAAATTTTGAAAAAAAAAAAAAAACGAAAGGAAATTTCATATTACAGTATAATACATTTTTGAACAAGTAAAATACAATAAAAATAAGCTAAACAAAAAAAAGTCAGGATTTGAACCAAATGTGGAAAGTTCACTTAATAAGACATCAAATATACAGCAAAAACAAAAAGTATTACAAGAAGATTTTTTCCATATAAGACACGGCCCCACCAGTGGCCGAGAGGTTCGGACCTCTCAACTGGTAGACAGCAGGTGCTGGGTTCGAACCCAATCGCGGCTGTCGGCCTAACCGTTCGGAGTTTTCGTGGTTTTCTTCGAACCTTGCGTAAATACGGGTTAGGTTCCCTTAGAAAGACCCCCCACGAAGGGCAATCCCCCCTGGTCCTATATCCCTAGCGCAGATAATCGGACGTCAAAAATCAATCAATCAATCCATATAAGACACATGCTAAATAATAGTTTAATGCACACACACAAGGATATATAACTTAAATCTAATTGTTATGACTATAAAACACTTGTTTTCATTTCCTCCAAATGACTCGGTATTCGTCAAAACTTTAGGTTTCCGGACCTACATTGTTATGCCAAAATTACTCCTGTATGTCTACTTTATCTTACCTTCCAGGTTGAACTCAAGAATTTGGGGAAAATCTGTATTTGTAGGCTTTAATTTTATACAGCTATTGTGTAAAATATTTTCATACATGCAAAACATCAATAGAATTCATTTATGAATACTTTTATAATTGAAACATGACAAGCCTTTTCTGCATCAAACTATAATAGCAAGAATTTTAATACGTTGAATGTCACGTCAGTCACCAATGACGGATACTGAATTTCCCGTTTGTACCATATCTATCACTGGTGACTCACAATATAGAACATGATATAAAATTTAAAAAGTTTCATTGAAAATAAATTTTAAGTAATATCATGTTTGCATCATGAATGTACTAAATATTTCTTACCAAAAAAATTTAATGGGTTTTAATAAAACACAGTAAACATAAACACAGTTTTCTTTCGCAGTTATTATAAAATGTAGAAACTGTCTTAGTTCAGTTTCTGACCATTTCTCTGCCAAATTGTGCGGCATTTTCTTCGTAGCATAGTTTACAATGCCGTCGTAATTTACAGATTATATACGACGTTTACAATTTTTTTTTTTTCGATTGCATAACAGGAATTTTATTTCGGGACCCAAACGGAAAGACAGATAAAATAGACTTGCCACTCAGTACGTTAAACATATCAGCTTGAAAGAACATCACTCTCGATTAGACTATAAACCAGTTTTATCATATTTGTATATCATATTTTAAAAGAACCTCACATTTAAGTGGTAAGAACATTAAAATAACGCATTTCAATTGTTTATAATGAACATTTAAAATTACAAAATTTTCAGAAATATATGCATTTTTATGTAACAGTTTCGACGTAAGTAATTAAAGAAGATTGTGGAAAACATCTGAAAGTTCATCTTAGAAAAGCAGCTTTTTAACTCGTTTAAACCAATATTTTCCAAATTACTCTCTCATTTAAAAAAATCAATTAATTGGTTAGTATATATAAAAACAAGCTGTATCCGTTGTGTTGCATTTGTACTGTAAAAGATTTTCTGAGTTTTTTGAGTCAAATACTTTCTAATCCAGTTTTATAAGCTAAAAATTCTTTAGATTTTATTTACAATTATTTTTAGATGCTTCAATTGATATAATCGTTTAGTTTTCGACTTTTTAAGAAATGAAAGATTGTTTTTTAACACTTTCCAACAAAGATGAAAAGTGTTTATGCTTTCGGTTTGTCTGTCCGTCTGTCCGTGCTCTAACTCTCGTAAATATACATGGATTGTCATGAAATTTTTTTATGTCATTTACGTTTGCCGTAGCTTGAACCCTATTGAAAATGAAGTTTCTACACTGTTAAAAATATCCCTGTAAAATTACGGGCAGAGACCGGCAGCAGAGATTCCAGCCATACACCGTAAAAAAAAATTCCATGCCCATCATCTTATGCAGCCCGTAATTTTACGGGGCTAAGTAATACGGCATTAACTGTATAATTACGGTCCTTAAATGTTATTTTATGGTTTGCCTTTTTACGGTCAAGGCGTAAAAAATACTGTAAATTAACAGTGCGTGATCGTATATGTTTAACCATAATCTTACGGTCCATGAATGTAATTTTATGGTCTGTGCTATTACGGTTAGGGCGTAAAAAAGACCAATTTAACAGTGAGTGATCGTATATGTTTAACCATAATCTTACGGTCTTGGCACATAATTTGATGATATGTTAGCAAGCATTTAATGGACTGGCCATATATTTACAAAAAAAATATTCTTGGTAAAAGCAGCATGACTTTACAGCAGGAAATTTCACATGAAAATGAGCTTACATAATAAGAGTTCAACCAAATATTTTAAAATATTGGAGGAATGTTATAATAGAAGTTCATTTACACTTTATAAAAGCCTTCGAGCATTTTTTTTCTTTTTTAAACCATATATAATTAGGCAGTTTAACACTAAAATATAAAAGTCATTCATTGTGAATTTATAGATTTAATTTTTATTTAATTTTAAATTTAAAGCAATGTAATTTGATAAACTTGTCAGACATGGTTATTATGAAAAAGAAGCAAGGGATAACTTACATTTCTGTAACAACTTAAAGGTGCATAATTTTAAAATACTGCACACTACTGTTCAAAATATACTGTGTTCTCAACACAAGTGAACATTTATTCATGGATGTTTTGTATTTCAGGCATCCAGCTAAAATGTTCGTATCAAAAGTTCATAAGAAGCACACACTTCTAATAATCCAAGAGCTGACAGTTCAAAAACATATATTATCGAGCACAAGAAAAAAATCCTTTATTTTATCGAAGAGAAGTACTGTTGAAAATATGACCCTTTTAATGCATCGTCACTCCACCACTTTTATAGAAAACTATTACTTAACCATATTATGGCGCATTCTCATGGATCAAAATATATTCTATAAAAGTGGGGGAGTGACGATGCAGCAAAAAAGGTCAAATTTTTAGCAGTTTAATAGGGGAATGGAATGATCCATGTCTACCAGAATTGAAAAGGTGCATAAGCCAAAAATTAATATTAGAGGTTTACTCAAAGGTTTAACATTGGGTTTGCCATATGAAAACATGGAAAACTGGGAGCAATAAAATACAATAATAAATCTACGAATGAGCCACTAGTGGCATTAATTTTTGGCTTATGCACCTCCTATTTCCAGCAGGCATGGATCATTTCATTCCCCTATTACCATTCTTCCATAAAATAAAGGTTTTTTTTCTTGTGCTCGATAACATAGGTTTTACTGCTGTCGGCTCTTGGACTATAAAATACACAAGAGTTGTTGAAAACATTTTCCGGTTATTAAGCAAAGAGTCATTCAATTAACCCAATATAACAATAATAAATAGAAAATAAGCATATCAAAATCAGAAATGATTCACTTAGTGTTTTCAAAATGAGTTTTTTTCCATAATCAACAGACATGTAGTCAAATGTTACTTTGTATTTTATTTTGAACATAATAAAAATCTAAAAAACAGCCCTTTCAATACATTAGTGTTGTAGAAAAAGCTTCATTGCAAAAACTTAATTTTACACATTGATTAGAATATTTTCATTAATACTGTGAATATTGATTCTGAGAAAAGTATGCCTAATTTTTAGAATCAAAACAATTTCAAATGTATTTCAAGCTATTTAGAAAACTTAAAAAGAAATTTGAAATAATAAAACAAATCTTTATAATAGTTTGCAGTTCTATATAGCATAAATCTGAGATATTTCTAAAATATAAATTTATTCTTGTTTTATGGGTGTTTTAGGGATTTTGTAATTACTGTTAATTCAACAGTAAATAATACTGTTTGTTGTGAGTCAATTTTAAATTTCAAAATTGACCAAGCTCACTTGAAAATAAATAATGTAGCATTCAATTTAAATTCAGATTTTTTTTAACCAAATGTTAGCAAATTTCCTGAAATTTCATTAAAAAAAATTAAGCATCTACATACTTCTAACATGATTAAAATAAAATGCAATGTGCTACATTTTATAATAATACAAATGATATTAAATATTTCTTTTGTTCAATTGTAACCTTAATGTGATGCTTTGCAAGTAAGATATTGCAAAGTATTTTAAACAATTCATTAAAAAAAGTACAATAGTTTTTTTAAGGGACAAAAAATGTTCACCATCAATAAAAGTGACAAATTATTATACTATTATCAAAATCATTAGACATAAATGCTTCAATTAAAATATACTTTAATACAGTCAGTTATTTGCAATAAGTTATCAATGCGTGCTTATAATATATATATATATATATATATATATATATATATATATATATTGGTGTCTATGTGTCATTTAGTAAAATTAGACAACAATTACCAATTCATATTTGGGAAGCCAATACTGCAGTTAAAAATCCCCATTTCTTTTCCTAAATGAATTCCCTTACCTTGCATCACATCATTTTGTTAATATTATACTATCATAATGCATTTTTTGAGTAGATTAACTGGCCATTTGACCAGTAAAAATTAGACAGTTGCATTTTCTCTGACATTTTCCTACCTTATTATAAATTCTATAACTTTTAGTACCTTTCATATTAATTGCCCATTTTTTTTAATTTATGCTGAATTCTCTGACTTTAGGAACTGAAATTGGAACTTAAGATTAAATGAATAATCTGCTTACAATAACTACAAAAATTTATCAATAAACATAAATTTTATTTTTATGAATTTACAATAAACAACTGAATACATATAGAATATAAAAACAAGTCACTTAAAAATCATCACACATATAACATTTTCATGAGATCTGGCTTTTCGATCCATTTTCTGGATTGATTCCAAAGAAAGCCCTATTAAAAATACAAAACATACATATTAAAAATAATTATGCAAGTACAAAAAAGTAATTTTGTTCTAACACATAATTAAATCAGTAAGATTTAAACATTTTCTATTAATATGACATCTTGAATTAGATTTCTTCCCTGTTTAATGTTTCAATATATCTTATTATATATTAGAATGGCTTAAGGCCCCACATTAGGCACAGAAAAAGACCCGGATGATAATGTAAAGTCTATGGGAGCGTTCTTTTCAAATATCTTGCTCAAATTTTAATATTTATACATGATTTTTTTGCATGAGATAGCTGAGTACGATCCAAAACTGCCCTAGTTTTAACTTTTTCGATTTTGCTTTTATATTTTTTATATTACGATAGTTTCTATTTCAGAACCAGTTTCGAAAGTTAAAGTAATTAAAAAAAAAAAAAAAAAATCAAACTAAAACTGAAAAAGTAAAAACTAGGTCAGTTGTGGATTGCCCTCAGCTCTTGTGCAAAAAAATCATGTAAAAATATTAAAATTTGAGCGAAATATTTGAAAAAAAAAAAAAACACCCCCATAGACTTTACATTATCATCCGGGTCTTTTTCTGTGCCTAATGTTGAGCCTTAATATTGTGAAATGTTTCACATGAACATTTCTCATTATTAATCCATTCTTAATGTGTATTTGAAAAATATTTTTTCATAGTCTGACTTAATCATCCCTTTATAAATTTTTAAATAATTAAAGAAATGATGAACGGTAGTACCTTGCATTTTCATCAACATCTGTTAATTTTTTTCACTATTAATAACCACGTGTTCAAAAATTAATACTTTACTGTTTTCACAAGCTTGTTTCTTTATTGATAATGGAAACTCATTTATATATTTTCAAGAACACAAAAAACTTATAAATAAAATTTTATTCTTTAACTTTTTGTGAAACTATAAATTTTTTATGGGGAAAAACATATGTATAATTCAAAAAATATTAAAAAAATTTAGTGTTCTGGGAATTTCAAATATGCATAAATTAAAAAAATTCCACTTTGTAAATATTTTCTGATGTTTACAAATAAAAGGTACCAAAAATTTAAAATCTGTACCTTCTCTTTGTAAAACATCAAACAATATTTACAATTTTTTAAAAATCATAGATTTGAAAAGGCCAAAACAATTAAAATACAAAAAAATTAAAATCCAGTGTATATAATCAAATGTAGTCTCATGCATCTTAAAAAAGCATGTTCAAAGTTTCTTCACAAGCTTCCTTTTTCAGCTCACAGGCTATCATAGCCTGAGAGCTTATGTGCCCGTCCGTTCTGTATGTATGTGCGTATGTGCGTAACGTGATAACTCATGATAAAAATATCGGATCCACTTGAAATTTTGTATGTAGGTATATCCTGACAAGGCGCTTCCCTGATTAGTTTTTGGAGTTCATTCGATATGTATAAGAGGGGGAACGGGGGCTCATGCCCCCCGTTAGTTGATATAAATGGGATTTTCATGCAGAATTAAGTTTTCGTTCAAAATTTAGATTAGGATCATTCTGATGAGGCGATTCCGTGACTGTTATTAGGTGTTCATTGAATAAGTATAAATAGGGGGACAGGGGTTCTAATGCCCCCCCCCCTTAATTTATAGAAATGGGATTTTCATGCAGAATTAAGTTTTCGTTCAAAATTTAGATTAGGATCATTCTGATGAGGCGATTCCGTGACCGTTATTAGGTGTTCATTGAATAAGTATAAATAGGGGGAACAGGGGTTCTAATGCCCCCCCCCCCCCGTTAGTTGATATAAATGGGATTTTCATGTAGAATTAAGTTTTCGTTCAAAATTTAGATTAGGATCATTCTGATGAGACGATTCCGTGACTGTTATTAGGTGTTCATTGAATAAGTATAAATAGGGGGAACAGGGGTTCTAATCCCCCCCCCCGTTAGTTGATATAAATGGGATTTTCATGTAGAATTAAGTTTTCGTTCAAAATTTAGATTAGGATCATTCTGATGAGACGATTCCGTGACTGTTATTAGGTGTTCATTGTATAAGTATAAATAGGGGGAACAGGGGTTCTAATGCCCCCCCCCCTTAATTTATATAAATGGGTTTTTCAAGCAGAATTTTCAGATTTCGTTCAAATCTCTGAATAGTTTTGGAAGTTTAATGGTTAAGTATAAAAGAGGGGGATAACTCCTTTTAAATTATATAAATGCTAAATGGGTTTTTATTAAGAATTATCTAATTTGCTCTGAATTTTGGATATAGATTTTTTATATGATAAAGCATGTCTTTGATAGTATAGGAGGTTCAATGATTAAGTATAAAAAAAGAGGAAAGAAGAGAGCTGTTTCCCTTTCTTAATTTTTTAACGGAATTAACCCTTGAAAATATAAGGCTTTAATGTACAATTAGTATTTGTAGCCTGTGAGCTCAATGCCATCAGTTTAACTGGGCAGTATTCTTTATTATAAATTAAGACTATTCTTATAGAAGCTCTAGTTCACACATTTTTAAATTTATTCAATGTAAATATGCGTAAAATCTACTTTCTCTCTAAATGGAACAGCTAATTATTCCAAAATAAAATATATGAATAAGCTGTATATATACATATTTTCATGCCAAATTCAAATAATTTTCTATCATGCACTTGGTCATAGTTGCAAAATAAAATTTTATTTTTTTATAGAGCTTAAAAAGATAAATAGCTTGATAAAAAATTATGACATAAAAATATATTTAATTCTAAAAAAAAAAAAAAAAAAAAAAAGGGGGGGGTCCAGTTGAATGCATATTACAGTAGTCTTTAAATTCGACACTTCAAAAATTCAGTATCTTAGGAAATCTGCGTGCATTTCAAAATGTAAACAATGAAATCGGCAATTAAAAAGTATTCTTCCAAAAAGTAGTTATTGAAAATAAGATCATTTTTAACACAAACTGATAGGAAAACAGAGCAAAACTTCATTATTTAGACAAATAATTTACTGCCCATAACCAAATATGAATTCCAATATTTTTGAACAGCCCTGTATTTAATCTCTGTTGATATGCATACTATATAATGAGGAAATTTAATTTAGCAAGAAATTGTCTAACAGGTTAAAATTTCTCTTTCAGCAATTTATGCTAATAGATGGAAAAGATACTTTAATACTTTTGTTCAACCATGTAGTTTACTTAGTACCTTTATTACACACCATATTTAGCTAAAATTTAATCCAAACTAAAACACTCCTAAAAGTACTAAAATAACCCTTTTCAGAAATTATTATCCATAGGCAACCATGTATCAAATTATTTGCATGACCTTGTATATATTTACCTATTTTCTAGAAAAAAATTTCTTGGTAAACTGATTATTTTTAATGTAAAAATGCATAACTTATTTTAAAAACACCTTTAAATAATTCACGCTCACACTCAGTAAGCTTTATGAGCTATTTTGTATAGCCCTGTATATCAAATATAGCATTTATACACCATATAATATGGATAAATTTAGTTTAACTTAAAAGCGCATATCATAAAAGATAAATGCATTTCATCCATCCATCAGCCATTTAAATAAGATACAGAATACTTCAGATAGAATATTCTATTTTAAAATGTTATGTATGTCTTTCTAAATGCCATGCACTTTGTATTATGCATGAAATAACTTATATTAAGCCTCAGTAAGATATATAAATTTTATTATATTTGAAATAGTTCAATATAATAAAAATATGTCACATACAATTCCTCTCCCCTTTACCCATTATGTAATGGAATTGTTTTGGGTGGCCCTGTAAATGAATAACTATTTTCACCACACTTTTAACATAATGCATATTTTAGTGCACTTTGTAAATGATAAATTTTAATGTTTGACAGGGTGTAACATACTTAAAATTTATTTGAAACATTTTTTCCCCATCAGACATAATGTAGAGGAAAACTTTTCACTGTGGATGTAAATAAACAAATCATGCTAGAAACTTCATTTAAAAATAGTAAGGGTGCACAACCTTCTCAAGAGACGGGCCACTTACAAATATGAAAGGTCGTCGAGGGCCACAGCAATAACATGGAGATATTTTGATGAGGTTATCTGTGGCCTATAATCTGATAAATATGGTTTCAGAGGAAAGTGGGGAAGTTATTCCTTTAAGTTCATTACCCCAATCAAAAAATCCAATTCAATCTGTAAGGATGTATCAGCAGTTTTTATGTTTGTATATATAACACATACAGCAAGGATTATTTTCTAGATGTAATGGTATTCCTCGGTTTTATTCAGGAGAGTAAATTTTGTTTTATTAAAATTGCTAAAAAAAAAAAAAAAAGTGGTTGGTGCCGAAAAAAATGTGAATTTTATCAATGAAGGAGAAGGAAGTAGATGATCAACGAAGTTCCGATTTTTCTGCACCTGATCAACGAAATTTGCAATTTATTGACGCTTGATTGACCAAATTTGCACTTTTTACGAAATCAATCAATCTAACTTTTACGAAACTCATCGACGATATTCACAAATTTTACAAAGCCGATCGATGAAAATCTTGATTTTTACAAACCTGATCGATGAAATTGTTTGCAAATTTTCCTCACATGCTCAATAAAATTTGCAATCTTCTCACTCTTGATCGACGTAATTTGAGATTTTTTTTCCTTGCCTGATCAACAAAATTCTCGATTTTTACAAAGCCAATCAATGAAATTCACGAAGTTTAGAAATCTGATTGACAAAATTCATGATTTCTAATTGCCTGATCGACGAAATGCACGCTTTTTTCGAGCTTGTCAACAAAATTGATGATTTTCTGAGTCTGGTCGAAAAAACTCGCGATTTTTCTGACTCTGATGGACGAAACTCGCGATTTTTCCGACATTGATGGACGTAATTCACCATTTTCTGAATCCAATCAAAAAAAATTTTAGATTTTTATGAAGCTAATAGAGAAAAATCATAATTTTTATGAAAAACATTGAGAAAATTTACGATTTTTCTGCCCCCGATCAACAAAATTTGCGATTTTTACTGAGCCGATCGCTGAAATTTGTGATTTTTGTATAACTGATCGACGAAATTCACGATTCTTCCTCGCAAGACCGATAAAATTCACATTCCTTCAGGACCAGATTGATGAAATGCATGATTTTTGTGTACCTTATCAACAAAATTCGCTATTTTTATGAGCCTTATCGACTAAATTTATGATTATTATAAATCCGATTGACAAAATTTGAGAATTTTACGAAAGTCATCGATGAAATTCTCTGTTTCTACAAAGTCGATTGGGGAAATTCGCGATTTTATTTGAGCCTGATTGACAAAATTTTCGATATTCCTCTGTCTGACCAACGAAATTTGCAATTTTTCCATGTCCGATCGTCGACGTTTACGTTTTTTCGGCGATAATTGACGAAATAAGTATTTTTCCGCGCCCAAGCAACTAAATTCGCAACCTTGAACTAATTTTGATGAATTCTGCCCTTTTTTATGCAACAAGATGGAAGTCATGAATTTTTTCTCTTGATAAATCGAAACTCACGATTGTTTCACAGCCGATGTAGAAATTTTTAATTTTTCTTTACATCATCGCATTGCATTTTCCCCATGCCTTATCAACTAAATTTGCAATGTTTTTGTTCCCGATCGACAAAATTCATGACTTTTTTTGAGCCGGTTCAACGAAATTTGTGTATTTTTCACACGATAATCCGAGAAAAGAAAACATGAGATTTTTCCGCAGCCGATAAATTTAATGCAGGTTATTACCTATGCTGACGATTTTTTCTTACTCGATCAATTGAATGTGCGACTTTTCGCATTCGATCCGCGATCGGCAACATTCGCGTTTTTTCAGTGCCTGATCGACAAAACTTGCAATTTTTTTTCGTGCCTGATGACGAAATATGCTATTTTTTCCGAGCCTTATGGACAAAATCAGCAATTTTTACGAGCCTCACCAACGAAATTCGCTATTTTTCTGCAATTGATCAATGAAATTGATGATTTTTCTGTGCTCAATCACCAAAACTTGAGATTCTTGAGTGACTGACGAAATTTTGTATTTTACCGCGGCAATTTAACGAAATTTAGGATTTTTTTCTGCGACCTATGCACAAAAATTGCAATTTTTTCCAGTTGTAAATTGATGAAGTTCGCGGGTCACACGTTAACCCATCGAGGGCCAATTTTGGCCTGCAGGCCACATGTTGTGCATCCCTAAAAATAGGGTTAGTCTTAGTGCTAGGGTAAACATTAATAAATTTTTAAAAATTTTAGGATAATATGAACATATTTATGAGAGTTAGAGCAAGGAAAATTGGACAGACAAACCAAAATCGCAAACAATTTTCAATTTTGTTCGAAAGTGTTAAAAAGAAGAAGTTGGAAAAGAAAACAATCAAAATTTACAAAACTCTAAAACTTGCAAAATTCTAAAATTTGCACAACCTTTGGCCCCAAGCTATGCACATTTTTGATACTCCATTTAATTTTGTTCTTTAGAGAATGGAAATTAACAAAAAATGCTAATCGGATATTTTAAGCATGTAGCCTATAAATAAAAATGTATACTATGTATTAGGAATGGTGCTGTGGCTCTTGAACTTTGTTAAAAATCTTTGAAAAATCTCAAATTTTGTTGATCAGCTCCTCCTACCCTTTCTATTCATAAAAGTTAACTTTTTTTTTTTACACTAGCCACTTTCATGCTTATTTTGTTTTAGTAAACAAAGTCACAATATTATCATTCCTTCTAAATAAATCTTGCTGTATCACTGTTATATGTACAAGTGTAAACTGTTGATATATCTTTGCCAACTGAATTGAATTTGTTGATTGGATAGGAGAACCAAGGGCACCCCCCCCCACACACACACACACACCAATCTGAAAGCACATTTTAAAAAATATAATTATAGGTTAAGATTACCTCCCAGAGATAGAATTTTCAGGTTGTTACTGATGTGGCCTTCGAACACCCAGAAATTTTTGAAAGAGGCCTTTCTCTTAAAAAGGTTGTGCAATCCTACAATGTATGTTTATGTATGTATACACATGCATACACATGATACATAATACAATTTTAAAATAATGGACTTTATAAATAAAATTTAAACATAAGTTACCTTTGCGTAAATTCTAATGTGGCAGGACAACCACTTGAGTACTCCAATCCAAATACAAAAAGTGTTGACTCTTTTCACATTCGTAAATTCTGGTATAGCAACACTATTTTATACAATTTCTTTTATTTTGATAAGGGTCACCTGAAACAAAAAAATTAAATTTTAAACATGAATTATATGTGAGACAAAGTTGTTAAACAAGTAAAATATACTGATTTTGCACAGAGTCGTACTACTTTGGTCAAGTACGGATACCAAATACTTGTGTGCAAGAAAGAATAACAAATTTGCACATGAAGTTAGCTTAGGTTAACTGCCACATGTGTGTATATACACCAGGGCTGGCAAGTTTCTGCCGGGATGGTTTAAAACCAGCGGTTATAACCGGTAAAAACTGGCATGGCAGAAACTAAGAACTTTAACCTGCAGTGATTCATAATTCACACATGTATTTAATGTATAAAGAATTTAGTTAAAATAAAGATTATGAATGTTATTTAAAGTAGCAAAAAGTTTCAAAAGGATCATATAAGTACATAACATCATAAAATATATATAATTCTGAGAAAGGAGCTTATTTTTCTAAGGGGTTATTGTATACAGCACAAAATTTAGATGAATATCAAAAAGCAATTTTCTTTCTCTTTCTTTATGCTCAAATGTCAATTTTGATCCCATATACTTAAGATGAATTGAATAAGCTAATTAAATGAGATTTGAATCTTGCATTTGTGTGTTTCCATAATATTTCCATCATTGAGTAAATTTTATGAGCAGCTGCAACAGAACACTCATGTTTTTTAGTTTTATTTAAAGCAATAACAATAGATTTTAACAGTTGCAACAAGTATTTAACTCTTTATAAATCATGATATTTATTTATAATTTTAACAACTGCTATATCCTTAATATCATTTTCATGATTTTCAATTATCTGCAAATAACATGGATCATTCTTCTTGAAAGATTCAGAACTATTAAATTCTAATACTAATTAATATATTTTTAAAATTAAAACTTTTCCCAATATTTTATTTATTATTTATCCCGAATAAATTATATATTAGCATTTTAATATCACTAAAAAAATCTCAGATTATGTCATAAAATGAGTTTATGCCAGTTGTTGCCAGTTTTCTGCCGGTTACAACCACTTTTTGCCACTGGCATGGCAGAAACCATTTTCTGCCGGCTAAAAGCCATCCCTGATATACACATACATAATTTACATCTGGTTAATAAGGTGAGATGTGGGAAAGTGGGCCTATGGGGTAAAGTGATGTTACATTGAAAAACACATTTTTTCTTTTTAAATTAAGATATTTAGTCAATTTCTTTTTAGTGACATATGTACAGATTGTCGTAAACATTTTTACTGTATTTTTAGAAACTAGCAACAAGTTTCATGTTTACAATTTACCTTGTTTATTCTCTGTGTTAACTTGATAAATGACAGATGTTCTATACTTTATAATAAATGACAATGACATAATGAAATAACTACAGAGTCAAAATGACGAGGTTTTAATCATTGAAACTGTTGAAAGAAATGAACATAAAAAAAAATCATTCAAGCAAATATAAAAAAGAATGTAAAAAATGCAGAATAATCTGATGTTGCTAATTGTAGCATTTTCAAATACATGAAGAATGACAAGACCTTACAGGGTTGGCACGGTTTAAACCAATTGGTTTTAACCATGGTTTAAACCACGGTTTGGTTTTTTTTCAAGAAAATCTAATGATATTTTCTCGTTTTTCTTTGCAATTTAAGACTTACAAATTATTGGATATAAATATTTTCTGCGTTTAACACTTTATTTCAGTAAAAAGTATTAAATATAGTGATTCTAGGTTATTTTTTATGTATAGGATGAAATTCAGTATGCATTGGTGAACATATTCCACTGCTCTAAAGAAAAATCTTAGAATATGTGAACTGATCAAAGATAAAATGGATTAAAAATATTCCATATTTAGTATAAAATATTTTCATTAAAAATGCAGATTATTTAAAGCAATCTATCATAACATGCACAATGCTTTTGAGTATGGAGCTACATAACTGGATAATCTTTAAGATTTTGGTGAAAGTATAAAAGAATTTTTTTTTTTTTTTCTATCGGGCAGATTATCTTTAAGAATTAAAATTAAAATATGAAGTTGAATGAGTATTCAAAAATTGGGGGCTAGTTATAGTATTTTAATAATACCAAATTATTTTTTCCCCTCAGTTATCTGCTAAATCCAATGACCATAAATGCTGATTTCAAATTGTCTCTCAAAACACAAAACCCCCAAGAACAATCTCAAATTTATTATTTTTTTTAATTGTAGAAAAGAATTATATTCATCAAACTACATCAAATGTTTATTATAAGTAATAAAAAGATTATATATAAACATTTTCAAAACATCAATGTTTCACTATGTAAAGTAGCTTATTGTTTGAACTTTACTAATATCTATTTAAATTAAAATATGATTTTTTAAAATTTTCTACATAATTAACTATAATTATTTAATTTAAATTATTTTTAAATGATTTTATACTACTTATAATTCAACAATGTCTATTTTTATCAATGATTATGCATGTATTTGTAATAAAAAAGGATGCTTTAAAAAAACCCGGTTTAAACCAAAAAAAACGGTTTTTTGGGGTTTTTTAAAAAAAAAAAACCTGGTTTTTTTCCAACCCTGCTTTTATACCAAGGTTTAACAATATAAAATGCTAAATGTAAGTTCCTAACATGATGCAAATATGTATTTTTGCCAGAGTTGATTAAAAAAGAAAAAAAAAGGGGGGGGGAGCCCTTTTTCCAAAATACACAAATAAAACATTTTTCTTTCTTTAAACCAGGTTTTTTTTTTCTTTTTTTCCTTAATTATCATATTCTATTACATATTTACTATGCATGTTTGTGTATAAAAATAAACGTTATTGGATATCATATTTGTATTCTAACTTCATCATTTCAAAATATTCAAATTAAATAATTACAATTGGTTATGTAGATAATTGAAATCATTTGCTAAGTATTTTTAGTAACAGTAGTAGTATAGTGTTCAAAGAATAAAATGTTCTATACAGTGATTCATAGCTATCTTGAAAATGTTATCCAGCATCCTTTGATTAGTAAAAGATTTGTTTAAAAAAATGTGTTCTTAGTGGGGAATATAGATAAAAAACAATTTATTAAAGTTACTTTTAAATATGGGATACATGGTTTACATAATATGATCTCAGAAGTAAAAATACAGATTTTTGCATTGATCTATTTGTATTATAATACAAATAGATCAATGCAAAAATCTGTATTTTTGCATTGATTCATTGACATAAATGTCAATGAAAATTACTTGCATCTTAAATTAATTAATAAAAGTATAAGATTTTTGTATTTAATACATGCTTTCTAGAAATAAAGAATTGCCGCTGTCTTCATGACTTAAAAAACAAAGCAAAAAAAAAAACACCCAAAATATCTAACCATTTTTGATTACAATATTTTCCTCTATCAAAGAAAGTAAAAATAGCGATTACATATGACTATAAAAAAATTATGTAAGCAACATAATATTCAAATTTAAACATTAGGTAACAGAAATGAAACCCCACACTCACCAAAAGAAGCAATACATGGCGATAAAGGTATATTTTCATCTCCCAGAACTTCTTCCAAACTTACTTCCTCCTGTAAAAATGAAATTGCAAAAACATGAGGTTTAAAAAGCAGAAAATTGTAAAATAGTATAAAACAAAATTTTTTGTAATAAAATATTAAAAGAAGAAAGATTGCTTGCATCTGATGATGATGCTCAATGCTCATACTTTGAATACAAAATGCTCTCTGAGTATTTAAATGAATTATAATATGAAATGAATATAATTAAATGTTTTTTAAATCAATAATTTAAAAGAAGATAGTTTGTTAAATTCAATATTCATTCATATATATCTTCATTTTATTATGTTGGTTTTAGTTTTATTATTAAGAAAAATTTGTTTACGTTAAATTTTATTTTTGTAAATTATAAAATAGTCTTTTTTTCCCCTTATTTAAGCATGCTATTTCAAGTTTTTAGCTGTAAGTTTAGCTTAATCATTTTATGTGATAAAATCTTAGAATGAGACTAACATTTAAAAATTATAAATATATGTATATCATTCATATGTAATTTTACACATTAAATTATACAAGTATTTTCACCATGAACTTTCATTTTTAAAAATTAAAATATTTCATTTGATTTTTTAAAAATATTTTTAATATAAAGATACTTTTAATTATTGTTTATTCCATATTTACAGCTTACCATATCTATATTTAAAAATAGAAAATATAGAATAAATATAAAGTAACGTGTTGAACAAAAATATGTTTTGAGTTCAATCGGGATTAATGGTTTATAAGATCTAAAATTGTCAAAAAAATTATGCAAGTTTTTAAAAATAAAAATTTTTTAATTTAATATTGTCTTAAAAATAATTTTAAACAGTTTTGACTCAATTTTAGATTTTCGACATGACTGTTAAAATTGGATAAAACCGTCACACTGTCATAAAAATGGCAACCCTGATGATTTTACTTACATTATTTACTTTATAAAATGGATAAGTTTATAAATATTTTATTGTAAAAAGAAGCTTGTTTAATTTTTAACATTCCTGTATTCATTAATAAATTAACATAGTAACTCAATTTATACGTGAAAAAGAAAAATATAATCAAATAACCTATAATCAACACATTTTCTTGTCGAAATTGTGAATATTAGGAGTTGATTAACCCTAATTTCGTGGGTTCGTACCCCCTCCCCCCCCCCTTGTAAGAAAATATAAGCAAATGCTAGACCCCCCCCCCTTTGCTTACGTAAGATTTTATGACAGTTTATACATCAATACTTCTTGACTTATAAAAAGTTACCAATCAATTACATTATTAATCCTACAAATTTATATAGGCATATAGGGATTATATCAAAATATATAAAATCATTTTAATATATTGTTGCTAATTGCATTAAACAAACCACAGAATACAAAATGGTTTAAATATATTGTTATTTATCACTTTGAACAATAAAACAAGATATACAAGAAGTCTTAACTTACTTAGGCATCATAACTAAAATTTTTGCCATAAATCATACAAATGTTGGAGTTCAATTTGGTGTTCATATTTTAATCTGATGTCCAGAATCCTTGAACCCATGTTTCAACATTGTCTGTTATAAGGTTTTCACTGGAACAGTGGCCTGGGGTATTGCAGGTTTCCGGTCCTTGTTTGCTTGTTGAATTTGAACTGCAGTTGCTTCGTTGTTTAATGCTTACGTAAGAATTGTCGTGACTCCCCCCTCCCCCTTGTCAGAAAAAATAAGCAGACTCTGGACTCCCCCCTCCCCCTGTAGTGCTTACGTAATACTTGAACGGTCCCGATAGTCTCAAACAATCCTCCATGCTTTTAGAGAAATAAAACAAAGCTACAGCAACCTTCTCAGGTAAATCTGACAGGTCTTTTTTGAGCCCTTTCTTATTAAAGAAAAGTCATTATTCAGACTTGCTACAGGCTCAGCAAGAAAAAAACTGAACTTTCACGGCCTCACGGACTTTTGATGAAATTTGTATCTTCTTGCAGCATTTTGACAAAATTCACGTTTTTCTGCAATTTTTTAAAGAAATTAACATTTTCCCTCGATCATTTGACAAAAAATGCACTTTTTCCAGTCTTTTCATTGAAATTTGCATTTATCCATGATCTATTAGCGAAATTATTTTTCTCAATCTTTTTCGACAAAATTCACCTGTCGGCCAAATATTCAGCCAAAATCACTAGTCAATGCATCCTTAATTATGATATAAGGTGGGGGCCACCAATTACCCTGAAAAAACGCTGATCAGGAAATACACACATTCTCCATATATTAAAGTTAGGGTACTACTCTGTTACCCCGTCGACCAGTTTCGCCAAATTATACAAATCACCAAACTAATAGCCAAATGATACAAATTGACATAATTTTTATTTTGAAAAACGAAAAAACAAATAATTAGTAGAATATTAATAAAAATACAAATAAAAATCACTTAATGACATTTTAAACACGTGAATCGTTTTTAATGTCATTGAATATGACATTCACGATCAACCATTATTGGCATTTAATCTTACAGTTTGGCGATAATTTTTTGTCGACGGGATAACCTAGTACAGTTGAACCCCGCTAATTCGGACTCCGATAATCCGGATCTCCGGATAATTCGGGTATTCTAAAAAAAAAAAAGTTTTTCTTACATGTTTTCGGAATAATTAAGCAAAGTAAACATTATTACTGTCTACAAATATTCAATAAGTTTAACATAAAGGTGATTTTCTGTTAGTACGTTATATTTTCTTTTTTTTTCTAATTCTCTGGATAATCCAGATTTTTGATAATCCGGATTGGGTCCAGTCCCAATTAATTCGAATTATCGGGGTTTTACTGTAGTACCAAAGTTAGTAAATATGAATCTAGTAAATCTGCAAATTGGTGGCCTCAAACATAAGTTCTGCAATTTTATTTGGATTTAAAATAAAATTAAAATATTCAACTTGCAATATCATTTATTTCATATTTGTAATACTAACTATTATAAATGATATATCAAACAGCCTCTGGAAGATTAGTTGTCTAAACTGTACACTTATATTCAAAAAATCCCTCACTGTCTTAATAGTTTGATTGTTTCAATTCAATTACCTAGTGTTTAATAGTTTGATTGTTTCAATTCAATTACCTAAGTGTTTAATATTTTAAACCATCCATCTAAACAAATTAAAATATCGATCTTCTATTAATTATAAGTGATGCAAACAGTACACGATTATCACAAATATTTTATTAATTATTAGTATCCTAGTTGTTAAATTTACTTGTTTCATTAAATTCTGGTTCTTAATGCAATCATAAATATGATGTCCATTACTGGACTCAGGAGGGTTTTGATATATTTAAATATTAGTTAAAATTAAATTCTATTCATATTGAGAAAAAAAAAAAAAAACTAAGAATGGGAATGGTTAAATATTGTTGATAGATTAACATAATATTGCAAAAAATTGAAATAGAATAGCTTAACTATTAAAAATAATTTTAAAAAAATGAATAAAAAAAGTCCCTTAAGAGTGTGTATTAGTGGCAACTGGCACATCTACCCTATTTAAATACTCTTAACTTGCACGTATATGTTAAATAGAAAACATTCGAAAATAAACAATTAAAAAATTTTAGATTTATTAATGAATTAAAAAAATTAATTAACATTTTTTGTCATTTTGCTGCAGGAATTTTTTGTGCCAGCACAAACCTTGTATTTTTCATGTTTAAATGAGAAAACAAAACAAAATTAATGTAATCAATCATTAAGAAGGTAACAAAATATAAATAAAAAGTTATTCTGCATATTATAAGAGTGATATCGTTATAGTGCATTTATTTTTTTTAAGCATTATTGTAATATCTATTCTTTCAACGTAAATTTTTGATAACTAATATATATACTGGGAATAAATGGCATAATTAATGTTTTTGCAACTAACGTTATCTGTGATTATATATAATCTCAGAAAACTGACACATAATAATTACAAAATGATTAAATCTTACCGTTTTTGTAAAATTTACTCTTATTAAAAGGATATTTTAAAACATAATATTTGAAATTGCACTCGCGGTATATATACCGCGATTAATGATTGTTTTGTTACAACTGCAAATGCAAAACATAAATTACATAAAACTATGCGTTTATATGCGTCCTTTATCTTAAATAAAAGATATAATACACTTTTAAAAACAATAATAATAACATATTTTACTTACTCGTTCTTTCGTAACTCGTACATAACACCACACGATCATAGAATCGCTTTTTCCCATGGAACAATCTTCCATGCTTTTTCCTTTTTGGCGGGTTGAAAAACATGTTACGGTTGCGGTCGAAATATGACTAAATTACGGGGCGCATCCTAGCGGAGGAAAATTAACGGCGACGTACCGTGTTTTTGCTAATGATGAGACAGGGCTGTAAAAACATGTGGATTACCCTTAACTTTTTGAGTATTTAAGGGATAAAACCGTTTATTTAGTGGATCAGACCGTTTTTCTTCAAATAAGGCTATTGCCCGTGAAAATTGAAGGGCAAATGCTCATAAATTTACAGTTTTTTCTGAGAGTGTACCATGATTAGTTTATTTACAGGGATACTCAAAGTGTTCCATTACAGTACGACCTAAGGGGGAAAATTATTTCAGATGACTTTCAAATATATTACACCCTGTCAAATGTATTCAAATTTATATGCATCTTCAAAGTATACTGAAATATGAATTTTTTAATGTACGCAGTGAGAAGAATTGATATTATTCATTTGCAGAACCAGACAAAAGAATTCCATTGCATAATAATAAACGGGGGAATTATTTGCGACATATTTTAATTATGGTTAGTGATTTTATGTATAATGAAATTGATATACGTCGCTGAGGCTTAATATGAGTTATTTCATGCATAATACGAAGTGCATGGTATTTACAGGGACAAACAAAAGATTTCAAATAATATATTCTACCCTTCGGGTATAGTGTATATTATGGATATACTCTATATTAGGGTGGAGCGAAAAAAAATTTTTTTCTTGAAAATCAAAAACGGGTAGATGCCAAAAGTTGCCTTTATACTAGTACATCAACTGCGTGAAATTTTACCGCTGAAAAAAAATGTCTTGAGTCTGCGCTTTTGCTCCAAAAATCGAAATTTTGGGTAAAATTGGTCATTTTTTGACATTTTTTCAAAAAAATTAAAAAATTTCTACAGAGCTGGTTAGTATTTAAAAGTGTTGCTTAGACCTTTATATTTATCTGCTTAACATATTTAAACTATAAAACAATATGTTTATTCCCTATAGCTGGAGCAAAACAGACAACTTTTAGTAAGAAAACAGCATTACCACTCTATTGGGTCATATAACGAATTGTTGTTTTTAATACAGCTCTTGTTTTCAAAACTACCTTGGACATGCGTCGTGGAGGTGGCTATATTTCCTATACCATCCGGCCCAACTATTCGATGATCTTAGCACAGTGTTTTATTTATACATTGATTTGTGATTTTCTTTATAAAAATTTGGCATGTTTTCGATGCTTCCACCTTGTTCATCAGTTCTTTGCATCCACATGCTGCTGTAACTATCTTCATGTATATTTTTACAGTTTATACAAAAAAATGACAAACAGAGTAATGCACGGGAATATTATTAAAGAGATCTATTCGGCCATCTATTATATTTATCAAACTTACATTCAGTTGATGAATAATGATTGGAAGTTCTGTTACCACAACATTTTTTCAGTCAATTGTATTTTTTTTACGTAATGATTTGCTTCAAAAATGATTTCAGATATTTCAACTATAAGTATTCCATCATTTATTCTACTTTTGCATTTTTTATATGTTGAGAAGCGAGCTGTTTAATGTGATGGTGATCGTCAGCGAGAATTGCAATGAAAATTTGTTCTCCATATGTAAAGCAACCGCTGTTGTAAATAACTTTTTTTTTGCATTAGTTTTATGCCTTTTTCTAAGTGTTTTCGTATCCAGTTAATTTCCTATTAACTTTTAGATCCCCTTTTTATGAGTGGACAACATTTGATGGTGAAATGTCCTGGGCATAAACTTATAATGCATTGTGCTTTATGAGGGAATGGACGGATATCGACTATAAGGGCTCATTTAAAATAAGGAGAATTTTATTTGTCACTGTGAACCATTTTGCATGGGGTAAGCTTAGAATTGTCTATATGATATTGAATCATTCGCTACTTCAACTCCAGTGAATTTCCTCTGCGTCAATTATTAGAGAAGTCGATATAAAATGTTCTAAGCTACATGGATTCACTAGATCATTAAGGAAAATCTTTGTCTACGTAATATTCACTTCCTATTGCAATTTTTTTTTTATAAAATAGAGAAATTATTTTCTCAAATTGAGAAAAAGATACTCAGAACAGACTAGAAATTTCTGTCGGAGATTGCAAAGCTAATTCATAAGGAAAGCTATTTCTCAAAGAATGGGGAATAGAAATTTAGAAAACATCTCACAGAAAAGACAGCTCATAAAGTTAATAAAATTTTCCGCTTTATATAAGCACAGATTGGCAATCAGCGTCTATGTGTTCACTCACCAAATCTATAATCCAAGTTTATACCGCGGGATGTTTTATACCAAATGTACTACACACCTAAATAATAGATTTAAAATCTTATTAGAAATTACTAGACTACGGAACAACACAGGAAACGACATAAAGCATACTAAAACTTCTTTAGAAATATTGTTGTTTTACACGCAAATTTTGTTTGCAATCCTCTGTGACGATCGTCATACTATTAAACAGCTAACTTCTCAGCATACATTCAATGTAATAGGTTCAATAAATGATGGCATACTAGAAACTGAATTCATACAATCAATTTTTTGGCAAATCATTGCATATAAAATGTAATTGATTGAAAGAATGCTGTGATAACAGAACTTCCAATCATAATGTACTAATTGCATGAAATTTTAATGAAGATAATAGACTGCTGACTAGGTTCAATTAAGAACATACCCAATACATTACTCAGCTTCTCTTCTGCTATACATGGTATAAAAATATACGTGCAGCAAGTCACACCAGCATGATTCAAATCATCCAAAGTCTATGAATACAAAGAAGAGATAAATTACTTTGATATATAGAAAACTTATACTCGTCTTCGGGAAAAAAATAACAATTCAATACATAAATAAAACACTGGGCCTAGATGATTGGGTGGTTGAGACGGGTGGGATAATGCAACCACCTCTATGAGTTATATTCACAGTAGTTTTGAAAGCAGCTAGGTAAGAAATGCATTCAAAAGAACATTTCGTTGTATGATCCAATAGAGAGGTTAACGCTGATTTTTCACAAAAAGTTGTCAGAATTGCTCTAATTATACAGATTACAGATATTGTTTTATAGTTTAAATATGTTAAGCAGATAAATATAAAGGTCTAAGCAACACTTTTAAATACTAACCAGCTCTGTAGGAATTTTTTAATTTTTTTGAAAACATGTCAAAAAATGACAAATTTTACCCAAAATTTCGATTTTTGGAGCAAAAGCGCAGACTCAAGCCATTTTTTTTTCAGCGGTAAAATTTCACGCAGTTGATGTACTAGTATAAACGCAACTTTTGGCACCTACCCGTTTTTGATTTTCAAAAAAAAAAAATTTTCGCTCCACCCTACTCTATATTATGGATGAATGCTGTTGGATGGATGAAATGCATTTTTAATTATGATATGTGCTTTTAAGTTTCACTAAATATATGCACATTATAAGGTGTGTATAAATGCTAATAGTTACACAATTTAGATAAACAGGGCTACACAAAAGATCTCGGAAAGATTACTGAATATTATCGTAATTTACTTAAAAGTGGTTTTCAAATAAGTTATGCATTTTTACGTTGAAATGCATTCAGTTTACTGAAAAATGTTGGTAGAATATAGATAAAATGATATAAAGGGTCGTGCAAAAAACAGGATACAGGATACAGGATGGTAGCCTTTGGATGATAATTTCTGGAAATGTGATTTAAGTATTTTAAAGAATATTTTTGTTAAAACTAAATTTTAGCAAAATACTTTCGTGTATTTAAAAGGTACTAGGTAAACTATAGGGCTGAACAAAAGCATTCAAGTATGATTTCATCTATTAGTATAAATTGTAGAAAGGAAAATTTCAACCAGTTAGGCAGTTTTTTGCTAAACTAAATTTCCCCATTATATAGTCTATATATCAACCTACAGACAAAATATAAGGCTGTTCAAATGTATTTGAATACATACTAGGCTATCTATACTAATAAAATAACAAATCGCTCTGTCTGTCTGCTTGTGTGTGTGTGTGTCTGCGATGGCTAGAAAAATCTATGGGACGTACGAAGCTCAAAATTTTTATGAGAGTAGCCCAATATCTCTCCTGATGCACCTGAGCTTCAGAATTTCGAAATTCTATTTATTAACTGAGTAATTATTTAAATTCCAAAGATCACTCTCATAAAAAATCGCCTTTTTTCTTCTTTTTTTTTCCCTTCATTTAGTTATGGTTGGTTGGTTGCATAAAATTTTCGCATAAATAATTAAAAAAGCTGGAACAGACCTTTAAAATTCATAGACTGGCAAACTGTCAGTTTAAATGATGATTTTTTATCATAGCGGTTGTAAACCATGGAGGAAAAAGATAGGTGGTGGTGAAGTAAACCGAAAAAAGGGTTGCAATATTAAACCATTTATCGCTCAAATTTTAATGTCCCAAACAAAAGCATATGGAAGGGATTTTGTATTAATAAGACGAATTGAAAGAAATGAATTACAGCTGAAGCGTATTTTACGAAGAAATAGTAATTTTTTTAAATGGTCTTTTTTCTATTATATTATTTATTTTTAAAAAATGTTTGCTTTTTAACCGACTTCAAGGAGGAGGTTATGATTTCGACCTGTATGTATTTGTTGTTCACGCATAACTTTCGTAAATATGAACCGATTTTGATAATTCTTTTTTTGTTTGAAAGCGTATGGGGCCCATGTGGTCCCATTCAAATTTCATAAAAATCTGTTGATTAGAACTTTAAAAAAATTAAAACATTAAAATTCAATATCTTTTCGAAGCAATCGACCAATTAGAAACGTTCATTTTTCATGTTTTTAAAGTTACACTTACATAGACACACGATCTTTTCAAAGTGTGAAATCCTAACTGGACAAGGTTCACATTTATTAACAGTGTACACTGTAAAAAAATTTGACCCTTTCGCTGCATATTCACTCCCCGTTTTTATAGAATATCTCTCTCTTGACCCATGAGAATTCTCCACGATAGGCTGAAGTAATTGTTTTCTATAAAAGCGCTGGATTGACGATGCAGCAAAAGGGCCAAATTTTTTACAGTGTACACTGTAAAAATTTTGATCCTTTTGTTGTATCGTCACTCCCCCGCTTTTATAGAATATCTCTCCTTTGACCCATGAGAATGCTCCATGATACATTGTTAAAAATTTGACCCATTTGCTGCAGCGTCACACCACAGCTTTTATAGAATATGTTTTTTATGACCAATGAGAATGCTCCATAACACAGTAAAGTAATCGTTTTCTATAAAAGCGGTGGAGTGATGATGCAGCAAAAGGCTCAAAGTTTTTGTAGTGTAATTGAGACAAAAGCGTCTGTAAAAGAAATATTTGGGAATCACATGCTGTCACTCTCTTATAGAGGCAGCCAGGTATAGGTAATGAGTTTCAGGTTCCTTATCGAATACGTCACTGCTCATTTCCGATTACAGTGTCACTGTAAAAAATGTGACCCTTTTGCTGCATCGTCACTCCTCTGCGTTTGTAGAATATCTCTCTTTTGACTCATGAGAATGCTTCGTAATTGGGTGAAGTAATCGTTTTCTATAAAAGCAATAGAGTGATGATATAGCAAAAGTGTAAAATTTTTTTCAGTGTAGGATTCCTCGATATGAATATGACGACACATGTAGCACAGTATATAATTGGTTGAAACGATTCTGGACAAAAACGAGTCACTAACCATCTTGTTGAGCGGGCAATTTTCGTCAATCTTGTTAACTTCTCATACGAGTACAATCGAATTCTTCCTGGAAATCATCATCAAATTCCATAATAAAAAATGCCTGGCAACGCAATGCACTGTTAAAAATTTGAAACTTTTGCTGCATCGTCACTCCATCGCTTTTATAGAATATCTTTATTTTTATCAATGAGAATCCTTCATAATGCATTTAACTAATCGTTTTCTATATAAGCGGTGAAGTAATGATACACTGTTAAAAATCTGCTGCATTTTGTTCCAACGCACTCCGTCGCTTGTATATAATGTCTCTACAGCGACCTATGACAATGCTCCTTAATACAGTCAAGTAACCGTTTTCTATACAAGCGTTGGAGAGCGTAGCAAAAAATGCAGCAGATTTTTAACAATGTACAGCAAAAGTTTCAAATTTTTAACAGTGTTGTTGGGACAAAAGCGTCTGTAAAAGAAATATTCGGGAATCAAATGCTGTCACTCTCTTATAGACGCAGCCAGGTATTGGTTATGAGTTTCAGATTCCTCGTCGAATCGCCACTGTTCATTTCCGATGCCATTACTGCCTGTATAGGTATTAGATTCTTGCTGTTTATCGATTGAAGCATAGTGCGATTTTTGCTAAAATCTTTCTTTTTCCTTTTTCTGAGTGAAGGGGGAGTACTTTTGACTGACTACACTAGAAAAGCATTCTACTATACATTAATATATGAAGTCATTTTGCTGCGTGCTCATATATGGAAGCACTATGTCACGCTCTTGTGTGTAAGGACACTTTACTTGATGGATTGTCACCTTTTGATACCCACTTTCGATGACCGTAGGATTCGATGCAGACTAAGATTTCATAAATGCGGTAGCTTTTCGAAATGGCAGATCTTGTCTGAAGAAGTTACCATACAAAGAAATTCTTAAGTTTCACAACGATACTAACCGATATTGTAAGTGGTTTCAGAAAAGTTGACAATCAAACAGTGACAAGTAAACTGAATACATCAGAACATAACAAAGTGCGTACATTAGTAATGCATTGCAAAGGCTATCGTGTGCCAGTACACATAATTATGTATTATGGTATGCATAACTAAAAAGTAGGAAATAAAATAAGCTTTTTAAGAAAAAAATATCAACCGACTTCAAAAAAAGCGCTAAAAACAATTAAATAATTCTTTAAAATTTTCTAATGACAAAACGTTATCCAATAAGCACACATCGGATATCAGGTACCGGCATAAAAAACGGTTAAATTTAATATGTATAATTTAATATCCACCAAACATAGATTTTAGAGATAATATTATTTTACAAGAGATGAATTGACATATTTATGATTTATTTTATGAATATATACATATAAAAAGTAATGAATTACTTTTTGAAGTTGGTGCCAAACTATTTGATGTATGTTAAGAATTGTAGCTAAATTAAATCTAGTACCATAATTAAAATGGGGATAATCATTATCGATTGTGATTGTTTGGCACCACCTTCAAAAAGTAATTCATTACTTTTTATATGTATATATTCATAAAATAAATCATAAATATGTCAATTCATCTCTTGTAAAATAATATTATCTCTAAAATCTATGTTTGGTGGATATTAAATTATACATATTAAATTTAACCGTTTTTTATGCCGGTACCTGATATCCGATGTGTGCTTATTGGATAACGTTTTGTCATTAGAAAATTTTAAAGAATTATTTAATTGTTTTTAGCGCTTTTTTTGAAGTCGGTTGATATTTTTTTCTTAAAAAGCTTATTTTATAAAATAATTGAAATTGATAAATTCGAAATAATTAAATGTCAAAATAAAATTAAATAAAATATTGAAAACATTTGATTTGAACTAAAAATTGTATTACTAAAAGTTTTCTTTTTTTTTTTTTCCAGAACTTTTTAATACTTTATAATGTAGATGAAAAAATGTTTTTAATTTAACAACATATTAATAACTCTATGTCAATATATAAAATATATTTATGAAAACATTCTTTTAAAATCATGCGCGAAAACTTAAATAACAAATATTAGTCTAAAATCTAGATTTCAGAGTGCAGACGATTTTAAGACATTAACGAAAGAATGTTAACTTTTCAAGCAAAATCTTAAATGATGCTTCTATATTGATATTTCAAAGTGACGGCTAGGTTACATTTATGTTATATTTAAGTTACGGTAGGGTAATGTTAAGTCGCAGTTAGGTTACAGACAGATTATGGTTATGGTACAAAAGTTTAGATTAGGAATTTGTCCACAGAGTCAACATTACGCATGCTTTGATTAAAAATATACACTTTTGTTAAATGGCTCTGAAATTATAATACTAGTATATACCAATCTTTTATCATCGCGTATCGATTTCATTCACGGTATAGTCGAATTTAAGAGTGATATAATTAGTTTGAAATTCAAAATATTTCACTTGGGATTTCTATGCGAAAAAAATAATTAGTCATGTGATTTAACAGTGATTTTTACGGGTAAATATCAACACTTTAACACGAAACTAACGCAATCGTTGGATACATGTTCCCTCCCGTGTTTCTCACTGCTCATTTTAAGTATTTTTAGAGCTTAATATTAGTTGTTGTTTTTAAAACCGATTTTTCACTAAGTCAGCTGCGAGGTATTTCAGACAATGCATTTCTGCATGCTTCCAGTTAATGATAAAATCATACAAATTTCAAGTTCGTTTAATATTGTTAATACGGACCCGGGCAACGCCGGGCGGATCAGCTAGTGGACAATAATACCTTTGTTCCCTGGATAATAAAGTTTAGTTAAAGATTTCGGGAAGTGTTGGAGACTGTTTTATAATCTATATTTTCTTACTTGTTGATTAATTCTCCTATTTTCCTCCTTATTGCACAAAAACTGTTTTAGATATTGAATGAGAAAAATCGAAGATTTCAGCAAGAAAAAATATTTTTATCCCTGATAAATTTGGTATTTGTTATACAACTCTTTTTCAGTGTAATCCAAACAAATAGACACACACGCAAAAATAATATATATATATATATATATATATGTAATAAAATAAAAAAATTTTGCGCCATTTTTATTTTTGTTCTCTCTTAGCTTCAATTCTAAATTTGTGGAACATATTCCAATCTTAGTTTCGTAACTTGTAACAGTTAAAATTCTTTTCTTACTTTAGTTATTAATAAATTATTACTTGCTTCTCAAAAAGGCGGGAAGTATTTCGTAAGCTTTTTACTTTCTGGCATATTCCTGCGATTTTAATTTTATTTTTTATTTTTAACATCGCGTGACAGGTGTTACTACGCGTTGCTAAAGGGCTTGCTCTTCCGAGGAAAAAATATAGTTCTTGCCAATAGACCGCCTATTACGGCCAATTAGAATTGATCATTTTATCCGTTAGAGGCTCGAGTCCATCCTGATTGGATTTTTAAAATGATTGACGCGAAGTAGGAGGGCTCTAGTTTTGTCGTGAAAATGATTTTTCATTTGGCTTTTCAGGAGAACAGAATGCACCTTTTCTTTAAACTATCAAGACGCGCGTTTCATTGCTCCGCTGAATTAGAATGCATTTTTCTTAAAAACTACTCGGAAGCCATGTCATGTTCCCCGAGAATGCGATTGACTTTTAAATTATTAGGATGCTGTTTCTTTTTTCCCCCCAAAATTCTAATATCTTGAAATGCAGCTTAATCACGAAGTTGGTGAAGTGGAAGTTATTCGATGAGAGTGCCAAGGTGATTGCGTGAAAGAACTTAACTTATTTATGAGTTCTAATAAAATTAATTTAAAGACTGCTTGATTGAACTTTCTTATGGGGAAATAGCCCAATAAACTCATCCACTGCTGGTCAAATTGCCGGAGCGACTGCTCAGCTCGTCCCACTGTTGATTCTTGGTAGTAGTAATCTGTTCTGCCTCATAGATGGTGTGCCACTGGAACTTGTACATTGTTATGGAACATCGCCTTCGTCGATTTATCAGTACATATATATATATATATATATTTAACAATAGTGTCGTTTAAATAATCGAACTTGGAAGTAGTTATTTTCTGATAATCAGAAACAGGCATTCTCATTTAATATATTAGTATAGATTTCTAAATCGTTTTTAGAATTTTAAATGCCTTTGAAGAATTAATTGAAGGAAATGATACAGTGAAAGTAACACAGTTTAATTAGTATATGAAAATCAAATATTTAAATATATTATATATAAATACTTAAAATATTCAAAGATAAAATTCATTAGAAAGTAGAATCGGACAGGAAATCTTAAGGAAATGGGCCATTGGCCATACTTCATCAGTGAATCCGCTTGTATGGCCCGTTTACTGCGATTTTTTGTCAGGATTCTATTGGCTAATGAACTTTATATTTGAATCTTTTTCTCCTACATTGGCTGTTTCTTAGGATTTCATGTAATTTTATTGGCTAAGGAACTTTGTCATTGAATCCGCTTCACCAACTATATTTCAGCAATTTCTTTTACTGAACAATCATAATTTGCACAGATGATGGTATGCAATAATTAACGAAACTGGTTTGATGGAAGAAATAAAGTATTTTGTCCTTTAAATGTTGTTTTTTATATATTTATATTGTATTGCGACAAGTAATTTTTCATTTTCACTTAAGTATATTCTTCATGTTCATTAATTGTAAAAAATAACTATTTAACAAAAATTCTTTAAAAATTAAACTTTTTATTAATTTTGAATAGTTTTTTTTTCTTTTTTTGAAGAAGCGCAGCATTTTAGAGGGTGTATATATATTTTCTTAATGCAAGCATAAATAGTAGCTGTTTTTCTTAAAATAAAAATTTAAAAATAAATAACATATTCCAAAAAAAAATCAAAGGATATAAACATAACATAAAACTTTTGTTAGTATTATGTTTTAATAGATTAAATCATAATCTTAGAATATTCTTGAATAACATCCTATTAAATATTAAATAACTTAAGGTAAAACAGGCTTTGTTAGAGAATAGTTGCTGTTATTTCTTTTATATCCAGAATTTGAGCAGCAAAGAAGAACAGAAAAGACATGAATATCTTACATAAAAATCGTTAAAAAGAGAAAAAACTCGATTTATCCTTTACAATACTGATTTTATCATCGTAAACTGGATTTAATATTCTTTTGATACCAAAAGCTTTTCTCGTTACATTGTTTTACATTCTTATCAGCTATGATATTTTCTGATGTAAAAAGTGTTGTAAAATAGATTTTTTATTTTCTTATTTAACATTACTTTAAAAACTTAGGAAATGGAAAAATAGACAATATTAAAAAACATTTTTTAAACAAAAAATAAAAGAAACTTCCATTGACTCTTTTTTAAGGGTGTTCTTAAATCAAAAAGGGCAACTTTGTGACACATGCTTTAATTTATTTTTGTTCGGAAATGCATGAAAATAGCAGGTGTTGTTATTCAGAAACTGTCTAATTGCACTCAATTTTCTGTTGTTTTTTTTCTTAACACAATAGATCTTTCATTTAAAGTTGACACTTTTGAGCACATTTCCCGACGAAAGCAGAAAACCCGGTCGAAAAGCAAGGAAAAAACGGGTAATGAAGGGATCGAAATAGCTTAGAACTGGATAGGTAATTTAATTATCATGAAATGGAAAAATAAGTTCGAATCGAAATCGCTTCTATAGTCAGGCATTCCAATTTTATGTTTTTCTATTAAAAAATGAATTTGTAAACGTGTCAAAACGTTCTACGATTGTTGAGCGGAGCTGTTAAGAACACCCTTAAATGACGATTTGAATAATTGACTTAATAAGCGGTAAATATGTGAGTCTAATAAATATGTCAGTCTTTATTATTTCCCCCAATTTGAACTTTCTACTTTCCATATTTTACAAGCAAAATGGCTGTAAGAAACAGACAGTTTGGCACGGGAGTGATCTTATAATAGTTCCATTTTTACTTTTTAAGTAAAGAGCCCTAAAATCCATTAAAAATCCATTTATAAAATCTTTTTTATTTCTGTTCATCAATTATGGATTCTTGAGAAATCTTTCATGACGGGAGCAGGTGTTTCTAAGGCAAACGGGCTGGAGCCGGTGAGTAGTAGCATTTATTAATGACCTGTAAAATCTTTAATTTAATATTTATAGATTTATAGATTTTTAATAATTTATAGAATTAAATAACTTTAGATAATTTTTAGGTAATTTATAGATTTATTTTTTATGCATGTGCCTTTTTTTTTTTTTTTTTTTTTTTTTTTTTTTTTTTTTTTTTTGCTGGTTCTGAAAATTTAAATTTTAACAGCATTAGTTCATTAAAAGCTCAGAAATTAATTATTATTTTCTTAATTGGATAATTCCTTTGATAACTTCATTTTAAAAGTCACACGGGTTATATTGGTATAAAAATTACTGATACTAGAACTGAAACTAGAATTATTACTAGAATTACCGAAACTAGAATTACTGAAACTAGAATTCTTTTGAAGAGTATCAAATTTTTGAAAAATACAGCATTTTAACATTTTCAGCTTATACATCTAGATCAAATTTCTTTCGCTAATTTTAAAAATGTAATTTTTTAGAGGAGGGGGGGGGGACTGAAAACACAAAATTTCACATTTTCGGGGAGGGAGGCACGACATTTCATTGCGCTAAGGAAAGGTATTCCCCTCCCGGAAAATCCCCTGAACAACTGAATTTAAGACAGGAGGAAATTGAACTTACATTTTGGGGAAAAGAATATGAGAAGCGTGTATAGAAATTATTTATCTAACAGTACAGTATAACAATTTGAACACTTCTGTCTTCTAAGAAAGATACTCCATGATATTTTGATTATATATGTTTCTGTCACCAGCAGAAATAAAATTACAGAAAAGAGAAGGTTAACGAAAATTACTAAGACTTAAAACAAGTTTTGGAAAAAAAGAAGAACTTATTTGTATTTGGATATAAGAGTTAAGGGTCTATGTAATAACTTTGAAACGAAAAATGAACGTACTTTTACTGTGAATAATAAAATTCCCATTGCTTAAATATATATATATATATATATATATATATATATATATGCAATGACCTCTCTCTACAAAAATATATAAATAAAGATCATGGACATATTATTACTGGTAATCTTAATCTAGTAGATGATTTACAACTTAGAAGAATTATGGGTTATGGGACCAAGTACAGAATTCCATCCAAATTAAACATTAAATCTATCATAAAACAATTTACCTATGATATAGATATATTTATTTATAAACTTGCAATTTATTATAATAAACCCATTGAATATTTTAATCAATGGAAAATATTAGTTATCGATAAATTAACCAGGTCCTTAAAATATAATATTTCACACCTAGAATATGTAAATACACAGCATCTGTTTAAGCAAATCAATAAATTACAACAAAACTTTGTAATAACTTATGTTGATAAATCTCCAAATAATTATGCAATTATTTGTAAATCTTATTATCATCAACTGCTTAAATCTAGTATATCTAATAATAACACATTCCAAAAAATTAATGATAACTTATTTGCCAATAATCGTAAAATTAACGGATTCTATAAATTATTAGACATTAACCCTACTAACTTTAAATATCCTTATCTAGTCCTTATACCCAAATTTCATAAGCATCCTGTTAAATTCAGAACTGTTACAATTGGTTGCAATACTTATAATAATGCTGCTAACAAACTTCTATTAGTAATTCTTAATCAAATATATAATATTACAAAAAAAAGTGATAATACACATTGCATAAAAAATAGTTATGAACTGGTCCATATTATGAAAAATCTTAAATGTATAAAAAATATCACTACTTATGATTTTAAAGATTTATTTAATAATATCGATTTATCGGATTTACATAATATCATAAATGAGCTTTTTAAAAAATATCAACACGAGTTGGATGTATCACATAATATCGATTCTGATTATTTTCATACCTTAACCAATTTCATTATCTATAATAATTTTATCATGCATGGTAACAATCTATATATTCAAAATGTTGGTATACCACAAGGTGGTAGTACATCTAGTATATTATCAGACTTATACTTATATTACTATGAACGTCATTATTTAAATAATAAAATACATTTATATCGATATATAGATGATGTAATTTTAATTGATACTGATAATACCTGTATATCTCAATTCCCTGTTGATTATCCTTCTAATCTAGAACTTTCAAAAAACCTATTTTTTAATAATACAATCAATTTCTTAGATATAAAAATTATATTAAAAGAGAACAAATTTATAACTGATATTTATGACAAAAGGAAAGAATTAAATTTTAATGTTAATACCTTTACTAATTTTAAATCATGTCTTCATTATTCTGTTTATCGTAATATAATTCTTAACCATTTATATAGAATAAAATTTCTATGTTCTTCCCATTTAATTAATACTAATATTGAAAAGCTTGTATATGATGCTATAAATAATGGTTATCCTAAAAAATTCATATATTCTTCAATTTATAATTAGATATTACATGATCTTATTAATTCTTTGCGTAAAAAATGTATAAAAAATTATAAAACATAAAAATAATAATAAAAAATTAAAAATGTTAAAAAGGTAATAAAAATATATATATAAAGGTTGGTTGGGCGGGTAGATGTTAGAGTACGGAGGAGGGTGGTGTTGTCTGGATAAAATCGCAAAGGTTAATTATTTAAATATATATATATATACATACATATATAATTGAGCGTGGGTTATTTATTTTAACATAATTTTTAAACTGTTTAATTGACACCAATATATGGATATTTGCCTAGTTATATCTATAGTTAAATAGCTATATTTTAATTATTAAATCAATTTTAATGTTATTGATATAATTTTTGGTATTATTATTAATAATATTATTACTATTATTATTATTTTTTAATTTTTATTTACTTTTATTTTATTTTATTTTATTTTATTTTTTTAATTTAAATTTTTTTATTTTATTTTATTTTATTTTATTTTTTATTTTTATTATCCTATATTAAGATAATGAGTTTTTACCATGTAAAGTCACAATAAATGTTACTGATTAAAGTAACAACATGGTATTTTAAGTTATATGTTAATATGAATGTTATCTCATAATTCTAATTTTAACTATTTTATTAATTTAATTTTATGTTAATATCGATTATTAATTATTTTCTCCGGTTCAATTATATTTCCATTCAGCTTTATCTTTTTTGTTTGTTATGGATAACTATTATTTTTACTTACTTTCAACTCCTTTTTGTAAAATATCTTTGTTCCTTGTTTAATAATTTGGTTTTTGTGTGCTGGTAGCCCCAAATACGTATTATTTCGCTATTTCATGGCTAATACGTGGATGAAACTGCACACTTCATTTGTAGTTCCAGAGCATTTGGGGCCTGATGATTCTGCTTTTGGGGCTACAAATTCCATTTGCATTCATTTTATTTATTTATTTATTCAGACTTACTCGTTACACAATTTTTTTTTTAATTATTATAATTCAATTCTAATTCTTCGTTTTGGTCTATTGCTTTATTGATAAAATCCATTGGTGAATCCTGTCTACTTTTAATGGTATTATATATATATATATATATATATATATATATATATATATATATATATATATATATGCATATATATTTTTTTAACTAATTTTGTAGTATAAATTTGGAGCTCCCTCAACCTTTTCAACACGGGACGATGGACCCTATCGCCCTTCGTTTTCGACGGCTCTGTGTTTTATTAAGAAATCAGTGTATATTCCCAAAATTTTGAAATAGAGTTATTAAAAATTAAGAAGTGACATATTTTGGTGTTTTTCACTATTTAAATCCATACACTGACTCAAAGCTGAACTGAAATTTTTTAAAGTGGATAATGCCAGACTTTCACTCTCGTCAGCGGAGTGGGGTATTTCAGTCTCATCAGTGAGCGAGATTTTCACTCTCGACAACGGAGTTATATAGTTCGCTCTCGATAATGGAGTGAAGTATTTCACTCCTTCCTAAAGAGTGGAAAATTCCACTCTTTAAGAAATGTATTTTCATAAAGTTAATTCCAAAAAGAGTGAAAATACATCTCACTCTTCTAAAGAGTGAGCTTTTTACACATTTCACTTTTAGAGTGTAATACTATGAGTTTTGTACGTTAAGATTAAAAACAAACACATTTTATTTTTACATGAAAGTACAATTTATAAACTTCAGTCGTCTTTAAAAATACAGAATATAAACATAAACATAAACATTTGAAATATAATATTATACTGTATCAAATCACAATAATAAAATACTCTTAGAATGAATTTTTTTTTATGTTCCATTTATAGAAACAACTAATCATATGTTAAAATAGCAAATAAAGCCTTTGTGCACAAATGCTTAAGGATAGAGAGCCAACGAATATAAATGCACAAATAAAGTATGAGAAGGTAGCAAATAGCTATTTCGAATCTACTAACGAGATTCTTCATCAGTGCAAAACTCAGCGAGCTAAAAGTAGCAAAACTGAGCGAAGAGACAGAGAGACTCAGGCTTATATACCCGCTATGGGAACAATCCCGCCTAAAGGAAAGCAACCAATGAGAAGAAAGCAGCCAAAACCAACTGAGTGGACAAGTAGCGACATCTAACGGAGAACAAGCAGAACAAAAACTAAAAAGCGAGTGAAAAAAAAAAAGTATTAAATTAACGAAATAATCATAAAAAATTCTCACTCCTTAGTCAATGACTTATCTAATACTCCTTATTTTCCAAGTATTTGGATATCGTTAATTTAATACTTTTTTTTTCACTCGCTTTTTAGTTTTTGTTTTGCTTGTTCTCCGTTAGATGTCGCTACTTGTCCACTCAGTTGGTTTTGGCTGCTTTCTTCTCATTGGTTGCTTTCCTTTAGGCGGGATTGTTCCCATAGCGGGTATATAAGCCTGCGTCTCTCTGTCTCTTCGCTCAGTTTTGCTACTTTTAGCTCGCTGAGTTTTGCACTGATGAAGAATCTCGTTAGTAGATTCGAAATAGCTATTTGCTACCTTCTCATACTTTATTTGTGCATTTATATTCGTTGGCTCTCTATCCTTAAACATATGTGGCAATAACAAAACCTTTTTCTTTCTCATATATGTAAATACTTCCAGAAAAATGAAGCATATCAGCATCACCGGTAGGTGATTTACATCAAAATTTAATCAGCAACAACTTATGTCAAGTTCTAACTGAATATGATTTTGACGAAAATCTGTGCGTTACTTTTTGAGATAGAATCAATTGCAAAAATCATAAATAAAACCGGATAGAAGTGTCACCTTTTGAGCGATTTACTCCAAAAACTAAAGAATACCAATATGTATTAGGGACTCACTAAATCACAAGTTTGATAAAACTTCTTATATTAGTTTCTGACATAAAGCTGTTGCAATAATCATGAACAATGCTGAGTAGCAGTGTCACCTGTTGGGCGATTTACACCAAAAGATAATCAGCATCATATTATATCAAGGACTAAAGTAATATAAAGTTTTATGAAAATCCAATCATTAGTTCTTGAGATATATCTATTCCGAAAATCATGAATAAGGTAGTATAGCAGCGCCATCTTTTGGGAGATATACATAAAAAACTAATATGTTTCATTTTATATCAAGATCTAACTGTATCTAAAATTTCGTGAAATTCCATGCACTAGACCTTTAAGTAGAGTTCCCTCTAAATTCTTGTCACATACAAACTCAGAGTGACAGAGTGACAGACACACATTTTGTCAAATATTTTTTTGTGTGCGTGTTTCTGTTTTTGGCCCTAAAATGTGTAAATCCGTCAAAGAGTGGAAATCGAAAATTTTCACGAATTCAATATTTTTTTTCTTGAAAGATAAGAAAGTAAAAATGTTGTATGTGTATGGGAAAGTAGAAATTATACATATTTTCCTTATTCTCTTTTTCTTTTCCTTCAACAAGCATTGCATGTTCTCTTTTTCATTCCCTTTTCTGAAAATACGACAATATAACAAATACAGGAAGTCAGATTACGTCTTTGCTGATTAAAATCTTCAGTTACTCAGCTACGAACGTTTTAGTTCAACCAACACTTTTACTTAAGCTTCAGAAACATTGCACTTCTTTCGCTGTTATACAATTTCACAAAAAAAAAAATTACTTCCCATTGCATCTAGATAGAATACTTTCTTCAGATGTTCCTTAAAATATAGCAGCGTAAACAAAAAAGTTTGCAATTTTTAATCTATTAATGGAATTCTGCCTCGAGCGAAGCAGATACATTGTATAAACGGTTTTTTCTCATTATTTCTTAATATAGGGTTGTGAATATTTTTCTTTTTAGAAAATACAATTTTCTCTAGAATTCCCGCAGAAAGTGTAAATAAATCTAAATAAAAGCATCACCTTTTGCGCAACTTACTCCAAAAACTAAAGAATACTAATGTATATCAAGGACTAACTAAATCTAAAGTTTTATTAAAAACTCTTGCATTAGTTTCTGACATAAAGCCTTTGCAATAATTATGAATAATGCTGCATACCAGTGCCACCTCTTGGGAAATTTACAATAAAAATAATAAGCACCATATTATATCAAGTACTAAAAGAATCTGAAGTTTTGTGGAAATCCATCCATTAGTTCTTGAAGTATAACTATCGTGGAAAACGTGAAAAAGGTAGTATAGGAGCACCGTGTGTTGGGAGATATACACGTAAAACTAATGAGCTACATATCATATCATAATCTTACTGAATCTAAAAGTTTTTGAAATTTCGTGTTTTAGTCCTTGAAATAGAACGTCCACATAATTCTTATAACATACAGACTCAGAGAATGGCAAAATGACAGACAAACTCACAGACAAGGTTTTGTAAAAACATGTTTTTTAGGTTACCTGACCCCTAAAATATGTAAATCCGTCGAAAAACGGTATTTGAAAATTTGCACGAATTTAATGCGTTCTTCTTGTAAAAATAAAGGAGAGTAAAAATACAGTTTGTTTATGGGAAATTTGAATGAAATTAGACTTTTTTTCCTTAGAGTTAACATTGCATGTTCTTTTTAAAAATACGACAATACACTGAGAAAAAAATATAGTTCTGGCATCTAGAATCTAAATTGTGGCTTTAGAAAAAAAAGTTCCATGTCATCCTCATAAATTCTAACTCATTTAGCTTGAGAATTCTAGAATCTCCTACTAGAATTCCGAAGCATCTTCCCATAATCTCGTTGTCCAATTTATTTTAAAATCTCTACAAATAGATGCGAACACAAGAGGGTTGATTTAAAAACTATAATTCTAGTTTATGAAACCATTCCTGAAATTAAGCGAGTATTTCTCGTTACTGAAATGATTCAATATCGTTTTGTCACCAAGAAAACGAGAGACTAGAAATGGTATGTTATTTCATCTATTCAGCTTAGTTGTTTAACCTATTCACATAGATTCTTCATCGATAGTTCTAGTTTAGGTATTCAGAAAGTGACTAACTATTCATTCTAGTTGAAGGAGGTATTTTTTTTTCTCAGTGTATAACGAATACGAAGGTCACATTACGTCTTTCCTGATTAAAATCTTCGGTTACTCAGCTACGAACATTTTAGTTGTGTAAACAACACTTTTACGAAAATTTCAGAAATATTGCACTTCTTTCGCTGTTACTCAAATTCACAAGTAAAAAATTATTTCCCATTGCCTCTAAATACTTTCTTTGAATGTTCCATGAAAAATTGCTACGTAAATAAAAAAGTTTGCAATTCTGAATTTAATAATGGAATTCTGCTTCGTTCGAAGGGGATGCAGTTTATAAACGGTCTTTTTCTATTTATTTCTTAATACAATGAATGGTTCTGAATATTTTTCTCTTTAGAAAATATATTATAAGAAAGTATGCGCAATGTTTGTGAAAACATAAATTCAAGCAATTCGAAATAAATGCTATTGTAAATTCATTCTTTTACTTAGTTGCTTGTCAAACCATTTTATTTTTGAGTATCATTATTTCCAAACTTTGTTTTATTTATTCGTAATTTTTTTTATTAAGGAAAACTAAGAGTCTTATTCGGTAATAGAGATATTTTAAAATTTCGATGATTCGAAGATATTTATAGAACTTACGAAAGACGATAATAAATATTCACACTTTTTTTACATAAAATTAAAGCAGAATTTTCAGGAAAAAAAAAAAGAAAAATAAAACACCCCCCACTAACAATGCAGAAAATTATTGCATTAGAAAGTTATGGATACTGAACGAGTGAAAATAAAGTCAACTTTTAAATGATGTATATAAAATTTGCTTAAGGGGTCATCTACATATTTAAACGAATCCTAATTTTGTTTTTGTTTTTTCAATAACAGCTCAATGCACACCCCGTAAAAAAGGTTAATCTTCACTGAGAAAAAAATATGCCGCGTTCAACTAGAACGAATAGTTAGTCACTTTCTAAATACCTAAACTAGAAATATAGATGTCCAAACTATGCGAGTAGGGTAAACAACTAAGCTGAATAGGCGAAATGACTTGACATTTCTAGTCTCTTCTTTTCTAGGAGACGAAACGACATTGAACCGTTTCAGTAGCGAGAAATTATCTCTTGATTTTAGGAATGATTTCTTAAGCTATAATTATAGTTACTAAATCAAATCTCTTGAGTTCGCATCTATTTGAAGAGATTTTTAGATAAATTTGACAACAAAAATATCGGAACACGTACTTGAATTCTAGTAAGAGACTCTGGAACTCTCTAAGAAATGGAACTAAAATTTATAAGGATGACATGGAACTATTTTTTCTAGAGCCATTACTTAGATTCCATATGCCAGAACCATATTTTTTTCTCAGTGTTGTCATAACCGTTTGCACACCAACGACAAACGACAAACAGACAAACGAGAAGAGACAAACGACAAACAGACGTGCACGAACGTTAGTAGTACAGACTCTTAAAAGGAAATTGTTTGTATGTTCCCTTTTTAGACACAATATTCTGTATGTTTAAAATGAAAGTTGAATAAAATTAAAGTACTTTTTTTTTTCTTTCAGTAAAAATTTCATGTTCTCTTTTTTATTCACTTTTCTTAAAATACGACTATAAAACAAATACGAAAAGTCACATTACGTCTTTGCTATTAAAACCTGCTAATAAAAGCTACTCTTCTATGAATATTTTAGTTGTGCAAACAACACTTTACGTAAGTTTCACAAATATTACACTTCTTTCACTGTTGTACAAATTCATAAAGAAAAACATTACTTCGCATTGCATTTAAATGAAATACTTTCTTTGGATTTCCCTTGACATATTGCAATGTAATTGAAAAATTTTGCGATTCTGAATTTGACAATGAAATACTGTTTCAAGCAAAGAGGATACAGCGTATAAACGGTTTTTTCTTGTTATTTCTTCATGCAAGAATTCTAAATATTTTCTCTGTAAAAAGTATATTTTTCTACAGAATCAATTGCAGATATCGTAAATAAATCTGAATAGAAGTGTCGTCTTTTGAGCGATTTATTCCAAAAACTTAAGAATATTAATATATATCAAAGGACAAACTAATTCTGAAACTTGATAAAAATTCTTGCATTAGTTTCTGACATAGAGCTATTGCGATAATCATGAATAATGCTCCGATTTACACCAAGAGATAATGAACACCATATTAAATAAATCACAGAAGGATTCTGAAGTTTTATGAAAATCCATTCATTAGTTCTTGAGATATAGCTATTGTGGAATCGTAAAATAAATAAAAAATAAAAAAATTAATTAAAAAAAGGCACAGCCGGGCCATTTGTTGGGCGATATACACGTAAAATTAATCAGCTCCAGATAATATGAAGATGTAACTGAATCTAAAGTTTTACGAAATTTCATGCATTAATCCTTGATAGAGAAGATGATTAGAATGATTAGAATCCCTCTAAATTCTTGTCACATACAGACTAACAGACTGAAACAGTGACAGACAGACAGCATTTTGTAGAAACACGTGTTTTGGGTTCTCTGACTAATAAAATTATGTAAATCTGTCGAAAACAGTCGAATATTTACACGAAATCAATACTTTCTTCTTGTAAAAATAGAAAGTAGAAATACTGTATGTTTATCGGAAAAGTTGAATGAAATTATACGTACTTTCTTTCACTTTTTTTCCTTTCAGTAAACATTGCTCTTTCTCATTCGCCTTTCTTAAAATACTGCTATATAAAAAATCAGGAAGTCACATTACATCTTTGCTGATTAAAATTTTCAGTTACTCAGCTACGAACATTTTAGTTCTGCAAACAACACTTTTGCCTAAGTTTCTTTAATATTGCACTTCTTTCGCTGTTGTACAAATTCACAAAGAAAAAAAATTACTTCCCAGTGCGTCTAAATGATGTACTTTCTTTGGACGTTCTATGAAATATTGCAACGTAGAGGAAAAAGTTTGCAATTCTGAATTTAATAATGGAATGTTGCCTCGAGCGAAGAAGACACGGTGTATAAAAGGTTTTTCTTTCTCATGATTAACTAATACAAGGATTCCGAATCTTTTTATCCTTAGAAAAATGTATTATAAGAAACTTTGCGCAATGTTTGTAAAAGCATACATTGAAACAATGCGAAACAAATATTGCATTGTTTATATACTTTCTTACCAAACCTTTTCCTTTTTTAATAATATCATTTCCAAACTTTGCGTTATTTATTCGTAACTTTTATTTATTAAGAATGTTCTCAACTGCTCTGCTGAACAAGCGCAAAACTTTTTGACACAGTCAGAAGTTCATTTTTTAATAGAAAGATATAAAATTGGCATAAATATGAATAGAACTTTCTCTTCCATTTTATAATAATTAGATTACCTTTCAAGTTGAAAGTGATTTCGTTCATACGATCACGCATTTTCTCCCTTTGTAAGACTGGTTTTTCTGCTTTCGTCGGGGAATGTGGTTCAAAAAACCAACTTTGGCAACTTGTTCTGAAAGATTTATTGCGTTTAATTTAAAAAAGGGGGAAGGCTGCGATTAGATAGTTTCTGAAGAACAACATCTGCTAGTTTCATACACTTCGGAACAACACTGAGAAAAAAATATGGTTCTGGCATATAGAATCTAAGTAATGGCTCTAGAAAAAATAGTTCCATGTCATCCTTATAAATTTTAGTTCCATTTCTTAGAGAGTTACAGAGTCTCTTACTAGAATTCAAGAACGTTTTCCTATATTTTTGTTATCAAATTTATCTAAAAATCTCTTCAAATAGATGCGAACACAAGAGATCTGATTTAGTAACTATAATTATAGCTTAAGAAACCATTCCTAAAATCAAGCTATAATTTCTCGCTATTGAAACGGTTCAATGTCGTTTCGTCTCCTAGAAAAGAAGAGACTAGAAATATCAAGTTATTTCGCCTATTCAGCTTAGTTGTTTACCCCACTCGCATAGTTTGGACATCTATATTTCTAGTTTAGGTATTTAGAAAGTGACTAACTATTCATTCTAGGTGAAGGCGGCATATTTTTTTTCTCAGTGAAAAATGAATTAAAACTTGCATCACAAAGTTGACCTATTTGATTTAAGAATACCCTTAAAAGCAAAATATTTTTAGTTCCATTTTTATAAACAAAAATACGGTATGTTTACGAGTAAAGTTCAATGAAATTATGCATTTTTTTTTCTTTCAGTAAGCATTGCATGTTTCCTTTTTTATTCATATTTCTTAAAATAAGACTATATAACAAATACAAAAAAATCACATTAATTCAGTCACCTTTTCTGATTAAAATCTCCTGTTACTCAGCTACGAAAATTTAAGTTGTGCAAGCAACGCTTTTACATAATTTTCAGAAACATTGCAATTCTTTCGGTGTTGTACTAATTCACAAAGAAAGAATTACTTCCAATTTCATCTAAATGAAATATTTTCTTCGGATGATCCTTTGAAATATTGCAACGTAAATGAAAAAGTTTATAATTCTGAATTTAAGGCTTCTCTCAACTGCTCCGCTGAACAAGTGCAAAACGTTTTGACACATATACAAATACCTTTTTTTTTACAAAAAGCTATAAAATTGGAATCCCTGACTATGGAAGAGATTTTGTATCGAACTTAGTTTTCCGTTTTATGATAATTAAATCACCTATCCAGTTCTAAGCTATTTCGATCACGTGATCGCCCGTTTTTCTCTTGCTTTTCGACCGGTTTTTTCTGCTTTCGCAGGGAAATGTGCTCAAAAATGTCAACTTTGAAGGCTTGTTATGAAAATTCTATTGCGTTTAAAAAAAAAAAAACATAAAATTGAGCGCAATTAAACAGTTTCTGAATAACAACACCTGCTTTTTTCCATGCATTTCCGAACAAAAATAAATTAAAGCATGTGTCACAAAGTTGTCCTTTTTGATTTAAGAACACCCTTAATAATGGAATGGTGCCTCGAGAAAAGGGGATACAATGTATTAAACGGTTATTTCTCAATACAAAGTTTCTGAATCTTTTTCTCTTTACAAAATATATTATAAGAAACTATGTGCAATATTTGTGAAAACATAAATTTAAGCAATGCAAAACAAATGCTATTGTAAATTCGTTGCTTTATAAACTTTGTTAACAAACCTTTCGGTTTTTGAGTATTAGTATTTGCGAACTTTGTTTTATTTATTTGTAATATTTTGTGATTAATTAAAACGAATAGTTATCATTCGGATATAGAATATTTAAAAATTTCAGTTCTTCGAAGATGTGCATAGAACATAATAAAACGACAAAAACAAATATTCCCATTTGTTTATGCAAAATTAAATCAGAGTTGTACATCAAAAATTGTATATTTGCAATACACATACATTTAACGTCTGAATTTTAAAAAGCTGTTAAAAGATTGAATAAAATAGTCTATGACAGACTTGAATACCTTAAAAAAAATTAAAATCTATATACAAAAAATAAAAATGCTGAAAATTTTTTAAAAATACAAAAAAAGTAAACATTTTGCCAAGTTACTCTCGAGGCATCATATGCACAAATAAATATCTATTGCATACCAAACAGTGGAACAAATCAAGAACAATGTATGAAGCGATGTATGAACGGGTAATCTTTTATTAGGTGCGTTCGTAATTATGTAAATACGTAGCACCTATTGTTGTCGCTCAGTCCGTCCGTCTGTCTGTCCGTCTGTCTGTCTGTCTGTCTGTCCGCATATAACAACGCAAAAACTACCCAACTGAATCGTTTGAAATTTAAAATACATAATTATTACATAATTTTGTCGAGTCATTTCAAATTTTATGAAAATCGGATGCATAGATCAATTACAGGGACAATCAGAATGATTCCGTTACATTACGGTCAATGGGGAAAAAAGTTTCAAATGCATTTTAATCGTTTGAAATTTAAAATACATAATTATTACATAATTTTGTCGAGTTATTTCAAATTTTTTGATAATCGGGTGCATAGATCAATTACAGGGGCAATCAAAAGTATTCAATTACATTATGGTCAATGGGGAAAAAGTTTCAAATGTATTTTATACGTTTGAAATTTAAAATACATAATTATTACATAATTTTGTCGAGTTAATTCAAATTTTATGAAAATCGGATGCATAGATCAATTACAGGGGCAATCAAAAGTATTTCATTACATTACGGTCAATGAGGAAAAAAGTTTCAAATGCATTTTAATCGTTTGAAATTTAAAATACATAATTATTACATAATTTTGTCGAGTTATTTCATATTTTTTGAAAATCGGATGCATAGATCAATTACAGGGACGATCAAAAGTATTCCGTTACATTACGGTCAATGGGGAAAAATGTTTCAAATGCACTTTAATGGTGTTACACTCATTCGAAATTAATAAAATTTATATGCAACTATAAAGTACATATTATAATATACATTTTAGGTAACTTGTGGTGCACAGAACATTTGTTATTGATTTACAAAGCCACACAAAAATATTCCATTACAAAATGGTATAGGGAGAACATTGTTTGATGAGTGTTTTAATTGTAATTCACTATTTGCAATTTTATGAGATTGATATATGAGAGTAATATTTTTAAAACTTCGTTATCGTACGAACGCACCTCATTTGCTACGCTTCACGTGCAATTTCCAACTTGTTATTATTGTTGCAGCGTATATGGGGTTCTTTCGATCTTATGGTTAGACAACTTCAAACTCTTTGCTCTTAGAAAAGTAGAAAATAATTTATTTACAGAACTTCAGAACAACAGAGTCTTCGAAACTCACAAATATTTCTAGATATTCAAAAATAATTGTTCAAATCTATCGTATAAGTGCAGATATAGGTTCCAGAGACTCTTTATACAACGTCTCAACTCTAAATAACATTCAAAACAACATAAATGAAACTCAAGCAAACTTGCTTAATAAACGCGTTGTTCACTCAATGACTGACTGGTAAATAATAACAACAGCTCGCATCGCTTCTCTTCTTATATAGGCTCGCAGCATGTGCTGGAAATTTCTAGAACCTACTCGAAAAATCCACGGAACAACAAACAATGTATCAGTATATCTAAAGGGGGGTTACCATTGAGAGGGAAGGGTTACCATCGCCAACAATCGTCAAGTTTGTCGCCAACTTGGCGATATATCGCCAAATTTGGCGACCAAAATTAGTCGCCGAAAGTGACGCCAACTTGGCGATATCTTTATTATTTCGCCAATCTGCCGTAGACATACACTGAAAATAATGGACAAGTTTGCTTGATAACAGAGACAATGTAACAAAAACTAATATTAGTAAAGGAATGCAGCTTAATAAGATTATTTACATTATTTTACAGTACAAACACTAACTATTTACAAAATTCGTAACATTATTATTATTCAACAAAATTGCATCGGATTTATATGGATGAAATATAAAGGAAACGTTTAAATAAAAAAATTTCATTACAATAATTCGATGAAGCTTTTCAGAAATCGAATTTTTCAAACACCAGATAGATCCAGATCCAGACATCAGTAGAAGAATGCAGAGATGACAGGGATGACGGCCCCAGAAATGGACCAGCGCAGCGGTTAGAAAAATAGATTTTATGTTGCTGCAAAATATATTTCAAAAAGAAGAAAAAACTGTGGAATTGACATTCTCTCGATCCCATATAGTATCATAATAGTCCAAGAGCCTACCGCACAAAATCCCAAATCATCGAGCACAAGAAGAAGCATTTTTTTTATTGAATAGTAGTAATAGAGGAATCTAATCATCCACGCTGTAAAAAAAAATTCAAGCGGTTACTAAAAATTTTTTAGTAAATTTGTATTCCACAGAATTTTTTAGTAACCATTACAAACTTTTTTTTGCAAGCGAAACAAGCATTTCTTTTGTAAACTAAACAAAAGAATTTTTTGCATAACTAACTTAAAAATTTTTAGTATGAGCCACCAAGTAAATTTTAGTAATAGCTCCAAAATTATTTTTAAAAACCATTACGTGGGCCCGAAGGGCAGGAGTTTCCTTCGAGCTGCATCCAGACTTCTGAAGAGGAAGATTTTCGGCAAAACAGCAATAGATGGCAGCACCAAACATTTCTACTGTTACGACAGTACATTTATAATTCCTTTATTAACGAGTACTTACACTACATATATTCGGGGCGTATTTGGCAGTGGCCACTATCGAACCCGGGACCTTTTAGCCTGGAATCCGTTACTATAACCACTATGCTATCAAGGCCACGCCAAGTGAGTTTTAGTAATAGCTATTAAAAATATAAAATTATTAACTCTCATTCGTTGCTAACTTTTTTCTAGTAATTCTTACAGATTTTCATGTAACCGACTAAGATTACTAAAAAAATTTTAGTAATTACAAGGACCACTAAAGTTTTTTTAGTAGATCAACACTTTTTTTTTTTTACAGTGCATGTCTGCCGGCAGCGAAGTGGCACATAAGCCAAAAATTAAATACCACTAATGGTTGACTCGTAGGTTTAGCATTGTGTTTGCCATACAATTAGTAGTATGAAAACATGGAAAATTGGGTGCAGGAAAACATAATGTTAAGTCTGCGAGCCAATTACTAGTGGTGTCAATTTTCGGCTTATGCACCACTTCGCTTCAGGCAGACATGGATGATTAAATTCTCCTATTACTACTCTTTCATAAAGTAAAAGAACTTTTCTGGTGCTCGAAGACTTAGAGTTTTGTGCGATAGGCTCTTGGACTGAAAATCATTTTCATGAGTGACTCCGTACTGTGAAATGAGACTATGCGTCCTGTTTTGCACAGTGCTGCTGATTCGTATCTCATTATAAAGTTGATGTATTTTTGTCGGCCGATTATCTACGCTCTGGGATATAAGCCCTATGGGGTGGGTTGCCCTCCGTGGGGGTCTTTCTAAGGGAACCTAACCCGTATTTACGCAAGTTTCGAAGAAAACCACGGAAAACTCCGAACGGTTAGGCCGACGGTCGTCGATTGGGTTCGAACCCAGCACCTACCGTCTACCAGTTTGGAGGTCAGAACCTCGCGGCCACTGGTCGGGCCTCATTATAAAGACTACACTGTTTGATAACCAAAATGGTTACGAAAAGTTGGCGATTCTCTGTGTCTAATTGATTCGTATGGACATCTGTAAGACAGCTGACTAAACTAAATGATTCAGGACTACCAATATGTAATTTGGATTTGGTTTGGTTTGGTTTGGTTTATTTTTGTCGTCCGATTATCTGCGCTAGGGATATAGGACCGGGGGGAGTGCCCTTCGTGGGGGTCTTTCTAAGGGAACCTAACCCGTATTTACGCAAGGTTCGAAGAAAACCACGAAAACTCCGAACGGTTAGGCCGACAGCCGCGATTGGGTTCGAACCCAGCACTTGCCGTCTACCAGTTGAGAGGTCAGTTTGGATTTGGATGGTTTCCATAAAGAAGTCAAGATATGCTGGGAGGTCAATGTGTTAAACAAGTTAAAATTTATGCATATTTGAAGTTTTAAGTAATCTGTTGCAATAAGTTTTAAATAGAATTATGTAATACTATTTTTAAAAAAATAGTGGAATGTTTAGTAAGCTAAGAAAAACCTGAAGAATTCTAGAAATACCGACTTAAAATTAAAATTAACTTTCAGTGTTTTTTGATAGTTATTTGTTACTTATTAAAATAACTCACACATTTATAAAAACAAATATTTATAAGGTACCCTGGGGTAATAACGCCAGGCGGGGTAATAACGCCAAGTGCTTATATTTTGCATAATTATGAAATAATCAGGTAAATGACACCCATGTGCTCTGCACAGAAGGGTTTTGAGTCATATAAATCGCAAAAAACAGCTTCAAATTAATTTGCTTCATTTTTAGGTCTTATTGTTTTTACAAGCAACTAAAATTAACGCTTGATCTAAAATTTGCGAAATAAGGTTTTTGATGTGAAGACTATATTTTTTATCCAGAAATACTTTGTTTATTACATAAATTTGTAGTGTATTTCATGTACTTTCAAATTGTTGTAGAAGATTTTGGATATCTTCTCGAGATAATTTGTAGTTTAGGATTTACTGCACAATAAGTATCCCGGGGTAATAACGCCATGGATTGGCGTTATTACCCCGGTTGATTCCCAACAGTGGCCGAACTATATCCGAAGGGGGTTTATATATTAATATGGAGCAGCATTATCATCATTGTTGAAATGGTAAGATTAAGGGGGGAATGCCCAATACTTAAAAATAATCTCTCTATTTTATTTTTTATTATATTATTATTTTTTTACTAATAAAAAAATAATTTTTAACTCTTGTAAATAAAACTATATCAAAATGTTTTCGAGATTCAAATTCGAACATCTTCAAAATCAGGTTTCTATTAAATTTCCAATGGATTGTTCAATTGAGTACGAAATTTTAACTGTCCGCTTTCTCAGCGTTCGGTTTTTCAAAACTTTATAAATTTAACCTTTAACTGATGTGACAGAAATTGTAACGTATGAATGTGATGCGGTTTGTCAGACTGCAAAATTGAAAGATGAATAAAAGGCGGGAATAACTCATATGATTGTGTTTTTGTACTAAACTTTTTATACAAGAGTATTATACTTAATATTCACCTATTTAGTCTCTGGTGATAGTACTAAAATTCCAAATGAAACAAAATTTCGGTAGTGTTTGCAGTTAAACTGAAAATTACAAGTTAAACTAAAAAATTAAAAGAAAAATAGTGGTCTACGAGACCGGTAACATAAGTTAAAGGTTAATAGGCGATCCATGATTAAAAATCATAGAATATTGTTCCTGCGCTAAACTTTTTGTACAGAATTAATTCTAATTAAGTTTAATCTATTCAAATATTTCTAACAATATTACGATAACTCCAAACGAAAGAGAATTTCAGTTGTAACTATAGTTAAACTGGAAAATACAAGTTAAACGCTATTTTTGGGGGGGGGGGAGGGGGTACAGTGTTCAGTCAGATTGCTAACAGCAGTTAAAGGTTAATTTTGTTGCTAATATAGAGAAAATGATATATAACCATATGAATTATGTATAAAATTGAATAAGAGATCTCTTTGGGATAATATTTTTTAATCAAAAATTTTATTCAGTTTATTAAAAATTTATTAAAGCATGTTCTTTAAAACGTCGACAATTTAATTGTAGGTTTGGAGAATCCGCATTAGTGTGGAGTTATGGGTTAAAAACTATTTACTAGATTACTATAATAATATTAACCCTTAACTGCTGTGACAAAAATTGTCGCATAACTTACTGTGAGCGGCCTGTCAGACCACTTAATCTAACGATGAATAAAATGTTAAATTAACTTTTAGAATATTATTTTTGCATTGAACCTTATATACAGGACTATTATAAATAAAATTCAGCTATTCAAAAGTCTCTAGAGATAGTAATAGGACTCCAAATGAAACAAAATTTTCCCGGTATCTATAGTTAAACTAAAAATTGCAAGTTAAACTCAGAAATTTGAAAAACTCAGCGGTATGTGAGACGTTAACAGCAGTTTAGGTTTAACAAAAATATTTATTACATATAACTCTTGTTATTATAAAACTTCATATGATTAAAATATTACATTATGAATGGTTGAAACCATGCAATGTTTCTTATAATCATATTTAAGCGGGATTTTTTAAGCAAAGAGAGACACAGGGTGTTGTATTCTGTTGAAGCTCCCCCTCACTCCCTTTTCTTTCACTTTCACAAAAAAATCAATATTTTCTATCGCATAGAATGCATACATGAGAATATAAATACTGATTTAAATAATCCGTGCAATGTTTCTAATAATTCTATTTAAATGGTTATTTTTAAGCAAAACTTAGCTTAGAATCTGATATTCTTTTGCCTCCTCCCCCCGCCACCACCACACCTTTCTTTTTCTTTCAGAGTCACAAAAAAATTGTACATTTTCAATAGCTTAGATTGCAATTTGTCAATTTCTAGAGCTGTAGAGTTTGTATTTTTAGAATTGGGTAATCTACATGCCATTATTCCATCTTATTTTCTAGTTTTGTTTGCATGGCGTTATTACCCATATAGGTGGGTATTAACGCCAAATAGCATTGGTCAAGAAAAAACGCCATTACATTTTATGAATACATATCTGTTAAATTATTTTATTTTATATAGATAGTCAATGAGTTGCTGTATCAGATCCTATATTTGTTTGAAAAATACAATCTAAAACTAAGCCGTGAAAATTGGTAAAACCTTAACGTGGCGTTATTACCCCAGGGTACCTTAATTTTAATAAAATTGCATGAAAATTAGATTAAATTTTTTAAAATAAATTTCAAATCATGCTGTAACATATTTACTTTCCAACAATAATAGATTACCATATTTTTGGGTGTATAGTCCGCGGCTTATACAAGAAAAAAACCTTCGAAAAAGCCGCTGAGGCTTATACACGGTGCGGGCTATACAAAGATTTTTTTAAAAAATTGGAAATCGTGATATTTTTTCTACAATTTTTAAACCTCAAAAAATTTGAAAACATCTAAATTCGTAAATCTTTTTCGCTATGCCGCGAAATATAGTGTTTTCTCTCATGTTTGTAAAGGCTTTTATTGCTTAAATTTTCTTATTTTATTGCTTTTTATTTTATTATTTTTATTAATTATATTATTCTATTATTTTTATTAATTATATTATTCTATTAATTTTATTTTATTAATCTCTATTTTATTAATTATATTATTCTATTATTTTTATTAATTTTATTGCTTAAAAAAAATTAAATTAATAAATTTAAATTAATTAAATTGCTTAAATTAAAAAATAAATTTAAATAAATAAAAAAATTGTTATTTCTGGGTTTGGAAGAACTGTCGCAACTATCGCCAAGTATTGCACTAACCGTCAGCGAGAAATAATTACGCTTGAACGCAGTTTCTCTTGATTTGAGAGGGTAAAAACAACAGTATAACATGCTGCTTATTTTAAACTTACTTTTTGCTGAATAGAGTCGTTTTAACGTTAACTGCAATCAGTTTTTGGTAGAGATGTGTCATTTGTTAAGGAACGATTCAAAAGGAACGATTCCAGTCTGTAAAAAAGAATCCGCCCTTTTTGGAACGATTCCGAAAAGGAACGAAATCGCGGAATTGGTCCTTTTTTGGAAATGTTCCCTAAAGGTTCGAATCCTCGGAATCAGTCCGAAACTTCGAAAAGGGCAAAATCCTCGGTCTCGTTCCGAAATGAAACACCTCCGAAAAGGTTCGATTCCTCGGACTCATTCCGATATGAAACAACTCCGAAAATGTTCGATTCTTCGGACTCGTTCCGAAAGGAGCAATTCCTCTGACTCGTTCCGTAATGAAACAACTCTGAAAAGGAAGGATTGCTCGGAATCGTTCCGAAAAAGAACGACTCCTCTGAATTGTTCCGAAATGACATAAATCACATACTTTTTTTTGTTCTTTGCAACAGGGCAGGGTAGATTATTTTTTTTTTCAGAAATAAACTAAAAATGATCTTAAACTCAGAATTGTCAAGGTAGGAAATGTTCCAGATTTCAGATTTTGTACTCTACAAACACAAAGGGGTGCAGCAGCACCGATTCGCTAGCAAACTATTTTTCGAAATTTTATTCATAGATTTTTTTTAAGGTCTCGCGCATAAGTCGACCCCCCCCCCCACTTTGAAATTCTTTTTTTGTCAAAAATTTCTCGACTTATACGCGCATATATACTTTAATGGCTTCTAACTTCGAACCCTGATCGAAATATACGTTCGTAAATGGTGTATAGCCCGCGGACTATACACCGATGCATCTCCGCGGCTTATACACGAACTTTTTTTGCTGCACTGCTCGATTTAGGAGTGCGGGCTATACATAGGGTGCGGGCTATACACCCGAAAATACGGTAAGTGCAATATTTGAGTATATTTTTACATTCTCTGTTTATGAATATTGGATACTTGTGAAAATAGGATATGCATCTATTGCAATATCCCCATTCACAGTGTGCTTCGATTAATTCCGAATCGTAAGACTGGAACAATCTAGGAAATTTGTATAAATTGTTTTAAGATGTTTTGGATTAAGAATTTTGGGTACTTCTGATATTTTTTTTCACACTGCATTAAAAAATGTGACATGACAGTTGAATATAAATCAAATTTATAAGATAAAATAAGATTAAAAATATTTTTAATTACAACCAGAAAGTTTCCTCTACTCATTCGAAAAAGATCCTTTTTTATAGTTTTCTGTATACAGTGAAACCTCCAAATAAGGCACACTCCGAATAAGGGACACCTCCATTTAAGGGACTAAAGTTACGGTCCCATAGGTGTCCCTTATTTGGAAGTTTCACTGTATTTCCCCATTTGTAATCGAAATGAGGTTTTGATTAGAAAATTTCGACTCTTTCATTTATTTTCTAATTTTGTTAAGTCAATATTTCAGAAATTTAAATCTTAAATGAATTCTTAATTTGATATTTCAGACCGGGAACGTCCGTTGTCTTTTAAAACACAAGTTATCTGTATACAAAATTTAGAAAAACAAAACTGTATTTAGATAAATAGTTTTTTTTCATGCAGAATTATTCGATTTACCTCAATTTCATGTAGCTGTTTATTCTGATAAAAGTTTCCCTGTTTTCATATTAAGGTTCAATGAAGTGTAAAAAGGGGAGAGTTTTGTCAAAAATCCCAAGCCTATTTTTTTCTTTTTGTTCAAACAATATTTTCGTAGCTTTTTTTTATTATTTTTACAAAAATCTGCCATGGATTTTTCAACATGCTTTTTTCATTGCCATTAAATGCTTAAGTTGTTTCGGTAAGCATATGTTTGCTAAATACACAAAATTTCTGTTTATTCTTCAGGCATATTACTCTTCATCTATTACACAAAACGAAAAAAAAATCGCTTTCTTTTTTTACTAAATGAATCTTTTTTTTTCCCCTTATAATACTGCAACGAAAAGAAGTTTTTAATTGCGAATTCAAAAACAAAATGCAACCTCTAATGAAAGAAATAACATGCATAAAAATTATTTTTTTATTTATCCCTAATTCAAGATTTTTGTTGTTTAGTAAAAAACATACATTATATAAAACTATCCATTTTTTAATGAAAAATATCAACTCAATCAACTAAGAAAAGTGTTTGAACACATTTACATAATTTTTTAGAAACACTAATAAATTTTCTAAATATTTTTAGAAAAAAATATTTTACAGCCAAACAGTAATACCTTTATAAAGTATATTTGAAATATACATTAGAAAAATGTTTCCGTAAAAAAATCAACGAGGAAAAAATGATTACTCGTAAAATATCAGAAAAATCATAAAAATTAACCAATTTATGCAACCTTTTTTCTACTATGGAAAAAAGTGTATGATAAAGGTAACTAAAATAAAAAGTTAAGTACCCAATTAAACTGATGATATCAGCTCATATATTATTCACATTAATTGTGTATTAATCACTTATTTTAAAGAATAACGCCCCTCTAAAAATAAATGAAGATGATTAGTTTCCGTTTCCGCCTTTTATACTTAATCAATGAACCTCCAAATCTAATTAAAGACGGGCCTTATCAGTATGTGGTATTTGGTATAAACCTGCATAACAAATTGAAGTAAATCAGATAATTCTGCATGAAAATCCATTTCGCTAAATTAGGAGGTATTAGATCCCTCACATCCCCTTTTACACTTAACCAAAGAATCTCGAAATCTAATGAGGAAAACTCCTTATCAGAATGAACCTAGAATAAACAAGTTGGAAATTGCACGTGAAGCGTAACAAATGAGGTGCGTTCGAACGATAACGAAGTTTTAAAAATATTCAGATCTTGATGATATAGTAGAGCGTACTTCGGATACAGTATAGTACTCGAAATCTTTGTGTTTCTGTAAATATGCAGGAAGTAATTTTTATCCTATCAAAAATATGAATGTGAAAGAATGCCAAGTTCGTTAAAGGTTTCGCTAATAAAAGAAGTGAGATCTAACTGCAAACCAAGTTCTTTCGAAGGTTCTTAAATTTTAGCTCCTGTCATGCATAATATTCTTCAATTGCTTAAAATGATTTGGTATGTTACTTGTTATTCAATAGAGCGACTTGGCAAGTTTTCTCTTATTCAAATTTCTCTATTTAATTGATCAGAACTTAAAGTTAATCACTTAATTAATTTATCAATACCTTAACTTCAATGTACTTATTCGAGCACTCGATTGACTAGATCTTTGTGAATCAGATTCTAGATTAAATTGTACTCTGACTGAAACATTAAAGTTGGTGGCTGAAAACTTGCCAAGTCGCTCTATTGAATAACAAGTAACATACCAAATCATTTTAAGCAATTGAAGAATATTATGCATGACGGGAACTAAAATTTAAGAACCTTCGAAAGAACTTGGTTTGCAGTTAGATCTCACTTCTTTTATTAGCGAAACCTTTAACGAGCTTGGCATTCTTTCACATTCATGTTTTTGATAGAATATCATTATTTTTTGTCAAATCACTTCTTTTATTAACGAAACCTTTAATAAAATTAGCATTTTTTCACATTCATGTCTTTGATAGGATACCATTTTTTTTTGTCAGATAAATAGGCATTTGTTTCTTTTTTTAAATAAATAGGCTTAATATTAAATTCGATTTATTTAATATTAATTAATCTTACAGCTTTTTCTTGCGTTTATTCACTGTTTTTTTCAATCAAATTTAAATTTTTTAACATTAAGACAGCTTATGTTCCTTTAAATTCCACTAATAAGGATGATTCTTTTATGTGATTGGGTACTACTTGATTATCTCGTCGACCAAAAAAGATTGTCGCCAACTAAACGATATATCGCAAAATGGACGCCAAAAGTGATGCTAATTTGGCGCTATTTCTGGTATTTCGCCAAATTCCCATAGACTTCCATTGTAATCTGGCAATTTATCCAATACTTTTGTTAGAGTAAGGACTGTCGCCATCATTTTGACATCTTTTTTTTAAATCGGTTCACTAATTTCCCAATATTGCCTAAATATTGCTATTTAGAAAGTTTTTAGAATGCTTTTCGTGCATTTTTAACCTTCTAAATTTTGTATTTGTTAACAAATGTTCTAAGTGATCATTTATATCTTATAAGTAATGAACATGGCAAATTTCATGTTTCTAGGCTCTTAACATACAGACATCGCATTTTTAGAAATTTTTTTGCTCTTTTAACTCTTTTGGATTAGTGGCATCGACATAAGATATAGCCTATATTGGAGCAAGGACTGTCACCATCATTTTGATATCATTACTTTTAAGATCGGTCTGTTGTTTGCTGAGATTGCTTAAAAATCCCAATTTAAAACATTTTTAGAACGCTTTTCGCTCATTTTCACCCTTTTTGAATACTGTATTTTTTAGCAAATGCTCTTAGAGATCATTTATATTTTATAAATAATTAACATGCCAAACTTTATGTTTCTAGGTCCTTCAGTATTACAAAAGTTGCATTTTTAGAATTTTTTTTTGCTTCTTCACCCTCTTATGGTTAATGGTATACTCATAAAATATAGCCTATGTTTGAACCGGGGCGAATACCATCATTTTGGTACCATTGATTTTAAAATCGGTTCATAGTTTCGCAAATTAGCTTTCATACTCGCAAAAAGTGACGCCAACTTGGCACTATTTCTGATATTTCGCGAAATTCCCATAAACTCTAAAATGCCAAACTTTATAATTCCAGTCCCTTAACATACAGACAAAGCATTTTTAGAACGTTTTTTGCTCTTTTACCCACTTTGGGTTACTGGCACCGACATAAGATATAGCCTATGTTGGAGCAAGGACTGTCATCATCATTTTGATATCATTACTTTGAAGATCGGTTTGTTGTTTGCTGAGATTGCTTAAAATCGCTATTTAGAACGTTTTCAGAATGCTCTTCGCGGATTTCCACCCAATTTAAATTTGGTATTTTTTAGTAAATATCATTAGTGAACATTTATATCTTATAAATAATTAGCATGCCAAATTTTGTGCTTCTAGGCCCTTCTGTAAAACAAAAATTACATTTTTATAATGTTTTTTACTTCTGAAGCCTCTTTTGGTTAGTGGCACAGACATAAAATATAGTCTATGTTTGAACCGGGGCAAATACCATCATTTTGGTACCATTACTTTTGAAATCGGTTTGGTAGTTTCAGAGATTAGCCCCTATCCTCGCCAAAAGTAACGCCAACTTGGCACTATTTCTGGTATTTTGTGAAATTCTCATAAAATCCCATTGTAATCCAATATTTATCGCCTAACCAACCATTAATATTTAATTAATGGTGATTTCTGATTTTTTCCTATTTATAGATCCAATAACCTACCTCCACACCAAATTTCAACTTCCTAAGTCCCCTGGAAGTAGTCACACTGAGAGAAAAATATAGTTCTGGCATCTAGAATCTAAATTGTGGCTTTAGAAAAAATAGTTCCATGTCATCCTTATAAATTCTAACTCACTTAGCTTTAGAATTCTAGAGTCTCCTACTAGAATTCCCAAGCATTTTCCCATAATCTCTTTGTCCAATTTATTTAAAAATCTCTACAAATAAATGCGAACACAAGAGCTTTGATTTAAAAACTATAATTCTAGTTTATGAAACCATTCCCGAAATTAAGCGAGTATTTCTCGTTACTGAAATGATTCAATATCGTTTTGTCACCAAGAAAACGAGAGACTAGAAATGGTATGTTATTTCATCTATTCAGCTTAGTTGTTTAACCTATTCGCATAGATTCTTCATCTATAGTTCTAGTTTAGGTGTTCAGAAAGTGACTAACTATTCATTCTAGTTGAAGGAGGTATATTTTTTTTCTCAGTGCAAACATTTCTATGAGTGAGTCAGTGAGTCAGTGAATCAGTGGTAAAGACAATGATATTCAGACGTCAATTTCTCGTGAACGGTAAAAGATTTTTTAAAAAATTTATAGGATTCGGAAATTAGAAGATGGTCTTACACGACACGAAAAATTGCAATTGTGTAGGTCAAATAGAATTTAAGTTATTGAGGGGTCAAAAGTGGCCCAAAATGGTTCGGGTAATATAACCCACTGCCGATGTGTCGCCTTTCACTTTGAGAACTTGGCTGACACACTGCCGTGTGTCTAGATTACACCTCAGCAACGTATATCTTATTCATAAAATGTGAAATAGTTGAATATAATTAAAACACGCCACAAACAATGTTTCCCCGTATAGCATTATGTAGTGGAATACTTTTGTGTGGCCCTGTAATTTAACAATAAAAATTATTTGCATCACAGATTGTACAGAATGCATATTTTAGTATATACTTCATAGATTCATGCCAATTCTATTATGTTCGAATGAGTGTAACATCATTAAAATGCATTTGAAACTTTTTTCCCCATTGACCATAATGCAACGAATCCTTTTGATTGTCCCTGTAATTGATCTATACATCCGATTGTCATAACATTTGAAATGACTCGATAAAATTACGCAATAATTATATGTTTTAAATTTCAAACGATTAAAATGCATTTGAAACTTTTTTCCCCATTGACCGTAATGTAACGGAATCCTTTTGATTGTCCCTGTAATTGATCTATCCATCCGATTTTCATAGAATTTGAAATGACTCGACAAAATTACGTTATAATTATATGTTTTAAATTTCAAACGATTAAAATGCATTTGAAACTTTTTTCCCCATTGATCGTAATGTAACGGAATACTTTTGATTGTCAGTGTAATTGATCTATACATCCGATTGTCATAACATTTGAAATGACTCGATAAAATTACGCAATAATTGTATGTTTTAAATTTCAAACAATTAAAATGCATTTGAAACTTTTTTCCCCATTGATCGTAATGTAACGGAATACTTTTGATTGTCCCTGTAATTGATCTATCCATCCAATTTTCATAAAATTTGAAATGACTCGACAAAATTATGTTATAATTATGTATTTTAAATTTCAAACGATTCGGTTGGGTAGTTTTTGCGTTGTTATATTCGGACAGATAGACGGACAGACGGGCGGACAGACAGACAAACAGACGGGCAGACGGACGGACAGACAGACAGACGGACGGACTGAGCGACAACAATAGATGCTACGTATTTACATAATTACGAACGCACCTAAAAATTGAAGCAAATTAGATATTTCTGCATGAAAACCCATTTATCTAAGTTAAGGAGCAGACTTTCACTCATTCCTGCTTTTATACTTAGCCTTTAAACTCCAAATGTTATTAAAGAATTTCTTTAGCATAATAAACCGCTATACCAAATTTTATCTTATATTATTAGAAATTGAACAATTCAACATTGAAAAAACAATTTATCTAAATTGAGGTAGGATAATTTCCCCCTCCCTCTTATACATTTAACCAATAAAACTTCAGATCGAATCAGGGAACCTTTTTATTAGAATAAACAGGCACATGAAATTTGAACTAAATCGAATAATTCTGCACGAAAAAAAAAATAATTATCTAAATTAAGTCTCCCCCATTCATACTTAAATAATGAACCCCTAAAACTAATCAGGAAAACATCCTTATCAAAATGAACCTAGGAAAAAAAATTTGAAACAAATCGGATATTTTTGTCAAGAGTTATTGTGTTACGTACATATAAGCATAGTATACGTGCATATTTACATACAGAACCGACGAACACATTAGTTCTCAAGCTTTGATAACCTGTAAGTTAAAAAAAATAAAAAACCATAAAAACTTTATAAGAATACCATAAAATGAAGAATAAATTTTTGATGATATTAAGAAGTTATTTAATATTTTAATGCAAGTTTACACGAATATAAATTGTAACTTTCCTTTTACGAATTTAAAATGTTGACTACTTGCCATCTTATATTGTTAGAAATAATCGAAAATAAAGATTATAAAGAGTATAATGTTTTCATATACTAAATTTAGGAAGAAAAATATTTTTTTTTTTTTTAAATGAAGGCTTATGTAGAAAATTAAATAAATTTACTTATATTTTATTTTTTCTAAATTAAAAGTTGCAAAATCGTTTCTAAGGATCGATTCTGAATACTCTCACGATAATTAGATGAACAGGTTACATAACAGAATAGATTACTTGGCTAAGCTATTTTTTGTTGTGTAAACGAACCTTTGTGTATCTTTTAGCAACATTGCTTTTTTACTTCTTGTGCTAATCGAAAAAAAAAAATTCATCTTTTTCACTTAAATTTCGTTTTATAATCTTTAAAAAGTTGCATCGTAAATGAAAGAAGTTTGCGATTCAGGATATAATAAAATAATGTTGTTTCAAGCGAAAGGAAAACATGCATAAAAGTTCTTTTTTCATTGTTCCAAAATTTAAGATTTTGAAATCTTATTACCTCAAAAATACATAGTATGGAAAACACTTCACTAAATTTGCGAAAAATATCATTTCAATCAATGCAGAACGATGCATTCAATATTTTATGTAACTTGCTAAATTGCAGTATAGTTTCAACACCTTTGATGATCTGAAGCTTCATTTAAAAAAAAATTATAATAATAATAATCTTCAAAATTTTTGTTTAAATATCATTATTATAGTTGCAATAAGGGGGAAAAAATGCCAAATCGGCTTGGTGTGACTCATCCTGTACTTTTAACTGAATAAATAAATTGCGCCCTTTATTTTCTGTTTAAAAAATGCTTGTATTCACAAGTATCACCTCATTTTTATGTTTTGCCATTTAATAGCAAATATTTCTGTGATTAAATAAGTTGAAATTTTTTGTAAGAAAATACTGGTTCAACGTAGGCATTTGTTGGATTCATAAAATTCTGATTAAGTTTAATATAATATGAGAGACATATTTACATGTTAAAAGTGGAATGCTATAAATAACAATTTTATTCTCATAAAAGATGTTGCATTTGCAAAACTACGATATCATAAAAAATAAAAAATTTCGAATAAATGTGAAAAATTTGAATTGCAACCTTTTTATTAACCATTTGAAAGATAATTGTTACTTTTGGTCAAGAACAGATATAACTGAGACATATCTGAATTCCTGTGGTGTCCGCATTTTATTCGTTTTCTGGTTTCTCCAGGAATATTAACGCTCAATCCATGGCGTTTCTAATATATGACTCTGTTATTAAATAAACCCCGTTTCATTTTTTTTATTAATCAACAAAAAAGGTACAGTATTCTACTATTTTACCTTTACTTTCAACAGTAATGGAATACTTCTGTTGCCAAGATGAAAAAAATATATATATTAAAAACAACAAAAAATTAATAACATAAAAGTAAATTGAGATACAACTTTCAAACAAATTGCATTTAAAAGTACTTTTTATTTCATATACGACGGTATAAAAATTTTAAATGCGCAATGTATAGAAAGAAGTTTCAAAATTTGCAATAGCGAAAATTTCAAAAATGAAATTTCATTTAAAAATTGAAAATGTAGCCGTTCGCCAAAGGATGTATGCTTTACTCACAGATATGTGTGTCCTTTTATAATATAAATATGGTAAATATAATTACACTGTAAAAAAAAAATTCAAGAGGTTACTAAAAATTTCTTAGTAAATTTGTATTCCACAGAATTTTTTAGTGACCATTACAAACTTTTTTTTTGCAAGTGAAACAAGCATTTCTTTTGTAAACTGAACAAAAGAATTTTTTGTATAACTAACTTAAAAATTTTTAGTATGAGCCACCAAGCAAATTTTTAGTAATAGCTCCAAAATTACTTTTAATAACCATTACGTGCGCCCGAAGGGCAGGAGCTACTTTCGAGCTGCATCCAGACTTCTGAAGCGTAAGATTTTCGGCAACACTGCAATAGGTGGCAGCACCAAACATTCCTACCCGCTCCGACAGGATTTTAATAATCTCTTTATTAACGAGACACTACATATATTCGGGGTGTATTTGGCGGTGGCAAGTTCCGAACCCGGGACCTTTTAGCCTGGAGTCCGTTACTATAACCACTATGCTATCAAGGCCACATCAACTGAGTTTTAGTAAGAGGTATTAAAAATATAAAACTATTAACTCTATTCGTTGCTAACTTTTTTCTAGTAATTCTTACAGATTTTTTTGTAACCGACTAAGACTACTAAAAATTTTTTAGTAATTACAAGGATCACTAAAGTTTTTTTAGTAGATCGACCCTTTTTTTTACAGTGTATATAATAAATTGAAAGAATTAATAAAAGAAGAAATACTATCACCTCTTTGTTTTCTTTTTTAAAAAATTGATAAATCCTTTAGGAGGAATATGACACTAGAAATGATAATCTCTTTGGGATGTTTTCTAAATATATCTTGTTTATAAAAAGTGGGGGAAAATATTCTTTTTAATATAGTTTTTTTTTTTTTTTTTTTTTTTTTTTTTTCTTAAATCTTAGTCTTTGAAAAAATCATCTTCCAAATGGTTGTTGTAAATTTTCAAATTAGATTTTGTTTTCTTCTTTTTTGGGAATTTACGAGCATTTGAAAGCTAAATCTCGTATTTCTATCTTGTATTTTTCAAATAACAGAAAAATATCTATTAATACGTTCGAGTAAGCTTTAAGAGCCATTATTTTGAAATTCAGACAAAAAAATGATGTTTTGATAGTTGTATTTTTTTAATTGCCTTGCTATTTTTTTATGTTGAAGTAAATCACATGTAATAAATAATCTGCAATTTTGAAGCCCTGAAAAAATTTCCCTTTTCTATAGAAAATGTCAAAGTGAAATGCTGGTATATTTGAAGTACTATATCTCTCCCAAGCATCAACATCATAAAATTATTTTGGCATAAACTGTTAGTGTAACTCTACCTACTTATTAAAATTTAATTGTTTCCATGGGGCATTTTTACTTTGCATTGTTATGTTGCCACAAAGTACAGTCAAAATGTCGTTTTTGTCCATTTTCCGCGCTTAATATCTTATTTAAGCAATAGTACTCCAAACTTTTTCTTATAGAATATGCAAGTGCACTACTAGTACAAGATAAATAATATAGTACTGCACGGATATATTGTCTGTTAGTAGATATAACCTGTTAAATATTCAAAATTTTCAAAATCTTCAACATTTAAATTAGAGTTATTTAAAAAAAGCGACACAGTTGAGTGAAAATATATATATATATATATATATATATATATATATATATATATATATATATATATATATATATATATCACTCAGTAGTGGTATATATGTACAAAAACATGGAAAAGAAAAAGAAGTGGGGTCTTGTGATATTTTTAGGCAAAAAAATTATAAAAGTTAGAAGAAAAGCAACGTCCATTATCACATTTTTCCCTTAAGAGAAAATGAAACATCCAATTTCCCTTTCGAAAGAGGTGTCAAAAAAGGGATATTTCATTTTTTCATAGGGAAAAAAACACAGAAAGTGGGAACATAAATGAGATTTTTCATTTTCTGATAGGGAAGAAATGTATCATCGACTATGTTTATTTGAAAAATTTGTCATTTTTTTAAAATGAAAATATCACGAGGCCCCACTTTTTTTTCTATTCCATGTTTTTGTACATATATTCACCTACTGCGAGACATATTTTGTTTTATTTAACTGTGGCACTTATTTGAAATAACATTACTTTAAATGTTGCAGATTTTGAAAATTTTGAATATTTAACAGATTATAGCTGCTAACAGCAACAATATTTCGGTACAGTACTATATTGTTTTGCTTATACTAGTAGTACACTTTCATATTCTTTAAGAAAAAGTTTGGGGTACTATTGCTTAAATAAAATATTAAGTGCGGAAAATGGACAAAAACGTCATTTTGACTGTACTTTGTGGCAACATAACACTATAAAGTAACAACGCCCCATGGAAACAAATACATTTTAATAAGCAGGTATGGTTATACTAATAGTTTATGCCAAAAGAATTTTGGGATGTTCTTGCTTGCGAGAGATATAGTACTCTAAATATACCGGCTGTCGGACGCTCCTCTCAGTCCACAAAACTTTGAAGAATGTCCTAGGTAGTTTTAGCTGCCACCACCGATATTAATGGGTGATATCGGTCACCTGCTGTGAGGATTGGTTAAAATAACACTGACGCTGTTAATGAACTGAACTAACAGTTTATTTAAGATATAGATATGTACACAAGAAACAATATTTACAGCTATCTACAATTACAACTCGGATATAGATGATCCGGTTCAACATTAAATTAACTACACTAAACGTTGGTTGTGTACCGTTCAGCTTACACTTTCTTCCTCACACTCAACGCCCGTTCGATACGCTTTATCAGAGATTACTGCAAAATCTCAATACACAAGGGTACTAGGCCTCACTTCTCGGCCTATAACACTATCCACCGGGACGCCTTGTCCCACGCTCAAAATATACACTATCCAACAGGACCACAAATCCTGAGCGACCTATCGGTCTCAACGCCAAGCGAGAACTGTCCCCCACCTCTCAGTCCAGAGTTGACCTTCAGAGATCTTCCTTCCCCCATGCAGGACTCCTTAGAGCTCATCCATTGGTTCAATCCCGCACTCCAACCTTGAGTCATGACATCTCCTGTTTACACATCACTCCAATAGCTAGATGACAGCTGAGGCACGCCCCGCGGCCATCACTTTCATTCATCAACGAGTGCGTCATCTGCACACCTGTGTCAACATCTGTCATTCGTTATTATAGAAAAGAAAGAAAGGTATTTCGAGCTTCACGGATACACAACCCACAATACATAAAATATTCAGATAAGGAAATGTCATTCCTTTCTAATTCAGGGCAAATGTCTTCTAGGAACCTGACACCGGCATTTCATCTTTCACGAAAAATGTTATTCACAACCTTGAATTTTAACATTTTCTATTGAAAAGAGGAATTTTTTTCAGGGCTTCAAAATTGCAGATTATTCATCAAATATGATCTACTTCAACATATAAAAAAAATCAAACAAATCAAAAAATACAACTATCACACTTTGTCTGATTTTCAAAATAAGAGCTCTTAATCATGAAAATTCTGCTTCTAAGAAACAATCTTTCGTTAATTGGAACATTGTGCTTTCTTTTGTAATTAATACACTTTATTAAATAAAATATGTTACTCTTTTATAGGCAAAATTTTTGTTATACAAATTCTACAGTAGATACATTTAATAGTAGTAACATTTTAAAAATCTTTAGTCACATCACGAGTATAATCGTCAAAATCCTTATATCATGTCTTAAAAATCAGAAAAATGCCACACAGTAAAATCTTCTGAGACAAAATCGCATTAAAAAAAGAGAGAGTTATAGTCAAGTTGTCCTCTTAGCAGGCGTTGATGTATTATACTCTTTTCTCATGTAATATTATATTAAGGGCTCACAGGACTTTTAAATTTGGAAAAAATGAAAAAAGCGTTTGTCCGAAAATATATATATATATATTACGAGTTAAACTTGCCATTTTATCTCAAAGAGTTACTAGCAATTTTTTTTTTTCTAAAAAAGTCTAGAGATGTAAGTATTCCATATAAACGTGAAAAATTACATGAAATTATGCAAATTTTCCACCACTTTTCTCATACTTACATATCATGGATATTAAAATACGCAAATGCGTTTACTAGTAAATTATTTTGATGATTCAACTGTGATTACTTTTGCTGTATACATGATACTTTCGTGTGTTTTTCAGACATTTTGCAAATTTTCCTTTTTTATACAGTAAAACCTCCATAACGGACACTCCCGAATAGCGGACACCTCTATTTAACGGACAGTTTACCGATCCCCACTCCCAAAATCTAAATTTTTGTATGTTTAACCTCTGAATAACGGACATTCCGAATAGCGGACAGTAATTTTAGCGATAAAGTATGAAAAATTAATTTTTAACAAAGATTTTTTTTTTTTTTTTTTTTTTTTTTTTTTTTTTTAAGTAAAAAGCCTCTTAATTTGTCAGAGCAATGTGTCAAAATTTTGTGATCACAGACAAATGTAGAGAGTGGGCGAGGGAAAATCTTCCCTCCGACGTCCAGTATTAAATTCAGGGGATGGTCTGAAGGGACATTACCTCCCGGAGCATCACAATGCCCCCCCCCCTCCCCTCCGTAAGATTTGAGATTTTGTGTTTTTAAGAAGTGGCAAAATACAGTGAGCAATTAAACTTTTTTTTTCTTTAAGATGATTCAGAAAAATCAAAACTATTGACAGGGTTAAAATTTCACATTAAAAAAAAAATTACATGTAATTTTTAAATACAAAAGGAAACTTTTAAAGTACATTTTTTTTGTAAGAATGTAATAAACAGTGTACAAAGGTATGTAACATTTTATTTCAATGTTATTGCTTAAAAAATTATTTTAATTTCTTATTAATCATATATTAGAATTTTAGGACATATAAAAATCAATTAATGAAACTTTAAGCATTTATTAGCAATTTTTGAATCTCTGAGGTTTTTCCCAATAGCGGACACCTCTGAATAGAGGACAGTTTACACGCTCCCGAAGTGTCCGTTATTTGGAGGTTTTACTGTATAAATATAAAAATGAAAAGTCTACTTTTTATTTCGTCTAAATATATATTTTCTTTACATATTACTTGACGAATTGCAATGTAAATGAAAGAAGCTTGCAATTCTGAACAAGGGCGGCGCCAGAATTTGCCCGACGGGGGGGGCACTTTATCCCCGACAGGGGGGGCCAAGTTCATAATATATATTAGAGGTCTCGCGTACTAGTCTGGGACCTAAAAATTTGCGTGGGCAAAAATTTTAGGCCCAGGGCCTGATCCGGTTTTTACAAAATAGATTAATGGTCCGGTCGATATAAAATGTTAAAAGTCGGCCTTATTATACTGTCTGGGAAATACAAATACATATATATATAATTTAGCCTGCCCCCCCCCCCAAAAAAAAAAGGGGTTGAAATCTCGGCCCGCCCGACTCTATTTCTACAAAACGTGAATTTTTACTTCGATATGGTTATAAAGCGTTTTGCACGAGGAGTTCTAATAAAAAATAGTTTTTTTTTCTTTTTAAGACGTGCTCTGGGCGGCAATATTCATTTATTTTGAATGAATATCTATTTGCATTTAAATATTCCCATTATCATTCAGTTATCGTTAATCCTTATATCATGTCTTAAAAATCAGAAAAATGCCACACAGTAAAATCTTCTGAGACAAAATCGCATTAAAAAAAAGAGAGAGTTATAGTCAAGTTTCCCTCTTAGCAGGCGTTGATGTATTATACTCTTTTCTCATGTAATATTATATTAAGGGGTCACAGGACTTTTAAATTTGGAAAAAATGAAAAAAATGACTACTTTCAACATTTAATACCTTAAAATGCATAGGTTTTTAAAACACAATTTTTGGAGTGATGAAAGTTATAAGAATGTTATTTCATTTCATATATTTATAAAATTACAATATGCAGAATTAATATTTACAGGGGACTTCAAACAGTCAGACATTTGACGAGAAGAAAATTGCCATGACAACTTACGCGCAAGATTACAAAATAAATTTTGCATCTAGATCAACAATTTTGATGCCCACTTATACTCTAGATTATAATAATTACTCTGAATACAAATAAATGTGTATTTAAAGCTTTTTTTATATTTTTAATGAAACATTTTATTTAGCTTATACAAAATTTTGAAATTTTCTACACTATAACCACCTAAATTTTTTTTTCAACAATAAACATTTAAATTTAGGTTCAGTTTATACAGACTAACATAACATATGTCTTCTGAAAATTTCATGAAAAAATATTGAACAGTTTTCAAGTAATCTTGCGCGTTATGCTCGAAAACCTCAATCTGAGAAAAATGACTTTAAAGTTTCATTTTACCAAAACAAATCATTTGGTGCTTTTTTGGTGACGTTTTAGGCTCTACAACTCGAGTAATTATAGGAATTTTTTAATGCGGTTTATTTTATAATGTTCAGAAACGCTTATCCATTAATATATATATTTTTTTAAAAATTCGAAATTTTTGAAAGTTTAAAAGTCCTATGACCCCTTAATTTTGAATATACATATTTTCCCGCTCCGTCATGTTAAACACAGATTATTATCGAATTTATCGTTTTAATTAGAATATTTTTAATCTTTTTTTTTTTTTTTTGCATAGGACAGCTGAGCTTGTTCTTTAACATGGCTATTTTTCATTTTTTCGATTTCGGTTGCAGATTTATTTTTAAAAGATACTTTTACTTTCGGAAGCGATTTTGAAACTGAAAGTACTTTTTGTGTCATAGGCAGATTTATTTCACAGGTTTTGCTGTATTTAAATTTTATTGCCTAAAAATCTACTATTCTTTAAAAATAATAAATTTTAAAGTTTAATATTAGAATAATGGCGTGTTAAACTTATAACAATACATACATTTTTTGTAAAAATATTTCGAAAAGGCCAAATTTTACTGATTTTTGCACGGCTCAAGTCGTTCCGAAAGGGTGATTTTCATACGGACTTGATCGAAACCGGAACTGAAAATTTCGACCCGCGCAGTCCTTGGAAGAATGAAGTCAGTCCCAGCTCGGTATCGAAAAACTTAGTTAAGCCATGAAAAGAGTGAAAACCAGGCATGGACCGGCCCCAATGTCGTAAAGGAAAATAGGCCTGGACCCGGCCAATGCAGACCTCTTTCGAGGTTTATCCAGAAGCTGGAGCTCGGTGATATTCATTTTTCCTTAAACTTGGATTATTCACTTAGGAATAAATAATATGGCAAAATCCATGTCAATTAATTCTGGATCTAATTTTTTTTTTTTTTTTTTTTTTTTTTTAGACATAAAATGTTTTGTGCAATTTTATATTCAATAGGTGCAGAGATAAAAAATTTTCGAGAAAAAAAACACAGAATAAAAAACACCATCTGTAGGGCGATATACACCCCATACTGAAATGATGAATATCATGAAGTTTACTGATTTATAACTGAATATGATGAAGTTTGATAAAATTCTGTGTTTAACTTTTTGAGAAATAGCTCTCACGGTCTCACGGCACACCTGCCAACTTTAGATTTTTAACAATCAAATAAATGTGTTATAAAAATATATGTACATATATATATTTAGAAAGGGAACCTTTTACGTGGTACTTATTTCATTTCAATTTGATTTGTATAAATGATCATTTTGACCTTTGGAAAAAAAATTGCGTGCATATGTCACGATAATTATTAAAAACAAAGCATAACAAAACCACTGTTGAGTGATGCATAACAAATTTTATCATTTTTTAATTTATTTGAAGGTCTAAAAAAGTATGAAATTGGATTAAAGTTTGTTCGTTAATTTTTTAAACATAGTTATATCGGAAATCATGAAGTTTCTATGTGTATTTATGTATAATTTTGTATCAATTCTGCAAAAAATAAAATTTTAAATTTTATTTAAAAAAAATAAATAAATAAACCTTCTAAATACGCCATTTTCAATATGATAAAATATGCATTACCACAATTGCCAGTCTCAAACCTGGAAAACAAGTGAAGGGAAGTTACCTAAAAACACAAGCGTTTTTTAAAGTTGTCCTATTTTTCGTATTTTTCATTAACCAGATCGACCTAGGTCCCGGCCGGTCTGAATAATTGAAGCTCTACTGTATGTATTACTGGATGCAAAAATATAAGTGAAAAACTTCCAAAAACATTAGTTAAATTATTATTATCAGAAAAAGTACGAATTCTGCGTATAAAGCAATTATAAAATTAAAATACTCGGGTAAAAGTATCAAATCACTTATAAACGAAAATAATAAAGAAATCATTGGGACTTACTCTTATAAAAGTCTTGAAACTTTAAATCTTATTTCTATGTATTAAAATAAAAATACTAGATCTGGAAAAAAAAAAATAATTCCTTATATCTGTCGTCAATGGACAACTGACGAAAATAGAGCACTGCATCTATGTAACTTTGAAATATCCTTCCGGTCTTCACAATACAAGTGTTTTTTTTTTTTTTTTTTTTTTTTTTTTTTTTTTTTTTTTGTAATTCCCATAGCAACATACATAAATGTTATTCTTACAACCAATCAGCAAGAATACCGTCTGCTGAAGTTAAACAAAATTATTCATCAATCTCTTTATTCCAAAAGTTTAGGCGAAAAGTTTATTTTATATTAACTTGCACATCAGAATTTGAAAAATAGTCAAAACAGATAGGCATGTATTTCCTTTTAGTATATTGCAGCTGTTCTGTGGTTTAAACATCGTAGGTTGAAATCTAAGTAAAAACACAAGTTTAAAGAAACAGCATACTTGCTAATAACAAAACGTGTATAAAATTGAAATTTCTTCGTATCTTTTTTCGTCCCATTTGAACACTTTTCTATGCTAAATATTAGTTTTTTTTTTTTTTTTTTTTTTTTTTTTTTTTTTTTTTAATTGAATGTATTTGCCGGAGTGAAATTAATTAGTTAAACTACAATTTTTGAAATATGTACCTTATATTACTTCATAATACCGCATTTTACTTTTTTCATTATTTTCTATTTTTGTCACCTTTGAGAAAATGCAATTATTATTCCATACATTCTCAAAAAACATTTCGCCAAAAATAAAATGTACAGACAATAAGTTTCCGGAACGCACATGTTATTGGAACGGATTTTTCTATTACTTGAAGAAATTCTGGTGTTTTGATTGTAGAATTTCAAAAAAGTTTGAGATTCGGTTCACGAACTTTTCATTATTTTGAGAGAAAATAGAGATACGCAAAGAATCAGTTTCGAATAGAAAAATCTAATGCACACTGTTGCTGCTCAGTAAACTGAGCAGTCTTTTGACTCAACAAAAATGTAACTTTAGATATTGGAGGATTTCAGGTGGTTTTAGGATTAGATTGATGAATTTTCTGTATTTTCGAGAAAATGTGAAAATTAAAGCAGATTTTTTTTAGCTGTAATTGTAATAATAAAAGCAATAGGAAAGACATCTTCAATTTCCATTTTGTTTGAGAGTGTATATTGATCGAATGCAGAAAGTGCGATGTTTCAAATTTTGATATGATACAAAATTTAAATCTGAAACAAACACTTAAATACAAAATTCCCAAATTAAAAACAATAGACAAAGTTAAATGAAGTGAAAACTTGTAAAATAGTTGAAAACCTAAAAGTGCATTATTTTAATGTCATCGAAAAGCGTCCGTCGTGACAAATGCCGAAATATCCCTGTGATTTGAAGAGACTTTTCTATTATTTTAAGCAATTTCTGCTTTCTGATTAGACATTTTTCGAAAATTTTGATCTTAGATTTTTGTTTTATACCTATATTTCGATGAAACGGATTTATAAATTCCGTTCCTAATACGAAAAAGTACTAAGCAGCATAGCTGCCAGAGCACCCATGTAATTTTACGAACATGTTGCTTTAGGTGTAAATATTTCAAATAATTATAATTTTTTTTTTTTTTTTTTTTTTTTTTTTTGCGGGGGGCTGGGAGGATGTGAAATAGCAAATTTAAAGCGCATGAAAGTAAAATTTAAAGCATTTTTTTTTTGTTTTAACGGAATATAATCAAGGAAAAATATAGTTCAATTCACGGATTATTTTGCGAGCATAGAGTCCTCAACGGATTGGGTTATACCCGACCTGAACTTGTTAATTCTATATCCATTCAACCTCAACAGTTTTAAAAACGTAGATGACCCAAGCTCGAAAATCTTCGACCTAAAAGTATCCCAATCCCAACTCGAAATATAAGAGAAAATTGAAAAAGAAAATTCCATTTTGTTAAGCAATAATGGAAAAATAACCTACAATAATACCTCCAATATCAATTATATATTTTATGTAGAAAAATTAATGTATCAATTTATGCACTCATTGACATTCAAATAATATAATCTTACATTTTAAAATATACTTCGGCGATACTTTTGAGAAATGAGGTAGAATCGAACCCATTACGCTAAAACAATTAAATCTGACCCGACTTGAAAAATAGAAATCAATCCGAACCTCTCCGAAAAAAAAATTAACTTTAGCCAGATCCGAGTCAAATCGCCTGTCGAGTTGGGTCTAATTTCTCAGGGTGATGCAGGAATCTACCCGAAACGCGATCCGAGCCCGACATCTCCAAATTTCGATCTGAGCCCGAAATATTTCAGCCTCAAATAGATCCCAACCGTAACTGATGAAAAAATATATCCACACTGTAATGCAATTATTTAAAAATATATCTACAACTATATCTCCAGTATCAGTTTTAACTTTTAAGTAAAAAATCAGCATATATAAACTCATTAACATTCAATATATAATTTTTCAACTTAAAATAAATTTTGTAAATTCTTTTGAGAGATCTATCTTGAATCAAGAACCTATGGTTCTTGTGTGGTGTCAACATCCAACCCGAACCTGAAACAATTAACCCAACTGGAATCTGACCCAGAACGACAAAACATAAGACTCAACCCGATCCGATCCAGGTTGCGAGTCGTGTCAGGTTCAGTTTGCCCGACCTGTTGCAGGGTTTACTAGTCATCCATGAAAGCCCCGACAAAATTAAAAATAAATATAAATTTTATCTTTAAAAAATATATATATATACACGTACAGAGTCATTCATCTATAATCCTGTGTAGTCATCTTTATAGATTTTTATTTTAAGAAATTCGATATATATATATATATATATATATATGTGACGATTTCAGGAGAACTCGAATTATTTCCACTGGTTAAACAGAAACACACAGTCATGGCAAGCGAGGGAAAAAACAAAAATAATAAATAAATGTAGAAGATCCAATAATTAGTCATGGGCTGCTGTAAATTCATTTATTAAATTCGTGATAATGAGGAAGGAAAAGCTCCTTTTTGCAAAAATTCCATCATTATTTCAGCGAGCTGTCCTCATCGAAGAAGCAACCCAAGAAATCTTCAGAAGAATCTTCTCTTCATCTCGAGACTTCCCCCTTTTAAACTAAAAAGAAAGTTCTGGAACATTCTGTAATCTCTAACCATCATTATTTTATGTAAACAGAATTCTTGTCCAGCTACGAGATTATTTTAAACAGACGATAAATTTATTTTAAAAAAAAATATATTATTTAACCAATTTATAATTGACTCAGAATTTTAAATATCTTAGGCAGACGATTTTTATACATGATTAATTTTAAGAGAAAAAGAAAAGAAATGAATTTATTAATATGCAAATTATCGTTGACGGCGGAAAAATAAATAAATAGATAAAATAAAATAATGATATTTTTTAAAGGTATGGGTTTGGAATAAATTTAATAAGACTTTCTTAAAAAGGGTTGATAAAAACATAGAAGAAATCAGTTTTATTTGGAATATTAAGAAATAAAGTTTTAATTAAGAATATTTTTAATTTAGAGCCATCTTTTTAAATTTACGCATACTGGAATAATGTTTTTTAAGGAAAATTAAGAATTTATATCGTCTGCATACAGATTAACAGATTAGATTTAGAAACAAGATTTTAATTTAATAATTTGAAGTAAGTACGGAATATTATTATAAGAAAATTAAGATAGTATAAAGGTTAGTTTTGGCGAAAAAATTTTAAATTTGTAATATTATCCCCCCTCCCCAAGACTTTGTATGAAATTGATAGTTAAATAAAACTACAAGTTCAGACAACAGAAATATAATAATTTAGAAAAGTTAAATTTTGGAATAAAACTGTCAAATCCAGGAAGCCAAGAGATGGAAGAAAAGAAAATTAACGCAATATAAAAAATATTAGCGATTAAAATAAAATAGTTAAGAGAAAATAATTCTGAATTAAATTGAGGTAGGAGCATTTCCCTGAAAGAAATACAATAATGTTACAACATCACTTACCATTTGTAAGTGCATAGGAGATAATACATATAATAACAGTAAATAAGTTATGAATATTAATAAGCAAGAGATAAAAATATAATAAAAACAATAAAAGTTCGTTCTCATGGAAGTTTAAATAACTACAATGACTTAATGCATAGTTTATTTTAAATAAGTCCTTTAAATGAAAAAAGTCTTTCAAGAATATATAAAAGAGTCTTTTTCAATGTCCAGTGAATACAGTCTCTTTAATTAAATATCTCCAAATCTAGTTTAAGCTTTGTTTTTTATGTTATGTTGGATCCAACATCTTTCAATAATATATCAATTTTTCAATAATAAATAGCATCACTCTCAATATCAATAATAAATAATATAGAAAAATTTAAATAATAACAATGTCAACAATAATAAGTAATAGTATAATAAGACTCCATATCCTAATATTTTTCAATAAGAGTATAATTAATACTAAACTTCATTATAGAAATCATAATAATAATAATAATAGTAAAACAAGAGTATAATCAAAAGAAAATATCACTATTTGTTTATTATTGATAGGGAAAATATTGGTTGAGGATAAAAATAATTACATAGCAACTAAATAATTTTCTTATCTTCTAATAGCATAAGAAAGTATTTTTTGCTAGCCGAAAGCATAAATAAAAAAAAATCATAATAATTCCAAAATCCAAATAAATTAAATCTAACTATTTAGAAAATGGACTCTCAACCAGTATTTCCTTACAATAATTCCTCTCTGATACTCTTTTACAAAATTGTCAAATTTGGTTATAAGTTTTCAATGCCAAATGTAGAATAATGTTTTATCCACACATGGTTTATAAACTTTAATAATAAAATACAATAGGAATGAAAGTTGTCATTCTTAATTGAGAAATGGAAATAAAAATAGTGTGCTTTTTTGAAAAACTTTTAATATCTAGTTTTCACAATCACTGAAAATCACATATTATGTTATAGGTTTGAGTAGAGTCATTAGATTTTATAACTATTATCATATAATATCTGCTGAATAAATAGAGTAATACTAATGTCAAATAAATGAGTAAATATAGTTAGACTTAAACACCCTTAAAATTAATTTATCAACATCAATTTGAAAGCTTTTACAATCAAAGTGTTCACCTTATGCCTGCATAAGGAGCCCAATTTAATCCCAAAAACTCCCAAAAACAAGTAATATTCTTGTAGCGCTCCAAGAACATACCCGCTGATGTTGAAAATTATGGTTTTTTTATGGTAAATTTAATCTATTGTCTTGACTTTAGTTTGATCTAGTGATTGTATCTGAGGTTTTGTTTGTTTTTTGGATTGCTCATGAAACAGTTTAAAATCTTCGGGTGAAAAATAGGGTCTTAATTTAGAAACATGCACAATAACGGAATTCTGTCCTGTCTCATAATTAAATTTATCTATTTCATAAGTTACATCAGAAAGTTTATTTATAATTTTATATGGTCCAGAGAAAGTAGGTTCTAATTTTCGAGTGTTAGGGTATTTAAATTCTTCATAAATTACAGAGTCTTGTATTTTTAATGGGCATTCAACAAAATTTCGATCATAGAGTCTTTTACTTTTAAGGTGAAATTCATGAGTTCGCGCTTTCGCAATTTTGAGGGCTTTGTCTACTGATGGGTAATAGTTTTGTTTTAAAGGAGATTCATAAGGCAATTGACCATAAAATAAATAGGCAGGTGGAAATTTGGTGATAGAATGGGGCGTATTGTTGTATTCTTCGATGACTTGGTTTAATAATCTAGTCCAAGGTATTTTAGAAGAAGTGGAATTAACTTTACATTTAAGCCTGGTAACTATAGTCTGATTAACTCGCTCTACTTTTCCATTGGTCTGAGGATGATGTGCGGATGTAAAACGCTGTTGAACATGATGATTTCTAAGGAATTTCTTAAACCTTGGAGATCTGAAAGATTTATGCCTGTCACTAAGTATTTTTTGAGGTGCTTTGATATTGAAAATTTGTTTTAAACAGTTAGTGTATGTTTCAGTGGTAACATTTTTGGAGGGAAAAGCCCAAACAAATCTAGTTGCATGATCTATTATTATGTGTAAGAATTTTTTTGTTGAGTTGTAATAGTTAAATCCACCAACAGTATCAATAGAAAGACATTCAAAAGGTTGATCTGTTGCTGGCATAGCTTTTAATAAGCCGAATCTTTTCTGTTTTGGTTTTTTATTTTTCTGACAGGTATCGCAATGTTTAACAAATTCGGTAATGTCTATTGTCATATTAGGCCAATAATAGTTGGGAGATATTAAATTAAGCATTTTTTGAATTCCTAAATGTCCAAAATTATCATGAGCAATATGGAGTAATTTTCTTCTTAATGACATTGGTACAACAATTTTTTTGAATCCCTTTTTCTGAACTATAATAATTCCATTCTCTTTTTTATATTTTTTGTCACAAACATTGTCTTTGTCTTGCATCTCTATAATTTCTTTCCTATCTAGCAATAAACTAATATGTTGATTAAAATGACAAACAGGATTTCGTGACAACATGTCTGCTTCGACATTTGTTGAACCCTTTTCATATTTTATCTCATAATCAAACATACTAAGTTTGAGTGACCATCTAAAAAGCCTACCTCTTAAGTTTTTAACACTCTTTAACCATACTAGAGATGCGTGGTCCGCATGAATTGTAAACTTGACACCATGAAAGTAATGATAGAATTTGTCAAGAGTATCTATAATAGCTAAACATTCTAATTCAGTTATGAAATAATTTTGTTCATAACTCTTCAAAATTCTAGAATGATAAGCAATAGGATGTAAGAAATTATCTTTATCAGGTTGTTTTAGAACGGCACCTACTGCTATCTGAGAGGCATCTACAAACATATGTAAAGGTAATTTAGGATCATAAATTTTGAGGATGGGTTTAGCAATTAAAGAATTTTTTAATTTTTCAAAAGACTCCTGGCACTCTGAGTTCCATTCCCATATTGTGTCTTTTTTAAGTAATCGATTTAGAGGATATCTAATTTCAGCATATTTATTTATGAATTTATGGTAAACATTAATGGAACCTAGAAATCGTTGTAACTCTTTCACATTGGAAGGAGGTTTTAAATTTTTGATGGTTTCAATATTGGCATTTGCTGGTGTTATAGTTCCATTAGTGATTTCATAACCTAAGAAATTTATTTTATTTTGGCCTAATTTACATTTAGAAAGTTTAAGTTTAATGTTTTCTTGTTTGCAAATGTCAAAAATTTGAGCTAAATGTTCTTCTAAAGAGGAAGAGAAAATTATAATATCATCAAAATAGTGGCACGCAAAGTCGATTTTATATTTATTAAGGATTCTTCGAATGGTTCTATTGAATATGGGAGGGCCCGTTTTTATGCCAAAAGGGAGCACGAGCCACTCAAAAAGTCCAAAATTGGTTGCAAATGCTAATTTTTCTGTATCGGATGGATGTATTGGTATGTGCCAGTAGCCAGAGGCTAAATCCAAAGTTGAAAAATACTGAGCACTACTCAATTTATCTAAAATTCCATCGATACGGGGCAAGGGTTCTGCATCATTTTTAATTATTGCGTTTAATTTTCTATAGTCTATACATAATCGCGTTTTTTTACCTTCCTCTCTTTTCATAACTAGTGTAACAGGGGCAGAATAGGGGCTATTACTTTCCTTTATCAGTCCGGCTGCTAATAATGATTGAATTTGGTTTTTTATTTCTATTTCTTCTAGAGGAGATGTTCGGTAGGGCCTCAAAGATATAGGTAGGTCTGAGTTTAGTATAACGCGTTGTGGTTCAATATTAATCCTACCCACATCATATTTATGCTTTGCAAAAACATCACTATAAATATGAACTAATTCCCTTAAATTTACATCTTGAATTAAATTTATTTCCCCAGTTAAATCTGAATCCGAATTATCGCGAAAATTTTGAAGAGTCATGGAACCTCTATAATCAGGATGCACATTAATTGCGTGATCATATTCAACACAGTCTTCATTTTTCATAATATTTCCACAGGTAGATTGTAACTCTATATCATGATTATTTACATTCAGTGTTTCATTATCATAATTATCTATATCTACAGTATTACCAGTATTTAATTTCATATCTTTTTTATATTCAGAGGTTACAAATTCATTAGATTGATCCCTGTTTTGTTGTACTTGGTCCATATTTACTGTATTGAAATAAAGGATCTCTCATTATGTATGGATATACTGTTAGTTATAATTTTCCTTCCCTGCCTTACAATACAATTTTTACATTCTATGGTTAATTTAAATTTAGAACATTCTTTTAACCCCAAAATAGCATAATCCAAATTTGTATTGCATACTAAAAAGTTAACATATTTTTTAATTTTACCCACTTTTAGAAGAACACTACATTTTTTATTTATATGTAAGAATCCTTTTGCCTGACCAATGGTAACTGAGGGTATAGTCTCAATTTTAGCATTAAGTTTTTTAACAAATTTAAGTGGCAATATTGCAATAGTTGAGCCAGTATCTACAACACATGGTAAATTATAATTATTTGTACATCCATACACAATTAATTGACAAACATTATGAGAATTATTTTGTGAGATATTTGGAAGAGTATCAGAGGATGGCAACTCATTCCTAAAAATACATTCTCTTTCCCAATGAAAAGCATTACTCACACCCCTATTTGTGCATATCCTACAAGGTCTTGAAGGGTATGAATTTTGAATATAATTATTTTGACAAACTCTAGGTCTTTGAAACTGAGATTGCCTTTGGGGAATCCAATTCCTAGGTGTAGTATTCGGCCTAACTGGCTGAATCCAGGGCCTAATTGGTTGAAAAGGTTGAAAATTTTGTCTAGCTGATGGTTGATTTATTACTTGGTTTGAAACTAGTGGGGTGGAAACTTCCACGAATTGTTTGACAACCCGGTACCATTCGGTGGTACTACTAGGAGGATTTATAATAATACTGTTTTTGAATTCTGGTTTTAAACCATCAGTTAAACCTTGCAATAGTATATTTTCACTAAGATGTAATTTCCTACCAATTTCCACTTTCTTACGAAAATAAGTTTCTAAATTGTCTAAATTATCTAATTTCAGGTTTGAAAAATCAGAAAAACTCGGGATGTCTAATTGAATGAATCTTTCTATCAAAATTTTCTTAATTTGTTCATAATCCGTACAATTTAAACAGTCATTGATATAAATTTTTTGCGCTTCCCCTTTCAGATATTGCGCAATAGAATTAAATTTCCATTCTAGATTTTTCTTTTCCTTTTCACATGTTGTATCAAAATAAGTTAACCACGACAAAATGTTCATTCCAGAACTCGGGTCAAACGGTACGAACTTAGGATCTTCCATAATTTTTAGCTCACAGGCTATCATAGCCTGAGAGCTTATGTGCCCGTCCGTTCTGTATGTATGTGCGTAACGCGATAACTCATGATAAAAATATCGGATCCACTTGAAATTTTGTATGTAGGTATATCCTGATAAGGCGCTTCCCTGATTAGTTTTTGGAGTTCTTTCGATATATATAAGAGGGGGAACGGGGGGCAAATGCCCCTCCCCTTAATGGATATAAATGGGTTTTTCACGCAGAATTAACAGTTTTTGTCCAAAATTTAGATATAGGATCATTCTGATGAGGCGATTCCGTGACTGTTATTATGTGTTCATTGAATAAGTATAAACAGGGGGAACGGGGGGCTCATGCCCCTCCCCTTAATTGATATAAACGGGTTTTTCATGCAGAATTAACAGTTTTTGTCCAAAATTTAGATATAGGATCATTCTGATGAGGCGATTCCGTGACTGTTATTATGTGTTCATTGAACAAGTATAAACAGGGGGAACGGGGGGCTCATGCCGTTTTCGTTCAAAATTTAGATATAGGATCATTCGGATGAGGCGATACCGTGGCTGTTATTAGGTGTTCATTGAATAAGTATAAACAGGGGGAACGGGGGGCTCATGCCCCTCCCCTTAATTGATATAAACGGGATTTTCATGCAGAATTAACAGTTTTCGTTCAAAATTTAGGTATAGGATCATTCTGATGAAGCGAGTCCGTGGCTGTTATTAGGTGTTCATTGAATAAGTATAAACAGGGGGAACGGGGGTTCTAATGCCCCTCCCCTTAACTTGCATAAATGGATTTTTCATTCAGAATTGTCAGATTTCGTTCAAATCTCTGAATAGTTTTGGAAGTTTAATGGTTAAGTATAAAAGAGGGGAATAACTCCTCTTAAATTATATAAATGCTAAATGGGTTTTTATTAAAAATTATCCGATTTGCTCTGAATTTTGGATATAGATTTTTTAATATGATAAAGCATGTATTTGATAGTTTAGGAAGTTCAATGATTAAGTATAAAAAAGGAGAAAGGGGGGAGCTGTTTCCCCTTCTTAATTTTTTTTTTCGAACGGAATTAACGAAAATACAAGGCTGTAATGTACAATTAGTATGCGTAGCCTGTGAGCTCAATGCCATCAGTTTAACTGGGCAATATTCTTTTTATTTGATTCTTACTCATTAGAATAAATGAAGCACTTCTATTTTCTTTATTAAATCCCAATCGTAAAATCATTCGCAATAAATTTCAAAGTTAATAATTTCTATCAATTACATATTTTTTCAAAATTACTATATTTAGCTGCTAACTTTAACCAGAAATTTTATCTAATAAAACAGAAATTGTAAATATCATAGATATACCTTAAATTGGGATCAACTTTTAATTCTATTATTTTATAGATCATAAACAGATTCAAAAATTTTAATTATAGGTAATTTCTTACTTAAAATCACAAAATTTACTGAAAAAATTAATCATATTTATCAGTCAAAATTCTAGCAACAGCCTTGCACAGTTCCATATTTCTTACTGAATATAAATAAATTATAAGAATCCGGGAACCAAAGCTCACTGTAACCAGAAATTCTAACAAATAAAATGAAAAACATAAATGTTAACTTAATTTTCAGCTCAAATGTCTAGTTGTAGGAACATTATCATGAAAATACTGCATTCTGAGAATAGTTCTTGATAACAAACAAATATCAATAAAATAGAAAATGTACTTTTTAAAAGTAAACTTGAGCTACTAAGTTTTTTATATAATTCCTTATTATTACAAAATTGCCTTTAATCGTGCATAAAAATGTCATAATAGTCTTAATAAGTAACAGTAAATATCTTAAGAACATCATACTCCTCAATTAAATCCTTAAGAATAAAAATATTTCAATCTCCAACACATAATAATGATAATAATAATGCTCATAAATTGGTAAGTAAGTAAGATTCACAGATAAATAATCAAATAAATAAATAAATTAGTAAATTAATAAATTAACTTCAAATTACTCTCATCAATAAAATAATAAATAAATAAATAAATAAATAATAAATACTTTCCATCAATCATAAATAGAATAGAAATAATAATCAAAACATTTAATAAAATAAACTTACAGTTCACGAAAAATCTTCAATAAAATCCATTCTTCATTAAATTCCTCATCAAATACCTTTCGCATACTCACCACTTTAAAGTTATTAATTTTCAAAAATTTGTCATTATGACCATGATTATCTTGAGTCATCAGTTACACATAAACAGCAAAAAGGTGGAATATCAGGCCTCAGGAATTCACGAAATATTTAGAAGAAATCTTTCAAACCACTCGCACAGAAAGCTGTTTAACATTAAAATCTCCTCTGTTACATTCACTCGAGGAATCAAAAGATAATGGCAATTCTTGCTTAATAACACTTTCAACCATGGCGGGAAAAATTTTCGGCGATCCATATTTTTGTCATCACTTCGTTTCAGTAGATTCATTCGATTCATTTACATAGCATTTTACTTCTTCAGTAGATTCATTTCAAAATCCGAAACAGGCACTAGCACAGGCATTACCTATCCTGTGCGACTTTTCGATTAGTTGTGACGATTTCAGGAGAACTCGAATTATTTCCACTGGTTAAACAGAAACACACAGTCATGGCAAGCGAGGGAAAAAACAAAAATAATAAATAAATGTAGAAGATCCAATAATTAGTCATGGGCTGCTGTAAATTCATTTATTAAATTCGTGATAATGAGGAAGGAAAAGCTCCTTTTTGCAAAAATTCCATCATTATTTCAGCGAGCTGTCCTCATCGAAGAAGCAACCCAAGAAATCTTCAGAAGAATCTTCTCTTCATCTCGAGACTTCCCCCTTTTAAACTAAAAAGAAAGTTCTGGAACATTCTGTAATCTCTAACCATCATTATTTTATGTAAACAGAATTCTTGTCCAGCTACGAGATTATTTTAAACAGACGATAAATTTATTTTAAAAAAAAATATATTATTTAACCAATTTATAATTGACTCAGAATTTTAAATATCTTAGGCAGACGATTTTTATACATGATTAATTTTAAGAGAAAAAGAAAAGAAATGAATTTATTAATATGCAAATTATCGTTGACGGCGGAAAAATAAATAAATAGATAAAATAAAATAATGATATTTTTTAAAGGTATGGGTTTGGAATAAATTTAATAAGACTTTCTTAAAAAGGGTTGATAAAAACATAGAAGAAATCAGTTTTATTTGGAATATTAAGAAATAAAGTTTTAATTAAGAATATTTTTAATTTAGAGCCATCTTTTTAAATTTACGCATACTGGAATAATGTTTTTTAAGGAAAATTAAGAATTTATATCGTCTGCATACAGATTAACAGATTAGATTTAGAAACAAGATTTTAATTTAATAATTTGAAGTAAGTACGGAATATTATTATAAGAAAATTAAGATAGTATAAAGGTTAGTTTTGGCGAAAAAATTTTAAATTTGTAATATATATATATACAGGGTGTCCCAAAAGGTCGTTTACAAACTTAACATGCTGATCTGTCATATCATGATGAACAATATTAAATAGGAAACGAAGAGTCCCAAACGTCTTCCAAAGCAGATATGCGCCATTAAAGTTTAGGGTCCAAAAATTCAAATGATTATAAAAAAACAGAAAAAATGGTCGATTCGTTTGCGGTTTTCACTAAAACTCTTCTTTATGTCAGTATTTTCTTGAAAATAAATTATAAAGATAAATATCAAAAAATACCGATAGAGGGCGTTTTAGACTTTGAAGTAACGATAAACTAGTTTTTACCATTATTTTGTGCATCTCATTAAACTTTTTTAGAAGCTTAGATATAAACTTAAATTTTGAGCTCAAAATCTAAATCGTTGGAAGTGGTTAAGTAGCGCAAACTGAATTGCGGGGTGAGGTTCAATTTCAAATGATTTTAAAAAACGGAAAAATAGATCAATTGATTTGCGATTTTCACTAAAATTATTCTTTGTGTCAGTATTATCTTGAAAATAATTTATAAAGATAAAATTCAAAAAAGGCCGATAGAGGGCGCTTTAGACTTTGGAATAACGTACAACTATTTTTTTAAGTTATTTTTTGCATCTCATAGTTTTTTTTTTTAGAAGCTTAGATATAAACCTAAATTTTGAGATGAAAATCTGAATCGTTGGGAGTGGTAAAGTAAAGCAAACTGAACTGTGTTCAATGGGGGTGGGGAGGTTCAAATTTCAAATAATTGTAAAAAACGGAAAATTTGGTCGGTTTTCGCTAAAATTATTTTTATGTCAATATTTCCTTGAAAATAAGTTTTAAAGATAAATTTTAAAAAATCCGTTAGAGGGCGCCTTAAACTTTAGAATAACCAACAATTATTTTTAATCGTTTTTTTTTTAATTTAATTAAATGTTTGCAAAAGTTTAGACTTAAATTTTGTGCTCAAAATCTAAATCGATAGGAGGGGTTAAGAAGCGCAAACTGAACTGTGTTCAGGAGTTGAAATGTTACCTTCCCCACCCCTCGAATGCAGTTCAATTTTTGCCGCTTAATTACTCACAACGATGCAGATTTTGAGCACAAAATTTAAGTTTCAACTTTTACAAGCATTTTATTAGATACAAAAAATAACGGTTAAAAATAGTTGTTGGTTACTGTAAAGTTGAAGTCACTCTCTGACGGAATTTTTTGAAAGATATCTGTAAAATTTATTTTCAAGAAAATATTGATATAAAGAATAGTTTTAGCGAAAACCGACCAATTTTTCCGTTTTTTATAATCATTTGAAATTTGAACCTCCCCAGCTCCATTGAACACAGTTCAGTTTGCGCTACTTAAGCACTCCCAACGATTCAGATTTTTATCTCAAAATTTAAGTTTATGTCTAAGCTTCTAAAAAACATTTATGAGATGCAAGAAATAACGGAAAAAAATAGTTGTACGTTACTCCAAAGTCTGAAGCGCCCTCTATCGGCATTTTTTGAATTTTATCTTTATAAATTATTTTCAAGATAATACTGACATAAAGAATAATTTTAGTGAAAATCGCAAATCAATTGACGAATTTTTCCGTTTTTTATAATCATTTGAAATTTGAACCTCCCCCCCGCAATTCAGTCTGAGCTACTTAACCACTTCCAAAGATTAAGATTTTGAGCTCAAAATTTAAGTTTATGTCTAAGCTTTTAAAAATATTTAATGAGATTTAAAAAATAATGGTAAAAACTAGTTTATCGTTACTCCAAAGTCTAAAGCGCCCTCTATCGACATTTTTTGAAATTTATCTTTATAATTTATTTTCAAGAAAATACTGACATGAAGAATAGTTTTGTGAAAACCGCAAACTAATCGACCAATTTTTCTGTTTTTTAACTTCATTTGAATTTTTGGACCCTAAACTTTAATGGCGCATATCTCTTTTGGAAGACGTTTGGGACCCTTAGTTTCCTATTTAATATTGTTCATCATGATATGACAGACCAGGATGTTAAGTTTGTAAACGACCTTTTGGGACACCCTGTATATATATATATATATATCTTTTGAAAGATCGAGTTTATCTGAACACAATCTGGAAGAATCAAAATTCAGTCAGAAACCGACTCGTATTCAAAAGAATTAGTTTAGTCAATCTGAGTTTAATATAAAAAAATCTTTATATGTTGACGCATCTTGACGGGCACGAAAGTCAAAAGTCAAAATAATTCCCTCGACGTCATCGAATTTTGACCCCGATGGGGGGTGCCCCCCCCATATGCCTCCCCCCCCCCCTCTGGCGCCGCCCTTGATTCTGAATTGAATAACAGAATGCTGCTATAAACAAAAATAGTTCCAGATGGGAGTGGTTTTTTTTTAACCCCAATTCAAGTTTTTTGATTCTCATTTCTTAAAAAAAAAAAAAAAAAAAAAATACAAATAAAAAATGTAACTTTACAAATGACAACAACCATTTGCAAAATGATTTTTTTTTTTTTTTTCGAAGATTATAATTTAAGAAGTATAAGTAAATTTTATATTTAAGTAAAACAAAAAATAGATGGTGCTTTACGATAAATCAGTCCAACATTACATTGTTTCCTTTTTTTATGGTCGTCTCATATTTTGTAATCAGTGAAATCGATAATCAGACCCCGCTTTTAGCATTAAACGACGATCTTCCATACGGCGTTTTTCTTTCGATTTTTTTTTTCCATGCCTGATAATTTGCGTCTGCCCTTTTTGTAACTTTTTACTTTCTTGTTGATTAACAAAGAAATTTTTTCCTTAATCAAATAAAAATTTTATTAAAGGAATAGAATTTTGAAAATAATAATATAATAATAATTATAATAAACATCATTTTTATGATGATTATAACGTAGCTTATATATAATGACAGAGTCATCCATTATGTACGCCATAGATTAAACATTAGTATTCCCAGACTAGTCATAAACAAATTTTAAATGAAGTTTCCGCTTTACAATTTTCGGTACAGTGAATTTTTAAACCTCTAAACATCGCAAATTTTCAATTTTTCACCGTTGTATAGAAAAAAATGTACTTTTAAATGCATTTTGATTTAAACCTGTATCTCGATTTATATTTTAAATATTAATTTTTTGTTGTTGTTTTAAGTTTTTTTTGTCATCATGACAACAAAAGTATTCCACTTTTGAACATTAAACATAGACCAATCAGAAAGCGAATAAAATCCGGACATCACTGATATGATTGAAATATCCTTATTCTCTACCGACAAAAGCAACCATTTCACAAATGTTTAATAAGAAACTATATGCATTATTTATTATTTACATACATTATTTATATTAGCGTAAAACATCGTTTTAAACAAAAGAGAACAATTTAGGGAATGACGTTAATACTTTATGAAATCTACTTCCACAAAAACACATGTTATAATATAAATTTTATATCTTTGGGTGCGTTACACCTTGTGATGCTAACGCATATTTTATTTAAAATTTTCTCTATATTTTTCACAAGTTGATATCTTGCCCCCCCCCCCCCTTTAGCTTAATAAAATTTATTATTTATAGGTTCTCTCATTATTGAGCGCTAGTTTCCACATTGCACATAAGGGAGACTCGTAAGAAAAAACTCAAAATTTTTATTATTGATTTTAAAGTAAATGAATTTTGGTGTACTACTTAAGAATCTTTTTGTAAGGAATAATTAGCAAAAAAATTCACTTTTTATTAAAAAGTACATTTTTTATGGGGATTTTTATGATTTTTTTCTTGAAAAGTACACTTTTTAAAATTACTACTCCTCATTCAATTTTCAATATTTTAGTATTACTAAAATTTCTTAAATAGTGTTATAGTATATGGAAAAGACCTAGGGAGAGATATTTTTAATTTTCTATTTTAATCAGCTAAAAAAAAGGAAAGAAATTACGCATGGTAAATTTCCTTAAATTCGTTATAATTTTCATGTTTACCAATTTATGTAAAATTTTCAGAAATAGTTAAAGAAAATATCTCTCCTTACTTTTGTTGCAATTTTTTTTTTTAAGATTCTAAAAACATAAACACTTTGTTCATAAATCATTTTACTACTGAGCCTTAGTATTTTAAACTTAGGCAAAATATGAAAAAAGTCATATTCAGGAAAACACATTTTTAAATGGCCGCTAGTCCTTTAAACTCTAGTGACTACAATTAAAAAAGTACATTTTCTACCTGTTCCAAGTGTCCCCGAGTTCTGAAATTTTGCATGGATATTCGCAAATGTGTATTTTATCGCTTTTTGAGATAAAAAATTTTTTTGAACTTTTGATGATTTTTGGCCGAAAATGGGGTTCGGGTCTCCCATAAATAAAACCAGATAATAATTTAGTCTTAAAATATCATTTCCTATATGAATTTATCTTTATCTCCTTGGAGTTTATTAAAATGTTCAAACAATTAGATTTTATTTTCTCCTTTTAATAACCGTCACATTTATTTCGGTCGACTCATTTTCTTTTAAAAAAGATCTAAAGATTAGCACTGTTATGCATATGCAACATTGCAGAGGTTTCCGGCCTCCCCCATAGTGTTGCAATTACGCCCTGCACTTTTCACGAAAAGCGGTGATTCTTGATCACACTTCAAAATTTCCCCACAATGTCTTCTTATCTAATGGTCACTGTACCAGTATATTAATCATGTCGGAATCTATTTATATACAAACTAGCTGACCCGCCCGGCGTTGCCCGGGTCCGTATTAACAATATTAAACGAACTTGAAATTTGTATGATTTTATCATTAACTCGTTACATGCAGAAATGCATTGTCTGAAATACGTAGCCACTGACTGTGTGAAAATCGGTTTTAAAAACAACTAATATTAAGCTCTAAAAATACTCAAAATGAGCAATGAAAAACGCGGGAGGGAATATGTATCCAACGATTGCATGATTTTCGTGTAAAAAAGTTGATATTTACCCGTAAAAATCACTGTTAAGTCACGTAACTAATTATTATTTTCACATACAAATCCCAAGTGAAATATTTTGAATTTCAAACTAATTATATCACTCTTAAATCCGACTATACCATGAATGAAATCGATACACGATGGTAGCTAAAAGGTTGGTATATAGTACTATAATTTCAGAGCTATTTAACAAAAGTAAGTGTTATTTTTAATCAAATCTTGCGTATAGGTTCACTCTGTGTATAAATTCCTAACCTTAAACTTTTATACCGTAACCGCAGAACCTGTCTGTAACCTAACAGCGACTTAACAGTACCCTACCGTAAATTAAATATAACAGAAATGTAATCTAGCCTAAATGTATTCACTTTATTGTAACATATCCTTATTCTAACCATAACATAAATGCAATTTAACTTTAACCTAAATAATATAATAGAAAAAAAACATTTTAAAAAATTACTATTTCTTCGTAAAATATGCTTCAGCTGTAATTCGTTTCTTTCAATTCGTTTTATTAATACAAAATTCCTTCCTCGTGCTTTTGTTTGAGACATTAAAATTTCAGCGATAAATGGTTTAATATTGCAAACCACGGAGTAAGACACTTCTTACTCCGTGTTGCAAACCTTTTATCGGTTTACTTCGACTCCACCTATTTTTTTCTCCATAGTGTACAGCAGCTGTGATTTAAAAAAAAAAAAATCCTCATTTAAACTGGCAGTTTGCCAGTCTATGAATTTTAAAGGTCTGTCCCAGCTTTTTAAATTATTTCTGCGAAAATTTTATGCAACCAATCAACCATAAGAAAATGAAATGGAAAAAAAAGCGAAAAAAGGCGATTTTTTATGAGAGTGAGCTTTGGAATTTAATTAATTACTCAGTTAATAAATAGAATTTTGAAATTCTGAGCCTCAGGTGCATCAAGAGAGACATTGGGCTACTCTCAAAAAAATTTTGAGCTTCGTACGTGCTGTAGATTTTGCTAGCCATCGCAGACACACACAGACAGACAGAGCGTTTTGTTCTTTTATTAGTATAAGATGCATTTCTCTTGGGGATTTTGTAGTGTAAAATTCAAATTCATTAGTGTAGTGGTGTATTTTTGTCGGCCGATTATCTACGCTAGTCATATGGGCCCAGGGAGGAGTGCCCTTCGTGGGGGGTCTTTCTAAGGGAACCTAACCCGTATTTACGCAAGGCTCGAAGAAAACCATGAAAACTCCGAACGGTTAGGCCGACGGCCGCGATTGGGTTCGAACCCAGCACCTGCCGTCTACCAGTTGAGAGGTCCAAACCTCTCGGCCACTGTTGGGGCTATTAGTGTAGTGATTTCGGTTAGGAAAATCCACATGCTACTGGCTTGAGAAAATGAAAAGTATTTTGTATACTGTCTGTATTTATGGTACTTAAGTTGCGGAATCATAATACATGTCTTTTTTAAGTTCTACCATGTTTATAAATAAAATATTAGTGAAGAATTTTAATAAAGGCTATTTTTAAAAAAAATATTAAACGGCATTCTATTTTCCAAAAAGACATATTAACGGATCTGGACTTCCAGTATATGAAATGAGAATAGTGACGGTTGTTGTATGTATGTCGGCCAATTATCTACACGATGGGATATAGGCCCTAAGGGGTGGGATGCCCTCCGTGGGGGTCTTTCTAAGGGAACCTAACCCGTATTTACACAAGGTTCGAAGAAAACCACGGAAAACTCCGAACGGTTAGGCCGATGGTCGCGATTGGGTTCGGACCCAGAACCTACCGTCTACCAGTTTGAGGTCAGAACCTCTCGGCCACTGGTGGAGCGAGAATAGTGACGGCAAACGTCATCATAAACCCTTAAAGATGCTGGTCATTGCCATCTCAAATTTCGTCTAATTAATGAAAGATTAATCTTATACTATAATGCGAGCAAAAATTGTGTGTGTGTGTGTGTGTGTGGGTAAATTTTATCTCAAAAACGGCTCTAACGATTTTCGCAAAAATTTGGATTTTACCATTTTCGGGCACGAGAAGACCATTGGGCTAGGTCACATGTTCGAGAAAATTCGATTATTGGGTCATTTTGGGTCATAATGGGTCAGGATCAAGCTATTTATATCTAGAGAACGGCTGGATCGATTTTAAGGAAATTTTGTATCCAATCGTTTTTTGGCACGAGAAAACAACTAAGCTGGGTCACATGTTCGAAAAATTTTGATTAGTGTGTCATTTTTGGGTCATTGTGGGTCAAGCCATTTTTATTTAAAAAACGGCTCTAACGATTTCGACCAAATTTTATATTTTATCGTCTTGGATTACAAGAAGACCATTGGATTAGGTAACATGTTCGAGAAAATTCGGTTAGTGGGTCATTTTTGGGGTCATTGTGGGTCATGCTATTTTTATCTAGAGATTTTCTCACGCAATTTTCACTAAAAATTGCATTCTATGGTTTTCGAGCACGAGAAAAACATTGGGCTAGGTTACATGTTCGAAATGTTAATTAAAAAATTTTAATGGGTCATATTGGGTCATTAAGGATCTGGGACAAGCTATTTATATTTAAAGAACGGCGTGATGGATTATAACGAAATTTTGTATGTAGCAGTTTTTTGACATGAGAAAACTAATGGGCTAAATCACATGTTTGAGAGATTTCGACTATGAGGGTCATTTGTGGGTCATGATGAGTCTTAATGGGTTATGGTCAAGCTATATCTAAATAACAGGTGGAACGATTTTAACGAAATTTTGTATGCAACATTTTTTTGGCACGATAAAATCATTGGACTAGGTTACATGTTCGGAAAATTTCGATTAATGGGTCATTCTGTTTCATTAAGAGTCTGGGTCAAGCTATTTATATTTAAAGAACTGCGTGATGGATTATAACGAAATTTTGTATGTAAGTTTTTTGACATGAGAAAACTAATGGGCTAAATCACATGTTTGAGAGATTTCGACTATGAGGGTCATTTGTGGGTCATGATGAGTCATAATGGGTCATGGTCAAGCTATATCTAAAGAACAGGTGGATCGATTTTAATGAAATTTTGTGTGCAACATTTTTTTGGCACGATAAAATCATTGGACTAGGTTACATGTTCGAAAATTTTCGATTAATGGGTCATTTTGGATCATAAAGGGTCTGGGTCAAGCTATATATAATTAAAGAACGGCAGGATCAATTTTAACGAAATTCTGTATATAAAAATTTTTAGAAACGAGAAAACTAATGGACTAATTCACATATTCGAGAGCTTTCGATTATAAGGGTCATTTGTGGGTCTTAATGGGTCATGGTCAAGCTATATCTAAAGAACAGGTGGATCGATTTTAACGAAATTTTGTATACAACATATTTTTGGCATGAGAAAATCATTGGGGTAGGTCACATGTTCGAGAAATTTCGATTAGTGGGCCACTTTTGGGTCATTCTAATTTTATCTAGACAACGTTTCGCGCAATTTTGACTAAATTTTGTATTTTATCGTTTTCGGGCACAAGAAAATCATTGGGTTATGACAGATTTTTGGGAAAATTCGATCAATGGGTCATTTTGGATCATAAGGAGTCAGGGTCAAACTAATTATATCTAAAAAGCGGCTCAATCGATTTTATCTAAATTTTGTATCTAATGTTTTTCGGCATGCTAAAACTAATGAACTAGGCCACACGTTCGTGAGATTTCGATTATAAGGGTCATTTGTTGGTCATGATGGGTCATGCTAATTTTATATAGAAAATAGTACTCACCATTTTGACTATACTTTGTATTATATCGTTTTTGAGCAAAAGAAAACCATTTGGCTTGGACACATGCTCGCGAAAATTCGATTTGTGGGTCATTTTGGGTCTTAATGAGCTAGGGTCATTCTAATTATATATAACAACGACTCAATCAATTTTACCTAAATTTTGAAACAAAACGTTTTTTGTCACGAGAAGACTATTTAGCTGAGTCGCATGTTAAACAAAATTATATTAGTGGGTCATTTCGCTTTATTGCTGAATGCTGCCAAGATAATTTTACCTAAAAAATGGCTTAAACGATTTTGATTCAATTTTATATTCTACTGTTTTTGATTACCTGAAGACGATTGAGCTATGTCACATGCTTGATCAAATTTGATTAGTGGCTCATTTTGGGTAATACCGGTCAGGGTCACGAGAATATAGCAAAAACCAATAACTTGGTGATATTTGAGAAAATATTGGCGACATATGACCAAAAAATCGACTATAAAAATTACGAAAACCAAAACACGTATTTGGAGCCAAATGAAAGAATGCCTCCAAATTTGGCTATATCTAGCAAAAAATATTGTCTTTCAGAATGTAAAGAATTTTTTTATACATTCTCAGAGCTGCCAAGTCTCCGGCTTTTTGGATACCAGTAGTATTATACAGAAAATTATGTTTCAAGTAATTGGAACATTGAGACGATTTAAAAACAGATGATTTTCTCTAAAATAATACTGGTGTGCAAAAAGCCGGAGACTTGGCAGCTCTGCATTCTTAAGAGGATTCGAGATGGATGGTTAAACCAATCAGAGTCGAGCTAAAGAAGTGATTTAGATCGATGTCCTTTCGTTGTAAATTTTAAAATAAAGTAAAATTTATAAACATGCGCATAAAAACATAGTTTTCTTATTGATTTTTTTTTCTAAATAATACTATTATAAACATGTTTTACAGTAATAATACAGAGTTAATGATACAGTGAAAATACTACATCGAGTTGAACACAAAGTAAATTTTGACCGAGCTAAGCTCGGTCTCCCCTGCTAGTTTATTTTTAAATACTTTAAGTGATCTATAAAAAATAACACAAATATCTTATAGTTTGACATGTTTCATTGCTCTTACGGAAACTTTTTCAAAAACAAATAAATGATAAAAAGAAATTTTGCGAAAATTTTCTTTTTATCATTTATTTGTTTTTGAAAAAATTGCCGTAAGAGCAATGAAACATGTCAAACTATAAGATATTTGTGCTATTTTTAATAGATCACTTAAAGCGTTTAAAAATAAATTGATATTTTAAAGTGATTTTTTTATTATATATTAATGAAAGATTAGTTATAAGGTTTCAGTTCAGTAACGGATTATCATTATTCTGTTATGTTTCCGATATGCGTATCAATTCAGTGCTGAAATTCTAAGTGAACGAGCGACAAGCATTTCTAACGTCATATAACGTCACGATAGGTTACAGCTAATCAGCTTGTCGATTTTTCCAACAAGATTTGATCAAAAGCCAATCAAATATCCTAATTTCCCACAAACATTGCGAGCTCCATGCGTGTGATCCATTGGCCAATGCTTTTGTTATTCCCTGCGATCATTAGTTCTTCCCTCCCTAAAGCCCCACCAGTGGCCGAGAGGTTCGGCCCTCTCAACTGGTAGACGGCAGGTGCTGGGTTCGAACCCAATCGCGGCTGTCGGCCTAACCGTTCGGAGTTTTCGTGGTTTTCTTCGAACCTTGGGTTAGGTTCCCTTAGAAAGACCCCCACGAAGGGCACTCCCCCCTGGTCCTATATCCCTAGCGCAGATAATCGGACGTCAAAAATCAACCAACCATCTTCCATCCCTAATTTATACTACAATCTTACAATTATGTGTACTCGCAGTTTTCGATTAATAATTATGAATTAACCCTTCAACTACCGACGGTACTTTAAAATACCATTGAATTAAACTTTATATAAAACTTATGTATTCTGTCTATTAATAAAAGTTTTTTACTCTTTCCACACAAAACAATCTTCTCGGTCAAATTTAGATAGAATAGAGTAACAGTCGACGCTAAATATTTTCTAAAAATGGCAGTTTATTATTCATTTTTATAGGAATTTCTTTTCTTTCTTTAAATAAAATTATATGAAACATATTCAATAGCAAATTTGTTTCCATTAATAGAGAGGATCATGATGCATTTAAACTCAGTGCTTTTCTAAGAATTGTGATACTTTCAAAAGAGTAATCTTGGTTAATTAATTTGACTTATTTTGTAAATATTTCACAAAAAAAATGTAACTTCCGATATATTTAATCGGTTTTAATGAAAAGAAAACATATCTAAATTCCACATTAATATTATCTAAAAATTCCAATATACCATGATAAAAAGTTAATTAAATCCAATTGATTTTTTAAATCATCAGATTTTAAAATATTCACCTTTTATATAAACATTTTAATAACAATTTTAATTTTTCTTAAGAAAGGTGTTATAGTAAAAATAAAATACATTGACATGTTTCGGAACCGTCAAATAAGTTCCATAGTCATAATATAAATAAAACAAAATTTCAAAAAATTTCAAATTTTTTTGGTGTTTTTTATATCTCTTTGTCCCGTGTCATTTGTACTGACCGTGAAATAGTTTGAAATTTTTATTTTTAGTTAAGTTTTAGATCATGGTCTATATTTAAATTTTTTGCAATAGAGTGCGTGTTTTTTGTTATTTATATCTCGTTTTCGCGTGTCATTTGTATTGTCCGAGAAATATTTTGAAATTTTGTTTCATTTATATTATGACTATGGAACTTATTTGACGGTTCCGAAACATGTCAATGTATTTTATTTTTACTATAACACCTTTCTTAAGAAAAATTAAAATTGTTATTAAAATGTTCCAGTATACCTTCAGATATTAAAGAAGGTAACTATTGAGGTGGGTCAGTTTCTTGATAAACAATTCGGTAGATAAAGGGTTAAGAATCATTCTTTTTTCCAAATAATTTATGTTTACTCTGCATTTTATACATACTTTTTGAAGATATTTATAATATTATTTAGTTTCCAGCTGAAATCAGTAATGTTAATAAAGAGTAAGAGAATTTTAAATTTGCATCTTTTTAAAGCTTTTGTTAAATAATATTAGAAATTCCAGTTTTCAATTAATAACTTTCAATGCAAAATCATTCTTTTGTCCAATTAATTTGTGTTTACACTGTATTTAATAAACATTTTTTGGAGATATTTATAGCATCATTCGGTTACCAGCTGAAATCAGTAATGTTAACAAAGAGTAAGGCAGTTTTAAATTTGCATCTTTCTAAAGCTTTTGTTAAGTAATTTTACGTAACTTTCGCTAAAATTCTGTCTAAAGTTTTAATAAAACTAATTTATTTTGCATTTAAAATTCAGTTTTAAAAGTTCCCTTACAGATATTTTATTTCTCTTGTAACCATTAAAAGTTTTTAGTACCATGCAAATGTAAGACTGAATAGCGCTCAGGAAGAAGAATAAATTATTCTGCTTTAAAACAGCTTTTATTTTGAGTAATAAAAACAGATTGTTAAAGGAAGACTTCATTTCATTAAAGTTAATTTAAAAGTTACAAAAGTCACTTAAGGAAAAGTTAGTTTATGAATCCTAAAAGAAGGATAATAACAAGGCAATCCGTGCACTTTATTTCCCGTCCAAGTAATCTTACTTTTTAACCGACTTCAAAAAGGAGAGGAGGTTATCAATTCGACGCGTATGTATTTTTTTTTTTTTATGTATGTACACCGATTACTCCGAAACTATGCAGCCGATTAATTTGGTTTTGGCGTTAAATTAAAGAGCTTACTCTCGGATTGGTACCACTTCCATTTCATAGAAATTGGTTCAACAGTTTTTTAGTAATTAAGCAAAAACTATTAAAATTATTAACCGACTTCAAAAAGGAGAGGAGGTTATCAATTCGACGCGTATGTATTTTTTTTTTTTTTATGTATGTACACCGATTACTCCGAAACTATGCAGCCGATTAATTTGGTTTTGGCGTTAAATTAAAGAGCTTACTCTCGGATTGGTACCACTTCCATTTCATAGAAATTGGTTCAACAGTTTTTTAGTAATTAAGCAAAAACTATTAAAATTAGTGTTTTTTTTTGCTAATTAAAACTGTTGAATTAGTTCCTACAATTGAGTGAAGTCAGGATGGCCGAGCGGTTTAAAGCGCCTGATTTAAGCTCTGGTTCTCGAAAGTGACAATGGGTTCGAACCCCACTCCTGACATACGTGTGTACAATAACTTTCCGTATTATAATTTTTACATATATATTTTACAAATTAAATACTAATTATGCTATTAAGAATATTTTGTATTTAACCGTTAGCACAGAGTATCAGAGATCTTTTATCAACTCAATACTTTAACAGTGAAAGAGTGCTAAATTAATTGACTTGCAAAAAGTAACATGACATTGAATAAGTTTCCGAACCTATTCCGAATTATAATTTTTACATATATATTTTACAAATTAAATACTAACTATGCTATTAAGAATATTTTTAACCGACTTCAAGAAGGAGAGGAGATTATCAATTCATCGCGTATGTATTTTTTTAATGTATGTTCACCGAATACGCCGGAACTATCCAACTGATTAATTTGGTTTTGGTGTTAAATTAAAGAGCTTACTCTCGGATTGGTACCACTTCCATTTCATAGAAATTGGTTCAGTAATTTTTTAGTAAACAGGGAAAAACTATTAAAATTAGTGATTTTTCGCTAATTAAAACTGTTGAATGAGTTCCTGCCATGGAGTGCAGTCAGGATGGCCGAGCGGTCTAAGGCGCCTGATTTAATTTCTGGTTCTCGAAAGAGAGCGTGGGTTCGAACCCCTCTTCCGACATACATGTATACAACAACCTTCTCCGTATTATAATTTTTACACATGTATTTTGCAAATTAAATACTAATTATGCTATTAAGAATATTTTGTATTTAACCGTTAGCCCAGAGTATTTGAGAAATTTTACCAACTTAATACTTTATCAGTGAAAGAGTGCTAAAATAATAGACTTGTGAAAAATAATATGACGTTGAATAAGTTCACCGAGTAGATTGTAGTCAAGATAGTCGAGCGGTCTAATGCGCCTGATTTAAGCTTTGGTTCTCGAAATAGAGCGGGGGTTCGAACCCCACTCCTGACATGCATGTATACAATAACCTTTTTCCGCATTATAATTTTTACACATATATTTTACAAATTAAATACTAATTATGTTATTAAGAATATTTTTAATTAACCGACTTCAAAAAGGAGAGGAGGTTATCAATTCGACGCGTATGTATTTTTTTTTTTTTTATGTATATTCACCGATTACTCCGAAACTATGCAGCCGATTAATTTGGTTTTGGTGTTAAATTAAAGAGTTTACTCTCGGATTGGTACCATATCCATTTCATAGAAATTGGTTCAGTAGTTTTTTAGTAATTAAGCAAAAAATATTAAAATTAGTGTTTTTTCGGTAATTAAAACTGTTGAATTAGTTCCTGCAATTGAGTGAAGCAAGGATGGCCAAGGGTTTAAAGCGCCTGATTTAAGATCTGGTTCTCGAAAGTGGCAATGGGTTCGAACCCCACTCCTGACATACGTGTGTACAATAATTTTCCGTATTATAATTTTTACATATACATTTTACAAATTAAATACTAATTATGCTATTAAGAATATTTTAACCGACTTCAAGAAGGAGAGGAGGTTATCAATTCATCGCGTATGTACTTTTTTAATGTATATTCACCGATTACGTCGAAACTAGCCAACTGATTAATTTGGTTTTCGTGTTAAATTAAAGAACTTACTCTCGGATTGGTACCACTTCCGTTTCATAGAAATTGGTTCAGTAATTTTTTAGTAAACGGGCAAAAACTATTAAAATTAGTGATTTTTCGCTAATTAAAACTGTTGAATTAATTCCTACCATGGAGTGCAGTCAGGATGGCCGAGCGGTCTAAGGCGCCTGATTTAAGTTTTTGTTCTCGAAAGAGGGCGTGGGTTCGAACCCCACTTCCGACATACATGTACAGGGTGATTCCAATTTTTTTTTACAATAAAAGAGGGGTGATAGTACACATCAAGACAAACAATATTAAATAGGAGACCAAGGGTCCAAAACGTTTTCCTAAGGAAATAGCCGCCATTAAAGTTTAGGGACCAAAATTTCAAATAAACATAAAAAACGGAAAAATCGGTCGATTGATTTGCGGTTTTCACTAAAATTATTCTTTATGTCGGCATTTTCTTGAAATTAAATTATAAAGATAAATTTCAAAAAATGCCGATAGAGGGCGCTTTAGACTTTGGAGTAACGAACAACTATTTTTTGCCGGTATTTTTTGCATCTCATTAAATGTTTTCGTAAGCTTAGACTCAAATTTAAATTTTGAGCTCAAAATCTGTAGTTGGGAGTGGTTAAGTAACACAAACTGAGCTGTGTTCAGAGGGTTCAAATTTCAATTGATTATAAAAAACGGAAAAATTGGTCGATTGATTTGCGGTTTTCACTAAAACTATTCTTTATTTAGGTATTTTCGTGAAAATAAATTATAAAGATAAATTTCAAAAAACGCCGATAGAGGGCACTTTAGACTTTGGAGTAACGAAACACTCTTTTTTGGCGTTATTTTTTGCATCTTATTAAATGCTTTCGTAAGCTTAGACTTGAACTTAAATTTTGAGCTCAAAATCTGAATAGCTGGGAGTCGTTAATTAGACAAACTTAGCTGTGTTCAGAGGGTTCAAATTTCAAATAATTGTAAAAAACGGAAAAAATTGGTCGATTCGTTTGCGGTTTTTGCTAAAACAAATTTTAAGTCAGCAGTTTTCTTGATCAATCAGTGCTTTCTTGAAAGTAATTTTTAAAGATAAATTTCAAAAAGTGCCGATAGAGGGCGCCTTAGACTTTGGAGTAGCGTACAACTATTTTTAACTGTTATTTTTTTTAATCTCATTAAATGCTTTCAAATGCATAGACTTAAATTTTGGGCTGAAATTCTGAATCGTTGGGAGTGTTTAAGTAGCGAAAAATTGAATTGTGTTCGAGGAGGAAAGAGGGTTAAATTTCAACTCCTGAACACACTTCAGTTTGCGCTTCTTAACTCCTCATAACGATTCAGGATTTGAGCTCAAAATTTAAGTTTAAATCTAAGCTTCCGAGAACATTTAAAATGCTTTTGCAAGCATTTAATTGGAACCAAAAAATAACGGTTAAAATGTATTGTTGGTTACTCTGAAGTTTAAGGGGCCCTCTGACGGAATTTTTTGTGATTTGTTTTTAAAAATTATTTTCAAGAAGATACTGACTTAAAGAATAGTTTTATTTTAAACCGCAAACGAATCGACCAATTTTTCCATTTTCTATAATTACTTTAAATTTGAACCTCCTCCTCCCCCTTGAACACAGTTCAGTTTGTGCTGCTTAACCACTCCCTACTATTCAGATTTTGAGCTCAAAATTCAAGTTTAAGTCTAAGCTTCCGAAATCATTTAAAGAGATGCAAACAATTCGGTAAAAAATAGTTGTTCGTTACTCCAATGTCTAAAGCGCCCTCTATCGGCATTTTTTGAAATTTATCTTTATAATTTATTTTCTCGAAAATACCTAAATAAAGAATAGTTTTAGTGAAAACCGCAAATCAATCGATCAATTTTTCCGTTTTTTATAATCATTTGAAATTTCAATACTCTGAACACAGCTCAGTCTGTGTTTCTTAACCACTCCCAACTACAGATTTTGAGCTCAAAATTTAAGTTTGAGTGTAAGCTTACGAAAACATTTAATGAGATGCAAAACATACCGGAAAAAAATAGTTGTTCGTTACTCCAAAGTCTAAAGCGCCCTCTATCGGCATTTTTTGAAATTTATCTTTATAATTTAATTTCAAGAAAATGCCGACATAAAGAATAATTTTAGTGAAAATCGCAAATCAATCGACCGATTTTTCCGTTTTTTATGTTTATTTGAAATTTTGGTCCCTAAACTTTAATGGCGGCTATCTCCTTAAGAAAACGTTTTGGACCCTTGGTCTCCTATTTAATATTGTTTGTCTTGATGTGTACTATCACCCTTCTTTTATTGTAAAAAAAATTTGGAATCACCCTGTATACAACAACCTATTCCGTATTATAATTTTTTACAAATATATTTTGCAAATTAAATGCTAATTATGCTATTAAGAATATTTTGTATTTAACCGTTAGCACAGAGTATCAGAGATATTTTACCAACTCAATACTTTATCAGTGAGAGAGTGCTAAAATATAGACTTGCGAAAAGTAATATGACGTTGAATAAGTTCACCGAATAGCTTGTAGTCAAGGTAGCCGAGCGGTCTAAGGCTCCTGATTTAAGCTTTGGTTCTCGAAAGAGAGTGGGAGTTCGAACTCCACTCCTGACATGCATGTATACAATAACCTTTTTCCGCATTATAATTTTTACACATATATTTTACAAATTAAATACTAATTATGTTATTAAGAATATTTTTTATTTAACCTTTAGCGCAGAGAATCAGAGATCTTTTATCTCCTCAGTACTTTATCAGTGAAAGAGTGCTAAATTAATAGACTTGCGAAAAATAACATGACCTTGAATAAGTTCCCTGAGTTTATTGCAATCAGGATAGCCGAGCGGTCTAATGCTCTTAATTTAAGCTCTGGTTCTCGAAAGAGAACGTGGGTTCGAACCCCACTCCTGACATACATATATACAAAAGCCTTTTCCGTATTATTCTTTTTAAAAATTAAATACTAATTATGCTATTAAGAATATTTTGTTTTTAACCGTTAGCACAGAGTAGCAGAGATTTTTTACCAACTCAGTACTTTATCAGTGAAAGTGTGCTAAAATAATAGACTTGCGAAAAGTAATATGGCGTTGTTCGCAATTTAGATTGCAGTCAGGTTAGCCGAGCGGTCTAAGGCGCCCGATTTAAACTCTGCTTCTCGCAAGAGATCGTGGGTTCGAACCCCATTCCTGACATCCATGTATAACATACAGTATTTTTCCGTATTATAATTTCTTTAACTGACTTAAAAATGGAGAGAAGGTTATCATCAATTCGACCGCGTATGAACCTTTCTTTTTATATATGTTCACCGATTGCACCGCAACTATCCAACCGATTAAACTAAGTATTACGGTATAAATAACTAAAAAGTAAGAAATAAAATAAACTTTTTCCAAAAAAAATATAACCGACTTCAATCAACGCTCTAAAAAGAGTTAAATAATTCTTTAAAATACCCTAATGATGAATTGTTATCTAATAACCACACATCAGATATCATGTACCGACAAAAAAATGGTTATAAGTTTAATACATAGAACTTAATATCCAGCAAACATGGTTTTTCGACAGAATATTTTTTACAAGAAATTAATTTACATATTTTTGATTTAATTTATGAATATATACATATAAAAAGTAATGAATTACTTTTTGAAGTTGGTGCCAAACTATTATAAGTATAGTAAGAATTGTGGTTATATTATGCCTAATACCATAAATAAAATGGTAAAAACCATTATTGATTGTGATCGTTTGGCACCAACTTCAAAAAATAATTCATTACTTTTTATTTGTATATATTCATAAATTAAATCAAAAATATGTAAATTAATTTCTTGTAAAAAATATTCTGTCGAAAAACCATGTTTGCTGGATATTAAGTTCTATGTATTAAACTTATAACCATTTTTTTGTCGGTACATGATATCTGATGTGTGGTTATTAGATAACAATTCATCATTAGGGTATTTTAAAGAATTATTTAACTCTTTTTAGAGCGTTGATTGAAGTCGGTTATATTTTTTTTTGAAAAAGTTTATTTTATTATTCAAAGATAAATACAGCTTTAAATTTTACACCAGGGAACTAAATATCAATGTATTATAACTACATGAATTAGCAACAAATTTGCTTAATATTGTGCCTACATCATATTTCACTGTAAAAAAATCCAATCTAATGTATTTTTAGTTTAAAAATATTTGATTTACTTAGAAATATTTACTATGGAATACCAACATTGTAGAAATATTAGTTTTACATTGGAAATACATAAAATTAATTCAAGTTTTGCACATACATCACACTGTTAAAAATCAATAGCAAACTGTCTAGTGATTCGACTGTTTTTAAAGATAATGGTTTCTTAACGATGTTATGAATCGTATCTGACCATACTATTGACCATATTATGGTGAAAATAGAGTTAGCCACTTCCCTAACTTGCCCGCACGTCTTACGGGCAACGTGTTTTTTCATATCATGATTTGCCCGTACCACGTACGGACATTCATACTCCAAACATAACTTATTATTCTCACCAGTAAAATTTTATTGTAAATTTTGTAATATTTAATCCGAGCAGTTTTTCCTATTCAATTAGACAAAAATTTCTCTTTTGAAAAACCTGTGATGAAAGATTAAAAATTCTGCAAAAGGCATAGAAAAATAAACATTATTTGAAAGGTCTTTTTTTTATATTAATCAGTTAAGTGGTGGAAGTGCGTTTGTAGTTGTGTTGGCGTTTTAAAATGGGACAGCTTTTATTAAATATTTATTGGTGTGGATACATTCTATATATCATATACAGGGATGCACAAAAGTTCTCAAGTACATTTCCATTCACGGAACGGACATTTTTAATTGTGCTATGCGTTTCACTGAGCTAACTTTTAGCATACTATGACCTATGCATACAAATCCATAGCTTAGTTTAATATTTTATATCTTAAAAGCTGACGAAGTGTAAGTTAGATTTTAAGACTTCACATATTAATAAATATATATTTTATAAATATTTTTACAATTAAGAAAAACAATTAAGAGTCATCATTTAAGAAGAGCACAAAGAAAAAAGAAGCTAAAATATTAATTTACTAAGTACATATTTAAAAAATAAGAATAAATCACAAGTCCATTGACTTTACTGGGAAAGTAATTGTTGATAGGTTTGTCTTATTCAATATTAATGTTTAATTAAATGTATTTAATTTTACTATATATAAAACTTATTATTTACATTTACTAATGCTTATTACATTTAAATTACATATAATAATAATTCTTGCATTTAATTTATGTTTAATAGTGTTATATTTAATAGTAGGTTCAGTAAAGTGGAGTCTATATAGTACAGATTGCTAGTTTTTGAATGTATTTAATGTATTACCAGTTTCAAATGATTCCTCAGAACTCTTCTTCATCTTCTGCATCACTTTCTTCTTGGTGTTTATCGGGACTGCCATCAGACCTTGCTGGAAGAAGAAGTTGCAAGTTCTCACTACTGTATGGCTTGCTCTTTTTAGTTGATCTTTGTCTAGAGCAGCTTACAAATGGATCACTGCTTAAAAGCAGCCAATTCAGCACGTCTCTATTGCAAGCTTCTCTATTGGAATTCCTTGAGTACTTTGCACGGTACAGTCTAAAATGTTTGTTTCTGGCCTCAGCGGCTTCTTCTGATAGCTGACCAATGGGTACGAGTGCTTTCTTAATAATAGTGGCACCATGAACCAATACCTTGTGCACTGTTGGAGTCATAGGGTGCCAGTTGTAAAGACTGACATACAGTCTTGATGTTTCATCAGCATATGTTTGGAATTTTTTATCGTCAATACGATGTCCACTTGTTATTACTTCTAATATTACTTTAAACCTTTTAATCAATTCTATATCTACTCCAGTGATTCTTGAGGCAGTTTCTGCATCTGAAAAGAAGCGTCCAGCTGTGTTTCCATCATTTGATGTTCCAAAACCTTGTTTCGGAACATCAACAATCAGTCCCAGTTCGTCTTTGAACTTTCTTTGTATGTTCTTCTTGGTGTCTTCTACAATTTTCTTTTCTTCTACACTTCTTAATTGGGATTCTGTATGATATGTGAAGTACTGACTCAAAGAACCGTATACGAGTATGCAAAGTTGAACAGACCAAACTTCAAAGTATCAGGATTTTCTGGAAAACTCTTATCTAATTTATTAAAGTCTTTTGATGTTAAACCACAGATGTAGCACCTCATTGTTGATGCTGTACCAGTTGCAGCATTACACACTTTTCCATCAACCATTGTCAGTAGCATAGTGTGTTACATCACCATTAATTTGTACTTCTGTTTTATTCAACACGCTTATTTGGTCCTCAATATACTGAATTTCTTCGTTTGTAATATCTGATGTTTCTTGTAGAAAACGGATGCGGATTGGTCTGCAGAATCTTGTGGAGGAGGGGCTTGGGTTTTGCCATATGGTTTTCTTTTTCCCATTTACTTTAGTAATTAGTTTTATAGGTACACAGGAGCTCTGAAAGATATTGGCATCACTATCACTTAGGTTCTGAAATTTTTGCTTAAATTGCGTTTGCTGAGACCCATCGCAACCCCATTTGGATATTAATTCTAGATTTTGCTTTTCTTCGAAATCTATAACTTCCAATACCTCTTCTAAATACTTGAATAATCGTGAAGTCGTGTGATCTAATAAACTTTGTAACGTAACTTCAGCCGATGTTTCAGAGACTGTAATTGAATCTTCACTTGGATAACATTGTGTTTTCGCTTTTTTGAGCAATGAGTAGCAAGGGTACACATTTTTGTTTGCACCATGTATCACCTCATATTGCTTTCTTGTTAATTCTGCATTAATAAAAATCGCCAGTGCTTCTTCAGGGCTATGATTTTTATTTTGTTCTTTTCAGACATTAAAAGAGACTTTTTAAATTCCGTAGCTTTTGTTGGAGTTTCAGTGATTTCTTTTATCAGGTTAGCCGCATCAGGGTTTCCACAAGCTCTGTGACTCACAGACGCTGCAAATGCCAGCTCCTCAGAGCTTGATTGTTGTCTCAACTCTTCGGTTTTCCTACGTTTGCTCCTTTCACTTAACTCATTGAAATCTTTTTCAGGGCGGCCTGAGCTGGGTAAGGAAAAGACAGGTAACTTGATTTTATTTGCCAGCCAATCACTATATTTTTGCAGGAACCTCTTGTCTTTTCTGTTTGCTAAATACCACCTTTTCTTAAAATCAGATTTAAAATGTGAAAGTGAACGCTTAAGTGAATGTCTCTCATCTTCAGGACACTTCGTTATATCGGCGAGTCTGTTTTCTACAAACTGTAGCTTTTGATCAATTGTTTTGTCGGAAGATTCTTTAAACAATTTGTACAACGATAATCGATTGAATTCCTTTTCCATCTTCAGAAGCTAAAAAAAAAAAAAAAAAAAAAGAGAAACTCAGATTTTTATTAATAAGTAATATATTAAATTTGAATTCAAACGGATAATACTACCAAAGGATAAATTTATGAAATGATGTAAGTAATTATTCTTATACCCTTTAAAAGGGGGTTGACATTCTTACCTACGAAATTAAATTGGGAAGCCCATTTTTTCCGTAAATAGGTATCCAATGTTAAAGCTTAGGAAGATATTCTATCGAAAGACTTTCATAAGCTAAATTAGGGGTCTAACTTCTATATCCTTATACTTGACATACAAAACCCCCAAAATAATCATGATACCCTATCCTTCCATAAAATAGGAATACAGAATTTGAAGCTAATCAGATTAATCTATCAAAAGAAAAAATTTGTAAACACAATTAAGAGAATGTGTGCGAAACACAGTGTTAAGCTCGAAATTATAAAATATAACAAACTTGTTTGCTGAACAAAGAATTTATCTATATCATTTGAATTTATATAAAAATATGACAGTTGAATACACATTGACATTCTTAGTTATATTACAAAAGACAGAATAATTTTACCTTATAGGGAAATCAACATTCTGTTTCAATAAGATGATTTAAACATTTTTATTTTTTTGCTGCCTTTTAATTCGTTCCGTACTATATCTGTAAAACTTATGGAATACTCTAAAAGCTTTTTCTACAGACGCAGACGATTCCAACATAAACGTTGAAAAAATTATTTTCAACAGAAAAACAAACAGATGCCAATTTTTTCTCCTAAATTTAAACCAACTCTCGTAAAATAAAAAAAAAAAATGCAACAGGTAGTTTTGGTTTTTTTTTTTTTTAACGTAATCTCGAGAATTTAAAAATTATATAAAAGAAATGGAAAAGAAAAAAATAGAAACAAGCCGCATTGCTATGTTTTTTCTTGTGCTTAAATACATTGTCACAGCGGCAGGAGCCAAAAGCCGCCCGTATAAAAAATATATTAATTTACCATCTCTTAACAGAGACTTTAACCCTTTCCGGCGAGGAGTAATTCTTTCTTTAAACTGATGAAATAATGGACTGATACCATAATTTATAAAAGGCGTTATTAGGAAATACGAAGTTGCTTATTTTCACGTACATTATAAAAGGAAAATTTTAATTAAATTTTCTTGCTGCCGTTTGTCAGCTTTGAAATTAAAATTAGGTGTCCCTTTTTAAGGACATCGCCCTCGGAAGGGTTAATTCCCCCCTTTCTCCTCTTATATTACACACATGAGTCCCAAGAATTAATTAGGGAACCCTTTTTCAATAAATACGTATATAAAATTTGAAGGAGATCGGATATTTCTATCAAAGATGTCGAGTTGCGTGCGTATGTACGTACCTACATACGTACATATGTACGTACGTACATACAGACATAATATGTAGGTGCAAAAGCTCTCCGGTAGTAGTCTGTGAGCTATAAACCTGCAATACGACAGTAAATATATAGTTCTTATCTCTTCAATTCGGTGGCTGCAAAACGGGGCATTTAAATAGTCATCCCGAAAAAAAAATTTATAAAAAAATGGCACAAACATGCGCAAGATTTTTTTGCAGAAATTGACACTCAAGACTATAACTAATACGATTATAACTCAAACATGGCGCGGCAAAGCGCGGCACATATTTAAAAAGCTTTCGATATGTATAAATTAGAGCCAAAAACGCTTTAAAAATAACCTTTTTACACATTTAATATTTTTTATTACATTAAAAACTAAACTATTTAAATTAACACATAGTTTAACACTAAGCTCTGACCTTTGTTAAACACGTAAGCCATGTTTTGTTTCAATTCAACAATTCATTGAGCCACAAAAAAAATATATTTAAACATAACAACAAAGCCAAAAAACAACAAAAAACCACGTCTTCTCACGAAGAAACTTCCTCTTCAGCTGAGGCCCGGAGCCACCATATATAACTCAGGTTCCTAAAATAGACATAGATCGATGCACCAATTAGTTAGCTATTAAAAAATATAATTTTTACAATTGTTGACGAAATTTTAATTTTTGCCTTTTTGACCAGGTTTTTGGGTCAAATACTCCACTGTGGGACGGTTCGCTGCAAATGTTTCATAGTGCAGCATCATATTAGAAATAGTTGTACTTGGAAATAGTTCTATCGGAAATTCGGAAATGTCAAATTAGTCACAAATGACACGTTTCTCACAAATTTGTCACATTGTGACCACTTTGTGAAACGTCACAAAAGAGCTCTAAAACGGCCATAACGACTTCACATTTTAGTCACTGTGACTTCACATCGACGTCACGTGACGTCACATCGACAACCGATGGTCACAAAGTCACAATGTGACTTCACAACGACTTGCAAGGACGTCACCATGCTTTACGGGTAGTTGATTATTTCACTTTATTTATTACAGACGATTGCGTGGAAATTCGATCTTGATTCTTAGCACTTCACAACAAGTTAGAAATTGCACGTGAAGCGTAGCAAATGAGGTGAGTTCGTACGATAACGAAGTTTTAAAAATATCACTATCATATATCAATCTCATAAAACTGTAAATAATTACAATTGAAATGCGCACCAAACAATGTTCTCCCTATACCATTATGCAATGGAATACTTTTGTGTGGCCTTGTAAATCAATAACAAATATTCTTTGCACCACAGATTATGATAAATGTATATTATAATATGTACTTTATAGATGTATATTAATTTTATTACGTTCGAATGAGTGTAACACCATTAAAATGCATTTGAAACATTTTTCCCTATGAACCGTAATGTAACGGAATACTTTTGATTGTCCCTGTAATTAAACTAATACATCCGATTTTGATAAAAGCCCCACCAGTGGCCGAGAGGTACGGACCTCTCAATTGGTAGACGGCAGGTGCTGGGTTCGAACCATATCGCGGCTGTCGGCCTAACCATTCGGAGTTTTCGTGGTTTTCTTCGAACCGTGCGTAAATACGGGTTAGGTTCCCTTAGAAAGACCCCCACGAAGGGCACTCCCCCCTGGTCCTATATCCCTAGCGTAGATAATCGGACGAGAAAAATAAACCAAACCAAACTAAACCGATTTTGATAAAATTTGAAATGAATCGACAAAATTATGTAATAATTATATATTTAAAATTTCAAACGATTAATATGCATTTGAAACTTTTTTCCCCATTGACCATAATGTAACGGAATCCTTTTGATTGTCCCTGTAATTGATCTATGCATCCGATTTTCATAAAATTTGAAATGACTCGACTAAATTATGTAATAATTATGTATTTTAAATTTCAAACGATTCAGTTGGGTAGTTTTTGCGTTGTTATATGCGGACGGACAGACAGACGGACGGACTGAACGACAACAATAGGTGCTACGTATTTACATAATTACGAACGCACCTAAAAAGCTACAGCAGAGATTACAGACAATGCCCGTGAAAGAACGGAGTTTATCCTTATAACAACTGACTTTGCCATTACATTAACGGATTTTGCCCGTAAAATAAAAAAAAATGCGGTAGTTGACCGTTAATGTGAAAAAAAAGTACATTTTCCGTAAATTTAGTGTCAAATTCACGGTAAAGTATTGTAAACTTACAATATTTTTACAATGTAATACTGGTTTTATTGGATTTGAATTGGTAAAACACTGTTTTAATGTTGACAAAATTTAAATATTTTAATTTTGATGCCTATTGCATTTAACATTAGTCAAAATATAGCGAATTTAAACCCGTTGTGATGCTTTTTAACCGACTTTTAAAAAGGAGAGGGGGTTATCAATTCGACGCCTATGTATTTTTTTTTTTTATGTATGTTCACCGATTACTCCGAAACTATCCAACCAATTAACTTGATTTCGGTGTTAAATGAGAGAGCTTGCTCTCGAATTGGTACCACTTCCGTTTCATAGAAATTGGTTCAGTACTTTTTTAGTAATTACGCAAAAACTAATAAAATTAGTGATTTCTCGCACATCAGTAGTAATATGGATGTCGAATAATTAACCGATGCCAGGATGGCCGAGCGGTCTAAGGCGTTTGATTTAAGATCTGGTTTTCGAAAGGCAGCGTGGGTTCGAACCCCACTCCTGACGTACGTGTAATCTTTTCCGTATTGTAATTTTTAAAAATATATTTAACAAGTTAAATACTAATTACACTGTTAAAAATATCCCTGTAAAATTACGGGCAGAGACCGGCAGCAGAGATTCCAGCCATACACCGTAAAAAGAAATTCCATGCCCATCATTTTATGCAGCCCGTAATTTTACGGGGCTAAGTAATACGGCATTAACTATATAATTACGGTCCTTAAATGTTATTTTATGGTCTGCCTTGTTACGGTGAGAGCGTAAAAAATACTGTAAATTAACAGTGCGTGATCGTATATGTTTAACCATAATCTTACGGTCCATGAATGTAATTTTATGGTCTGTGCTATTATGGTTAGGGCATAAAAAAGACCAATTTAACAGTGAGTGATCGTATATGTTTAACCATAATCTTACGGTCTTGGCACATAATTTGATGATATGTTAGCATGCATTTAGTGGACTGGCCATATATTTACAAAAAAGATAATATTCTTGGTAAAAGCAGCATGACTTTACAGCAGGAAATTTCACATGGAAATGAACTTACATAATAAGAGTTCAACCCAATATTTTAAAGTATTGGAGGAATGTTATAATAGAAGTTCATTTACACTTTATAAAAGCCTTCGTGCATTTTTTTTTTTTTAAATTTTTAAACAATATATAATTGGGCAGTTTAACAGTAAAATATAAAAGTCATTCATTGTGAATTTATAGATTTAATTTTTATTTAATTTTAAATTTAAAGCAATGTAGTTTGATAAACTTGTCAGACATGGTTATAATGAAAAAGAAGCAAGGGATAACTTACATTTCTGTAACAACTTACAGTTGCATAATTTTAAAATACTGCACGCTACTGTTCAAAATATACTGTGTTCTCAACACAAGTGAACATTTATTCATGGATGTTTTGTATTTCAGGCATCCAGCTAAAATGTTCGTATCAAAAGTTCATAAGAAGCACACACTTCTAATAATCCAAGAGCTGACAGTTCAAAAACATATGTTATCGAGCACAAGAAAAAAAATCCTTTATTTTATCAAAGAGTAGTACTGTTGAAAATATGACCCTTTTAATGCATTGTCACTCCACCACTTTTATAGAAAACTATTACTTAACCATATTATGGCGCATTCTCATGGATCTAAATATATTCTATAAAAGTGGGGGAGTGATAATGCAGCAAAAAAGGTCAAATTTTTAGCAGTATAATAGGGGAAAGGAATGATCCATGTCTGCCGGAATTGAAAAGGTGCATAAGCCAAAAATTAATATTAGAGGTTTACTCAAAGGTTTAATATTGGGTTTGCTGTATGAAAACGTGGAAAACTGGGAGCAGGAAAACACAATAATAAATCTACGAATGAGCCACTAGTGGCATTAATTTTTGGCTTATGCACCTCCTATTTCCAGGAGGTATGGATCATTCCATTCCCCTATTACCATTCTTCCATAAAATAAAGGTTTTTTTCTTGTGCTCAATAACATAGGTTTTACTGCTGTCGTCTCTTGGACTATAAAATACACAAGAGTTGTTGAAAACATTTTCCGGTTATTAAGCAAAGAGTCATTCAATTAACCCAATATAACAAAAATGAATAGAAAATAAGCATATCAAAATCAGAAATGATTCACTTAGTGTTTTCAAAATAAGTTTTTTTCCATAATCAACAGAAATGTAGTCAAATGTTTTTCTGTATATTATTTTGAACATAATAAAAATCTAAAAAACAGCCCTTTCAATACATTAGTGTTGTGGAAAAGGCTTCATTGCAAAAACTTGATTAGAATATTTTCTGTATATAATATTACACATTGATTAGAATATTTTCATTAATACTGTGAATATTGATTCTGAAAAAAGTATGCCTAAAGCAAGTTCTTAATTTTTAGAATCAAAACAATTCCAAATGTATTTCAAGCTATTTAGAAAACTTAATAAGAAATTTGAAGTAGTAAAACAAATCTTTATAATAGTTTGCAGATCTATATAGCATAAATCTGAGATATTTCTAAAATATAAATTTATTCTTGTTTTATGGGTGTTTTAGGGATTTTGTAATTACTGTTAATTCAACAGTAAATAATACTGTTTGTTATGAGTCAATTTTAAATTTCAAAATTTACCAAGCTCACTTGAAAATAAATAATGTAGCATTCAATTTAAATTCGGATTTTTTTTTAACCAAATGTTAGCAAATTTCCTGAAATTTCATTTAAAGAAATTAAGCATCTACATGATTCTAACATGATTAAAATAAAATGCAATGTGCTACATATAATAATAATACAAATGATATTAAATATTTTTTTTGTTCAATTGTAACCTTAATTTGATGCTGGCTATACTATGCAAGTAAGATATAGCAAAGTATTTTAAATAATTCATTAAAAAAAGTACAACAGTTTTTTTAAGGGATAAAAAATGTTCACCATCAATAAAAGTGACAAATTATTATACTACTATCAAAAATATCAAAATCATTAGACATAAATGCTTCAATTAAAATATACTTGAATACAGTCAGTTAGTTGCAATTATAAGTTATCAATGAGTGCTTATAATATATATACATAATATAAATATATATTGGTGTCTATGTGTCATTTAGTAAAATTAGACAACAATTACCAATTCAAATTTGGGAAGCCAATACAGCAGTTAAAAATCCTTGTTTCTTTTCCTAAAAGAATTCCCTTACCTTGCATCACATCATTTTGTTAATTTTATACTATCATAATGCAGTTTTGGAGTAGATTGACTGGCCATTTGACCAGTAGAAATTGGACAGTTGCATTTTCTCTGACATTTTCCTACCTTATTATAAATTCTATCTTTTAGTACCTTTCATATTAATTGCCCATTTTTTAAAATTTATGCTGAATTCTCTGACTTTAGGAACTGAAATTGGAACTTAAGATTAAATGAATAATCTGCTTACAATAACTACAAAAATTTATCAATAAACATAAATTTTATTTTTATGAATTTACAATTAACAACTGAATACATATAGAATATAAAAACAAGTCACTTAAAAATCATCACACATATAATATTTTCATGAGATCTGGCTTTTCGATCCATTTTCTGGATTGATTCCAAAGAAAGCCCTATTAAAAATAAAAACATACATATTAAAAATTATGCAAGTACAAAAAAGTAATTTTGTTCTAACACATAATTAAATCAGTAAGATTTAAACATTTTCTATTAATATGGCATCTTGAATTAGATTTCTTTCCTGTTTAATGTTTCAATATATTTTATTATATATTAGAATGGCTTAAGGCCCCACATTAAGCACAGAAAAAGACCCGGATGATAAGGTAAAGTCTATGGGAGTGTTCTTTTCAAATATCTCGCTCAAATTTTAATATTTATACATGATATTTTTGCACAAGGTAGCTGAGTATGATCCAAAATTGCCCTAGTTTTTACTTTTTCGATTTTGCTTTTATATTTTTTATATTATGATAGTTTCAATTTCAGAACCTGTTTCGAAAGTTAAAGTAATTAAAAAAAAAAATCTGAAACTAAAACTGAAAAAGTAAAAACTAGGTCAGTTGTGGATCGTCATCAGCTATCTTGTGCAAAAAAAATCATGTAAAAATATTAAAATTTGAGTGAAATATTTAAAAAACCCCATAGATTTTACATTATCATCCGGGTCTTTTTCTGTGCCTAATGTGGGGCCTTAATATTGTGAAATGTTTCACATGAGCATTTCTCATTATTAATCCATTCTTAATGTGTATTTGAAAAATATTTTTTCATAGTCTGACTTAATCATCCCTTTATAATTTTTTAAATAATTAAAGAAATGATGAACGGTAGTACCTTGCATTTTCATCAACTCTGTTAATTCTTTTCACTCTTAATAACCACGTGTTCAAAAATTAATACTTTACTGTTTTCACAAGCTTGTTCCTGTATTGATAATAGAAACTCGTTTATATATTTTCAAGGACACAAAAAACTTTTATAAATAAAATTTTATTCTAACTTTTTGTGAAACTATAATTTTTTTTATGGAGAAATACATATGTATAATTTAAAAAAATAATATTAAAAAAATGTAGTGTTCTGGGCATTTCAAATATGCATAAATTAAAAAAATTACACTTTGTAAATATCTTCTGATGTTTACAAATAAAAGGTACCAAAAATTTAAAAAAAAATCTGTACCTTCTCTTTGTAAAACATCAAACAATATTTATATTTTTTAAAAATCAAAGATTTGAAAAGGCCAAAACAATTAAAATACAAAAAAATTAAAATCCAGAGTATATACTCAAATGTAGTTCATGCACCATAAAAAAGCATGTTCAAAGTTTCTTCACAAGCTTCCTTTTATAAATTAAGACTATTCTTATAGAAGCTCTAGTTCACACGTTTTTAAATTTATTCAATGTTAAATAAGTGTAAAATTTACTTTCTCTCTAAATGAAACAGCTAATTATTCCAAAATAAATTATATGAATAAGCTGTGTATATACATATTTTCATGCCAAATTCAAATAACTTTCTATCATGCACTCGGTCGTAGTTGCAAAATAAAATTTAATTTTTTATTGTGAAGATAGACCTTAAAAAGATAAATAGTTTGATAAAAAATTATGGCATAAAAATATATTTAATTCTACCAAAAAAAAAAAGGGGGGGGGGGCAGTTGAATGCATATTACAGTACTGTCTTTAAATTCGACGCTTCAAAAATTCAGTATCTTAGGAAATCTGCGTGCATTTCAAAATGTAAACAATGAAATCGGCAATTAAAAAGTATTCTTCCAAAAAGTAGTTATTGAAAATAAAATCATTTTTAACACAAATTGATGGGAAAAAACAGAGCAAAACTTCATTATTTAGCCAAATAATTTACTGTCTATAACCAAATATGAATTCCAATATTTTTGAACAGCCCTGTATTTGATTTCTCTGTTGATATGCATACTATATAATGAGGAAATTTAATTTAGCAAGAAATTGTCCAACAGGTTAAAATTTCTCTTTCAGCAATTTATACTAATAGATGGAAAAGATACTTTAATACTTTTGTTCAACCGTTTAGTTTACTTATTACCTTTATTACACACCATATTTAGCTAAAATTCAATCCAAACTAAACACTTCTAAAAGTACTGAAATAACCCTTTTCAGAAATTATTATCCATAGGCAACCATGTATCAAATTATTTGCATGACCTTGTACATATTTACCTATTTTCTAGAAAAAATTTCTTGGTAAACTGATTATTTTTAATGTAAAAATGCATAACTTATTTTAAAAACACCTTTAAATAATTCACGCTCACATTCAGTAAGCTTTATGAGCTATTTTGTATAGCCCTGTATATCAAATATAGCATTTATACACACCATATAATATGGATAAATTTAGTTTAACTTAAAAGCGCATATCACAAAAGATAAATGCATTTCATCCATCCATCAGCCATTTAAATAATATACAGAATACTTCAGATAGAATATTCTATTTTAAAATGTTGTGTATGTCTTTCTAAATGCCATGCACTTTGTATTATGCATGAAATAACTTATATTAAGCCTCAGTAAGATATATAAATTTTATTATACATGAAATAGTTCAATATAATAAAAATATGTCACATATAATTCCTCTCCCCTTTACCCATTATGTAATGGAATTGTTTTGGGCGGCCCTGTAAATGAATAACTATTTTCACCGCACATTTAACATAATGCATATTTTAGTGCACTTTGTAAATGCATATAAATTTTAATGTTTGACAGGGTGTAACATATTTAAAATTTATTTGAAACATTTTTTTTCCCACATTTTTTTTAGACATAATATAGAGGAAAACTTTTGACTGTGGCTGTAAATAAACAAATCATGCTAGAAACTTCATTTAAAAATAGTAGGGCAACAAAGCACAACCTTTTCAAGAGACGGGCCACTTACAAATATGAAAGGTCGTCGAGGGCCACAGCAATAACACGGAGGTATTTCGATAAGGTTATCTGTGGACTATAATCTGATAAATATGGTTTTCAGAGAAGAATGGGGAAGTTATTCCTTTAAGTTCATTAACCCAATCAAAAAATCCAATTCAATCTGTAAGGATGTATCAGCAGTTTTTATGTTTGTATATATAATAGATACAGCAAGGATTATTTTCTAGATGTAATGATATTCCTCGGTTTTATTCAGGAAAGTAAATTTTGTTTTATTAAAATTGCTAAAAAAAACATAAGTGGTTGGTGCCGAAAAAAATGTGAACTTTATCAATGAAGGAGAAGGAAGTAGCTGATCGACGAAGTTCCGATTTTTCTGCACCTGATCAACGAAATTTGCAATTTATTGACGCTTGATCGACCAAATTTGCACTTTTTACGAAATCGATCAATCTAATTAACTTTTACGAAACTCATCGACGATATTCGGAAATTTTACAAAGCCGATCGATGAAAATTGCGATTTTTACAAAACCTGATCGATGAAATTGTTTGCAAATTTTCCTCACATGCTCGATAAAATTTGCAATCTTCTCACTCTTGATCGACGTAATTCGAGATTTTTTTTCTTACCTGATCAACAAAATTCACGATTTTTACAAAGCCAATCGATGAAATTCACGAAGTTTAGAAATCGCATTGACAAAATTCGTGATTTATAATTGCATGATCAACGAAATTCGCGATTTTTTCGAGCTTGATCAACAAAATTGACGATTTTCTGAGTCTGGTCGAAAAAACTCGCGATTTTTCTGACTCTGATGGATGAAACTCATGATTTTTCTGACATTGATGGACGTAATTCACCATTTTCTGAATCCGATCGAAAAAATTTGAGATTTTTATGAAGCTAATCGAGAAAAATCGTGATTTTTATGAAAAGCATTGAGAAAATTTACGATTTTTCTGCCCCCGATCAACAAAATTTGCGATTTTTACGAAGCCGATCGCCGAAATCTGCTATTTTTCTATAACTGATCGACGAAATTCACGATTCTTCCTCGCAAGACCGATAAAATTCACATTCCTTCAGGACCAGATTGATGAAATGCATGATTCTTCTGTACCTTATCAACAAAATTCGCTATTTTTATGAGCCTTATCGACTAAATTTATGATTACTATAAATCAGATTGACAAAATTGAAGAATTTTACGAAAGTCATCAATGAAATTCTCGGTTTCTACAAAGTCGATTGGGGAAATTCGCGATTTTATTTGAGCCTGATTGACAAAATTCTCGATATTCCTCTGTCTGACCAACGAAATTTGCAATTTTTCGTGACCCCGTTGACTAAAAATAGTGATTTTTCCGTGTCTGATCGTCGACATTTACGTTTTTTCGGCTGTAATTGACGAAATAAGTATTTTTCCGCAACCAAACAACTAAATTCGCAACCTTGAACTAATTTTGACGAATTCTGCCGTTTACACAACAAGATAAAAGTCATGAATTTTTTCTCTTGATAAATCGAAACTCATGATTGTTTCGCAGCCGATGTAGAAATTTTTAATTTTTCTTTACATCATCGCAAAATTCGCATTTTTCCCATGCCTTATCAGCTAAATTTGTAATGTTTTTGTCCCCGATCGACAAAATTCATGATTTTTTTTTAGAGCCGGTTCAATGAAATTCGCATATTTCTCACGCGATAATCCGAGAAAAGAAAACATGAGATTTTTCCGCAGCCGATAAATTTAATGCAGATTATTACCTATGCTAACGATTTTTTCTTACTCGATCAATGGAATGTGCGACTTTTCGTGTCCAATCCACGATCAACAAAATTTGTGATTTTTCAGTGCCTGATCGACAAATCTTGCAATTTTTTCCGTGCCCGACGACGAAATATGCTATTTTTTCCGAGCCTTATGGACAAAATCAGCAATTTTTCCGAATCTCACCAACGAAATTCGTTATTTTTCCGCAGTTGATCAATGAAATTGATGATTTTTCCGTTCTCAATCAACGAAACTTGAGATTCTTGAGCGAATGACGAAATTTTATATTTTACCGCGGCAATTTAACAAAATTTAGGATTTTTTTTCCTGCGACCTATGCACAAAAATTGCATTTTTTTCCAGTTGTAAATTGATGAAGTTCGCGGCCACACGTTAACCCACCGAGGACCAATTTTGGCCCGCGGGCCACATGTTGTGCATCCCTAAAAATAGGGTTAGTCTTAGTGCTAGGGTAAACATTAATAATTTTTTAAAAATTTCAGGATAATATGAACATATGAGAGTTAGAGCGAGGAAAATTGGACAGACAAACCAAAATCACAAACAATTTTCAATTTTGTTCGAAAGTTAAAAAGAAGTTGAAAAAAAAATCAAAACTCTAAAACTTGCAAAATTTTAAAATCTGCACAACTTTTGGCCCCAAGCTACGCACATTTTTGATACTCCATTTAATTTTGTTCTTTAGAGAATGGAAATTAACAAAAAATGCTAATCGGATATTTTAAGTGTGTAGCCTATAAATAAAAATGTATACTACGTATTAGGGATGCATAATCTGTGGTTCTTGAACTTTGTTAATTTATAATGGAAAAATTGCAAATTGCGGTGATCAGGCGTGAAAAAAACTAAATTTTCTCAAGCAAAAAATTTAAAATTATATTGTTTTACAGCAGAAAAAATTAAGAATTGTGTTATTACAAGAAAATTACAAGATTTATCAGTTTATTACAAGAAAAAATTGCAAATTTTGTCAATCTGGCATGGAAAAATCTTAAGTTTTGTCAATCGAATTGTTGGAAATCACAATTTTTGTCCATCAAGCATCTTAAAAAAAATGCTAATTTTGTTGTTCAGGCATGGAAAAATTGCAAATTTCATTTATCATTGTCAAAATCACGAGTTTCACTGATCAGGTGTAGAAAAATCTCAAATTTTGTTGATCAGCTCCTCCTACCCTTTCTATTCATAAAAGTTAACATTTTTTTTACTCTAGCCACTTTCATGCTTATGTTGTTTTAGTAAACTAAGTCACAATATTATCATTCCTTCTAAATAAATCTTGCTGTATCACTGTTATATGTACAAGTGTAAACTGTTGATATATCTTTGCCAACTGAATTGAATTTGTTGATTGCATAGGAGAACCAAGAAGGGCACCCCCCTCCCCCCCACACACACACCAATCTGAAAACACATTTAAAAAAATATAATTATAGGTTAAAGATTACCTCCCAGAGATAGAATTTTCAGGTTGATACTGATGTGGCCTTCGAACACCCAGAAATTTTTGAAAGAAGCCTTTCTCTTAAAAAGGTTGTGGAATCCTACAATATATGTTTATGTATGTATACACATGCATACACATGATACATAATACAATTTTAAAATAATGGACTTTATAAATAAAATTTAAACATAAGTTACCTTTGCATAAATCCTAATGTGGCAGGACAACCACTTGGGTACTCCAATCCAAATACAAAAAATGTTGACTCTTTTCACATTCGTAAATTCTGATATAGCAACACTTCTATTTTATACAATTTCTTTTATTTTGATAAGGGTCACCTGAAACAAAAAAATTAAATTTTAAACATGAATTATATGTGAGACAAAGTCGTTAAACAAGTAAAATATACTGATTTTGGACCGAGTCGTACTACTTAGGTCAAGTACAGATACCAAATACTTGTGTGCAAGAAAGAATAACAAATTTGCACATGAAGTTAGCTTAGGTTAACTGCCACATGTGTGTATATACAAACCAAAGCTTTCTGCAACCTTGGTTACTGCAGTATTAAAATATTGATATACACTTGACTCTCAAATCCACACATAATTTATGGATGTAAACAATTAAACATTCAATTCAGATATAAGGACAAAATTTGACTTTTTTTGTTTTATATAAATTTCATAAATATTTTTATTTGTAATTTTTGTTAATATTACTGAATTCATGTGTTTTACATGAAGGAAGAACAAATTTATTTGTGAAAAAATTGCTGATATTATTGGCAGTCACAACCTTCTTACCAAATATGTTTATGTATTATTAAAGCTTTTTTGGTTATTAAGTCTGGCTAAACCTGAAATAAAATTTCCTTTTTTTATGATTTTGATGCGAATTAGTAATGTACCTTTAGGGAGGCAAGTTTTTTTTGAATAATTTAGAGAAAGTGCATTTCATCTTTATAATGAATAAATTCTTAGTCATACATTATTGATTATTAAATTACCCTTTTAATATTTCAATCGTTTTTAAAATTATCTAAATTTTTATTATTTTAGTTTATTACTTTTTTCGGCACAGATGTCATATACGCAGCACATCTGCACATGCATTTTTTTTCCTGCCAATTTGGCACTACTCATCTGTGCCTGCCAAGGATATGATCAGTTTAATAAGTTTATAATAATTGTTAGTGAAATAAAATGGAAAAAATTAAATATTTCAGTGAAATGCGCTGATTAAATAATGCAACTGCATGCATTCAATATACCTATAAGTATTAATATTTACGATTTATTGTGAAAATTATATTTACTGTTTTACTACTTATTTATTTATTGTTTCCTTTTTTATTAAATTCATGTTTGTTTACTATTATTTTTTATTTTAATTCTTAAATTATTTTTATTATATACCATATCAATTATTATTTATATCAAACTATCATTTAATTATTTTTCTTTTCTTTTTTTTTAAATACAAGAATCTTTTTCATTTTTTTACATTATATTATTTTTATATTGCAATAAAAAAACACATGCTGTTATGTGTTATTGCATGCAATTTGTAACTTATATTCAAAAACAAAATTTTCACCAAATTGGCAGGAAAAAAAGTGCACGTGCAAATGTGGTGCGTGCGTATATGATATCTGTGCCTTTTTTTCATTATTTTATTATTTTTTAGCATTCATTAGTTTCAATTTCATTATTAATTATATTCCAATTGCTGTTTAAAAAATGTAAACAAAGAAATGACCAGAAAACCACGAAATACTAAAATCCGCACAACCTCTGGTCTTGAGAGGTGCAGATTTGAGGAAGTCTACTGTTAACGGTATTATAATATATAATGTCCAGACCTAGTAACCATTAAAGTAACATAATGAAAGTAGTACATTAAAACAATAAAACACCATCAATATGAAGACCGACATTTTATACAAACATGTGTTATTTTAAAATATCTAACTACTTTTGATTACAATATTTTCCTCTGTCAAAGATTAAGAAAGTAAAAATAGTGATTATATGACTATAAAAAAATTATGTAAGCAACGTAATATTCAAATTTAAACATTAGATAACAGAAATGAAACCCCACACTCACCAAAAGACACAATACATGGAGATAAGGGTATATTTTCATCTCCCAGAACTTCTTCCAAACTTACTTCCTCCTGTAAAAATGAAATTGCAAAAACATGAGGGTTAAAAAGCAGAAATTATAAAATAGTATAAAACAAAATTTTTTGTAATAAAATATTAAAAAAAGAAAGATTGCTCGCATCTGATGATGGTGCTCATACTTTAAATACAAAATGCTCTCTGAGTATTTAAATGAATTATAATATGAAATGAATATAATTAAATGTTTTTTAAATCAATAATTTAAAAGAAGATAGTTTGTTAAATTCAATATTCATTCATATATATCTTCATTTTATTATGTTGGCTTTAGTTTTATTATTAAGAAAAATTTGTTTACGTTAAATTTTATTTTTGTAAATTATAAAATAGTCTTTTTTTCCTTATTTAAGCATGCTATTTTAAGTTTTTAGCTGTAAGTTTAGCTTAATCATTTTATGTGATAAAATCTTAGAATGGGACTAACATTTAAAAAATATATAAATATATGTATATCATTTATATGTAATTTTACACATTAAATTATACAAGTATTTTCACCATGAACTTTCATTTCGAAAAACTAAAATATTTCATTTGATTTTTTAAAAATATTTTTAATATAAAGAGACTTTTAATTATTTTTTATTCCATATTTATAGCTTACCATATCTAAATTTAAAAATAGAAAATATAGAATAAATATAAAGTAACGTGTTGAACAAAAATACGTTTTGAGTTCAATCGGGATTAATGGTTTATGTTTATAAGGTTTAAAATTGTCAAAAAGTTTATGCAAGTTTTTAAAAATTAAATTTTTTAATTTAATATTGCCATAAAAATAATTTTAAACAGTTTTGACTCAATTTTAGGTTTTCGACATGACTGTTAAAATTGGATAAAACTGTCACACTCTCATAAACTTCCCAACCCTGTGATTTTACTTACATTATTTACTTTATAAAATTGATAAGTTTATAAATATTTTATTGTAAAAAGAAACTTGTTTAATTTTTAACATTCCTGTATTCATTAATAAATTAACATAGTAACTCAATTTATACGTGAAAAAGAAAAATATAATCAAATAACCTATAATCAGCACATTTTCTTGTCGAAATTGTGAATATTAGGAGTTGATTAATACATAAAATATAAAAACTAATTATGCAAATTTAGAAAAAAGTTAATACATTTTACCTTGAATAGTCTCAAACAATCCTCCATGCTTTTAGAGAAATAAAACAAAGCTACAGCAACCTTCTCAGGTAAATCTGACAGGTCTTTTTTTGACTTTTGAGCCCTTCCTTATTAAAGAAAAGTCATTATCCAGACTTGCTATGGGCTCAGCAAGAAAAAAGCTGAACTTTCACGGCCTCAAGGACTTTTGATGAAATTTGTACCTTCTCACAGCGTTTTGACAAAATTCATGTTTTTCTGCAATTTTTAAAAGAAATTAACATTTTTCCTCGATCATTTGACGAAAAGTGCACTTTTTCCAGTCTTTTCATTGAAATTTGCATTTATCCATGATTTATTAGCGAAATTAATTATTTTTCTCAATCTGTTTCGACAAAATTCACCTGTCGGTCGAATATTCGGCCAAAATCACTATTCAGTGCATCCTTAATTGGGGGCCACCAATTACCCCGAAAAAACGCTGATCAGGAAATACACCCCTTCTCCATATACAGGGTGATTCAGCTCGTCGGTGACAAACTTTAAGGATCGATAGAGCACACCTAGACGAACATTTTTGAATAGGGAATGTAGGGTCCCTGACGCGATGGTAAGGTGCTAGGCGTTTTCGAAAATTTGGGTGCCGAAATTCGAAACGTCATAAAAACTAGGGAAATGGTTAGATTTTCTTGCTTGTTGCGTCGAAATGATTCTGTTTGTTTAGACTTTCTTCAGTACCAATTTGATAAGCGTATCTCTTAAAACATGGATAGGGGGCGCTGCAGACTTTGGAGAGCTAGACAACAACTTTAAGCCCGTTATTTTGATAATTTAACACATGCTCGCCAAAGTTTATACTCTAACTTAAAGTTTGAACCCAAAAGTAGAGCCCTGCAAAAAGCGTAAGAGCCGGAATAAAATGTCAAAGTACAGGGTGGTCGAAACTCGAAGGCTCCTAAGAGATAAACAAACAGATTTCTTGACTTATGGCATGCATTTTCATGATTCTGTTTGCTGGGGCTCTCTGAAACTCAGTTGAACGGTACAAAAATAAACATCGATAGGGGGCGCTTTGGGCAAAAAACATAATTCGTTGACATTTCGGACGCTAACTGGAAACGGGGCGCTACGATCAGTTAGTAATAATGAAAACACATTTTCTACCTCTGCTCAACACTTCTGAATAAATTTAGACCAAAAACATCAATGATACTGGAAATTTATTTACAAAAAATAACACTACAGAAGATGCTCGAAATTTCGACCTTGGGCCATGATGCAGGCTTCGCACCTCCGTCGCATTGAGGAGTGTGTGTTTCCAACAATGCCAGGAGTATCTCTGATCTGCCCTGCAGCTGCCACAATGCGCGCCACAAGTTCTTCAGCACTGCTGACAGGTGTATGGTATACCTCGGCCTTCAGGTAACCCCAAAGGAAGAAATCCAAGCAGGTGAGGTCTGGTGATCGGGCAGGCCAGTGAACTGGACCCCCACGCCCGATCCACCGCTGGCCATACCTTGCGTTTAGATGGAGACGCACGTCGTTCGTGTAATGGGCCGGAGCTCCATCGTGCTGGAATCACATCTGGCGACGCGAACCTTCGGGTACGTGCGCCTCCTCCAGAAGCTGCGGCAGCACTTGATCCAGAAAAATCAGGTAATTTCCACTTGTCAGCCGTTCAGGTAACAAATAAAGGCCAATGAGGCAATCCCCCAGAATGCCGGCCCACACATTTACTGAGAAACGCTCCTGGGCTGCTCGGCTTCTGGTTTCATGTGGATTTTCATCACACCACACATGACTGTTGTGGGCGTTCCACATTCCCTCCCGGCTGAAGGTGGACTCGTCCGTAAACAAAATGCTGTTTACAAAACGGGGATCCCTGGATCTCATCGCCAAGTACCATCTTGAGAATTCCACTCGAGGGCCAAAATCCTGCTCTCTGAGCAACTGCACCCGCTGGATGTGGTAGGGGTGCAGATTCCGGGAACGTAAGATGCGCTACGCAGTTGCTTGCGAAATGCCAACATGTCTGGCGATATCTCTCGTGCTAAGACCTGGGTTGTCCTCAACCAGGTTAAGCACAGCCTCTTCGTTGTCGGGGGTGCTCACTGATCGCTCCCGTTCAGGCCTGCCTCCGTCGAAAGATCCCGTTGTGGACAACCTCTGGTGTACTCGAGCGAAGAAGGCATGGCAGGGGATTTGCCTGTTGGGGTAACGCTCGGCGTACAACCGCTGAGCGGCTCGTCCATTACAACCAGTAGCGCCATACGCCAAATGCATGTCAGCCAATTCAGAGTTTGTGTACCGTTCCATCCTACTACCGATCTGCAGACAAGTAACCCGAAGCTTAAGTAGGTACCGCACGTTCAAAAGACGTGTCTGCGCATACAACTACGTCATCTCGCGTTGTCGTCTACGCATTACGTATCTTTTGCATATCGATATGGTACGATATCTTTTGCATAAATCAGCAAAAAGCACCTTATGTAAATTTTATTGCGCGCATTGTGCATGATTGAAACCAGCTATGTTTGTTAAAAAAAACAAACAAACTGCAGTTTTAATAGCTTCTTATGATAAGTAAATTACTCTCTTGTTTTGTTTCTAACTGATCGTAGCGCCCCGTTTCCAGTTAGCGTCCGAAATGTCAACGAATTATGTTTTTTGCCCAAAGCGCCCCCTATCGATGTTTCTTTTTGTACCGTTCAACTGAGTTTCAGAGAGCCCCAGCAAACAGAATCATGAAAATGCATGCCATAAGTCAAGAAATCTGTTTGTTTATCTCTTAGGAGCCTTCGAGTTTCGACCACCCTGTACTTTGACATTTTATTCCGGCTCTTACGCTTTTTGCAGGGCTCTACTTTTGGGTTCAAACTTTAAGTTAGAGTATAAACTTTGGCGAGCATGTGTTAAATTATCAAAATAACGGGCTTAAAGTTGTTGTCTAGCTCTCCAAAGTCTGCAGCGCCCCCTATCCATGTTTTAAGAGATACGCTTATCAAATTGGTACTGAAGAAAGTCTAAACAAACAGAATCATTTCGACGCAACAAGCAAGAAAATCTAACCATTTCCCTAGTTTTTATGACGTTTCGAATTTCGACACCCAAATTTTCGAAAGCGCCTAGCGCCTTACCATCGCGTCAGGGACCCTACATTCCCTATTCAAAAATGTTCGTCTAGGTGTGCTCTATCGATCCTTAAAGTTTGTCACCGACGAGCTGAATCACCCTGTATTAAAGTTATGTACTACTCTGTTATCCCGTCGACCAATTTCGCCAAATTATACAAATCGCCAAACTAATAACCAAATGATACAAATTGACATAATTTTTATTTTAAAAAACGAAAAAACAAATTAGAAGAATATTAATAAAAATACAAATAAAAAGTTGAAATAAAAACCATTTAATGACATTTTAAACACGTGAATCGTATTTAATGTCATTGAATGTGACATTCACGATCATCCATTATTGGCATTTAATCTTACAGTTTGGTGATAATTTTTTGGTCGACGGGATAACCTAGTTGTACCAAAGTTAGTAATTATGAATCTAGTAAATCTGCAAATTGGTGGCCTCAAACATAAGTTCTGCAATTTTATTTGGTATTTAAAATAAAATTAAAATATTCAACTTGCAATATTATTTATTTCATATTTGTAATACTAACTATTATAAATGATATATCAAACAGCCTCTGGAAGATTAGTTGTCTAAAATGTACACTAATATTCAAAAAATTCCTCACTGTCTTAATAGTTTGATTGTTTCAATTCAATTACCTAGTGTTTAATAGTTTGATTGTTTCAATTCAATTACCTAGTGTTTAATATTTTAAACCATCCATCTAAACGAATTAAAATATCAATCTTCTATTAATTATAAGTGATGCAAACAGTACACGATTATCACAAATATTTTATTCATTATTAGTATCCTAATTGTTAAATTTACTTGTTTCATTAAATTCTGGTTCTTAATGCAATCATAAATATGATGTCCATTACTGGACTCGGGAGAATTGATACATTTATATTAGTTAAAATTAAATTTTATTCATATTGAGAGAAAAAAAAACTAAGAATGGGAATGGTTAAATATTGTTGATAGATTAACATAATATTGCAAAAAATTGAAATAGAATAGCTTAACTATTATAAATAATTTAAAAAAAAATGAATTAAAAAAAAGTCCCTTAAGAGTGTGTATTACTGGCAACTGGCACATCTACTCTATTTAAATACTCTTAACTTGCACATATATGTTAAATAGAAAACATTCCAAACTAAACAATTAAAAAAATTTAGATTTATTAATGAATTAAAAAAATTAATTAACATTTCAACAACGTTTGTCATTTTGCTGCAGGAATTTTTTTGTGCCAGCATAAACCTTGCATTTTTCATGTTTAAATGAGAAAACAAAACAAAATTAATGTAATCAATCATTAAGAAGGTAACAAAATATAAATAAATCGTTATTCTGCATATTATAAGAATGATATCGTTATAGTTCATTTATTTTTTTAAGCATTATTGTAATATCTATTCTTTCAACGTAAACTTTTGATAACTAATATATATACTAGGAATAAATGGCAGAATTAATGTTCTTGCAACTAACGATATCTGTGATTATATATAATCTCAGAAAATTGACACATAATAATTACAAAATGATTAAATCTTACCGTTTTTGTAAAATTTACTCTTATTAAAAGGATATTTTAAAACATAATATTTGAAGTTGCACATGCGGTATATATACCGCGATTAATTATTGTTTTGTTACAACTGCAAATGCAAAACATAAATTACATAAAACTATGCGTTTATATGCGTCCTTTATCTTAAAAAAAGGATATAGTACACTTTAAAAAATAACAATAATAACATACTTTACTTACCCGTTTTTTACGTAACTCGTTCATAACACCACACGATCATAGAATCGCTTTTTCCTTTTTGGCGGGTTGAAAAACATGTTACGGTTGCGGTCGAAATATGACTAAATTACGGGGCGTACCCTAGCGGAGGAAAATTGACGGCGACGTACCGTCTTTTTGCTAATGATGGGACAGGGCTGTAAAAACATGTGGATTACCCTTAACTTTTTGAGTATCTAAGGGATAAGGCCGTTTATTTAGAGGATCAGACCGTTTTTCTTCAAATAAGGCTATTGCCCGTGAAAATTGATAGGCAAATGCTCATAAACTTACAGTTTTTTCTGAGAGTGTATGCTATTAGGAATATTTTGTATTTAACCTTTACCACAGAGTATCAGAGATTTTTTATTAACTCAATACTTTATCAATGAAAGAGTGCTCAAAAAGAGAATAGACTTGCGAAAAGTAACATGACATCGAATAAGTTCTCTCAAGAGAATGAAGTCCGGAGAGCAGAGCGGTCTAAGGCACCAGATTTAATCTCTGGTTTTGAAAGAGAGTGTCGGTTCGAACCTCACTCCTGAGATATGTGTATAGTATACAAAAAATTTTTCCGTGTTATATAATTTTTTTTAAGTGACATCAAAAAAGGAGAGGATGGTATCAATTCGGCGCGAATGTATTTTTTTCTATGTATGTTCACCGATTACTCCGAAACTATCCAACCGATTAATTTGTTTTTTGTGTTAAATGAAAGAGGCTAATTCTTCCATTGGTACTTCTTCCATTTCATTGAAATTGGTTCAGTACTTTTTTAGTAATTAAGTAAAAACTAATAAAATTAGTGATTTCTCGCAAACTAAAAGTAACATGGACGATGACTAAGCTCGCCGCATGGAGTACAGTCAGGTGGCTGAGCGGTGTAAGACAGCAGATTTGATTTCTGGTTCTTGAAAGCGATCGTGAATTCGAACCCAACTCCTGACATACGTGTATGGTTTACAGTGATTTTTCCCGTATTATAATTTTTATTAACTGACTTCAAAAAATCGTTAACTTTTAACTAAAAAGAGAAAAATAAACTTTTCTACCAAAAATTTAACCGACTTCAAAAGCTACTGTAAAGTGAAAAATAATTTTTTTACAGAATTAAGAAATTAAATTAAGAGCGTAGTATTTATCATGCGTATTATTATATTTATGTAGATTAATTTGATTTTTTGAAGTCGGTGCCAGCCAAGCCAAGTTCAAAATTAAAATTAATTATCCAATGCAAATCGTAAAAGAATAAAGTTAAATTTTTAACTAAATATTAAACCGTCAAAAAACTCGTAGATACTTGGATGCGTGTCTATTGGAAAATTACATGTAACTTGGCTTGGCTGGCACCGAATTCAAAAAATCAAATTAATCTACATAAATAAAATAATACGCATGATAAATACTACGCTCTTAATTTAATTTCTTAATTCTGTAAAAAAAAATTTTTTTCACTTTGCAGTAGCTTTTGAAGTCGGTTCAATTTTTGGTAGAAAAGTTTATAAATTACAAGAGGTCTTTCTATTGTTTTGAAGAGAGATATACTTTGTTTCATTATGCATTTCAAATTTCTGTCCGAAAATTTCTAAACCAATCCCAATTTATGATATCTTTAGAACATTTTTCGTGCATTTCCCTTTTGAAATCATTCGTATTAAGCATTTATATCTTGAAAGTAACCACTATGCAAATTCTCGAGATTTTACTCACAGATAAATCGCAATTTCCGAACTGTTTTGGTTTCTGCACTCTTTTACATTTCGAACTTTTCGAAACTGTGCAATTATGACTAAAAGGTTTGAATCACGTCAAATTTACAGTTTCTAGTTTAACAGTTAAAATTTAATGTTAATACAAAAATTTTTTAGAACAATTATCTTTCATTTAATCGTTTCAAATTTTTATTTTTTAAAAATATTTTGAGGAAAATTTACATTTTAAATGTAATTACCATACGAAATTTCAAGTTATTAGTCTAACAGTGTAATAGAAATTGAAAATTTAAAGCTTTTCCATTTTCCTTCACCCTTTTACATTTTGAAGTTTTTAGAAACTGCTTCGTGCACGTTTTAAAAGCCATGTCAATTTTCAAGTTTCTAGTTTTAATAGTTCCAAATCCATCATAATTAAGAACGCTTCTAAGCTTATTGGACACTTCTAAACATCAAACTTTTCAGAAATCGTTCATAGCTAATATTTATATAATAAATGTATGTAACCGTCCGCCAAAGTTCAAGTTCCCAGTCCCAATACTTATTTGATACTGTGAAGCTTAAGCTCTGTACTTATAAAATATATGTTTTTTTTTTTATTTTATTTCAATCAGGTCACTGTTTATTAGAACCAAAACATACATTTTCTTGGGCCGATCACTTATCTTTTCAATAATGCATAGATGAAAAATTATCAAAAATCAGATTGAATAAAAAAAAATTTAACAGTACTGTAAATAAGAATGATTTTGAAGTTGGTAAATCATCATATAAACGATATTATAATATAAAAGAGAAACCTTTTAAGGATCTTTTACTGTATTACTGATATAAACTACAATGCGAAAGCTCTCTCGGATTATTTTATTAATTTCCAACGACTTTAGGTGGCGCATTATTAAAAAAAAAAAAAAAAAATTCCAATTTATAGTTTTAATCCATAATTTCAAAAGCATCTTTGAACGTCATCATAAAATTTTAATTTAATTGCAAATTAAATTGATCATTCGTTCTCAACCCTTGGGTCGCGACATACTGGTGTTTTATGGCGAGTGTTTTGGTGAGCATCCGAACAATAGAGATTTGCCACAAAAATATTTATTCTTTTCATCTGTTTCAAAAATATATATATAACAAATACAATATTTTACAATCGCAGTGCGTAAAAGTTATTAAATCAAATTCCAGTGTGTAATGTCGAGTTTTTGAGCTTCTGACCCATTTTTACATTCAAAATATTTCCTCGGGGAATTAATATTTTTAATTTCTCTTTCAGTGTTCTCTTCTTAAAAAATATCACTTTTTTCCATAGTTGTAAAAATATTTCTATTTTTTTAGATTTCTTTCTGCAATTGGAAATGTCATTAACACATTCGCTGCCGCTCACGCGACAGTGCGTGATGTGGGGTGATGTCCAATAGCCACTTAAACACTGGCGCGGGAAAATCTTTCACTGATGCTTTGTTATAAAAAGTAGGCGCGGGAAAATCTTTCACTGATGCTTTGTTATAAAAAGTAGGCGCGGGAAAATCTTTCACTGATTCCTTGTTATAAAAAGTAAATCGGCTTCTGGGAAATACCTACTCCTACAGTGCGGCATTAACTATCATCACATCTTCACGTAAGCGGCAGCGAATGTGTTAACATGCTATTCCTAAGAATTTCTTGAGTTTTATTTCGGATACAAGTGCTGGAGTCTTTACTAAGGACATGACATGACAATTACTCTATACAATGTTCCATTTTACTTATATAGGTATTTTGGTTTAACCTTCCTCCTTTGGTTTAACCTCTTCTCAATCTGGAGATTATATCAAGTTGTTTATTTCTCACTTTTTCTTGCTGTTTAATATACTTTTTACTTAAACTGCAAACATTTAATCTCACTGTGTCCTGATCACTAGTAGGTATATTTTGAATCAACGCTTCTAAGTCTGCAAAAATGTCTTTCGAATTAATGTAACATTGAAAATTATATTTACCACCTAACAATAAAACCTCCTCTTCTTCACTTGAAAAAGTTCTATTTGAAATGTTTACAAAATGAACAGGTTTAACTTGGAAGGGAGGGACATCTTTATTTAGTTGCCTTACCAAGAGCTGGAGTTTCTTCTCATGCCGCATTGAAACTAACTTATTTTGTTTAAACTTGAGTCCTTCTAAAGAATATAAAAACTTACTGAATTGAGCTGGGGAACTTATATTGGCTAAGTCAAAATAAATTTTTTAGTCTTACTAGAACAACTATCTATTTCAGCAAACTTCTTACGAATGTAGAGGTTAAGACAAGTTCGTTCAAATTTCTGCTTAGTGTTACCTAGCTGCCCAATCACTTGTTACCATTGAATCTTAAAAATTTAGGAATTACATCCAAATGTTTATGTGAATGCAAAAATACCATATCGAACCATTGTCGGTCTAAACGTAAACGGGAAATTTTATACTCCTTCTAAGTCTTCAGATAGTCCATCTTACCCAGTCTCGTTAAAAATTCAAAGAAATCTGGGACTTACGCTGTAAAAATGTATTAATTTTGATACTTATCAGCGTACAATATAATTAAAAACAGACATTAGTCACATTTAAAACATGTTAACACCCAACGTTTCATATTCAATCCAATGTGTCATCTTCAGAGGAATTATATAACATTATAGAAAAAAAAAACACATTACAATACAACATATTGACATACAATCAACTGACTATAAGCGTACATAGAATTACAAAAACGAAGAATCAAAATGAATCGCGGACAAGGCGCCATCTCTTGGCAGACTATAGAACTATGATAAAAATATGGGGAAAAAATTACAAAAGTATTTCTTTTAAAATATTAAATCAAATATTAGGTACTTGAAAAGATATATACCATTACACACTTCCTCTTTCCTTAAGTCAATTTCTATCGATTCTCTTATAAGAGCCTTTTGAGGATTGGAACAATTAGAAACAACACTTACGTCATCAAAATTGACAGTTTTTATAGTCCATTTCATTGATAATCTGGACCAAGCTGTTGACGCCTATTGAATTTTAAATCACCTTTATGCTCCTTAATTCTCTCTAATAACCATCTCATAGTCATGCCAATGTAAATTTTGCTTTTACTGCAAAATTTTAAACTTCTAAACATCGCAAATTTGCGATTCTTACATCCTTGAATTAGATAAAGAATGTTCATTGAATTGGAATTTGTATGAATGTACTGATTGCAATGTCTCAATTTAGTGATTTTTTTTATGTTTTTAATACTAATTTTGCAGCAATATTTTTAAAAAAATCTGTCTATATTGTATGCAGACACTTACGGAAGATAAACTCGTTTGTAAACGAAACAGTTCAGAATTTGTTTATGATAATATTTCATAGCAAAATAAAAACCTCACCAATAAATTAATAAAAACAATAAAATATTATAAATGAAATACAAAATTACCTGATTTGCAGTGATGATAACTCAAGGGAAATTCCCCTCATTTGAGGGTGAAATATAGCTCTGTGGGATAATGGGAATGTTTGTGATTTTGTGGGAAATTTCGACATTTTTGAGAATTTTCTCCTTTAGTTTTTTTCCCTCTGAAATAAGAGGTGTAACATTTGTGATGGCGAAATTACTGTGCATAGTTTTAAAATATCGCTCAGACTGGAAGATTTAAATTATTTAACTCTAAATGACTTAATGGCGTTCGTTCTCAAATCAAAAAGGCAACTTTGTGACATATGCTTTAATTTATTTTTGCTCAGAAATGCATGAAAATAGCAGGTGAAACTGTTTAATTGCACTCAATTTTCTTTTTTTTTAAAAAACGCAATAGATTTTTCATAACAAGCCTTCAAAGTTGACGCTTTTGAGCACATTTCCCTACGAAAGTAGAAAAACCGGTCGAAAAGCGGGAGGAAACCGGGTGAACACGCGATCGAAATAGCTTAGTACTGGATAGGTAATTTAAATAGGTAATAGGTAAAACTAAGATGGATTCGAAATCGCTTCCGTAGTCAGGAATTTCAATTTTACATCTTTCTGTTAAAAAAATAATTTGTATATGTGTCAAAAAGTTTTGCGCTTTTACGGAGCAGTTGAGAACAGTCTTAAATAAACATTCTCAAAGTCATGCACGAGGAAGTCAAGCCTTGTTCCAGGCCGCCCGCATGTTTACAATACCTACTCTGTTCGGATTCATAGCCTTTCTGATTGGCCCATCAGATTCAGATATCCATTCTGTATTGGCGGTGATACGTATCTTGGAATCTATAGCTGGCGAGCTGATTCACAGTGAATGAGTTGTAGCTCTGTAGTATGTCGATTTTTTCCAGTACTGTTGTGTCCTAGTTCAAATTCGCCCCACCAGTGGCTGAGAGGTTCTGACATCTCAACTGGTAGGCGGCAGGTGCTGGGTTCGAACCCGATCACGGCTGTCGACCTATCCGTTCAGAGTTTTCGTGGTTTTCTTCGAACCTTGCGTAAGTACGGGTTAGGTTCCCTTAGAAAGATCCCCACGAAGGGCACATCCCCCTGGGCCTATATCCCTAGCGTTGATAATCGACCGACAAAAATAAACCAAACCAAACCTAGTACAAGTTCATTTAGTTAAAAAGGTGGAGATATTTATTTTTCAATATTTAAATTTAAAAAAAAAATTTGAATGAAAAATTTTTTTTTTTTCAATGCATAATTTATAAAAACTTATTAATCAAATTAAACTAATTTGAATTAAAAAAAATTGATACGTTCTATTTTTGAACGTTTAATTAAGTTATAAAAATAATTTTAAACAAAATTAGCGATTTATGTAATGAAAACTTTTAATATTCATTACAATGATTGTGGTTTTATCGAATTTCAGGAATTTTTAAAATTTCTAAACTATGAGATTCATTCATTTAGTGATGTTTATATGTATTTTTTTTTTTTTTTTTTTTTTCAAGCTACAAATGTTTTAATGTGCAATTACAGCTTCAAATGTTTTAATTTATGCATACAAAATTAGAAAATACCAAAAAATATATATATATCTGCAGTTTTTTAGCTGTTTTCATTTCAGTGTTCGCATTTTGGAACGTGATTATTGATTGACAACCTATGCAAATATAACAAATTATTTTCCGCTATATGCTATTGTATATTGTTCTTGAGTATTTTCTTGAATTCCAAAAAACATTTAGATTCCTAGTGGTCAAATGTAAGTAATATAGAGAAAACGATAAAAGCAAATAATATATTTTTATGCAAATTAATGAATTTACATATTCCTTAATACCTGTAATAAATGCTTAAACATAAATATTATCCTTTCAAAAATTCAAATCAACCTTATATTTTATACGGAAAACAGGGACATCGTTATTATTTTGGAAAATATATGTTTTGTATTACAAATAATGCAATGTCCCCATTTGGGAACATTGGCGTTTAAGCGGTTAAGTGCATATTTCCGTATCTTAAGCTTTTTTAGAAACATTCTTAAAAGATGTGCATTAAAAGTACACGCGAAACTTGATACAATCGATCGTCACTTCCAAGACCTTAAAAATCAGTATTGTCTGAATCTGGTGAGTCAATCAGAAGGACACTGAATCTGAACCGAGTAGGTATTGTGAATATGCAGGCCGCCCACTTCGTTATCTGAGTACTGTAATTCTCTTCAGAGTAAAACTGCTATTACACGCGTCGTGCTGCAGGCGTCAAATTGCAGGTGTTTCCATGTTATCCTATGGGACCAGGGGAGTCGCTTGGTATCACACGATTCTATTTTGTCACAGCGTCTTTGACAGTAAGAGCCAATCAAATGCTTGGAAATCCAAATGATGGTAAAGACTCTTCTCGAACAAGAAATGCTATAAGAAAGCGAAAAAACGCAGGCGATTTTTGTCGCTTGCAATTTTTACGTGTAACAGCACTTTTAGAAGACTGATCATTCTTACAATAGCGAGGAAAATCGAAATTAGACAATTGCATTGTATTATAATACTGTTCACTCAGGAGGATACAATAAATGCATAGTATTCTCATGTTAACTGTTACCATGGCCCACTAGATCTATAGGCCCACTTATTTGATATTAATGTATGAAGTCTCCCGCCAGAGGACTCTGATACTTTACCCAAGTTATTCTAACCAATCGTGCAAACCCTGAACCAAAATAATGACCACGTGCCAAGCCATGTGCACCGAGCAGAAAACAGCTTTGCGTCACGTGGACTCATACGTGGTCCAATGAAATGGTTCAGGGTTTGAAGCTGAATCCAGCTTCACTTTTTCGGCAGTTTTTAACGAAATGGATAGGCCTTTAGTATATAGTCGGCAATGCTATTACTCGCTGCAATCAATGACCTAGACACCATACCGGCAACCTTTTCTTAGGCCAACATCTTTACCTTCCGTCACGTGACGAAGGACAGATTTAGTGCACCAAACCGGTTTTTCTCCCGCCGAAACTCATATTGTTTTGTTTGTCTTGAGTTGACCCATAGATCAGAAATAACAACAAGTTATTAGACGTCAATGAGTTGACCGCACGCACTTCTGCTTTTCTCTTTGTGAAATCTAAAAGATGCTAATAAAACGATCACCGCCAAAAAACGACATCTTTTCGCCAAAGATTTGGATTCGAAACCATGCCGAGAGAACAATGGGATGTGGCGTCTACGTATATTAGAAAGTCAATGGCTGCAATGTACTGTTACCTTTCCAATCTCTTTTTTGATTCAGAATGCAATCTTTTAAAAAACAGAGAGATAGAAGATCAAAATAAAAGTATTTTCTTTATTATTCTGCAACTACTTTTCTGGGAAAACCATTGGAATTTTACTGAAACTAATCAAAAAATGAGCTTTTGCATTATCTATGCAGTTATAAGAATACACATTGTAAACTTGCTTTTCGCTGCTCAAGAAATAATTTGAAGAAAGAAACATCTTTTTCTGAGTAAAAATATAAATTATAGGATATTTTAAAATGTTATGTTAAGAGATGTCACACGCCTTCCCTAAAATCACAGATACTACAGAAATACTGTAGTTAGAACTCTCCCCTACAGAGGGCAGCACCGGAAAATTAATTATAACAGGAAAATCAAACTGACGAAGGAAATTTTGAAGGAAAATCTATCTGTCGAGGTTACTATAATTGTTAATTGAATTCATATCATTAAAACCATTCTTTGATATACGTAGTTTCTTTCTATTGTATAAACTTACGTAAAAATAGAGGAACTCACTTTTTTTACTTTGATACTTTTCTTGCAGATATATTAAATTGTTTAAAAATCAAACATTTCAATTTATTACTAATTGTTGAAAAAAATATGCTCAGTTTAAATAAGCCAAGTTACTTATATATATTTTATTTTCAGCATGTTAATTCTCGAGTACATATTTTATTTTTTTATGACACATGAAAATTCTTTCAGAAGTTCTTAGCTGTTTATTTTTCTATTTACCATGAAAATGTATTTTTTAAATGTTTAAAAGCTTAAAAGAGGGGGGAAATGGGGGGGGGGTAATATAGGAAATACTGTAGTTAGAACTCTCCCCTACAGAGGGCAGCACCGGAAAATTAATTATAGGAGGAAAATCAAACTGACGAAGGAAATTTTGAAGGAAAATCTATCTGTCGAGATTACTATCATTGCTGAGATGTAATTAAATTATGCAATTAATTCACTGAAATTATCAGAACAAAACCGACTGCTTTAAGTAGTAAAGTTTTTGACAATTTATTCGAACTATTAGCTTCTGGCATGCGGTTAATACTAAAATATCGCTTTTAATAAATTTCAAAATTTTATTTGCACAAATTTTGGCTATATTTCTTAAACGTTGTTTAATGTTACAATAGATTAATTTTAAACACGATTAATCAATCGGTAAATCAATTATAACTGTAAGTTGTTGGGTGAAATAGTCCTCCAATGTTCGTGCCCGGGATGGCTCAGTTGGAAGAGCATTGGCGGCTTCAGCCAATACATCCTTGGCTCGAATCTTGGCCCGGACTTTTTTCGTCCCCAAAAAATGGAATTCTTACAGTTGTTTAATGCTATTAGTGGGCAATATAAAAATAGATAGTAAATTTTAAAATATCTGTTACAGTTTTCAATTTTAAAAATGTATATGTTACCTTTGTTCTATAACTCGAGTAGCTCACGTTGGTCCTAATTGTTTCTAATGCAGCATGCATAAATTATGTGATTTACTTCTTTTGTGACTAAGCAGGAGCAACGAATATATAGCAAGACGCTTGTAAGCAAGTAAGGTGGAAAGATATACAATGTGTTTATGCAAGTCGCTGTATACAGATGTACATACATAGGAAATAATCTATTGCATTGATAATACAAAATAATTTCAGTTTTTATTAAATGATTACCCTTATTAGCAGAGTATTGCTTGGTGAGGATAATGTGTAAATATGTGTACAAGAAAAAAATATAAAAATTAAAAAGCGGAAAATAAGCTGCCAAAACAAATTTTCATTCTATTTAATTGTTTGCTAATTGTTATTATTATTATTATTGTCAAAGCGTTATAAAAACAAATTATGCTTAAGTAAATTGCTTTTTCATATTTTCAGATCTTAATTCTGTTAAAATAACACAAAAGGTCTGCATTTATTTTCAGTTTGAAATATTAGTTTTTATTTCAATAGGGCAAAGCAGATTTTTATTTTTGTTCTCTATTTTCTCATTTTAGTTTTTTTTTTTTTTTTTTTTTTAATACAAAAACTATATTTTTATTCTTTTTATTGTAAGGCTATGCTCCGAGAAAATTTTATCTCAGAAGTATAATTATAGTTACAATTTCGAAACTAAATAAGCTGAAACAGTATAAAGAAAGAGTAAAATGAAATTTCTTCCGTAGATTGAATTAGAGTATTTCCTTTATCTTTTTGTATAAATCCAAATAAAGCTTTTTTAAAACGAGTGTGTGTGTACATATGTTTCGTTTTAGTGTATGAAAAGATATAAGAAATTTATTTTTATTCAGAAACAACGATTTTCTTCGGAAAAATATATTTAAATCAATTTTCAGATAATCTATTTTAGCGGTTCCCAATCTTTATTCGTACGTGATCCATCATTAAGGCTGTTCTGACTGCTGTGCTCAACAAATGCAAAATGCTCTGACAGATTTACAATTTAATTTTTTATACAAAGATATAAAATTGGAAGGCTTGACTATGGAAGCGATTTGGAATCGAATTCTGTTTTCCATTTTATGATAATTAAATTACCTATCGAGTTATAAGCGATTTCGATCACGTGATCCCTCGTTTCCCTCCCCCCTCCCCCCTTTGTAAGACTGGTTTTTCTACTTTCGTCGGAAAATGCGATTTAAACCGTCCACTTTCATGGCTTGTTCTGAAAAATCTATTGCATTTGCACAAAAAAAAAAAAAAAATGTGCGATTAGCTAGTTTTTGAACAATAACAAATGTTAGTTTCATGCATTTCTGCCAAAAATAAATTAAAACTTATCTCACAAAGTTGTTCTTTTTTGTTGTTTTGATTTAAGAACAGCCTTAAGGAACAAAATTTTTTACGAACCACCAGATATGAGGGTGCATCTAATATTAGTATTGAAATATTTTACGATTTCTAAAAGCTATTGTTTATCCCACAGTTTGGTTTGGTTTATTTTATGACGGCCCGTTATCTACACGAAGGATATAGACCCATAAAGGAGTGGGGTGCGGTCTTTCTAAGGGAACCTAATCCGTATTCACTCAAGGAAATCCAAGGTTCGAAGAAAACCACGGAAAACTCCGACGATTAATCCGACGGCTGCGAGTGGGTTCGAACGAAGCACCTGCCGTCTACCAGTTGAGAGGTCAGAACTTCTCGGCCACTGGTGGGACCAAGAAAAGCAAATTTTCGTACGGAGGAAAAACAATCAATCAAAACAAGAATTATTAATCTCAATCTGTGAAAGTTGAATAATAATTAAAAAAATATATATAATGAAAAACACGTTTAATTATTATCAGAACACAAGAATGAGTGAGATTTCAGATATTGGTGTTTCTCTATGAGAGCATCTATGTCAGATTTAAAGCTGGTTAATATTAATCTTAAGTCCCTTTCTACGTGCAGTTTGTTTCTGTACTTGTTTCTCAAAAACAGCTGTATAGAAAAAGGCAGGTTCACCAAGTATGTTGTGTATAACTCCATCAATTACCCCAGTTTGTTTGTTTGTATTTATGTCGGCCAATTATCTGCCCTGTGGGATAAAGGCCCTAAGGGGTGGAATGCCCTCCGTGGGGGGTCTTTCTAAGGTACCTAACCCGTATTTACGCAAGGAAGTCCAAGGTTCGAAAAAAACCACGGAAAACTCCGAATGATTAGGCCGATGGTCGCGATTGGGTTCGAGCCCAGCACCTACCGTCTAGCAGTTTGAAGGTCAGAACCTCGCGGCCGCCAATCACCCCAGAAATGATTTACATATTTATCATGATATTCTGTTCCTATGTTGATCGAGAATGACAAGGATTTTTCCAGGGCTGCCATAAACATTTTGCAAGTACCTACATATCTCACAAGGTTTGGTTTTGTATATGCCGGCCAATTATCTATGCTTGGGATATAGGCCCTAATGGGTGGGATGCCCTCCGTGGGGGGGGGGGGGTCTTTCTAAGGGAACCTAACCCCATATCTCACAAGGAAGTTCATAGCATAATACAACATTGACTGCTTAAAAAAACAATGTCTTTACACGAAGTTTTAGCTTAAGGATGCTACACTGTAAAACATTTGTGTAATGTTACTCCATAAAATTGGTGGTAGCACTGCTGCCTCCAGTTTTATGGAGTACTTTAACCGATATATACGGGGTAACATTGTTATGTTACACTAGTAATATATGTTTAAATTACACAGTTATATAAGTGACAGAAAATTACTCCATAAAATTGGAGGCAGCAGCTGCCGCAAATTTTATGAAGAAACGTTACATAATTTTTTTACAGTGCAGTCAGTCAGCGGCCGAATTTACATCGGTAATGTTAAATCTTTGGGCGTTACATGCATTTTTAAATTCAAAATATCACCTCGGGAAATTCATATTTTTAAATTTTTTTTTTCGGTGTTCTCTTTTTAAAGGATATCTTTTTTCCTTAACTGTAAAAATATTTCTAAAATCTATTCATAATTTTATATAAAAAGTTAAAATTTTGCTTTCAGTTCGTCAGTTTTTAATGCATAAAATATTCGAAATATGATGTAAAAATGTAAAATGTAGAAATAAAAAATAGGGTTCGTGCTAGAATAAACATCAATAACGCCCAAAAAATTCATGGCAATCCGAATATATTTACGACAGTTAGAGAGCGGATAGACGGATAGACGGCTAGACAAACCGAATGGATAAAAACTTTTCAACTTTGTTGGAAAGTGTTAAAAAGGCTTTTCTTTTTTTTAAATTGTAGTGATATTTTTTCAGTTTCTGCTTCTTTGAATCAGATCAGATCACTGAAAATTCTTTCATCTGATCAAAGTAATTCAAAATTATCTTAATCAAATTGGCATTTCTATGAAATTACGCTAAAATTCCGTAACAATTGGGATTTAATTTTTAAGTACCTATTTTTGCACTCGTCTGAGAAATGTGACTAAGATGTGACCAAGCCAGTTAAATTGCTTTTTAAGCAGTAAAAAAATTTTCTTTTTTTTTTTTCGCAACAATATCCATAAACTATCCATATGTGCCAATCCCAAAACTTAATTCTATCTCATAACTCTTAATACATCAGAATTCAATATCCCAAAGCCAGAATTAAATGGCAATGCATGCCGATTCTGGAGATTCCAAAGATGTTTAATTCTGTGAATTAGTTTTTGAGATATAACTATCGCTAAAATCGTGTAAATCCTGAAAAAATTAGCATAGCACCGCCACCTATTCGGTAATTTAAAACAAAACATAAAAAGCAATTATTTCATATCCCCATCTAACAGAGTATGAGATTTTATGAAAATCCATGCATTAGTTTTTGAAATAGAATTATTGCGCAAATCAAGAAAAATTATGCATAGCAACGTTACTTGGTAGGCGATTTGCAGCAAAAACTAACGACCACCAATTTACATCAGGAACTAAATGATTTTGAAGTTTGATGAGAATTCGTGCATTCTTTCTTTATTGCGGAAATCGGTAAAAATACAGAATAGCAGCGCCACCTGTTGGGCGATTTACTCCAACAAGTAATCAATGCTACCAATTAATAATAATGACTAACTTAATCTAAAGTTTTATCAAAATTTGTTCATTATCTCTTAAGGTAAAACGCCCACAAAATTTGTGCAATGTACAGATAGACAGATTCACAGGCATACATTTTACATTAGACATATCTTTTAAAACGTGTAAATTTGTCGAAAACCGGAAATCGAATTTTTTCACGCATCCAACTCCTTCTGTGTGTAAAAATAGAAGAACGTAAATAACAGTTAAACAGCTTTCAAATAAATTTTCTTAAAAAAAAAAAAAAATACCTTTTTGTCAAATAATTCTTCACAAATATTCATAACTATAAAATTTAATTTACGTCATATAAAAACTTATAAGTAGTTACTGGGGTTAATTTATGAGTTTTCTTAACATTCTCGATGAAATAAATGTTCAAGTAAAGAAATAATAAATCTTCAAAATTCATGCAAAACATATAACGTTAGAATGTGGAAAGAAAATCAAGATAGCAAAGATTGAAAAGTGTTTTTCTTTTCATAGAATATTCCTAAGGGTATCGGAAAAGAACCTGGAATTTTGAATGCAGAATATTTACAGATTTTTTTCCTGAAAGATTTGAAATTTTTTTAGCAGAAATCTTTTAGAAAGCATCTATCATAAATTACTTTAGAAATAGATACATTTTGAAAATAAATCAAATGGTGAGATTTGCTTTGCATTATACCAGAGAAAAAAAATCGAATTTATAAAAGGTAGCTTTTTTAAAAATATATTTGTATGTATAAGCTAGTGTGCATTTAAAAGCTTGACTAAAAAACAACATTTTTTTTCAATTGGAAAGAACTTAGTGATATATTTTAGTCTGCTGCTGACCTACAGTACTTTAGAATTCAAAAATTGATTAAATATAATAGGTGTAATGTAGGTGTATGTATCAATCCCAAAATCCTCTTCTATAACATACATGTTAACAGTTGCAGAAAGAGGAAGCATAGCAGCGTCACCGATTAACTCTTTCCGTCACGGGCAAAATCTGTTAGTGAAATGAGAAATTATCGAATGACACCGGAATTCACAAACGAATTTTTTAGAAATTAAGAATTCCTTAATTTAAGCTTTTATAGTGAAAGCAAAATTTTACTAAAATATTATTGGTGCCGTTTGTAAATTTGGAATTAAAATTAGGTATCCCAGACCGGGCACAGTGTGCCGGAAAGAGATAAGTGATTTACACCAAAATCTTATCAGCAAGAATTTATGTGAAGTTCTAACTGACTCTAAAATTTGATGGAAATATGTGTATTAGTTTTTGAGACAGAATAATTGCAGAAATCGTAAAAATATTTGGATAGAAGAACCATCTGTTGAGAGATTATTTGTAAAAACTACTAAAAAATTAACTACTATTGTAAAGAATACTTACTAATTTATATCAGGGACTAACTGAATCTGAAGTTTAAAGAAAATTCGTGCATAAAGTCCTGAGATAGAGCTATTGCGATAACATGAATAATGCCACGTATCAGAGCCACCTGTTGGGCAATTTACACCAAAAATGCAATCAGCACTTTAATTATATCAAGGTCTAAATGGATATATAGTTTTATGAAAATCCGCTCATTAGTTCTTAAGATATAGTTAATGCTATAATCGCGAAAAAGGAAGTCTAGCATATACATATATACATATATATATCATATTTTTACTACCCATCGTTGTATGGAGTTCATTTACAAAAAAACGCAGGAGAATCCATGTAACGATGGATACGTAGATGTACAATTATAATAATAATTGTATATCTACGTACCCATCGTTATACGGAGTTTTTTTTACCTGCGGCTTATTCTGTTGAGCTGTCTAAATAACAGATCATATATTATAACCAATAAGATTATCTGAGCGAGAAATGCCCGCCGGCTGTCACCCAGTTAGCTTAAACGTGAAAGCTTTGGAAAAAGCTTTGGCCTTGTAAGCTAAGGATCAGAGTTCAATTCCGGCCTGGGCAATTTTTTGCTTAGTTGGAAATTTTCAATTCATATGATAAATTGACCAATCAGTTTGATTGTGTTAAAATAAGTGTAAAACATATCTCATAAAGTTAAATTTTTTGATTTGAGAATAGCCTTAAGGGTGTTCTCACTTGCTCAACAAGCTCAAAACGTTTTGACACATTTACAAATTTAATTTTTTAACAGAAAGATATAAAAATTGGAAGGCCGGAGTATGGAAACGATTTCGAATGAACTTAATTTTCCATTTTAAGATAATTAAATTACCTGTCCAGTTCTAAACTATTTCGATCACGTGATCACCCGTTTTTATCCTGATTTTCGACCGGTTTTTTTGCTTTCGTAGGGAAATATGCTCAAAAGCGTCAAATTTGAAGGCTTGTTATGGAGTAATGAAGCAAATTACACTGTTTTGCCACGCATACTACGCAGTAAAACAACAAAAAAAAAAATCCGCAACCTTAGTAATCTAAATTCACCGAAATCTGTTATGCTTACTAAAATTTTATATGTGCAATATACAAGAAAATTATGTCAATCTTCGAAACTTGTAAGCAAAACTAGAACAAAATTACATCTGTACTGAAATTACAAAAGAATCTACTAAAATTTTGGCAATTTTATTAAAACTTTATATGTAATCGTCGTTACCGTTACTTAAAAAGTTCTGGGAATCCGATTTTCCAAAAAAATTCTTAGTAACCTTAAATGTTTTTTGATTCAAAGCGCAAATCTGTATTCTGTTACATGAATTTTTATTGTTGTCATTGCATAAAAAGTTCTTGGAATATAATTCTACTAGAAAAAAATTTTGTAATTTTCCTTTTTTTTTTTTTTTTTTTTTTTTTTAACAGTGTAAGAGAAATTTTGTGAAAACATCATTTATTTTATGGAGACACACATCGAGATCATTTTTCACATCGAGGCTATTTTCAACTTATTAGTGTATTTGTGGAACAAAAACATTCACCTGCATTCAAATATTGTTAAAATCTCAAAAATCAAACGGTTTAACTTTTAAGAAATGGAAATAGTAGTTCATGTACGTGAACTCTCAGACCACGGAGGCTATTCAAAACTAATTTTTTTAATTAAAATATTAACTAAAATAATTTAAAATGCGTTGGCGTTATAATATCATTCTGTTTTTTATCTTTTATATATCTTATTTATAGTCTTAAAACTAATTTATATCTGGATAGTTCGGAGATATATTTTTAATTATAAGATAAATTGTTGAAAATTTTATTTGAAAGGAATGTCTCTGTTTTCAAAATAGTACAGCTGATTTAATAAAAGGTATATTATTGAATTGTCTATAAAGAAAAGTATTATAGAAAAAAAATACTTTCGTTCTAAAAAGAATAAAAACGTCTTTTTTATTAAATAAAAATAAATCTTCTTGTCGGAACATATGTAGTTCTTTATTTTACAAAAATAAATGTGATGTGAGTTGCATTGAAGATTATTTTTTTCTCCTTTTTTCAAAAGAAAAAAGAATTAAATATAAGGCTATCATAGTATATTTAAAAAGAAAATCTCGCAAGAAAACTTTGATATATATATCTATATTATTCTGCTAGAATAAGATTTATATTTTTATGTTTTCAGCTTTCTTATTTAAACTTTTTGAAGGCATTCACAAGATTTTTTTTCTTTTTTAGAATTTGTAATACGGCTTTGTAATTTTTGGAATTGAAGATTTGATTGTTTAGTATTATTTTTGTAGCAAACAATGTTGGTTTTTATAACCTACATCTTGACTAATACAAGTAATGTTGGTAAAACATTGTCCCGATACTTTTATTGTTGCCTTTTGTTAATATTCAGACCTCTTACTTCTCCATTTTTTTTAATGTGAATATTTCAAAAGAAAAAAATTTGTGGTATATTTTAACAATATTTGAAATGAAAATTGCGTTCTATACTGTTAAAAGTGAAGGTGACAAACCGGTGACATTTGGGACCCGGAGGTGAAAAGGCCCTAGGGTCCATTGGAACCCGGGGCATTTGGAACCCTGGGTGCCATAGGGGCTTGGATATGTGGTTGCAGTGCCGACAGGTCTCTTACTGGTGATTGGAGCTAAATAAGGTGCCATACACTTCGTATTGGCGGCAATGTGGCACCTCATCGGGTGACTGGAACCATGCGCATGCGCTGTGACGTGTGTCTTTCTGTTTTCTGTGACGGCAAGTAAAATCTATGGCTATGAGCGAATGAAGGTGAGCTCGATAGCCGAGCGGTTAGAACCCTGAGCTTGTAATCAGACGTTGTGAGTTCGAATCCTTCGACGGCCAAAAGTCATCAAGGTTTGTATAATTTTAAATTTTTTATTATTGGACACTCTGGATCAAGGATGCTTTCCACCTTAATTAAAGGTGTCATTCTGGCTCCTTTAGGGATGTCACCAGTGAGACAAGCCTTTCACCTCTAAAAGGTGCAATGTGTCACCATTAGTTTTAACAGTGTAGTTGCGATAAAAAGTGTAAGAAAAATTTGACAAAAAAATTAAGTTAAAAAAGAACGCTATTCATAACCGAACCGAGTACGGAGCGTTGTGTACCAATATTTTATCAATAAACCAAGAGAATTTCTATTATTTTTTTTAAATACATATTACGTATATTCTTATCCTTTCATTTCAAACATTTCCTGTAAAATGAAAATATTATCATAATCATCTGATACGTTTTCGATTGAATTCAACACTGGTATAATATTGGTTTGGTTTGGTTTATTTTATTTTGGCCGATTATCTACTCATGAGACATAGACCCGAATGAGGTGTGTTGCCGCCCGAAGCGCCATCTACATAAATTGTTTTTTAATACCTTGAGTTGTGTTCGAGAGACCGATCCGAGGAATGTGTAAATATCGGCTCTCGTGTTCTTTTATGTGTGTGAATTAAAAATTATAGTATACAGTCCTCTGAAGATATTTTATTGTGTTAAGTGAACTGATTAATTAAATGAGCTAACGGCGGTTCCACATTTTATGATCCCCTCTCACCGGAGGAATCAGAAGTTAGTGTATTATTAATGTCATTGTTTCAAATGTCGTGTTTCGATTTCACGAGTTCAAATAAAAAGAATACAGTGTTTCTTTATTTGTTTAATTGAATAATGGTTATTAATGCAATCTTGTGAAATTGATTAATAAATCTGTTTTTTCGAAATGATATGCAGCTGCTCACTGTTGTGGCTTCAAAACAAGAATTAGAATACTTTTACAGTTGAAGTTGCGTAATCAGCCGTGAAAAAATAAAAATGAGAAGAATGTTTTTAAATGTTATTTGAGAAGAATAAAAAGAAAAAAGAAACAACAAAAATCTGCCGTAATCTAGTTATTTGGATTATATTTCCTTTTTTTTTTGAAGGTATGTGAAACTGTTTTATTTATTCATTTATTGTGAAACTGTATTTATAAAAATGTTTAAAAGCGCTAAAAAAGAAGATTAGCTAAGAATAGCCTACAAATTAGGAATTGACATTTCATATTCAAAATTAACTAATTATGATTTAATGAATTTAATTAAAGAAAATGGTAAGTATAAAGCAGATATTAAAATGGTAGAAGATATGGCGAATAATATTATAGAGGAAAGGAAAAATGATGTAGCAAATGTTTTAGAAATTGAGAAATTACATTTAGAACGTACTAAATTAGAGCTTGAATTGGCTAAAGCGCAAGCAAAGAAAAAAAGTGATAGCGCGAATAATTTTGAGAAAATCGAAAGTATAGAATCTTTAGACTCTCTCATTAAAAGTATAAGAACACTTACAATTAAAAATCCGAAGCGACCGGAAAGTTGAGGTTTCTTTTCGTCATTAAAAAGTGTTTTATTTCGAAAAATGTGCCAGAAAAGTATAAATCAGAAATTCTTCTAAATCTGTTAGGGGAAAGGGCAACAAATGTTATTACATACATTAAAGATGGGGAATTAGAGGATTATTCTAAAGTAAAAGCTATAGTACTCAGAGAGTTTGAACCGACTCCGCAAACTTGCTTAGAACATTTTAGGAAAGCACAACATCAACCTAATGAAACATATGTACAATTTGCATCCCGATTAACAACGAGTTGGGATTATTATTTAAAATTGAGAAATGTGACAGATTTTGAAACTTTAAAACAGTTAGTGATTTCTGATAAAATTTGTCAGACTCTTGATAATGATGTTATGTGTTTTATAAATGTTAGACAAGGGGATTCTTGGTTTCGACCGATTGAGTTATCGCGAGAGATAGATTTATATTATACATCAAAGGGGAAACACGTAGTTGATGCTAATTGTTCTAGATCGAATAATAAAAAATATTATTCCAAACCAGTCTCTAAAGTTTTTCTAACGTATGTTAAAAATTCTAAGTGTATTTTGTCATGCAATGAAAGTCATCCTTTACATAAATGTCCTATTTATAAAAATATGTCTGTGAGGGATAGAATTGAGCTAGTAAAGGCAAAAAATCTTTGTTTTAATTGTCTGCTGAACCATAAAGTGGTTAATTGTAAATCTAAATTCTCTTGTATTATTTGTCGGAAAAGACATAATGTAACTCTGTATTTCCCTCGAGAACAAAAAATAAATAAAGTTGACAATCAATTGTAATTTCACAGGAAATGTGTCATATAAACAATGGTAGTAATAAATCTAATTTGGATGTTTCGGCTCCAGTATTCCCGCCTTTCCAAGCTAATAATCAAAGCAATTTATTTTCAACGACATGTACGCTTTCCGGCTAGGGGAGAAAGTAATATTCATTGTGGGTTGGTAACAGATAATTTTGAGTTAGAAAGGGTAATTAAAGGGTTTTGGGAAATAGAAAACCTAGAGAGAGAGTCTGAGATTTCTAAAACTAAAGAATTAAACATTTGTGAAGAGAACTTTCTGAAAAATTATTCTAGAACTGAAAATGGACAATATATGGTGAAAATGCCATTAAAGGAACATCCGTCTTGTCTTGGCGAATCAAAGCAAAAAGCCATGAAAATTTTAAATTCATTATGGAATCGCTTAGTTAGAGAACCTAAATTTAATGATCTTTATAAAGACTTTATGACAGAATATTTGAGCATGGGTCATATGGAGGAAGTAATAGAATCTAATGAGCCAGAAATTATTTATTACCGTAATTTCGGGTGTATAAGCTGCGGATCAAACAATTCTTTTTGGACCCAGAAATTTTATTTAGTGATTGAAGACAAATATTTACGGCGATTTAACTAGTTATATTTTTTTCTTTAAAAATTCTGGGTCGAAAAAGAATTGTTTGATCTGCGGCTTATACACCCGAAATTACGGTACATACCTCATCATTGTGTGTTTAGAGCAGAGTCAAGTAGCACACCATTTTGTGTAGTTTTCAACGCGACTTCCCCAACGTCTTCAGGGAAATCATTAAATGATTTACAGTATAATGGAAGAACAATTCAAGATGAGTTATTTTCTATAATGTTGCGATTCCGAAAGTACCAATTCATTTTTGTAGCAGACATAAAAAAAAATGTATCGTATGATACTAATACATCCGGGGAGTCAAAGAGACTTATTACGAATTTTATTTAAGTCTGATGTGAATGAGCCAGTAAAAGTGTATAGGTTATGCCCAGTGACTTACGGCACGACTAGTGCTCCTTTTTTAGCTACCAGAACTTTGATGCAATTAGCAAAAGATGAAGGAAATGAGTTTTCTTTAGCTGCAAATGTGTTGTTGCCAGATGCATATATTAACAAGGGCTGGACACAGCTATAGAAATTCAACAACAGCTGATATCCTTTGCTAAATAGAGGAGGCATGAATCTCCATAAATGGACCGTAAATAATGTCTCTCTTCTAAGTGATAATGCAAAAATGGAGTATTCTTTTTCTAATGAGACGAAAACTTTGGGGTTACTGTGGAAACCTAAACCAGATAGTTTTAGCTTTAACTTAATTATCGAACAAAGTAATTTGTACACCAAACGACCAGTGTAATCGCAAATTGTAAGAATTTTCGACTCTTTGGAGTTGATAGGTCCAGTAATTACAAAGGCCAAGGTATTTCTGCAAAAGTTGTGGTTGCTTAAAATAGACTGGTGTGATTATCTCCCTATCAAGGAAAATAAGAAATGGAATGATTTTCTTACTTCCAACTGTAAATATGATCAATATTCCTAGATGTATCCTTATTGAACAGTCGATTTGTGTAGAATTACACGGATTTTCTGACGCATCAGAAATTGCGTATGGTGTGGTCATTTACATAAAATCTACAAATTATTATGGTGATTCTTCTGTTAAGTTACTCACCAGTAAATCTAGAGTAGCTCCTTTAAAGCATGTCACTATCCCACGTTTGGAACTTTCCGCGGCAGTCCTGCTATCTAAGTTGATGAAAAAAGTGTTAAGTGCTTTGAAACATGAGGTTTCTAAAACATATTTCAAGACAGATAGTACAATTGTACTTGCATGGTTAAAAAAAGAGTCTAGTGATCTTAAAACCTTTGTTGCAAACAGGGTTTCGACAATACAAAGTTTAACATCGGTTGAACAATGGCATTACGTACCTTCCAAGCAAAATCCTGCAGAGGAATACATCCCATCAAATTACAACAATGTGAACTGTGGTGGTCCAGTCCTGCATTCTTACTACAACCTGAAGTGATTGAGTGTCCTGACAACATTCCTGCTGAAACACATGAGTTATTTCTGAGTGAACTGAAATCGCCATCGGTAACACAAGTATGTGCTCTAGTGAATTCTATTGAACCTTTAGATATTATTAATAACTGTTCTTCTTTCATTAAACTGCAAAGATTCGTGGCATGGTGTAGGCGATTTATACATAACTTCAGAAATCCTTTGTATCACACAACGGGAACATTATCAAGCAGTGAACTATCACAGTCCTTATTGCGCATTGTAAAGGACATTCAAAGGACTTCATTCGTTAAAGAAATTCACTGTTTAGAGAAAGCTATCCCTAACAATAGTAAACTGAAAAACTTAAGCCCATTTTACTTACCCATCATACGTAGTATAGGGTAAGTCTTGCAATCGTTTTGAAAATCGAAAAAAATTTTTTGACGGATTTACACGTTTTAGATAGTGGAGATTCCGAAAAACATATTTTTAGAAAAAAAATTTTGCCGTCCGTCTGTCTGTCTGTCTGTCTGTCTGTCTGTCTGTCTGTCTGTCTGTAAACGCTCTATCTCCCGAACGAATTGAGATAGAGACTTGAAATTTTGTATGTACTTAGTATGTAAGAATGGGACGAACCCTATTTAATATCAGCAACCTCGATTATCCGGAACTATTTTTTTCGGACTCTCGAAAAATTCGTTCTGATGAAAGGTATATAAAAATTTTCGAATTTTTTTGTTCTAAGGAATGGACGTAAAAGGCAATAAAATAACACACATTTTGCATATAGAACGAAGTAAATCGGATTATTAGTTGCCGAGATATTTGTAATCCTGTTTTCCACATTCTTTGATTTTTCATGACCCTGTATTTCATTCAAATTTCAATTCAGAGGTATATTTTAATTGGAAATAAGACGCTTAATCCGATGCAGCTAATTGTTAGTTAATAGAGTTATTATTTTTGGAGTTATAAGGATGTTTCTTTTACGCAGTTCGGTACTACTTGAGTAGTTTGGCGTTTTATATAATTTGTCGATATAGGTAATCAGCAGTTCTTTAATAGAGAATTACTATGTATATTAGCAATATTTAAATTTTGTTTATGAATTGCAATGCATCGTATGAATAGTTTTCACATGTTTTATTTTCATATACATATCCATGATGGGTAAGTATTACGGTGGCCCCCAACGACTAGTTTAGATGCCAATGGTATCATCCATGTTGGAGGAAGACTTAAAAACAGTAATTTCTCCGAGTATCAAAAACATCCTATAATTATCCCTCCTAATCATAATTTTACTTTTTCTGTTATTAATTATTTTCATGCTTTATAGTTTCATGTAGGTGCAGAAACCACACTGTATTTTATTAGAAACCAATTTTGGATAATTTTCTCAGAAATATTGTAAGAAAAAGTATTTTTAATTGTATTAATTGTAAAAAAAATATTTCAAAAATTTCACAACAGATGGCTGATTTGCCAGCAGCAAGAGTGACAATATCTAGAGCATTTATGCGCACTGGATCATATTATTGTGGTCCTTTTGAGGTAAAAAATTCAACAGGTAGGAGTAAACAGGTAAAAAAGCTTTTATTTGCATTTTTGCATGCTTTACTACTAAAGCCTTACATGTTGAAATTGTTAATAATTTGACAAGTGTAGCATTTTTAGCAGCGCTTAAACGCTTTATTGCAAGACGTGGCAAACCAGCTGATATTTTCGGCGATAATGGCCGAAATTTTGTTGGTGCAAATAAAGAATTAAGAGATCAGATCATTATTTAAGGGTAAAAATAAAGGAGGAAATTGAAAATTATTTAACTAATGAGGAACTCTTAACTTTTATTGTCCAGATAGAAGCTGTTAAATCTCGTCCCCTCTGTTCTCTTTCAGAAGATCCAAATGATGTTGAAGCATTGACACCTGCTCACGTTCTTATTGGCTCATCTTTATTGGTCCTACCTGAACCGAATTATACAGAAATTCACATAAATAGGTTGAGCAGATGGCAATTAATTCAAAAATTAACTCAACATCTTTGGAAAAGGTGGTCACCAGAGTACTTAAACAAACTTCTAAATAGACCTAAATGGCATAACGGCAGGGTAGAAATAAAGGAAGGAGATTTAGTTTTAGTAAAGGATCATGATAATTATTGTCCTTTAAAATGGTATTTAGCGCGAATTATTAAAATCTATCCGGACCAAGATGATAAAACTAGAGTCGTAACTTTAAAAGATAAAAATGGCACCTATAAAAGGCCAGTAACCAAAATTGTTGTTTTGCCTCATGTTAATTCTAAAGACACGTCACTGACTACTTAATTTCATATATTTTATTTACTTTAGTTATTTGTTTTGTATTAATATGTATTACATTCTTGTGCTTGTATTTGTAAATTTAATGTTTCATTTAGTGAATGTATTCTGAGAAAAAGTTGCATTGAATTGTATAGTATTGAATGTTTGCAACATTCAAGGCCCGGCGCGGCGGTATGTTGCCGCCAGAAGCGCCATCTACATAAATTGTTTTTAAATACCTTGCGTTTCGTTCAAGAGACCGATCCGAGGAGATGTGTAAATATCAGCTCTTGTGTTCTTTTATGTGTGTAAATTAAAAATTATAGTATACAATCCTCTGAAGTTATTTTATTGTGTTAAGTGAACTGATTAATTAAATGACCTAACGGCGGGTTCAGGGTAGGATGCCCTCCGTGGGGGTCTTTCTAAGGGAACCTAACCCGTATTTACGCAAGGAAATCCAAGGTTCGAAGAAAACCACGGAAAACTCCGAACTATTAGGCCGACGGCCGCGATTGGGTTTGAACCCAGCCCCTGCAGTCTACCAGTTGAGAGGTCGGAACCTCTCGGCCACTGGTGGGGCGGCATAATACTGGACTTAAGTATAATTAATGTACCAAAATTAATCTGCTTCAAGTGTAATTGATGAAGAATTATAAAAGATTACAAGCAAATGTGTTTACTAGAAATAGCTATTGGAGAGACAAACAAAAACTTGATATTACCATAATTGAAAAGCAGCAAATGTAGCATCATGTGCGAAAGATAAGAATAATGAAAGATGCTTTTGTAAATTCAACATTAGATTTTAAAACTCATCCGCTTTTTTCAAAATATTTAAGGAATAACATTTTTTTATTATTATTATTAAAAGTAAAATTTTATATTTCGCCTTATCATATGAGAAATTCCTGAAAATTTAGGTGACCTTTAGTGTGAAAATTATAAGCAAAATTAATCCTGATTTAAATTTTTGATCAACTTCTAATTATATTTCATTTACAACGAAAAAAATATAGTTCCTATAAAAAAATTCTAGAAAAAAAGATTAACATTATTATGTCCTGTCCCTTATTTTTTTAAGGTTTTTTATTATTTGAAAGTTTACTTTTCCGAAAAACAACACATTTTTTTTTTAAATGTAAGAAAGAAAACTGCAATATAATTCCTAAAAATGCAGTAAAGTTTGATTTTTTTTCCTATGAAGTGTTAAAATAGTTGAGTTATTATTGTTTAAAAGTGCATAAACTTTTGAAGGAAAAAATAGAATTTTTTCGAAGAAAAAAATACAGTTTCGGTTATTTATTTATTTTTTTTTTTAAATGAAATATCTCAAAAAAAAGTTATTTTAAAAGAAAACAAAATAAATAATTATAAAAAAGCAAAAAAAAAAGAGAGATTCTAATTTAATTCCAGTAATTGCAAAAAATATCGCACAGAGATAATAAAAAATGATAAGGTAATGATTAAAAAAACAGTGAAGAAAATAAAACTGCTAATTACAAATTAACTACTCAGGATATCAGAATCAGATTTCTGAAAAAAGAAATACTTAAATCATTCAAACTCATAAATATACAGTAAAATATAAAAATTAAAAAAAAAAAAAAAAAAAAAAAAAAAAAAAAAAAACGAAAATTCGATTGGAAACGAAGTTTTCAGAATGATCTTTTATCGAAAACATCTACTTTCTTTGGTGTTGATGTTGGAGAAATTGTTTATGGCGTTAAACTGATGTAATGATTCCATATCCATTGTGTGTAGTCTTTGGATTGTCTAGAAGAGGCAAATGGCCCCTTTCGTTAGGCATGTGTCGTGCAGAGATTAGCAAATACTATTGGCCGGATTCTATTAGAAAATAATAATTTCTGTTTTTATACAAGAAGTGCCACCGTAGTCATGATCAAGGGTGTCTCAGTACGATGTTTCAAAATTTCTACACTGTAAAAAAAAATCTGGAAACCTACAAAACTAGTTTTTGTAAAGCTACAGAAATCTGCATGTTTACTAAAAATTTGTCTGTAACTGGGTATAATATTTACCACTCGCATAGTACAAATACATAAAATATCTTAGTTTCACCGGTTAGCCAATCAGAAAGGGCTTTAGTGGTGACGTAATGACTATTCACGCAACCACAGAGGCGTGAAATGCATCCATTTTGAATCAGGAACTGATAAAAATTTCTAGTTACTGAGAAAGTAATTTTTTATCCTTTATGAGTTGAAGTATATTTCCATTCTACTTGATTAATAAGTAAAAATCAAAGACTCAAAAAGGACTATTTGGTTTTTACTTATTAGCAAGCTAATATTCCTATTATTTTCTGTTAATTACATATTTATATTTTGGTCAAATAACTATTCTTTACGTCTGAATTTATTACAAGTACGGAATTTCAAATGTTTATGTAATAAATGAAATTTTCTTGCTCCTTTTTCTGAAATTTCACTTTCTTTTTTTTGCCTTCATTTCCACAATACCAAAATTTAAAGTGTTTAAAACTTTAAATTTTCGTTACTATTTTTTTTTATAGTGAATAAAATGCATTAACCATTCATTACATCACATTCGTTTCATTATAACTTGATATGAATTTCACCCTTAAAATTTTGCTTCCGAATTTTCTTCGCACAGTAACAGTACTCAAAATTTAAAAACTCTTTAAAACTGCCTTATTTAAAATTACATAAAATAAAATACAATCTGTGCTCTATGCGTTATTTTATTGTCATAATAAATTATCAAGACTTTTCTTCCAATCCAAAAATGACATTTTCTTGTTCCTCTCCCACCCCTTTTTCAACTTAAAGAACACATAGAATTAACACATAAAAAGTCTTTAAAGCTCTTTCTTGCCCAGTGATAGAGGAGGGGGGAAAAAGTCGAACTCTGAATTAGTTAGAGAAAGCTGGAAATTATTTAAATTCATTAGTTTAAGTCTAAGGGGGGGGGGGGGAATGAATGTATTAAAGGGGCTCAGGGGTTGAAAATTTTTCAAAAAATCGATTTTTGTTTATGATCTAATTTGATTATTCATTTAATTTTTAACTCAATGCAAAAAAACCGCATAAAAATATTTGCATTTTTAACGGAGTTATAAGCATTTATGTATCAACACTTTCATAGCCGCATCCATACAATTTCAACTTTAAGTCGCGTTTTCTCAAAACTTGATTTTTGATGACTAACACCAAGATTTTTAAAAAACTATTTGATGGAATGGCTTAATTTTTTTGCATGCATATAACATCATTATCTAGATTATGAATTAATATATTTTAGATAGTTTAATATTATGAGTATTTTTAATGGAAAAAAAGTTGTATTTTTTAGGGTTTTTTTAAATTTTCAACTTTGGGAGATTTTTTAATACTGTTTTTATTAAGTGATAGTTATATCTTTTATTCATAATCTAGATTATGATGTTATATGCATGAAAAAAAAATTTAAGCCATTCCATCAAATAGTTTTTTTAAAATCTTAGTGTTAGTCGTCAAAAATCAAGTTTTCAGAAAACTCGACTTAAAATTGAAATTATATGGATGCGGCTATGTAAGTATTGATATATAAATGCTTATAACTCCGTTAAAAATGCTAATATTTTTATGCGGTTTTTTGCATTGAGTTCAAAATTAATTGAATAATCAAACTAGATCATAAAAAATCGATTTTTTGAAAAGTTTTCAACCCCTGAGCCCCCTTAAGTTTTCTCATTCTTGTTAGGTGTGCGTTAAAATATATGTACAAATTATAATTGAGAAACACGTTTTTATTAATTATAATAAAAAAACTAAAAAATTAAACTTATCAAAAACATTGTCAATGCAAATGTTGTAGATCTTAAAATTCTGAATAAATTGATAACCAATATTTAACATTTTTGTTGAATTTTCACAATTTCACTTCAAAGTATTGCTTAAATCGCTAAACAAGAGCTTGAACTGTTAATAAACGAGGTTATCAGTTTACAGTGCATGTTATTATTATGTACATGTAATGTTTAGTTATTTGTGCATTACTAAGGATGGATATTTTGAGAACTGTGGCATAACTTCTTGATTGCAGGTTTATAGCCCAGTGGTGGGGTATGAAAGACAGGCTGAAGTCTGATTTAATTGTGGGAAATTCGCAAATTGTTTTAATCCCATCGATATAGATTAGAAATTTATGTAATATGTTTTTTCCTTTTGCTGGGTGAGCTTTTCCCGCTACGAACAAATTAGTTTAACAAGTACATATTTTCCTAACTTTTAGAATATTTCAAAAGTGATTTGTAAATAATGGAAAATGTTTTATTATTTCCAGTATGAAATGTGTGTAGCAACTAATATGATGTACATAGAGTGAACAACAATGCGCATCTATTAGAATTAAGGAAATTGAAAATAATGTGCAAGGATGGAAGGGGGGGGGGGATAAAGCGAACAAATGAGTGTGAATAAGACTTTCCCCTAGAGAAGTTCAAGCTCAATCAACAGTGCGATTTTAGACTTCCATATTTTGTGTAAAGGCCAAAGATCGTTCTAATAAAATTATTTTCGACTACTATACAAGAATCTTCATTTAAATTCATAAAAGTTTAAAACCTTAGGAATATTGAAAAAAAATTAGTCTTTAAATAAAAAATCTTTCACTTAAACCAATGGTTTAAGTTTAGCGGTGTCAGTTGCGAAATGAAATGTATAACAGCTATCATTCATGCACTACTTATTGAATAACTGCTAAATTATAATTCTCAAAATATGCAAAATAAAATCCTAACATAGTTACAAAAACATTGTGAAGGCCTCAACAATTTAAAAAGTGTTCACGTATGTAACAAATGGAGATAGAGAAGATGGATAACTTGATCTATCCTAGTTCAGAACTTTGGATTAGCGATTAAGATAATTTTTTGAAATAGAATTGCAATAAAAAATTTTCATTTTATTGCGAATTTCAAATTCTAAGACATTTGTATTCCCAGTGGTTTCTATAGAATTAGTTGTTTTGGAATATTATTAAGATAATTTTTTAAAAAGTATATTTTCACTATGTGCATATTTTCTAACGTTCATCTAGTACATGGGTAAAAAGTCAGTAAATTAAGTCTAAGTTTTACATTAATTTCAAATTTTTTCCTAATTAATTTTAAGTTAAATCTCCTGACCACTGCGATTAAACTTTGAAATAGAATTGTAGCATTAATGTTCAGCATGAATATTAAATGTAAGTGTTCATTTTTCTCGGAATTTTAAGTTTTACAACACCTATATTGGCAATGTTTTTGGTAGTTAGTTCTTTTGGGTTATTATTATGGTATTAAACTGTACATCTAATATATTTCTAACGCTCCCCTAGAATGAGGAGAAAACTTAATATATTTATTCATTATAGATCTAAACTGAAGGGATTAAACTAATTTCCTATTTTCCTTTAACATCGAATTCTATCAAATAATCACTGGGCTATTAGTACTTTACTTATTTGTAAAATTTTATTAATGTAAATAAGTCATCTAATTCTCCCCCTTTCTAAAAAGAAAAATAAATCGCTATTTTCTTTGCCCCCTCAATGTATAAAGTTTAAAACCTTAAGTCATTCTTTAAAAAAAAAAAAAAAAAAAAAAAAAAAAAAAAAAAAAAAAAAATCCTGATCCGTTGCTTTATTATAAGAATAAATAATAGGTCATATCCATAAAATCCAAATAATCATCATCCCCCCTCGCCTTACAAGCGTACGCAATTTAGTCTTTTATCCTAATTAATTTTCATTTTTTTTTTCTCTAATTGTAAGTCTTCAATAAATTATATTATCAATCGTTTGAAATATCCCCTCCCTTCCTTTAATAAAAAAAGAAAATATGGTTATCTTTGTCTCCATTCTTACTCGTTGAATTGAAAATCTTTAAATGTCTATTTTTCCTCTTGCTGTATTTGTTTATTATGATAGAAGTTAAACACCTGAAATTTCCTTTTAATCCCTTAACCCAAGATTTTCTTTCGTAATAAGGGAGAGTGGGGTGGAAAGGGACAGTACATTTTTCTCTTTATATTCCATTAATAAACATTTCATCAGTCACGTATTCCATTAAGCAAAAGCATATCTCCAATATTCAGTTGAATAAAACAGCTGATTTACATAAGCTTGCAATTGTGAAAAGGAAAAGAATATTTCAAGAACCAAAAGTAAATTTGCTTTATATATTTTTATGCTTTCTGCGTATTAATGACTTGTTTATGTATATGTTACATGCCAAACCCGATTTTAGGCCAAACTAGAATGGCCTAGGCCAAACCGGTCTATCCTAACGCCCATCGGTTAAACTAGTTTTTCCTAGGCCAAACCGGTCTATCCTAACGCCCATCGGATAAATTAGTTTTCCCTAAGCCAAACCGGTTTATCCTAACGCCCAACTAGTTTTTCCTAGGCCAAACTAGTCTATCCTAAGGCCCATAGGACAAACTAGTTTTTCTTAGGCCAAACTAGTTTCGCCTAACTCTTATAGTATAAACTAGTTTAGCCTGCTGTTTACTGGTCTGAACTAGTTTATACTAGGCCGATCTAAATTATCCTAGGCCAATTCAATTTGGCGTGATTTTATTAAATTCAATGACCGCCTCAGCGCCAACATTCTAGTTTGTCCTAGGCTGATCTAGTTTGTCCTAGGCTGATCTAGTTTGTCCTAGGCCAATATAATTTTATGTGTTTCTAGCTCACAGGCGTCAAAGACCGAGAAATAATGAGCTCGCAGGTTCTGTATTTATGTATGTACGCATGTATGTACGCATGATTGTACGTATGTACGTACATATGTACGTAATGCGATAACTCTTGGTAGAAATATTCGATTTGCTTAGAATTTTGGAAGTAGTTTCATTTTGATAAGGTATTTTTCTGATTAGTTTTGGGAATTCATTGGATAAGATTAAGAAAAGGTAAAAGGGAGGCTAATACCCCATTGTTAATTCAGAGAAATGGATTTTTTATGCAGAATTATCAGTTTTCATTTAAAATTTTAGGTATAGGATCATTCTGACAAGATGCCTCCGTAATTAGTTGTGGATGTTTTTGGTTTAAGTGTAAAACAAAGGGCAATGTAGGTAACCCACTAATAATTTATATAAATGGTTTTGATGCAGAATTTACGAATTTGCGTCAAATTTGGATGTATGTTCTATCTGATAAGCGATTCCCTGAATAGTTTTGGGGAGTTTAATGGTTAAGTATGAAAGAAAAAGTGAAGGATTACCAACTTTCATAGGAAAAACTAGTTTATACTATGGACATTTAGAGAAATAAGTTTGTTATTGGAAAACTAGTTCATCCAATTTGCGTTAGGATAAAATAGTTTGGTCTAGGCTAATATAATTTGGCTCAAAATTGGGTCTGGCCGATAAAAACATATCTTTCACTAGAATAAGCATAAATGTGTGTCAAGAGTCATTGCCTGTATCATCAATACAGAAATTTAACGTGTCCACCGTAGAGACATGATACATTGGACATGGTGTTTGCTTATTTTAATTATTCTTTCTGCAGACTCAGGCCTTTCTGTGATAAGCTTGCTTTTATTATTATTATTATTATTATTATTCGAGCCAGATCGCAGCTGAACATAATTTGGAATCGAACAGCGTTTTCCATTTTTGAGAAATTAATTAACTGTCGACATATAGCTATTTTTGTCCTGGCGTCGAGTTATTCTTTTCCGTAAAGTCGCAACTGGAAATTCGATTCAAAACGTAGCTTTAATAGTATTTTCTCAAAGATACATCGCTTTTATGAAAAAATGGTTAATGCCATTCGATTACATATTTTCTGAGTGAGAATGCCTGTTAATCTTATGCATTTCTGAAAAGGAATTAATTAATAAATGTGTTAGGATGTAGCTCTTTTGGATTTGAGAAAACCCTTAAGGATTAATAGAATAATATATTTACAAATCTACTTTTTACTAAACATATTCAAAAGTTATGATGTTTATAACACTCCTTTTTTTCTTTTATTCTAACTATTTAATGAATTCCTATTTGAATATTGAAGGACTAAGAATCTAAATAATCAATAATACATTGTGTATTTTCCATTTAGCGAACACATCGTAATTTAAAAATACATTGTAAATTTATCCATAAATATGTATGCAGTATTCTTTAAAGGAATCTTAAATGTATGTGAATTAAAATCTGAATTTTTTGCAGAAATTTAGTAGGGCCAGGTCGAGCCGGACTGAGACCCTTTTCAATGATTTTTTTACAGGCAGGGTTCCGGCTGAACTTTTAATTTTTATACCGGGCTTCGAAATTCCGGCCCGTGCAAACCTGTAACAGTATTCTACTACCCTTCAAATAAAATACATTATAAAGGGGTGATAGCAAAACCACTTTGCACAAGATTAGAGAGCAGTAGTCAGGATTAATATTAAAAAGAATATTGCCCTGTTAAAGTAATGGCTTTGCATTCACAGGCTGTTTACACTAATTACAGACTTTTTTTTAATATCACCCTCGAAAAAACAAGTGAGGGAGATTACTTTTCCCCATTTCCCCTATTTATACTTAACTATTGAACCCCGAAACTAATTGCAGATACGCTTTATAAAATTGAACAATTATCCAAAATTTGAAGCAAATCAGATAATTCTGCTCAAAAACCATTCATCTGATTTAAGGAGGGTATTCCCACATTCCTCCTTTTATACTTAATCATTAAACCCTCAAAACTATTCAGGGATTCGCCATATGAAAAAAACTACATTCAAAATTTAATCGGCAAATCAGATAAATCTGTTTAAAAAACCATTTATTTAATTTAAGGAAGGCAATAAATCGTCCACTACCCCATTATACTTAACCAAAAGAAAAATTAATTAAAGAAGCGTCTGATCAAAATGAATTCATGTCCAAAATTTTAAGCAAATTGGATAATTCTGTATTACAACTAATTTATCTAATTTATCTAATTTAAGGAAATAAAATGTACGCTTCCCCTTTATACTTAACCAAAGAACCACCAAAATTAATCAGTGAAGTGCTTCATCAGAATGAACAAATCAAAGATTTGCAGCAAATCGGTTAATTCTGCATGAAAAACCCATTTGGCAAAAATAGGCGGGAGTCCCCCTTTCTTCCATTTGTTCTTAACCAATTAACTTTCAAAACTAATTAGGGAAGCACCTTACCAGAATGAATCTATTTCAAAAATTTAAGCAAATCAGCAAATTCTGCTTGAAAAAAGCATTTACATAAATTAAGGGGCGTTTCTTATATTTTCCCCCTCTTTATACTTAAACAATGAACATCCACAACTAATCATGGAGGCGCCTCATCAGAATGATTCTATATCTAATTTTTTTATTATAAAATATGCTAATAATGCATGGAAACCCATTTATTTGATTTAAGGGAAGTGGCGAATCAGCCTCTCGATCTTCCTCCCCCTTATTATTCTCCAATGACCTCCCAAAATTAAACAGAAAAACTCCTCATAAGAATAAACCTATATTGAAAGTTTGATGCAAATCGGGTATTTCTATCAAGAATTTTTGCGTTACGTACTTACGTACATACATAGATACAGAATCCACGGGCACATTATTTCTCAAGCTTTGGTAGTCTAATGAGATAATAACACGTCAACGTCAAATTACATTATTTCTATCAAGAGTTATCGTGTTACGTACATACGTACGTACTTACATGTATACATACATGCGTGCATACAGAACTTGCGAGTCCATTATTTCTCAGGCTTTGACGTCTGTGAGCTAAAAACACGTAAAATACATTGGCCTAGGATAAACTAGATCAGCCTAGGACAAACTAGAACGTTGGCGCTGAGGCGGTCATTGAATTCAATAAAATCACGCCAAATTGAATTGGCCTAGGATAATCTAGATCGGCCTAGGATAAACTAGTTCAGACCAATAAACAGCAGGCTAAACTAGTTTATCCTATAAAAGTTAGGCCAAACTAGTTTGGCCTAGGAAAAACTAGTTTGTCCTATGGGCCTTAGGATAGACTAGTTTGGCCTAGGAAAAACTAGTTTGTCCGATGGGCATTAGGATAAACCGGTTTGGCCTAGGAAAAACTAGTTTATCCGATGGGCGTTAGGACAGACCAGTTTGGCCTAGGAAAAACTAGTTTATCCGATGGCCGTTAGGATAGACCGGTTTGGCCTAGGCCAATCTAGTTTGGCCTAAAATAGGGTTTGGCCTGTAACATATATATGTAATTGTTCCTCTATTTATAAAACATTATACTGTATATCATCCATAATTTAAACTATGTCTAAAAGCAGCATTTATGTCGATACAAGAAGTTTAACATAGAATACAAGGAAGAATGGGACATAAAGGAAGAAATGGGAGAATTCCAATTTTTTTCACTCTTTTTTTTTCTCTTAGTTACAATTTCTTTAACTATAAAATCGTTTCTGAAAATTGTTTCTCCCATAATTTCTTTTATATTCCGATTATTTCAGATCTTTAATTCAGTAGTTCAATTGCATGTCTGTTAAAACTGTTTTACTTATATTATTTTAATTATTCATAGAAGAAGTTTTTATTTTTATGTAAAATTAGCCGTAAAAAAGATGAACTCTTTATGTTGTTTTAAGAACAAAAAATTAACATTAAGGCTATACAAATATGTTATGATTTCAGGTTTGTTTTTTAATATAAATATCATTTCTGATCATCAATTGTTTCTCTTTTTATTTGTAACATGGTCTTTAATACAAAATAGTACGTTATATTTATGGCCTGTTACCTATTTTTTTAAAATACAAAGTTATTAAAATTGCTAAATTATTATAAAATTATTAAACTCTAAAATACAGTATACTCCAAAGTTTAAAATTCTTATTTTTCTTCGTATGTGTATGCATATATAATCACAGTTCGAGAAACGGTATGTAAAGTGTATTTGAAATGAAGCTTATGTTTCATGTATAAAGAAAAAGAGAAAGAATGGTGTCTTCGTTTTGTTCATATGAATTTCTTCTATCTGCTCCCCACCCCTCTCTGTTCGGTGTAAGTACAATAATTCTTTATTATTGTTGAAAGCATTATGTAACAAAAAGGTATCATAAGATTCATTTAAATAGTATTTATTTTAATTGTTATGTGATATAAAGTTTTTTTCATATGAAAAATGATATTTTATTAACTTCTCATCATTTGAATCATAAAAGTATGCAAAAAATAAATGAAACAAGTTTTGTATGTCTTTTCGAGCAAAATAAATTATAGAAATCAAAATTTTCTACAGTTTGATAACGATATCTTTAACGGGGGGGGGGGGGGGGGTCAAGGGACGATAACGTATGAATCGGAAAGGGGAAAAGGGTCCAAAATTAACAAAAAGTTGATAAAATTATAATTGCACAGCCCCTTTCGTAATCGAACTCTACGCAATAAGAATTAATAAAAAATATTTCATGTTTCAAAATTGTTTTAAAAACCTTAGACAATCAGTAAGGGGCTATGCAACTATAATTATAGTTATATTGCATAAAATCAAGTATGCGTATTTATTTAAAACATCCGTAATATGAATTGTACAGTAAAATACACAGAAAAAGAGAGAGACTTTTAACAATTAATTTTTTCAAAGATAAATTTTGTATTTCTTATTTCTTCCATTATTACGAAAAGAAAGTATAGGATTTGTAAAAAGTTTTGACACATTTAGACGTTTTAGGGGCCAGAGATACCGTTTTTACGAAATGTGAGTCTGTGACTCTATTTTCATGTGACACACATTTCGTGGGTACTCTGTCGTAAGAATTAATGTACAGAATTTAATATTTAAAATATGTATGTTTAATGTAGAGATTATATCCAGTCTGTCTCTGCTATAAAATGGCGATGATTAATTTTTAATGTAAATTCTAGTTTTCAACGTATTTACACGTTTTAGTGGTCAGATATATCAAAAAACTTGTTTTTACAAAATGGCTGTATGTAAGCGACCTAAATTTTGTGGGCGCTCTGTCTCAAGAACTAATGCACAGCTTTTCATAAAAAAATATATTCAGATAGTCCTTGTTATAAATTGATTCCGATTACTTTTTGACATAAATCGCTCAATAAATGGTCCTTCTGTTCTACATTTTTTTTAGATTTCTGCAACAACTCTATATGAATGCTTAATGGACGGATTTTCATAAAATTTCAGACTTAATTTGTCCTTAATATAATTTGGTGGGTTTTTTTTTTTTTTTTTTGGCGTAAATCGTCCAGCATATGTCGCAGCTGTGTTGCATTTTTCATAATTTGCACAATAGAGGGGAGGGGGGATCTGTATAATTTCTGCAAATTCCATTCTTAAGAACTAACGCAAATATTTTCATCGAACTTCAGATTCAGTTACATGTTGACACCAGCTAATGTAGTTTCACCGTTGCAGATTTCGGTTTAGATCACTAAACAAGAAGCGCTTTTATGGGGCATTTCTTACGTAATTTTACCGATATTCATATCTTAAGAACTAATACATGGAATTTCATATCGTTAGAATCCCCGTGATGGGCATAGATTGTCTTTGAATTTTGGTACGTTGACGAATTTTGAAATAATATTATGTATGAGATAAAAGAAAGTTGTGGATTTGGAGTTGTGGACAAGGAACTTCCGGTATTTTACATTTTTAAAAAACTTGACATTATCATCCAAACTCTTTGAATTTTTTTATGTTAAAAATAAGATATATGTAGACTGGGTGAAAAAATATTGATATTTAGTAGAAAAGGGCTGGTAAGATTTTTACCGCGATAAAACTCTCAGGTTTTAACAAATTTTGTCAATTTTCACACATTTTATTTTGTAAAAAAATATTTCTAATTGTCGGAATTTTTCGAAATTTTCGTAGGTAATGCAAGTATGGTCTATTGAGGTTCTCTAAAAAGATGTTTAAATACGGAAATTTAGTCACATTTACGATGAAGAAAAGTACATATAGTTTCCTAGTGGCGTGAAGTGATCTGCCTTCGCCAGTGTATTTCAAAGAGTTAAAATTCAATTAATAATTTTGTTAAAATTCAATTAATAATTTTTATACATGTAAATATAAGTGGTATTTAATATGGTTTTACGCAATTTTAATAAAATGTTAATATATAGGGGAGAGTGGGAGGAATGGGACATTGGTTTTTCTCTTTAGTATCATTCTAAACATTTCATCAATCGCACGTTAGATGAAGCAATGGTAGCCAAATCTTTAGTTGAAAAAAATTGTTGGTCTGTATAAGCTTACAATTGTATAAAAGATTATTTCAAGGATCAAAAGTAAATTTACTTTTAATACTTTCTGTATATTAATGATTTGTTATCCATAGGTGTAATAGTTTCATTATTTATAGAACATTATACTATATATTATTAGTTATTTAAAACAAGTCTAAAAGCAGCACTTTCGTTTATACAAGAAGTTTAATACAAAAAAAGAAAGTGGGGAGTAATGGGAAATGCCAGTAAAGGGAGGAATGTGATATGTCTTTCGTTTTTTTAATGAGATGAATGTAAATTCCTAACATGCAAACATATTTAGAGGGTAATATATTGATTATAACATTGATAATATATTCATTTACTTCAAAATGTAAATAATTTAAATTGATAATTTTTAATGTTATCTATGACTAACAATCCTGAATTTCCATTTACGTTATGAAGATCCTGGAATTCTACATTGTGCCACATACATTACATCAATCTACAATCTTTATTAGATTATATATCTAGCCGACACTTGATTATTTGTGCCTTATAGCTTCATTTTATTGTTATTCGATATATCTCTGTTAGTGGTGAATTATGGGGCAGATTTTGAAACTTACAATTTCCTTGATTATAAAGTACCTTTTGCATGTTTTGTTTCTGTATTGTTCAAGAACATTAAAAAGTGTTTCATCTTGCACTCTATAAAATGGAATTTTTGTTTTAAAGTTAAACAAAGTTGATTTTCTAATTTTTGTAAAAAGTGTCGCACCCACCCCAATTTTCTCTAAAATAACAAAAATTGTAAGTACCCAAATACCCAAATAAATGGGCCTGTCAAATGATGGCTGTTTGCATATATTCGAAGGTTAAGCTTTTCTGTTACAATGCATGTCTATTGGAATTATTTATCGGGTAAGAAGGCGGATTGTGTTTCAGCATTATTTACTTATAAGACATGCCATCAAAGGACAACATACAATGCTAATGATTTTTTTTTTTTTTTTTTTTTTTTTTTTATCCACCACGTCAACATTATGGATGCCTTCAGGACATCATTTTAAAAACAGTTGAGCAGATTTATTGATACATATTTAGCATTTATAAAGCATATTTAATATTTTTTTATGTGTTACAATTCCACCTATCAATGAATTTTTGTATTTTTATTTCATAAGTTACAAGAATGCCAAGCCTTTATAAAAAAGACCTTTCAATATGGTTTTACTAATTCATTTTAGATGAAATTAGTAATGAATAATGAGAGCAATTTACGATTTATTGATGCTATGTCAGTAAATTGAAAAACCTCAGATGAGAAACTGTGACTGCATATACGAGTTTAACTCTGCCAAAATGCCGATCATCAACTTGAATTTAGAATGCATGGTTTTTCTTTATCTAGTTAATTTTTAAATAGTTGTAATATTCAATTATTCAATACGAAAATAAATGTTGGCTTTTCTATAATATTACATTCACTATAAATTTTACTAAATTTTTCTTTCTTTTTTATGTTAACATCTAACTTATCATTTTAGATGCAGGAAGAAACTGAAGTTCAATTTAAAAACAATGGGAGTCTCCTTGACGACAAAAGTAGAGGAAAAAGACGCACTATTATGACTGAGAAAAATCTTGCTAACCTCATTCTGCAGCACTGAAATTTTCCAATTATTTTATTGCAATACATCTTTAAATTCATTTTCTGATATTATCTCCAAAAATAATCATTAAAAAGTATGCAATCCATAAGCATTTGTATAAATACTATTTATGTAATATTTGCAAAATGTGAGTCACATTAAAAAGTTATTTTTTTTATTGTAATGAATTAAATAGTTATTTAATAAAATTTATTCATATTTCATTGTATTTGGTTATTTAATCGTATTGCTTTTATTGGTAGCACAGATATGTATGTTACATTTATATCAAAGATGACAGCTCATAATATTTTCCAAATAAATGTTTTCCTTTTTGTTTCTATTCTAGTTTTCTACTTTTAGAAAGATTGCTTAGTAAACTCTGATTATGACATAAAGTGCACAAAAAGTGCAAAACTTGCCCAAAATTACAGTTGATAAGTCAAAGTTGCATTTTTGTGTACATATGTTAAGGTGTGTATATTATCTTTCCTATATGTAACTATTTGAGTTACAGATTCTAATTCCAGAGCAATATTAACCACAGAAGAACTCTACAAAACTCATACATGTTCGACACATTCTTCCGGATCTTTAAGCCAGTTTAGAGTTTTAAATTTGTGATCCTATCAATAATTAAATTTTTTCTCTTTAATATTTTAATTTGAAACAAAACTCTCAAGCAAATAAAGTATTGAAAAATGCATAATGTATTAAACGTAGGTGGTGAAAGAAATTTGTGAGGAATAAGTCGAGGAAAAAGACAATAAAAAAATTAAAGGGAAAAAGATTCTAGTAATTAGTAAGAATTGTACGGCATATCCACCTGAAATAAAAATAAGGTTTAAAAAAATTCTTATATGTGACATTCAGATAAAGACATTAAATTTTCTGCAGATATCTGATTTGAACCATTGAATTAATTATTGTGTAGTGTTTCAAAAGTATGTAATAGAAGACACTTGTTAAAGAAATTCATATGACCATAGAACTGAATAAGACACCTTAAATACAAGACTACTATGTTTTTACTTATAGCATTCTAGTTTAGAAGAATATCCGCATAAAATGAACGGACAATGTTTTTTCATGATATAAAGATTTTTAAATCATGTATTGGATTAGGTGAGGCTCAGTGCTTTATATGTATAAATTAAGCACTGTGCTTCATCTAAAATCATAATATTTCTTTTAGGCATATTTTAAGTCTCAGTTAATATACTTTATTTACATCATTGTATCTATTTGCTTTTTTAAATTTAAATAAAGACCGTAAGATCTGCTTCAGCTTATCTCCTCATTTAGTGCTGCTGTTATAATGCTCATTTAATAAAGAAAATGATTTTGCACCTATTTAAATATCTACAGTGAACTTCAGTGAGTTGCCTCATGCGTAACTTTTATGTCAATTGCTGTTATAATACTGAAACACATGTTAGGCCATATTGCTTATTTTACATCGAAATATTTTGATACATGAGGAAAACTCCACTCTGGATACTTAAAATTGTAAAAATTTAACTTCATATGGGAAAAAATACTATAATAACTCCAATTAATTTAAGTATTAATATAAAAAACAATTTCGTAAATATTTTCGGAATACTGCTGTAAAAACATTAATAATAAAACTGCAAAAAATTTGTGCAGTTACAAATACATTTTGGTAAGTGCAAATAAAATATTTTAAATACAATAGTAAAAAAGCATTAAAAAATTTACTGTATTAACACTTGTACTGTTGCAAAGAGCTTTCTGGCGAGAATACAAAATGTGGTTTAAATGCAATACTAAAACAATTTTGTAATGTTTCAAACAGTACCTCATTAAAGTTACTTTTTTTGATAAAGTACATAAAAGGTTTAAGATGCAAGCATAAAAAACCCATAGTAAATGTGCCATAAAGTTCCTTGCAAATGTACAACAAAATTATCAATAAATATGCTACAAAATGTTTTGTAAGAATACTAAAAATCATTAGAAAACTCACAAAATAATGTGTAGAAAACTCCCCAAAAATTCGTAAGTACGTGTACTAAATAATCCTCAGAAAATTTACCAAAATATATATAGTAATCACTCTAAAATATCGCTAGTAAGCTTACTAAATAATGTTTAGTACATTTAAAAAAAACTAATATGAGAACCCCCCTTACAAATCATTAGTAAATTTACTAAATAATCAGAGTAAGTTTACAAAAAGTTCTTTTGAAAACTCCCTAACAAATCATTACTGCATATACAACATAATCACTGGTAAATTTACGGAAAATTCCTTACTAAACTTCCTGAATAATCATTAGTAAGTTTACTAAATAATATTTAATAAGTTTACAGACGATTCTTTAGGAAACTCACTAAACAATCGTTAGTATGTTTACTAAACGATATTTAGTAACAGTAACTAAAGCAACTTTTGTAATTGTACATGATTTTCTTCTGTTGCGGTTACATGAAAAGTTCAAGGCATCCCAGTTTCCTAGAAAATTCTTAGTAACCTTGCAGATTTTTTTTTACAGTGTAGGAAGGGTAGATTGAACTAGAGATCTGCACGGGCCGGGCCGGTCTAATTTTTTTTTTTCCTGCACAGACCTCGGACTTGTTTTATTTATTGTTCTCACGATCCAAAATTCTCATTTCTATTTTTGTCACACACTGTAAAAAAAATCTGTGAAGGTACTAAACATTTTCTAGGAAACTGGGATTCCAAGAACTTTTCATGTAACGATAACAGGAAAAATTCATGTAATCGATTCTGAAACTTGAATTTTTCTTGTTACCGTTACAAGAAAAGTTCTTGGAATCCCAGTTTCCTAGAAAAGGTTTAATACCTTTGCAGATTTTTTTTTACAGTGCAGCCTTATCAAAATAGTTTTCTCCGTGTTGCCTGGTCCGTTTAAAAGTCGGTAAAATGAAGCCTGGTCCAAAAAAAAAGTGTGCAAAAAATGCATACATTTTTAAATCGCCGTTATTCTACTTATTATTATTATTATTAATTGTAAATTTCTACGCTTAATAAAATATAACTAAGTTAAAATATTGTAAAAAGAGTGAAAAAGATTCTATGTATGAATCTTGTTTAAGCAAAAAACGTGTTATCGTGTAAAATTAATTTATTAATCCGCAAAAAAGATATGTAAACTTGCTAAGAAGGGAACTTGTCTATAACACATTTTTTTCTTTAGGGCTTTACTGTATACCCTTTTCAGATTTTTAGCACTTCAATGTATGGAATATTGATTAACGATATTAATAATATCTGAATGATTTGCATACAAAAAATAAAAAATCATAAAAAAATAACTATTGCAGCCTGCGGCACTTCTATAAAAGTGAAGATTATAAGAATGAAAAAAAAAAAAATAAGATGAATATTTTTGATCAGAATCATATGTCATGAACCATTTTCATAGGAGACCAATTTTTAACCAAATGGATGAAAAAAATCATTGTTTTTTAGAAATTCACCTGAGCCGAACCGGGATCAGGCCGAGATTTTAATTTTTTTCCGTGTCGGGTCGGGCTCGGAAAATCGCAGACATGTCTGAAATGTTGCAAAATACATATTTGGAATTCGTATTTGGAATTCCATCCGTAGAAAAACTGAAACCTGAATCGGAGTCAGTGGGTGAAATTTCGAATATTATCTTTGACCCATTTGTTGATGTACACCTTTATTTTTTTATGTAAATTCATGCTTTATTAGTAAAATCACGAATATTTACTAACGTGACGTGCACTGCTGAGCTAAGCATTAAATACCAGTCACGTGAGTAACAGGTCTGAGTAAGACGAGTGTATTATTGATAATAGGTGTGGTGTATTTTTGTCGGCCGATTATCTACGCTATGGGATATAGGCCCTATGGGGTGAGTTGCCCTCCGGGGGGGTCTTTCTAAGGGAACCTAACCCGTATTTACACAAGGTTCGAAGAAAACCACGGAAAACTTCGAACGGTTAGGCCGACGGTCGCGATTGGGTTCGAACCCAGCACCTACCGTCTACCAGTTCGGAGGTCAGAACCTCGCGGCCACTGGTGGGGCTATTGATAATAGGACTGGGGGCAATGAAAAGGGAGTTTTTCTCCTACTATTGCTTTTGTGGCGAATGATGAGGAGTTTCCTCTCCTCTTAATGCTTCCTTGCCTTCAGAAAGATCCACTATTTTGGTAGTATGGCAAGGCAGATCTTTTAGAATTGTTCCAGCAGTAACTTTTTTATGTTTATGTATACACCATCGCATCAGGAAAACATTTCCGACCATGCATTATTATGCATTACTATATAATTGCGTGTCATCGTCGTACACTCTATCCCTCCTAAAAGTTCTGTAACGTAGTACTGAGATTTCCTGTAGATCTTTCGACTTCTGATGTTCTGAAAGTAAAAATTGTTTATTTTTTTATGTCATGGTGTGAACCATAATCAATGAGCCTCTGACTTAAGGCTGTTCTCAATCTTTTTGCTCAACAAGCACAAAATGTTACGACACATTTACAAATTTATTTTTTATCGGAAATATATAAACTTGTAAAGCCTAACTATGAAAGCGATTTGGAATCAAATTGAATTTTTCTTTTTTTTTTTTTTTTATCAATGAATTATCTATTGAGACAGAAATTTTTCCGATTATGTGACAAATATATTTTTCACTTTTCGTTTAGTTATTTTCTTTTTTGCACGGAATTTCGGTTTAAAAGGCTCACTTTGACATTATTTTCGAAAAAATCTTTTGTTTTTGCAAATAAAAATAATAAAAAGAAACAAGGAAATGAGAGCGATTAGAATATTTCTGAACAACAACATAATGCTAATTTCATGCATTTCCGAAATTAAATTAAATATTGTGTCATCAAGTTGCTCTTTTTGATTTAAGGACAGCCTTAACAGGTGGTTTGAGTATTTAAATTTGAATGAAACTTATCATCTAAAGATTGCTTTCCTGAGGCAAAAAAATTTCCTAAATAAGCTCTACTTTTAAAACTCCTTTTTTTTTTTTTTTTTTTTTTTTTTTTTTTTTTTAAGAAAAAATATGCGTTAAATTTACGCAGCATTTGCAATAGGAATAATCTTTTAAGTAGCTGCCTACGAAAATTGCAAAGATAATTTTAAAAGTAGTTATTTGTTTGAAAAACTTTTTATTAAAAAAATATATATACTATTCGGAGCTTTTTGATCATCTGTTATTTTTTGAGAATTTATTCACTAACAAAAGTGTTGTCTTGCAAAGTTGGTATCATAAATAGAAGAGCTTCCAATTACTGATAGTGGATCGCTTTTCTTTCTATCTCATAGAATTCATATTTTGCATAGTGGCACTATTATGTCAAATTTCAAAGCGCCATCCATATGTCATTTTTATATTTTCCAATAGTTATTGGAAGAATTAACCAACATGCCTCTTGCGAAAGTTTTCTATTTGTATGACTTATACAGTCGTATGATTTGAAAAAGACATTCTGAATCTAAATATAGCAAATTTCTATTGCAAAAATGTGCTTAAAATAGGATATTTTATTTATGACATCAACATAATTTTACTATGCAAAAACAACATGTCCCAAAATAAATGGGGAGTCTTTTGAAGGAGTTCTGGATAAATTTCTTATAATGAAATCAATGTATAATACTGTGGTGTTTTGGTGGGAAGAGAAGAAGGAGATGAGAAACACTTATTTTTTGTTTCATCTCAGAAGTAGGCTAAGTGATCGTATTAATGGATGAAATACATTGCGCTGGATGAAGGCCAGCAAACGACCCAAAAAAAAGGCTACCATTATGGTTTTTCTTAAAATAGTGAAAAATCTTTAATCTTGATGATAATAATTCAAAGCAAAATTGTAAAAAATATAAAATGATAAGAAGAAAAAGGTTACCTGTAATTTCTTGGCTGATGAAGATGAAATTCAGGTAGATAAATGCACAGGTATTGAGACACAAATGAAGAGAATATTTTTGAAGGGGACAAATATTTTTTATTTATAATCATATGAGAATTTCTTCAAGCATTGAATATTCTATATATATATGTATTTGTTTCATACACTTTCTTATATAAATAGAACTTCTATTATTTCGTTGCAAAAATTTCCACAAAGGTGATGTATATGAGTCGACATATTCTAGAACAACTCTTCTTCACAATATATTTTTATATGCATTTTCATAACATGAATAAACATTTTTCTTAATCGATACAGAGATAACATTCTTCTCAGACTATCAATTTGATATTACTTCCAAAAATATGCCTGGACAAATCACAAAGAGATGTTTCAATATTTACCCTTGGGGACGCCGTTCCATATTCAAATAATTAAATATATTTATGGCCGAATTAAACATGAGATGAAGAGGGATTGAATTAAGCTTGATAATAGATTGATGATAATTCTTTGAGGATAACTATGACAACACTTAAACCAACTTGAGTAGCCAGAAAAAAAAAGGAAAACCAAAAGATTTAGGACGTGGTGGACGGGGAGCCTAACTCCTCGCAGCATTAAAAAAAACAACATCCTTGAAAACAAACTTTGAGTAGCTGGTATGGAGCAACGGTCACGTACAACTGCCTTGGGGCGGGCACACTTGCCCCGGCCTCCGCTAAATTTCTCGGCATCTGAGAAACTTCTCGGCACTTGTCAACTCAACTGCCTCCAACACCACTGGGCTCCGACTGCGCAACTGCGCAACTGCTCTCGTGGCTCAGAGCCAGGAGGGAGAAAAGAAGAAGGGTTACTGTAAACCCGGGATACGCCAAGTTGGCAACGTTCGAATGAGGAGAGCGAGGAAAAAAATAAGCCAAGTTACGATTCAATGTATAGTGAAATATGAATTTAATAAGGAAAAAAATGACAAACGCTTAAAGAATGAAGGCCAAAGAAGGTGGCCAGGCACCTAGCTGGTTAAATCACGTCACCTGTGGATTTGAATTTGATAGGCCAAGGGGCGTGCCAGATTAACCGGAAATACCACCCATAGAACAATCCAGATTTTTCTAGAAGCTTTTCCAAACCGGAAGGAATGAATTCAAAACAAGATTTTACCGGTTTAGAACATTCGATAGCTAGGTAAGGAAGAAAAACTTACAGGCGACGGCATCAAAATAAACGAAATCGAAATAATATTTAAATTGAGAACATTAATAAAAAGAGATGATAGGAAATAAAATAGTTAATAAAATTGAATTAAAATAAAAAAATATGGGGGGGTTAACGAGCAACCACCACAAATATGTTATCTTATTGTCCGCTTGAATTTCATTAAAATAAATTGCTTGGTTAAAAGATTCAGTTATTTAAAATTTAATGAAAAACCTATCGGAAACCTGTAAGATTGCAGTACAAAAGTTTTGCGAAAATACTCTGATACATAATGTCTGATGTATAAACTCTTACACTGTTAAAATAATTCTGAAACTCTCAAACATTTTTTTCCTGAATTTCACAGAAAAGGTCCCTTTTCACAACAAAAGGGCATTTTTCGTTACAAATCACAAAATTCCACCATATTTTCCGAAAATAACGAAACGGATGGAAATGGAAACAAAAAACGGAGACATTCCGTTTTGCGGGAGCCACCTTGGCCGAGTGGTCAAGGCACCACACCGCTAAATGCTTACGAACGCAGATTGTAAGTTCGGGTCCCACTCGCACCGTGGAATAATGAAAGCATAAAAAATCCATTTTAAATTACACTTTTTCTGTTTATTTTTCTCTTATTTCTTATTAAAAAATCTTTTAGCCAAAAAAAAAAAAAATAAATAAATAAATAGTGTACGACATACTTTTTTTTGTAAAAAATATTGTTAATAGAAACTTTTTTTCATTAAAATAAAGTAGTGGTTTTAACCCCAGTAGCCAAACAATATTGGGCAAATATTGGCTACATCTTGGAGCAATATTGGCACATTGGCGCAATACTGGGATGAAATATTGCTCCAATATTGGGATATTTACATTTTGCCCTTATTTAGCTAATATTTGCAGCCAATATTTTGCCAATATTGGGGTTTCATTGGAAATATTGCCTATAAAACACTAATATTGGTTAAATAATGAGATTTTATTGGAAGTATTTCCAATGTTACACCAACATTTGTATAATATTGGCGTTTTATTGGCTATATTTCCAATGAAACCCCAATATTGGCATAATATTGGCTGCAAATACTGGCTAAATAAGGGGAAAATGTAAAATCCCAACATTGGAGCAATATTGACGTTTTATTTGCAATATTTCCAGTTCAAGGCTAACTTATCATAATATAAAGGCTTGTCATTCACCAAGTTTCCTTTGACCGCAGTACAGGAGGCGCTGAACTACATGATTTTCACGTTGGTAGCGCCATCTAATGTTAGAAACTGAAATGTTTTCCATTATTTCCTATGGGATTATTAGCAGTAGTATCCACCAGGTGGCGTTACATACGAGACAAAGTCATATAATAAGTTGGCAATTATAGGGACAATTTCAACAATAGATTTTCTCCTGAATGCGAGGCCTTGATATTATGATAAGGGGGCCTTGTTCCAGTTAATGAAATATTGGCGCAACATTGGACCAATATTGGTTTGCTACTAGGGAAACAGTGATTTTTTAAATTTAAACTATTTAAAAAATTAAAATTGATTTAAAAAAATAAGTATTCTGCATCAGTCTAAAATAAAATAAAATAAACTGTTTACAAATATTCTAAGGAATATAATTGAAAGGAAATCTTTAAAAAGCACAACAGATTTTCCTACTAACTCATAAAAGACATACTTTGTGCAATCCGGAATCAGCAGCTTTGGCTCAGTTTATAAGGACTTGTTCCGCTGTAAAAAGGTCCCGAGTTCGAGCCTCAAGACGGCGTGAACTAAATTATTATAATAATTAAGTAAAATAATATGGCAGCTTAAAATCATTCGGTAATTTAGAATTCTATGGCGATTAATTGGTTCATTAATTTAAAAAATTATATTGTATTATTATTATTAAAAATCAAACTTTGTAACGGAAAGTTACTGTTTCTTCAAACGGAGTTTTCCCTTCTTGTATTTCCCACAACGGAAAATCTACTAACGGAACAGTAAAAGTTCGGCTACTTTGCTGCCGGTAGTTTCACCGTGAATTCACAGATTTATTTTTAACAGTGTATACTACGTATGATGGATAAGTAATAGCGGTTCATTAAAAATTAATGAAGATTAAAAAATGCGGAATCTTTACCAGCACTATGTAATATTATACTGACAATTTTAAGAATCAAATTTTATTTAATTTATCAAGCAGATTCCTGCATCAGATTGGATTGTCTGATTTTTAACCGAACCCGACCCTACCCGACCCCTAATTCTAATCGATTTCGTGCTAAATTTTGACTTTTCCTTCTAGGATTGGAACTCATCCGAAAAAAGTTCTGGATAACTTGATTAATTACATTTTCATTTCTTTCACTCGAGTTCGATTGTTTTCGAGTTAACTTTTAACATAAATTTTATTTTCGTTCGGGAAAAACCCTGATTAGGGCACGACTCTATTGTCAATCGCTCAATTCAATATTTAATTATACATTCAAACGGGATTGAATATTTTCGAGAATTGCATTGTCATCTTTTATCTTGAGACTTGTTCTATCGTTTGGCAATGCTCCATAAAGAGGAAAATATGAAGTTATTTCTTTAAAAATCACAGTTGAGCATTGAAGGCAAAACAGTAAAAATCGACAATCTAAAGAAATAAAGATGAATAACGAACATTCAGTTTTGGTTACAGCAACATTTTTCCTCTCCACTGTCGGAAGTTGGTGTATTTGTTTTGTATTTGTGTCGGCCGATTATCTACACTAGGGAGGCCTATGGGGTGAGCGCCCTTCGTGGAGGTCTTTCTATGGGAACCTAATCCGTATTTCCGCAAGGTTCGAAGAAAACCACGAAAACTCCGACACTGTCGAAAATTAAATAAATTCAATAACTCACTGTCGAGACTAACGAAAAAACACACATATCTCAATTTTAGGAGTCACGTGATGATCAAATGCTCAAATGAGAGGGCAAGAAAAAAGCATCATGTGACTCTAGCATTGTAATTTGAAGGGTAGTGTTAGCTGTCATTTAAGACGGCCGATTGTCTGCATTAGGGATATAGACTTGAAGGAGAGTGCCCTCTATGGGGGTCTTTCTAAGGGACTCTGACCCTTATTTAAGCAAGGTTCGGAGAAAATCACGGAAAGCTTCGAACAGTTAAACCGGCGAGCGCGAGTGGGTTCGAATCCAGCACCTCCCATCTACTACACTGTTAAAACTAATGGTGACACATTGCACCTTTTAGGGGTGAAAGGCGTGTCTCACTGGTGACACCCCTAAAGGAGCCAGAATGACACCTTTAATTAGGGTGAAAAGATGGCACCCTTAATCCAGAGTGTCCAATAATAAAAAATTAAAATATATACAAACCGACTTTTGGCCGTCGAAGGATTCGAACTCACGTCTGATTACAAGCTCAGCGTTCTAACCACTCGGTTATCGAGCTCATCTTCAGTCACTCATAGCCATAGATTTTACTTGCCGTCACAGAAAACAGAAAGACACACGTCACAGCGCATGCGCATGGTTCCAGTCACCCGATGAGGTGCCACATTGCTGCCAATACGAGGTGTATGGCACCTTATTAACTCCAATCACCCAGTAAGAGACCTGTCGGCACTGCAACGACATATCCAAGCCCCTATGGCACCCTAGGGTTCCAAATGCCCCGGGTTCCAAAGGACCCTAGGGCCTTTTCACCTCCGGGTCCCAAATGGCACCGATTTGTCACCTTCACTTTTAACAGTGTAGCTTCGAGAAAATAACCTGTCAGCCACTGGTGGGACCTCATTTTTAAAGTACTTAACCCGTACTTAAGCAACCTATCTTTCTCGTTAACGTCGTTTGTTATAGTTATGTTTTAAATTGCAAGTTGAATATACATTCGGTATGAGTAAGTAAAAGTATAGTTCAATTTACGTTACTTATTTCCTGCTCATTTTTAGTTATTTTCGTAGTTTTTGATTGTATTGTACTTTATTTATAAACATTAATGCTTTTTAATCAAACCAGGTCTGTAATTTAAAAAACTCATGCGCGTAGCCAGGGGGGGGTGCCCTGGGTGCCCGGGAACCCCCCCGCTCGCGCAGATCCAAGATTGATTATTTTAAAAAAATCAAAATTTATAAGAGAAAAAAGAAGAAAAATGTAAGCAAAGTTAGTTCAATTAGTTAATCAAAACTAACAGTCTACGTTTTGAAATGTGATAAAAGAAGAGACCTTGATTCTTTCTTTTAAAGAAAATTATTTTGTTCATCTTTTTTAAAACTAGAATATTTACTAGAATCTGTATTAATCACAGTAAATCAAAAAAGTTGGTTTTATAATCCCAATTTGATGTCGTTTCTTTATGGAATTTTTTTAACACCTTTCTATTGCATGCATATTTCCATAAAAAATTAGAGTAAATTATAGACAAGGATAGAAACTACTATTTATATATTTGCTTTTGTTATCTAAAATCTAGATAGGAGCAAAAAAAAATTGAAAGGAAATACTGATGTGAAACGATAATTCCACCATGTGTGTAGCCTGGAGAACGGAGGGGGTGGAAATGTTGTACAAATTAGAGATGAGACAGGCTCAGCCCCAGCACAAAAGCCCGAGCCCAAACCCGGGTCCGAAGCGGGCACGGGCTCTATTTTCACTTTAGTGTTCGGGCCCGGGCTCTATTTTCATTTTAGTGTTCGGGCGCGGGGGGTAGCTCGGGCTCTATTTTCATTTTAGTGTTTGGGCCCGGGGGAGGGGGGCTCGGCTCATTCTTTCTGAGAATTAAAAAACATTTATCTGTAGAAAAGATTGAAAGAACTACTATTTTCCTTTTAAAATTATTTATTCTTTTTCAAGTCATTTCAGTGTTATTTTGATCAAAACGAAATAAAAATAAAAATATTTTTTTTATATATTTCAATAGTTGATTGATGCTTCAAAAGAAAATTTGTGATGTATGGAGATTTATATCTATTGCATTTCCCTCGACGATTAATTGATAAGGCGCATATCAAAATAATCATAAATAATAAATTAGCTTCTGGTTGGATTTTCGTTTGAGGCAGAGGATATTTTTTAATTCGGTCGTTTATTTTTTTATTTTGTTAGAGAATGATTTTTTCGTTTGTGATGCAGACTAGATGCTTGAGGTTTGCAAATTATTTGATTGTGCAACGAATCATTATCGTTCTTCATATGATAACAGCATTGTGATTTTTTTTTTCGGTTTGTCATCATAAATTTTGCTTATGCTGAGGATTTCCCTTCGTAAGTAAACATATTTTACATGTTATTCCGATTGAAAACATTCGATTGATGTTTCTTCTTTTCCCATAAAAACAACGGAACTTTAAGATAACTGTATCAATGCTTTAATTTGCGTTGATTTTAAAAGGTTCCCGTCAGTCATGGGGAATTGTTAAGAGAAATGAATTGATTATAGATAAATGTACAGGGATGTAGTGGAGGGTATACTGGGGTATACGCCGTATACCTTCTGGATTTTTTTTAAGGAACGCCGTATAATATTCTGTTTCTCATGAAACCCATAGGATGTACTCTCTAGAGTATACTCTGTGCCTTGAGCATATACCCTCTGCGTCGATCGTGTAACCTGTGGTTTTTTTTACGACTACACCCCTGAAGATGTACTCTTTTTATAGGAAATTGAAAACGTTTTTTGATTCTTCAGCATACAAATAGTAATTTGTATAAACACTATCCATTTATTTATTACACTTCTTTAATATGTCCATCAAATTTTCTTCTTAAAGGACAAGAAATGTGGGAATCATTTTAGGCATGAAGGATATTTTTATTTGATACCAAATTGCTCTTTTCATAAGCTTGAATTTAAATTTTTATTAAATAGTAAATTTTATAAAAAATTTTTTAAAATGGGATATCACATTTGAAACAATTTTTAAATATCATTAAATCATTTATTTATTTATTTATTTATTTTTGTATCGGGCTCGGATGGGCTCGGGCTCCAATGTACTAAAAATCTTTCGGGCGCGGGTTTCAAAAATCGAGCCCATCTCTAGTACAAATCTGTGCTTCCTCTGAAAATAAGAAATGATGCTACGCAAAATTCAAATTAATATGGAGGTTGGTTTGTTGGTTTGCTAAATTTCATTTTTTGGGATCATATTTTGACATTCGTACGGGCTCATTTTTTTAACGGGAAAATTTTATTTATTCATGAGTAGAAAATATAAGAGCTATTTTTCACTTTAAATTGCATACTACAAGTTATTTTAATGCCACTTTGATCAAAATGACAGGGGTAACTAAAGTCGTGCTTATTTATTTTAGTATTTCGTTGCTGTTTGAAATGAAAACTTGTGATAATTACAGATTTATGTTTACGGATATCTTTATTTTACATCTATCATGTTTTATTTATGTTTATATATCTTTTTCTTATTCATTAGCAGCGTCGTGCGAAAGGGGGAGCGTAGAGGGCAGCTGCCCCGGCGTAGAACTTTAGGAGGCGCCAAATTTATACTACCAACGTCATTTTTGGCCTGTTACAAGAAAAAGTTGGGTGGAAGGGGCGCCAAATTGTAACTTTGCCCCGGGCGCAGCTTTCTCTTCGCACGCCCCTGTCCATTAGATTTAGTTTTAAGCAACTTCTCATCCTTCTTCACGCAATGAAAAATTGCGTTTGGGTCTTTTTTAAAAGAAGTTCCACACAATTATACCTTCCGCAAAAAACCTGTCTAAAACGGAAATTTGATAGGTTTTATGGGGTTCCGTTTTATTAGGTTTTATTACATAAGATGTTGTTTGTATCCAACATGTTCAGGTTAAAATATTTGGGCACCCCCCCGTTCAAAAGGCTGGCTACGCCTATGAAACTAATTGCAATTTTTTATTTAAATTTTATACAGATGTTTGTAATACATAGAATTTAATAAAAAGCAGTCGATTGTTACTGTATGCTTTATATTCCGTAATATAAGACAACAGTCAAAATGAGAAGAGATTTTTTAAATATTCTAACTTAAACTTACATATGGCACATAAACGATCTATCTACACTAGCGTCGACGCAGCGACAGGGGCAAATTTGGGAGATCATTATGCCCCACCCTGTACAATTGTCCCTTTAATTGTCCCTTTAATTAATGTTAAAGTCCCATTGAAACAATTCTTTATTGTAATTGCATTTAAAAGTTCTAGATATTCAAATTCGTATAATTTTTACTTCGTCATATAATAATGAACACAATTATCACAGGAAATCTGAAATTGTACAAAAGAATAATTATTCTGAGCAAATTTAAAATGCATGTAATGCAATGCGCTTACACGGCACTATCCTGAAGCGAGAAGTTACATCTTTTCACCGCCAGATGGCGTATTCCAGCGCTTGAATCGCCAATAGTAAATACACCGATTTTGGTTTCATTCGAGTTATTCCTTCAAGCTACAAACAACGCGAAATAGTCACCTTGTATTATAATCACCCCGTACATTTGTAACACGGAAATTTCATTTGAGCATTTTTTTTTTTTTTTTTTTTTTTTTTTTTTTTACATGCCGAATTTACAAAGATTTTACTATAGTACTAAAAATTTTTTAAAATTATAATATAGTCTTATATTCATTCTTGTAAAACCCTACTTTTTTTCATTAAAAAAAACATAAGCTAAAAAAAGAAGTTTAAAAAAATTGAATAAAATTTTTGATTTTTATATTCCACAAAGAAAATCTTCTCAAAGAAATTCTTTATACTTTTCACGGAAGAAAAAAAAATGTTTAAAACATGTATGTTTTGTTTGAATAAATCCTTTAGTTGAATACAAACACTAATCTAAAATGCATTAAAAAAAGAACGATAACGTTAAACTAAGCTTCTTTCTTCAAATACTAAAATCATATTCCGAAGAAAACTCAAAATTATATAAGTGTTTTAGAGTTCTGCATTATTTCTGTTTGTTTTCGAGGCAGATATTGCAAAAATGTTACAGTGTCATTAGAACAGTTTCTTTTTATTAGTTTTGCTGAATTGTAGAATAGATAAATCAGTTAAAACGACTTTACGTACATCTTTTGTTTTAATTCGAAAATTATAATGATACTGAATTTGAATTTTACATAAATATAATTTTAATACAAAAAAATTTTTGTTAAAGCATTTTTAAAAAACCTGAATTTCTAAAAACTTTTATTTTAATAATACTGCGGAAATAATAAATAAAATCCATATATAACAGGGATAAAATGTACTAAAATTGCATATAAAGGCATACATATTTTATACACCATTATTCACAATTATTTAAAATATTTTAAAAACTTTTAAAATTACATTCGAAATCCATCAAAAACCAGAAAACGATTTCTACCAAACTCACACGCCCATCTTCAGTTGTTATTTCTCTTTGCACTTATTCGTCAAGGAGAGGACATATTTTAATTTAAATGTATTATAGAAGATAATATGTAAGGAAAAAATATTCCAATTTTAACAAAACAAGCCTTTATCTATTATGTATTAATTTTTTTTCAAAGTACATACATGTCATATGACAATGGACGGTTATCAAGGTGAATTTAGCACTAAAGTTTGTAACATTCACTTATGGGAATAATAATATTCAATTATTTCATTTAAAACAATTGCGAATTATTTGTAAAAATGTTAGTAACAGTAGGGAAAATATTTACTCGTATCTGTCAGGAAAAACACACACATACACACACAATATTTTTATTTAGATATTGCAACGCAAGAGTTAATCTGTCGGTCCCATCTTGAAGTAGATTATGTTGCTCTTTATTCTAATATGTGCCCTTAAATGGCCACCATGCTAATTACACACTTTAAGGTTGTTCCAAATTCACTACTGCTCCAGTGGCCGAGTGGTTGTGACCTCGCAATTGGTAGACGGCAGGTGCTGGGTTCGAACCCAATCACGGCTGTCGGCCTAACCGTTCGGAGTTTTCGTGGTTTTCTTCGAGCCTTGCGTAAATGCGGGTTAGGTTCCCTTAGAAAGATCCCCCAAGAAGGGCACTCCCCCTCCCCCTGGTCCTATATCCCTAGCGTCGATAATCGGACGACAAAAATAAACTAAACCAAATTCACTACTTGTGGCTAATTTTTCAAATTCATTGTCGTTCGAAATTGTAGCAAACTGGCTTATTTACGTAACTTTGTAATCATACTGTTCTACCGCTTTTTTATGTAAAATTCGAAGAAAAAGTTTTAAAGAAAATATTGTCAAAATGAACATTTTAAACGAAACTTCATGACTCTACAGAGCAGGAAAGAAAAAAAAAACTGCCGCCTTAAGTCAACAATCCTTTATAACTCAAAGTGTAATTCATTTATCATAGGGCGGAAAACTCTTCAAATGTTAGGTGAGTTTGGTCATACATTTGGGGGGGGGGGGGGGCAAGGGAGCATATTATATGGAAATTAGATCATTTAACTATCGATGTTTAATTTAGTAATTTGATCAAATCAATTTTCAATAACTTTTACTTTCCTGTTCAAAATACCGAGTGTTTCGAAAAAATGCATACTCAAATTAATTTAGCTGATACTTTTTTTTTGTTTTTTGTTTCCAATTAACAAACAGGAAATAATTGATAAAACCAATATATATATATATATACATATATACATATATATATATATATATATATATATATATATATATATATACCAATACAATATATATATATATATATACAGGGTGATTCCAAATTTTCTTTACAATAAAAGAGGGGTGATAGTACACATCAAGACAAACAATATTAATTAGGAGACCAGGGGTCCCAAACGTTTTCCAAAGGAGATAGCCGCCATTAAAGTTTAGGGACCAAAATTTCAAATAAACATAAAAAACGGAAAAATCAGTCGATTGATTTGCGGTTTTCACTAAAATTATTCTTTATGTCGGCATTTTCTTGAAATGAAATTATAAAGATAAAATTTAAAAAATGCCGATAGAGGGCGCTTTAGACTTTGGAGCTACGAACAACTATTTTTTGCCGGTATTTTTTACATTTCATTAAATGTTTTCATAAGCTTAGACTCAAACTTAAACTTTGAGCTCAAAATCTGAATAATGGGGAGTGCTTAAGTAGCACAAACTGAGCTGTGTTCAGAGGGTTCAAATTTCAAATGATTATAAAAAACGGAAAACTTGGTCCATTGATTTGCGGATTTCACTAAAACTATTTTTTATGTAAGCATTTTCGTGAAAATAAATTATAAAGATAAATTTCGAAAAATGCCGATAGAGGGTGCTTTAGACTTTGGAGTAACGAACAACTCTTTTTTGGCGTTATTTTTTGCACCTTATTAAATGCTTTCGTAAGCTTAGAATTAAACTTAAATTTTGAGCTCAAAATCTGAATAGTTGGGAGTGGTTAAGTAGACAAACTGAACTGTGTTCAGAGGGTTCAAATTTCAAATGATTATAAAAAACACAAAAATTGGTCGATTCGTTTGCGGTTTTTGCTAAAACTAATTTTTAAATCAGCATTTTCTTGAAAATAAATTTCAAAAAATGCCGATAGAAGGCGCCTTAGGCTTTAGAGTAGCGTACAACTATTTTTGACCGTTATTTTTTTAATCTCATTAAATGCTTTCTAATGCATAGACTTAAATTTTGGGCTCAAATTCTGAATCATTGGGATTGTTTACGTAGCGAAAAATTGAATTGTGTTCTAGGAGGGGGATTGTTAAATTTAAACTCCTGATAAAACTTCAGTTTGCGCTTCTTAACCCCTCCCAACGATTCAGAATTTGAGCCCAAAATTTAGGTCTATGCATTTGAAAGCATTTAATGAGATTAAAAAAAATAACGGTTAAAAATAGCTACTCCAAAGTCTATGACGCCCTCTAACGGCATTTTGTGAAATTTATCTTTAAAATTTATTTTCCAGAAAATGCTGATTTATAAATAAGTTTTAGCGAAAACCGCAAACGAATCGACCAATTTTTGTGTTTTTTATAATCATTTGAAATTTGAACCCTCTGAACACAGTTCAGTTTGTCTACTTAACCACTCCCAACTATACAGATTATGAGCTCAAAATCTTAGCTTAGCTTACGAAAGCATTTAATAAGATGCAAAAAATAACGCCAAAAAAGAGTTGTTCGTTACTCCAAAGTCTAAAGCGCACTCTATCGGCATTTTTTGAAATTTATCTTTATAATTTATTTTCACGAAAAATACCCACATAAAGAATAGTTTTAGTGAAAACCGTAAATCAATCGACCAATTTGTCCGTTTTTTATAATCATTTGAAATTAAAACCCTCTGAACACAGCTCAGTTGATGCTACTTAAGCACTCCTCGCTATTCAGATTTTGAGCTCAAAATTTAAGTTTGAATCTAAGCTTAAGAAAACATTTAATGAGATGTAAAAAATACCGGCAAAAAATAGTTGTTCGTTGCTCTAAAGTCTAAAGCGCCCTCTATCGGCATTTTTTTAAATTTATCTTTATAATTTAATTTCAAGAAAATGCTGACATAAAGAATAATTTTAGTGAAATCCGGAAATCAATCGACCGATTTTTCCGTTTTTTATGTTTATTTGAAATTTTGGTCCCTAAACTTTAATGACGGCTATCTCCTTTGGAAAACGTTTGGGACCCTTGGTCTCCTATTTAATATTGTTTGTCTTGATGTGTACTATCACCCCTCTTTTATCGTAAAAAAAATTTGGAATCACCCTGTATATATATATAATTTTATATTTTTCTAAATTTTATCTTACTTGATTCATGATAAGAAAAATCATGAATCATGTTGTTTTCTTTAAAAACCATGCCATAATAATTTAAACAAGTTGGAAATTGCACGTGAAGCGTAGCAAATGAGGTGCGTTCGTACGATAACGAAGTTTTAAAAATATTACTTTCATTTATCAATCTCATAAAATTGTAAATAGTGAATTACAATTAAAACGCTCATCAAACAATGCTCTTCCTATACCATTATGTAATGGAATACTTTTGTGTGGCCTTGTCAATCAATAACAAATGTTCTTTGCACCACAAATTATGTAAGATGTATATTATAATATGTACTTTATAGTTGCATATAAATTTTATAAAGTTCGCATGTGTGTAACACGATTAAAATGCATTTGAAACATTTTTCCCATTGACCGTAATGTAACGGAATACTTTTTATTGTCCCTGTAATTGATCTATGCATCCGATTTTCATAAAATTTGAAATAACTAGACACAATTATGTAATAATTATGTATTTTAAATTTCAAACGTATAGAATATATTTGAAACTTTTTCCCCATTGACCATAATGTAATGGAATACTTTTGATTGCCCCTGTAATTGATCTATGCACACGATTATCAAAAAATATGAAATAACTCGACATAATTGGGTAATAATTGCGTATTTTAAATTTCAAACGATTAAAATGCATTTGAAACTTTTTTCCCCATTGACCGTAATGTAATGGAATACTTTTGATTGCCCCTGTAATTGATCTATGCACACGATTATCAAAAAATTTGAAATAACTCGACATAATTATGTAATAATTGCGTATTTTAAATTTCAAACGATTAAAATGCATTTGAAACTTTTTTCCCCATTGACCGTAATGTAATGGAATACTTTTGATTGCCCCTGTAATTGATCTATGCACACGATTATCAAAAAATGTGAAATAACTCGACAGAATTATGTAATAATTGCGTATTTTAAATTTCAAACGATTAAAATGCATTTGAAACTTTTTTCCCCATTGACCGTAATGTAATGGAATACTTTTGATTGCCCCTGTAATTGATCTATGCATCCGAATTTCATAAAATTTGAAATGACTGGACAAAATTATGTAATAATTATGTATTTTAAATTTCAAACGATTCGGTTGGGTAGTTTTTGCGTTGTTATATGCGGACAGACGGACGGACGGACAGACGGACGGACGGACAGACGGACGGACAGACGGACGGACTGAACGACCACTATAGGTGCTACGTATTATATAATTACGAACGCACCTAAAAATCTTAATAATCAATTGAAATCTTTAATTGTATCTCAAAACATAATAAATATTTCATTTAAATACATTAGCTAAATTAAAATAAACGTAAAAATTTACTTTGAAATATGATAATGAAAAATAATGCATTTTGATTTCTTTATAAAGAAAAGCCATAAATTTGCATTAGAGATTTTATTTTAGTATCTGTAATCTATAAATCATAATAAACTAAAAAAAATCTTATAAAAATGTATGAAGTTTTAAGATTCTTGTGAAACAACAAGATACAAATAAAAGTAAATATTGGACGTCTAGAGAATTACGTCAATGTTATCTGTTTTTTTCTTTTGTTCAAGAAATAATGGTGCAAATAAATTGCTTATTTTGAAAGGAATTTCATTAAAGTTTCTATACTAAATGTTTGGACTTATTTTATTTATTTATTTTTTCAAAATATTTTTTTTAAGTTTCAACAGACAATACTTTTACAAATAAAAAAGTTACAATAAAATCGTTTTCTTTTTCTTCTTCTTCTTTTTTCTTTCTTTCTTTGAAAATATCTTTTGATAATCTCCGTTTATATTTTTTTTAAAGAAAGATTTGGATATATTGCAATTTTCATTTCATGCCCGGAAAAAAGCAATCAATTTTTACCTTTCTATTACTGTTTTGTAGTTTTTTTCTTTCTTTCTTTTTTAGGTGCGTTCGTAATTATGTAAATACGTAGCACCTATTGTTGTCGCTCAGTCCGTCCGTCTGTCCGTCTGCCCGTCTGTCTGTCTGTCCGCATATAACAACGCAAAAACTACCCAACCGAATCGTTTGAACTTTGAAATTCATAATTATTACAAAATTTTTTCGAGTCATTTCAAATTTTATGAAAATCGGATGCATAGATCAATTACAGGGACGATCAAAAGTATTCCATTACATTACGGTCAATGGGGAAAAAAGTTTCAAATGCATTTTAATCGTTTGAAATTTAAAATACATAATTATTATATAATTTTGTCGAGTTATTTAATTTTTTTTGATAATCGGCTGCATAGGTCAATTACAGGGGCAATCAAAAGTATTCAATTACATTATGGTCAATGGGGGAAAAGTTTCAAATGTATTTTATACGTTTGAAATTTAAAATACATAATTATTACATAATTTTGTCGAGTTATTTCAAATTTTATGAAAATAGGATGCATAGATCAATTACAGGGACAATCAAAAGTATTCCGTTACATTACGGTCAATGAGGAAAAATGTTTCAAATGCATTTTAATGGTGTTACACGCATTCGAAATTAATAAAATTTATATGCAACTATAAAGTACATATTATAATATACTTTTTACATATTTGTGGTTCAACGAACGTTTGTTATTGATTTACAAGGCCACACAAAAGTATTCCATTACATAATGGTATAGGGAGAACATTGTTTGATGAGCGTTTTAATTATAATTCTCTATTTATTTTACGGGTTAGGTTCCCTTAGAAAGACCCCCACGGAGGGCAACCCACCCCTTAGGGCCTATATCCCATAGCGTAGATAATTGGCCTACAAACAAACAAACAAACAAACAAACAAACTCTATTTACAATTTTATGAGATTGTTATATGAGAGTAATATTTTTAAAACTTCGTTACCGTACGGACGCACCTCATTTGCTACGCTTCACGTGCAATTTCCAACTTGTTTGTAATTAACTGGCTTATGGGTTCAGAGTTATTTACAAATCGTTTTGTTTTTGTTTCGTAATTGTAAAAAACATTATATACATAGGTTAATAGGTATTGGATTATTAGCGATAGGATAAATATCATTTTGTTTATTGTAAAAAAATGTAGCATACATTAATGATGGAGTAGCTTCAGTTTTAATATATATTTATTATTTTCAAATTAATTATGAATACGGAAGATTTTTCATTTGACAGATATCTCATCATTGATAAAGTGGTCGCTCTTACTTTCAACAGTTGGAAAATGTTCCTGTATGTACTATATGTGATGTGCGTATTGTATATAGTGCAAATATTGCATGCAAATACCTATCTATATTTAAATTTTTGAAAGACGTTGTATGTAAATACAATTGAGGACTTGAATTTTGAAAACTCACCCTAATCAAATTTTTAAAAATCGTCTTTTTTGTATTAATTTACTCAGCTGATAAACCTGAACCAAATAAATAAAAAACCACTACAATTAAGAACACACACTAGTCACGCGGTAAAAGCCGAACGCTAATGGTAAGTCTATGGGCGCAATCTTTTCGAATATCTCGCTTAATTTTCAATATTTTTAAATGATTTTTTTTTCACAGGATAGCTGAGGACATTCTATTACCGGGCTAGTTTGTACTTTTCTGATTTTCGTTGTAGTTTAATTCTGAGGACCCTCTAAATTTTGGATTCAGTGAAATTCGAGGTGTTGTGTCCTTTTTAGTCTTATAATATCTATTTCAGCAAAATGCAGAAAAAATCAAAAACGCTTCACGTAATATTAGTGTTTAAGCTTTCCAATGATATGCTTTCCATATTTCTACTGCAATTATTCTGAGCAAAATTTGGAAAGATTTTGTTCAAAAATGTAACAGAAAACCCATTTTAATTATATGATCTCCGCCTCAGCCAGTCTCCGCCTCTCTTGCCCTTTATTGAAAATTTGATTGGTTAACACCAATCCATTTTAGCAAATGAAAGTAACTTTTTTCCTTTCCTTGTATTTTCTTTCTGTTATTGGTTTAGGTTAACGTGTTAAAATAACATCCCCTTATTTCAAACTTTGGATTTATTTTTTCTACAATTATTGATAAATTTTAACTAAAATAGTCTTGAAAAAAATCAACAACTTCTAATTTTTTTGTTTTTATAAAACTAAAGCTATTTTTAAGTTATAACTAACTTCCAAAGAAGGAAATTATACACTTCATTCGTATATATATATATATTTTTTTTTTCAAGTGCATACAAAAAAGTAGATTTGATACAAATTACAGTAAGCTCCTTTCTAGCAGAAAGGAAATTCTGATAATTTTAAAGGATGCTTATAATTGGAACTTTTGTGAAATACATAGGTAGTATTAAAAGGACACGGGGCTATATTTGGAATTTATAAATTTCCTTATACCGCTTGCAAAATATATGAGACAGGGGGGCAGGGGTGTGCAAAGAGAAAACTGCGCCAGGAGTAAAGTTCAGTTTGGTGCCCTAGTTTGGCATTCCCTGAACTTTTTCTTGTGACAGACTAAAAATGACGTTGGTAATAAAAATTTGGCGCCCCCTAAATTTCCGCACCCGGGCAACCACCCCCTTTGTACCCCTCTTTTTCGCACGGCACTGTGGAGGTACATTTGGAGGAGGCTTATTCAACACCGCGCCATCCGAAGAGAGGGGGGTGGCGCCACATTTATACTATCAACATCATTCTTGGGCTGTTACAAGAAAAAGTTGGGGGAGGGGGCGCCAAATTGAAACTGTGCCCCGGGCGCAGTTCAAACGCCCCTGTGCTTGTTTTTGGTACTATACGATACTAGGCAGCCCGATTTCAGTGCAGTATTATTAAGTAAAGCAATAAAAAAAATAAGCATTTTAATTTCGAAAAACAGTTTTCATCAAAAATAAGCAGAAATTAAAGTTGGAAAATTTTAAAGATTAGTAACTTTAAAATTGTTGATCAACCTGTTTGAATCTTTAAAGAAATATTTTTCAATATTTAATACTTTTAAGGAAAACGATACACTTTTAACAGTTGTTAAAAATAGAAAATTTATCCTGCGTGATACATTTTATTTTAATATAACATAAAGGTATATTTGCAAAGACAAGGAATTGCGAAAATTTTTCATTATTTATCATAATATAAAAGTAAAAATAATGAAACTGTAAGGCAAAATATAGCATTTTTATAAAGTGTGCTATTCAGCAAATTTTATTTTATAATACTTTTCAGAATTGTTTCTTCTTAGGAGTTTTTTGTCAACGTTTAACAAATGCAGCATCTGTCGAGCAGAAGGTTTTTACATTTTTTAAAACATACAATGTATCGTGGACAAGATTTGTGGAGATATTTACAAACTCTACAAGCTCGTATACATATTTAATGAGTGACAATTCAATAGAACATTGTAAAAATTTTAGACGATTTCGCTGTCTTTAGCAAATTTTGTTTGTCCTGGCACAAGGTTAGATCTGGAAACTCCTCAAAAAAAAAGGGGGGGGGGCATTTCAGAAATTTGGAGATTTCAATCGGACCTGTGATTCGGATCGGGACAAATTTTTTCATTGTGAGTAAAGTCGGGGCTAATTTTTTTACGTTGTGGATTGGGTTTCGGTCCGATTTACTTCATTTTTCTCGTTGTTCGGGTTAAATTCTACTTATTTTGCTGCGAGTCGTGTTATATTCTACTTTGTTGCTGCGGGTTGGGTTTGGGTCCGGTTCTCTTTCTTTGTTGCTGCTGGTCAGTTTTGAGTTTAATTCACTTCTTTCCTTTTTTTTTGTGTGTGTGTGTGGTGGGGGAGGGGGGTTGATTACTATTTTATTGAAGCTGGTTTGGTTTCGGTCAAGTTGACTTCTACTTTTTTTCTATTGGTGGAGTTGATTTTTACATTTTTCTTGCGGATCGAGTGGAAATCTACTTTTTATCTGCGCGTTGTTTTCGGGTCAAAATAATCGATTTAAAAATTTGGAGGTTCGGGAATTTTGCTGTGAGTTGTGTTTGAATAATCTTGAACTTTTTCCTGTGGGTAGAGTTTGGGTCAGTTTGACTTACATTTTTTTCAAATTCGTTCCAAATTCGTGGTTCTGTTCCGGATAAAATTTCACTTCTGAGAGTAGCACTCGGGTTCATTGATTGGTTGGTTGAATGGGGTTTTATGGCGCAAAGTTATTTTAGGATATGCTGCGCAAAGAACAAGGTGGGGATTCGTGTTGATTAGAAAGTTCGATTAAGGAATTTTTATTTTAAGCTGCGAGTACGGTTATTAGCCTCCGATGCTTTTTCTTTCAGACAAAGCAGCAGCTAAAAAGTGTCGTGTCAAACTTTTACTTACCTATCATACGTAGTGTAGGGTAAGTCTTGCAATCGTTTTGAAAATCGAAAAAAAAATTTTGACGGATTTACACGTTTCAGATACTGGAGACTCCAAAAAACAAATTTTTAGAAAAAAAATTGCCGTCCGTTTGTTTGCCTGTAAATGCTCTATCTCACGAACAAATGGAGATAGAGACTTAAAATTTTGTATGTACTTAGTAAGAATGAATAGGACGAATCCTATTTAATATCAGTAACCTCGATTTTACGGAACTCTCAAAAATTTCGTTCTCATGAAATGTATATAAAAATTTTTGATTTTTTTTTTATTTTAAGGAAAAGACATAAAAGGCAATAAGATAACACAAATTTTGCAACAAGAACGAAGTCGGTCGGATTAATAGTTGCCGAGATATTTGTAATCCTGTTTTCTACATTCTTCGATTTCTCATGACCTGTATTTTCCTCAAATTTCAATTCAAAGATATGTTTTAATTGGAAATGAGACGCTTAATCTGATGCAGTAAACTGTTAACTAATATGATTATTGTTTTTGGAGTTATAAGGATGTTTCCTTTACGCAATCTGGTACTACTTGTGTAGTTCGGTATTTTACATTAATTGTCGAAATGGATTCATCAGCAATTCATTAATGGAGCATTACTGTGTATATTAAAAATGTTTAAATATACGTTTAAATTTTGTTTTGGAATTGCAATGCATTTTATAAATAGTTTTCACAAATTTTATTTTCACATATTATATAATGCATATCCATGATGGGTAAGTATTACGGTGGCCCCCAACGACTAGTTTCGTAATCTGGCCGTTAAAACGAGACATTCATACAATTTTATTGTTAAAATGCATTTCCTTTTTCTCAGAGTCTATATAAAAAAGCGTTTAAACTAAAGAAAAAATCCGATTTTGATGTATCTAGTCAATGAAGAAGTAGCACGTCAAATTGTACCTCTTTATTATTCCGCAATTCCAATGTCTCAGAGAGAAATTGCTAATCAATTGGGTATTTCAAGCCGTTCACGCTATTATATTGATAAACACAAAAAAATGATGTCGGAGGCGAATAATCGGAGGCGAAACTGAATTCTGCAATGGCAAAATCTACATTGAACTTGTTTTCACTTTTTTACAGTAAGCCGGATAGATTTGTACTTCTTTGCTACGGATCCAATTTAAGCAGTCTGACTTAGAAATAGGTTTTGCACTAGACAGCATATACTAGATTTTCTTCTATACAAATTTTAGTATTCAAGTTAAAGATGCAAATTATATTTTATAATTCTATTAAAATACATGAATTCGTTTTCTTTCATTTCAGTTTCAGATGTTCGGATAAGGGCTCGATTTGACATAATTTGTAATTTTTGGGTTCGGATTGATACATTATGAGTCGGGTTGACTTTAAACGTTTCGGATTCGGGACATTTTTTCTTTTAGCTTTTGACAAATTCGAATCTTGTATAAACTGGTTGATGACTGGATTTTTCAAAAGATAAGACAATTTTTCATATGAAAAATTATATGTTTGAATATTTACGAGTACATTATATCTATGTTCATTTTTCTACTTGAGCAAAAATAAAAATAACTGATATAATTAAATGGGATACTTTTTCACAATTCCCTTCATATACAGATTGATTTTGTTTCATTTTGGATTTGTTGATCTGTTTTGTATCAGGTTATTCAGTATTGGGTCAGATTTTTTAATTTTTATTTATATATTTATCTAGCGAGCTTGGGTTGGGTTAAAATTAAATTGCTTTTGGAGCCTGGGCATGAAAATTTAGGTTCGGGCAGACCTCTAGAAGAACGAAGTCCACGCCAGGCCTGAAGTGGAAGAAAAAATAAAGTGTGGTCAAGTTTTGCAGAAAAAAGTAAGATCCGAACTCGGAACGGTTTCCGAAAGAGTGAAGACCTGACTCCAGAATATTCAGTCTCCTCCCGGACCGGACCGAATGAATGTTATTTTGGCCCGCCCCGGTATAAAATTCAAAAATTCGGTCCGAGCCCGGCCCGCACGTTTACACTTTTACATTTCTAGGCCTGGTCCGGCCCGTACAGAAATCAGTGAAATCAATCCAGGCCCGATTTGACCCGACACAATTTCTATTATTTCGAGAAAAAAAATCAGATATTTATCATATAATTAAGTTTTTTTAAGATTATTACATTCATATTTATTGGATGATTTTACACAAAATTTTACAGATAATGCACAATAAGAACATTAATGATTACTTAGGTTCTTAGCCTTTCAACATTCAAATAAAGATTCATTAGAAAATTAATATGGTTTAGAATAAAAGAAAAAAAAAGTTAAAATTATCATAACTTTTGAAGCTGTGTAATAAAAAGTAGATTTATGAAAATGCTTCTTTATCATTTTATCAAAGATTTTTTCAAATTTAGAGGAGCTATTTTTTATGCATTTCTGATTTCATTTCTTTTCGGAAACACATGAGATTAACAGGTGTTTTTATTCAGAAACAATGTAATGGAATGGCGTTGTCCATTTTTTGATACAAGCAAATACAATGCGCAACACTCTGATACACAACGCCCAGCACACGCTATACAAAACGCTAATTTTCACAATATTTATGAAAATATTGTGAAAATTAGCGTTTTGAATCGAATTTCCGGAAACGACAACATGCGAAAGGAGAAAAATCTGAACCCGCATGACAAGAATCTCTTATACCTCAACAAGTATATACAAATATATTATTAACCAAAAACGGAATATGCTATTCGATTGCAAATTCCTTCAATAATCAGGCTTGTCAATTTTGTGTCTTTACAGTTAAAAATTAGTCAGAAAATGTGTCAAACTTTCGTGTTATTGAGAAATGAATTTAAGAAACACCAAGGACTATATTTCCAAAAAGTACGTTAACAGAAATTCTTTATTCCTTTCACATATATATTGTCTGCCCTACACGTCTTACGAACAATTAAGGGTGTATTTCGATTCAGACTGCTTATTTTCCGATTTATTTTTGAATTCATTATTGCTCTCAAATACACCAAACTTTCAAAATCTCTTATTTGGAAAGTACGGAAGGTGCCGTGATTGTCGATTCTTTGATAAATGCAGAAAATGTTGCAAAAAAAGCAATCAAAATGGGCATTTTGAACCGATTTTTCACTAGCGGGAGATCTGGGAACGAAAAAAAGGGTCATAGTAATAAGGTAATTGTTTATAACTCAAATTCTAATGAATTGAGCGTAAAAAGACATCACACGGCACCTCATATGCCCCTTTAAAAATCCCCTCAGCAAGTTTCATGTTTCTGCTTTTAAAAATGTGCCTGAAATTGTATCTGAAAATTTCGAGCTGTTGAAGGTGGAAAAGCGTTTTTTCGAATGCACCCAACAAACACATAACTGGTGGGCCACTAGAGGCGTCGTTAGCGGTGGCCCAAAGTGTTTGATAACGGCCCGCCATCTTTGGCCGTAACGGCTCCGTCAAAAAACTGTCACGCCGGCCAGAACGCGGCCGCAAGATCATGGCCATGAATACAAGAAGTTGCCCACAAATGTGCCATTAACGTTTTTATTAAAAATATCAGACAGCCACAAACTGGCCACAATTATTCTTTTAAAGGCCATTAAAAATAAAGGCTGGCCAGGAGATCCCCCTCACCCAGACATTTGTGTTTGTAAGAATTAATATTTAAACATGAATTCAAAATTTGTTCTATAAAAAATATTTGCTGGAAGATTATTTAAATGATAAACTGTCTTTGCATGTAAAACAAATATACTAATAATCTTTATGTACACTTTTCAAAAAAGTTATAAATTTACTTATCTTCAAAATTTTCAAAAATTTCCAAAGCATATAAGTTGAAAATGAATTTATTTGTTTATTATTTTAATTATATGCTTTAAAAATTTACATGTAATGCAATTAAAAATAATTTTTAAAGCATATAATTAAATAACAAACAAATAAATTCATTTTCAACTTATAAGTTTTGGAAATTTTTGAAAAATTTGAAGATAAGTAAATTTATAACTTTTTTGAAAAGTGTACCTAATGATTAATAATATATTGTTTTTTTATGCAAAAACACTTTATAATTTAAACAATCTTCCAACAAACATATTTTATGGAACAAATTTAGAATTTATGTTAGTGATGCATGTATTAAATTAAATGCTTTATGTTTTTTTTTTTTTTTTTTTTTTTTTTCATTGGTTTTTAGACTTAAGAGGCTACTTCAGCCAAGCGAAAAGACCCAATATATAATGCCGATCCTGCAGAAGGAATTTATAAAGATATCTCGGTTGCATTCCAATACTTTTAAATTACTTATTTATTTTATTTTGTTTATTTATTATCTGTTGCATTAGATTGCTGAGATCGATTCGTAGACAATTTTTTTATTTTTTCGATTTTTATTGTAGATTTTTTCTGAGGATGCTTTCACTTTCGTAACCGGTTCCGAAAATAAAAACATTCTCATTAAAAATATCTGCAAACAAAATAGAAAAAGTAAAAAACGGCCTTTGTACAGATTAATTTCAGCTATCTGATAGGAAAAATATCGTTTCAAAATATTAAAATGTAAAAGAGATATCTTTATTGATTTCTTCTATAGGATTAATGTTACCGAACGAATCGTTTTGCTTGACTGAAGTAGCCTGTTAATGGCTGTCACCAATATATTATATTTATTCATTAAAGAATTATTATGAAACCTGTCGAATATTTTTTGCATCATTTTAATATACAAAAGAATTTTCATTTAGATTTTATTCGAATAATTTAATATTCAAACATTACATATATATATATATATATATATATACACACACACACACATATATATATATATACATAACAATAATATTTGCTATTTAAAAAATATATTATTTTAATTTTTTCATATTAGCTGAGAATTATTTACAGTAATTGAAAATGTATCAAAATTTTGAATGATCTGACAATTTTATTTAATTGTTTAATGAATGAAATATTTTCGATGAAAAATTGTTAATTTTTTTCGCTCAAAATAAAAAAAAGAAAAAACCATCATTCACAGTCATGTTACTTACAACGTTAAAGAAGCTATTTTAAGAATCTAAAATTAAACCGATAGCTATTTTATCTAAAATAATTGAATAAACCTCTACAAAAAAGAATTTTTTTAAGTCAAAGAAACATCTATTAAATGGTATTTTTCACAATTTTATACAAGAGACATGAAATCACTCTTTCTCACTTCTAATATATGAAAAGAAAAATAAATTTTACCTTTAAGAATCAGTGTAAACTTTATTTAAACTAAACTATTTTATTTTTTGCAATATTTTTAATGACATGCACAGTAGAAAACAACAATTGTTATATGAAAATATGATTAACTTTCAAACTTTTAAAAAATTCTTAAAAGTATATAATTTTAAATTAGCTGCTTTTCCTAATTTATACAAAACTTTAAAATAACGAATAAGCGATGAATAGCGGAGTATAAAGTAAATATTATTTTATATTTGTTAAAATACAACTGCATTTTTAAAAACGTATGTCTTAAAAATGAATATGTTTCCTATCTTTCTATTAGGTTTCCTGAAACAATCAATCGTAATGTCGATGCAAAAAAAACTCAAGAGGTTATAATGAATTATAAATTAATAATTCTTCAATGAATAAGCATAATAAAACATACCTATATTGTGTTAAAATATCCAAATTGAAAGTAGCATTCGTTAAACACGCTTTCTTTCCCTTATGTGACGGTTTAACTGAAATGATCTGCTTATCAGCACACCGCCCAAAATTCTTGGAAAAATCCCCCTCCGTACTTGTTGACCTTGAAGGAGAGCATGTATTCTCCTAAGGCCCAAACAGATCTGACCACTTTTTGCGATTACTCGTCGGATCGTTTATTGTGGCGACATGGTGTTTTGATCTTTAATGAGTTTTGTTTGAAAGGGACGGTTATCCGACATATGAAAAACAATAGATGGCTTTATCTGTATTTTTTTTTAGTAAAAATATAATAAAGCAAATAAATACATATAAATGTTAGGAATTTAACAGATACAGGGAATTTTTTTTTCCCTTTTAAATCCCCCTCCCCCCGGGAATTTTATTTAAAATGCATATATATTTGAAATCATATTAAAAATTTACGTTTTAGAAAGAGTTTATATGCTCCCCCCTTTTTTTTCTTTTTTCTTTACTGACTAGCATTCAGCAAAAAATTCTTGTTGAAACAAATTAAATGCCATTTCATCCATTTTGTTTGCAACAAATACCTTTTTTATAGAATTAAAAAATATATACATAAAAAAATTCACATTTATCAGTAAATATCTTGTAAATATTTTGTATAATATGCATTTCCAATGAATGCATCTTACTGTATTTAAATCTTTGTATTGTTCCAATTTCTTAAAAATTTGTGTTCTGTTTATTTTGGCTATTAAAATCAATATAAATTGAATAATATATTCATTATTTCCAGTATGACCACTGAAATATATCCATGCAAAGCTATCCGCGCTTGCAGATGCAAATAAATCAAAATACATTCTTTCTTTTTTTTTCTAATAACACCATTTTTCAAATTTTAGAATGATCTTTCCTAGAAAAAAAAAAAAAAAAAAATGTGAAACTAATTGTATTTCTAAGCCAACTTTAGAAATACAGAAATCGACAATTTTAGAAATATATTATGCATGTACGATTAAAAATTATTTTATGCATGTATGCTAAAGTTTTGCATGACTGAGTAATTGGGAGGAGGGGGGGGGGTGTGGACATGGACTGCTTTAGGGACAATCTAAAAACGTTTTTCTGTTTTAATATTTATTTTAAATTATTTTACTATATTTTAAATATTTATTCTTTTTTTTCCAACTTTTTTTTTATAAATAATGAATGCAACAGTGTGCCGGTGAAGAAAAAACTTGGAATTCTATATACATTTTGAGCAAAATTTTTATTTTTTATATAAATATTTTCAAACTAAATAAAATATGTCATCTATTTTATTGTTTTAAATATAAATCTCGTAAATTATATCTCGTATATAAATCTCTTCTTATTAAAACTCAGATTTAAAGTAATTTTTGAAAGAAATAAAGACCAAAAATATATACATTTTCTCTCATAAAATAAAAATGCTGGTCAGTTTATATTAGCCCTCTGCTTTCTAGATGTTGGAGGGCCATTACTTTTTTGCCCGAAACCGACCATTAAGAGTTTACCGGCAAAGTAAATGCAACAATTCTGTCATCGCCGAGCCGTTAAAGGCTCGGCGATGACTGCCGCAATTAGCGGCGGCTCACTTGCGGTACAGCATTGTTTTTGTACAATTGGCCTTAACTCCTTTTGGCCGTGACGAAACCAGCTTAAGGCCTTAACTCGAGTGTTTGTGGGGCACCTTTAAGTCTAGTTCTGACCTATCCCGACTATATGTAGAAAAACAGTACAAACCTGATCTTGGAACGTCTCCAGTTTGCCAAAAAATTATTAAACCCGTTTAGACACAAAGCAAATGTCCGATGCCGATCTCTACGCTGTACAAGTTACATTTATGTATTGATGTTGCCAAACTAGTATCTACTTGTGACGCACATTTATACTTATGGTCGTTAAACCTATATTCATTGAAAACAGCTCTCATTTTAACGTTTTTGCCGAAATCTTTATAACAAGCCGGCAGATCTGTTAAATTTTTTTGCCAGTCTGATACGGGCTGGTGCAGATCTCTAGATCTAACCAAGTCCTAGCCTCATGAGTTAAAACTGGCACGGCCCTACCCGGACTGCGACAGCTTCGTCGAGTCCGATCAGGTCGCACCGTTCTCAATCTTAAACACGTTTCATTTATCCTGTAGACATCTAATACCATTTTGCAGACCCTTTATTGGGCTCAAATGGGGGGTGGGGGTCGCACCATCGCTTCTGGTATTCATCATATTAAAGTCTTGATATTGAATCACACTTTAGCTTTTTATATGTCGACAGATGGTTCGTAGGAATTATTACATTGTTCTGCAATGAATAATAAATTTTGAAAGAAAACTTAACCGTAAAACACTGTAACATTAATAAAGCTAGACTGAGTGAGTGGTGTCTTCCTTTGAAAAAAAAAGAATAGTGAAAAAAAAAGTGGCTCTGTAAGTGATAAAGAAAGCGGGATCGACAGGGAACAGATGACCAATTTCACAGGTTTAATTTGATTATGTATACAAATGGAATGTTTTTATGGAAATTCTTTTTAACAGAGAGTATACATGAAACAGCATTTCACTGCATTTCATGTTCAAAGTAGTGAACATAATTTAAATACGCTGGGAACAGTTTTTCTCCGAAGAGCTTTTTACAACGGAATTCTTTTATATAACTCTGTAATTGAATGGTAAATGCTTTTCACCAAATATTATACAGCAAGAATTGTTAAGTCCATTTCAGAAGTTCGTATAAATTTCATTGTTTGTAAAAGAGTAACATTATTACAACAATACATCGCGAAAGATTTTTAGACCATAATATAATGGATTAATATGGAGATCCTCTGTGTGTATACTGTAAGTGCTATACATATCATATTTTTTTATAATTGTCTTCCAGAGTACATCAGTAATGTATATGAATTTTATTACTTTTAAATTAGTATGACGCTCCTTAAAACACCGCAAATGAGTTATCTACATAGACCATAATGTATCGGAATAATTTTCAGTGATCCTACAAGTTTCTTATGTTTCTTCAATTTTTTAAAAAGTGTTTAATTTTTCAAAAGTAATTTTTGCTTCTTAAAAAACTTAGTTTTACGCAGAATTTGAAAAAAAAGTCCTTAAAAATATTTAAGTTTTTTATTATTTATAAATTGAAGATGAAAATACGAGTTCTCTGAAATTCTGATTTAGAAAAAATAATCTATATCACCCTCCCCCCCCCCCCTCTTATATCAAAATTTCGTTAACGCCTATTGCTCTCATCACAGCTTTCAATATTACCGTTTCCAGAAGTATCACTTCGCCGTTTTGCTGTCTGTCTCACTGTATCCATGTTTACAGAATATAGCCACTTTGTTGTAACAATAAAAAATAGATCACAAAAACTCCTCCCCACTAACTGAAAATGAGATTTTTCCTTCTCATCCTATTAGTAAATATCTAAAATTTATTCATTGAAACTTTTTCACATCTTATTATTTTTTAAGCCTATTTATTAATATTTTGAAAGGCAAATAAAAGTAAGTCATCTAATAAGCTTCTCCATCCCCCCGACACACACCAAAATAAATAATTAATAAATCTGTTTGTTTCTCCCCCCCCCTCCAGATCACAAATTTTAAACCTTTAAAGTCATTGATTTTTCTAAAATTTTACTGTAATAATAAATAATTAGTTTTACTCTTAACCCCACAAAATTGATGTTTTCCCTCTATTTCTCCTTACCAAGCACATAAAACTGTCTTTAAATATCTTTATTTTGTTTTTAGACATATTTGTCAATCTTTAGTCATGTAAGGTAAGTCATCTAATAAATTCCCTGCATCCCCCTCTTAAATAAATAAATAAATAAATTCATTTTTTCCTCCTCAGAAATCTCCAACAATTACATAAATGAAAACTTTTATGAATAATACGAACTTTTCTTTTTCCTCTCATTTCTCTTTTCTTCCTTTTTTCTTTGTTTCACTCTCGTTCTGGTTTTTTCTCGGAGGTGAGGGCGATTTTGTATGAGCCTATATCACTCTGTATATCGATGCAGAATTATAAACCAGCCACATGTTTGCCGTGCGTAACACCACGTGTTTGTAGCAAACAGTAGAAGCTAACCGGATCCAAACGCAACCCACAACAAAAAGTAAAAAAATTAACCTGGCCAACAGCAAAAAAATAGAAGAGAACCGGACAACACATTTTGTAAAATGATCGCGGAGAAACCACGAATTTCTTCAAAGGATCGTGTCGTGAAACATACGCACATTTTGTACAAAGATTGCGAAAAAGATCGAAAATTTCACCAAAGGACTCACCCCAATCAATTCGGGTCAACTCGAACCCTTCTCGATGAAGTAAAAACCAAATCCTAAACTGTCCCAAATGCGCTAAGCACTGCTAAAAAGTAAAAGTCAACCAGATAAACAATAAAATGCAGTAGCCGAACAGACCCAAATCCGACCAATAAACAGAAAATCAGAAATTAACTCGAACAGCAGCAAAGAATAGAAGTCAACCGGACCCAATCGACGCAAGTAAAAATTAACACAGACAGGAGCAAAAAATGGAAGCCAACCGGACCCAAACCTGACCTACAGCAAAAAAGAAGACGAAACAAGTCCCACATAAAAAAATGAGCTCCAACCCGTGCATCAGACTGGAGTATCCAAATTTCTAAAATCCCCCCCCCTACCTTCAGGACTCTCAAGATCCGCCCTTGGCTTCCCTTTATATCAAAATTTCGCTTCGCCTTTTGAACCTGTCAAAATCTTCTAAATTGTACCTTCCGAAAATATCACTTCGCCGTTTTGTAGTCTATCCCCACAAAACTCATATCTGTAGCATATAAGTCACTTTATTATAACAATAAACAATCAATCACAAAAATTCTCCCCCCCCCCCACACACACGATTGAAATTAGGATTTATCATTCTCTTCCATTAAGTGCAAAAAATTTAGTTCTTTAAATCTTTCCGACTTTTATTATTTTTTTAAACCGATTTATAAATATTTTGAAAGGCAAATAAATAATAAGTCATCTAGTAAACATCTCCCCCCTCCACACACGAAAATAAATAAATAATGTGCTTATTTCTTTTTTTCCCTCAGCTCACAAATTTTAAACCTTAAAAGTCCTTGATTTTTCTAAAACTTTTATTGTAATAATAAATAAACAATCATATAATTTTACCCCTCACTTACCAAAATTGACATTTTCTCCCCATCTCTTCTTCCCAAGCATACAAAATTTCGTCTTTCTGTTTATTATTTTTTAATACTATTTGTTAATATTTAGTCATTTAAATAAGGTAAGTCATCTAATAAACTCCCTGCATCCCCCCATCATTTTTTGGGGGGCGGGCATTGCACTATTTTCTCCCCTCCCCATATCTCACTAAATTTAAAATCTTTGAAAGTTTTCTTGTTATGTTTTTTCACAGGTTTATGTATATTTTATTCTTAAAATAAATAATTGATCGTAAACAACCCATACAATATAGTTGTATACCTCCCCTTCCCTTCGTTCTTTTGAGGTACACAAAATAAAAAATCTCTAAAACACTTTTAATTTACATTTTTTGCCATATTAATAAATGTTCAAGTAGGTAAATAAGCTGAACTCTATAAAACTCTCCTACTACCCCCCCCCCCCAAAAAAAAAATCCGTTTTTTCCCTCTACCCTTCCCCCTTTCTCAACTTACAAAATTAAATTCTTTCTTTTTTTCTCTCCGTATTTTAATAAAAAAATAATTAAAACCTGAAATCCTCCTTCTGCACAGATAATTCAGTTTTTAAATATGTTTGTGCTAGTTTTAGCTCTCTGTTTACTATAATATTAACTAAATCTTTTTAGCTATGTAGGAAAGTGTTAAAAATAAAGTGATAGATAAGCATTAAATTCTACAGAAAACACATGTTTACGTTTTTTGCGTTTTGTGTTTGTGCATTTCTAAAAGTAAAATATCTTTAGAGAGATATTTACGAAAAATATTGTCAATATCCATTAATGTACAAGTAAATTTTCAAAACTTTTCGCAATTATTTCCTTCCTATTAGCTCAGAATTGAACCACTAAACTTAAATACCTAAATTACGCGAGTTTTCGGCTGAGTTGAGCAAATCCATAAAAAATGAATCAATACAATGTATCGGATCAATACAAAAACCATTCTTAACTGACTGTATCATTTAAAAAATAGTTTTCAGACCCCCAGCCCCCCTTTCCTACCGACTTTACTGCTATGTCAGCACTCAAAATTAAAAATTGTTAGAGCCTCTTGCGGTATTAATATAATGCTTGTAAAAATCATTAAAAATCTAAATTTCCTTTCTCTTGATATTTTGACAAAATATTTTGCCCTATTGACCTAATATCACGCAAAGTTTTCAAAATTTGCAACACTTTTTCTGTCACATTTGTTAATACTAACAATAATAAATTGTGTATTATGTCTATAAACGACTAGGCTGGGATTGACATCTATTTCTCCTTTCTTCAAAATTTCTATTTCCTGTCAATGGCGGATCTACGGGGGGGGAGTCGATGGGCCGATCGCCCCTACCTTAAACCTAATAAAGGAACTGCGGTACGACATCAGATGCCCGCACAAAAAAAAAGTTACTCAACTAAAACTCCAGACTGGCGCGACCCGGGTTCGGTCGCGCCAACTTTAATTTATTATCCTGGGACTGAGTCAGGTCTTCACACTTCCAGAATCGGATCGGTCGGGTCTTATTTTTTTCTGCAGAGCTGGATCGAGCCTCACTGTTTTCTCCAGGACAGGTCTGGCGTAGACTTTCTTCCTATACTAGAGGTATACACGGGCCAAAATTTTCAAGCCCAGGCTCCGTCCGGTATAAAGGCTAAACGCTCGATCTGTAATCGACACAGCCCGTATGCGGTGGCGGTTCTAATGTGCGGAGAGAGAGGGCGAAGTCCCCCACCCCCTTGGGCTAATAAAAGGGTTTACAAAGTAACATTATGCATCCTCACGAGAAATAACGAGGGACAAAACTCGAGTCCGCCACAGGCTGGCATGGGTCGCGCCAGTGTAATTCCACGAGACTTGAAATGGATAAGGTTTTCTCTCATTTTGAATCGGGTCGTGTCCTCATCTTGCTTTTTTTGGAGATTCAGGTGGGGACAGGCTTCTTTTTCTTCCTGACCGAGCGTGGTCTCGATTTCTTTTTTTTCTAGAAATTTGCGTTGGACAAAATTTCCAGGTCGAAGCTCGCCCCGGAATAAAAGCTAAATATCCGGTCCGTCACTGATCTAGATTGTATGAAAAACATTATTGGCCTGACCGCGTATCGTGAGCCTAAACGTTCGATATGTCTTTGATCTGAATTTCTTCGAAGGATCACTTTCCCGGAAAAAAGCAAATTTCGTCAGAGGATAACGATCAAAACTGGGTCAAGCATTCTCGCAAGAGTAAAAACCGAATCTGTAACTGACTCAAATCCGAAATGTATGACAATCTGTCCGATGCACTAAGCGCAGCTAAAAAGTAAAAGTCAACCCGACTAATAGCAAAATATAGTTGTTAACCGGACCCAGACCCAACCCGAAGCAAAAAATCAGAAATTAACTTGACCCGCAGTAAACAGTACAAGTTAACCGGACCCACAACAAAAAATAAAATTAACTCGACCAGCAGCAAAAAATAGAAGCGAACCGGATATCGAATTTTGTGAAATGATTGCGGAGAAAACACGAATTTCTACAAAGGATCGTGAAACAGACGCTCATTTCGTCCAAAAATTGCGAAAAAGAACGAAAATTTTATCAAAGGACTCGCCCCAATCAATTCGGTCAATCCAAACCCTTCTCGCAAAAGTAAAAATCAAATCCTAAACTGCCCCAAATCACAATTGTATGTCAAACTGCCCCAAATGCGCTATAAGCACAGCTAAAATATTAAAGTCAACCGTACCAATAACAAAATGTAGTAATCGACCGGATCCAAACCCGACCCAAAAGCAAAAAATCAGAAATTAACTCGAACCGCACCAAAGAGTAGAAGTGAACCGGACATAAACACGACCCAAGTAGAAATAAACCCGACTAGGACCATAAAAATGGAAGCCAACCGGACGGAAACCCGAACCACGGCAAAAATTAGACAATACACGACCTGCGTTTAAAAAAAAAAAAAAAAAAAAGAGTTCCGACCAGTGCATCAGACTGGAGTTTCTAAATTTCTAAAATCGCCCCCCCCCCCCCGAGGACTCTCAAGATCCGGTCTTGTTTCCTGTTCTCCCTTGCTACTTGCCTCTCCGCAAAAAATAAACAATGTTTAAATACTTAAACTAAATATTTTTCTCATAATTTTATAAAGTATTTATTTTAACCTTCAGTGCTATTTATCTTATATAAGTATCTTGAAAAGTATAGTATTTTTTAAAAAAATCCCTTTCCCTTACCAAAAAAAAAAAAAAAAAGAAAAAAGAAAAGAAAAGAAAAAGAAAAAGAAAAAAAATAGTTATTTAAACTATTTGTACCTGATATTCACCCCTCCCCTCATTCAATATTAATTTTTTATTTTTATTTTTTTGTAATTGCGTTAAGTAAATAAAATAGTTTTTATTTTATAGTAATCTATCTAAATTAATCATTCGTTTATTTTCTGAAAATCAAACCGTTTTAATTTTGGAACGCTAATCGTAAACAAATTGGAATTCTTTTGAAACTCGACATCATTGTATTTACCCAAAGTAATGGGAAATCAGTTGAAAAAAATCCTTTAAACATGAAATCGGCTAGAACTGCACACGTTTGAAAAGAAAAATCGTCGCAGATAATTGGTTAAGAGCATCCTATTTGCTAATTGGATGATTGCATGTCAATCATTGTAATTTTAGCCCATCCTTCGAATCTGCTGAAAAATCGAGTCGCCATCTTGATTTGCCTCAACCTGTGACTAGTGTGGGCTCTTAAGCCCACCCCCTCGCAAAAAATAAATAAATAAAATAAATTGATTTTATCCTGTATTTTACGGCATTATAAAATCTAATTTAACAATTAAAAACAATTGACGCAATTAAACGTTTTTTGCAATTTCCAAAAATTTGATTTTCTGTATAAGGCAAGTTTTGGATGTAGTTACTCCAAAGTATAATCTTCTAGTTTACACAGCTATTGGGGTAATCATCCTAGCTGGATTAGCTCTGTGCAGCTCTTGGAAATCGATGAAAATTATATTTTAGATGACAGGCATAAACTTCATGCATTTCTTCTGTAAAACTAGCTCTATTTGTTGCAGATAAACGCCTTCCTCGAATTAAAGGATCTTTTGATGAATTACTCGATCCAGGAATAGAAGAAACGCGACTGAGGTCCTGTTCGACTACAGAAGCTTTTTTTCTGGTAATTTGTAGGTTCTGTAGACATCTTGATTGCATAATAAAGGGAAACTAATCGATTATAGTCAGTCTCAGACGATTTATCCGTCCTCATATGTATGCATGTACCGGGTGTCCCAAAAATGACTGATGGATTTTAAAATTCAATAACTTGCAAATGGTGACAGCTATTTAAAAAAAATTTGCAGGAGGGTTATGTACAATGTCAGGAGTTTTTTTACCGTAATTTTTTATTTTAGTTCGAATTTCAAGCAATAGGTGGCACTGACGGCGATTGAAGGCCAGGTAGACGTTTCACTCAGCACTAATCACCTGGCCTTGAATCGCCGTCGGCGCCATCTATTGTTTGAAATTCGAACTAAAATCAAGAGTTACGGTAAAAAAACTCGTGACATAACCCTCCTGCAAAAATTTTTTAAATAGCTGTCACCGTTTGCAAGTTATTGAATTTTAAAATCCATCAGTCATTTTTGGGACACCCGGTATATACACTCAAGATCCAAAATATTATGACCACCTACCTAATAACATGTTGGCCCACTTTGACCCGCAAAACAGCTGTAAACCACCTAAGCATGGATTCCACAATTTCTTGATAGATGACGGAGATAAATTTGTTATTCAAGCAGCGGTCATGCATATAAAGAATATTACAAAATAGTTGTATTTGAGCTCAGGCTGCCTTTGAATGACACCCAAAATATGTGCTCTATCTGATTGGGATCCGTTATGGTAGGCGATCAGAACGTCAACTGGAATTCAGCATTATATTCCTGAAACCAATCGAGCCCATGACATGAAACGTTGACTTGCGGAAAGCCTCCATTTCTGTTTCAGACGACAGATGCCATGTAATGGTGCAAATGATCCGCAATGAAGTTCAGATAGTCCGTAGCGTTCAACCTTTCAGGAAGCAATTGAGCACTATCTGAGTCATGTTGTGATGTAGAATCACATATAGTTTTCTTAAATTATACATTTTTCTAAATTACAGTTAAAACTAATCTTTAATTAAATAGCTATTTTATCTTAACGTTTATTTCGATCCCACAATAACTTTCAGTTCAAAAGAAAAGAAAGAAAAACATTTAGCATCTGCCTTATTACTGAAAAACGGCTGTCAGATAAAGAGAATTCATTAAGATGCGTATATCACCCTTGCTGGAAACAAATAAAAAAAAAAGAATAAAGATCGAATGTGTTTGCGGTCAGTAAAATTTCAATTTCTCTCTGCGTAATGTTGAGCCTAACTTCTTTATTACATAAAAACTTTTCATGTACATGCTCTGTGTTTTGTCTATTGATAACATTCTCCCAAAACAGACCTATAACGTACGATTTTGGCGCGAATTCTTTTTGGCGTATTTTTTTAGGACTGCCCATTTCTGGGTGCCCTGCATTAAATTCAAAATCATCTTAATTGTTGAAGCGTAACAGAAAATTTCATGATTATGATATCATTCACTTTTCATATGCTTCTTTTCGCCGATTCTATGATGCCAATGTGTGAATTCTGAATGAGAAATTCAGTTACCTCACCCTCGCTTCACGGACTCAGACATGTAAAGAAGGTCTCTTAAAAATGCTTACAGGCACCATCCCTAACTATTTCTGTAAGAAATGATTTAATTTTTATAACTCTACTTCAAATAAACAAAGTTCTCAAAAAGCATTTATTTTATTGATCACAGCCTACAACTCTAGCGAATGCATTTTAAAAAGAACTTGATCACAATACTTTAAAGTACAAATCTATAGTACAGAAACTATGGTGCCTACACCAGGCATTCGCAACTTTTTCAAACATCGAGGGATGGTGCCTGCTGTTATTTGCCTGCTTTTTATTTGCCTGCCAGATTATGTTCCGGACTATTTATTCGCCTGAATACTATAAATGTGAATTATTAACGTTTGTCTTCTACTATTTTCGAACGACTATTTCCTCGTCAGATAAGTCGTCCTGCTTATGTTTGTGAATCATTACATAAGTGCTCCCCTTCTTCACAGACTGTTGTGTGAAATATGTCTATGCTCCTGTGAATTATTGCTGCCAAATTTTTCTTGCTGGACATTATGAAGTTGGATTATAGTGCCAATTTCTCTTTTATTTGAGCGAGTGATTCTTCTGATCGGGACGTTTCGTGATGGTCGGTGCTTCGCTTCCGCTCGTTAAATTTTCCCCTGCCGATGTAGGCTCAAGAATCTACGACTGGCGATTTGTGACTCTTATTTCATCTCCGTTAAATCAACATTCTCACGCTCACTGACATGTTTTTATTTCATCTTAGCGGTGTACTTCAGTGACGATTCCATATGCTCTCGACTAAAGTGACACAGAATTTCGTGTTTGACGTTTAAATTCTTCGTCATTCGTCGATATTATGATCTTCACATTGGATTTATTCTTTAAATTTTTGGATGCTGACACTGATGTTTTTCGCAAAAATAGTTACATGCGCTATACTATTAAAAAAAAAAAAAAAAAAAAAAAAAAAAAAAAAAAAAAAAAAAACCTTAAAACTACTGCATTGATCAATTTTGTGTCTTTAATTTTGCGCGCTATTAGACGTTTATTTTTTTGCGATAATACTGTTACAAGTTTATTTGTAGTAGTTGAAAGTTTAAAAAAAAATGAGTGAAGAAGACATTCATTGATAAATATTTACAGCATAAATTGCGCAGATGAGAAAGTGTATGCTTTTATATTTAATAGGTTAAATCGCAATTTCTATTTTAATTATATGATATTTTTATTTAAAAAAAAATTATGTTGAGTAATTTTTAACCATTTTTAGTTTATTATGTATTAGTTTTTCTGTGCTCTAATTGAATTTCTTTAAATACGAACAGTTATAAATGATTTTAGATTGTCTTGAAATATTTCACAGCTTTACAAGTGCTATTTAAAAACTATGATACAAACGATAGCATGATAAAATTATATTTTTCAAATATCTAAGTACTTATTGCTGTGCACTTTTTTCTGAAAGTCGTTTGAGAAATATCAAGACAGTTTATTACTTTTTAAAGAAAGTATTTTTATAAATTCCATTATTAATTAATGACTATATATTTTGTTTATTTTTTTAATACAGTTATTTTTGAAGTGTTATAAATTGACATATATATTTTTTTCTTTTAAATAAATTTTATGATATTGCCATGTAGATGAAAATGCTATAGGTAAGTAAAGGGTGCATCTGAAATGTTCCTGTTTCTCATATAAAAAAAAAATAAGGTATGATGTTGTCTGGTTGCAACCATTACTTTTCAATATGAGGTTTATATAAAAGAAACAATACAAAGAAAGATGCATTTGAATACTGGTTATACAATAAGGAGATATGCACCTTCATATATTATTGACATTGGTTTCATTTTCAGATAAATAAAATGTTATCGTTTGAATCACATACCATATGCACATGGCATAAATAATAATAATGCTCTATGCATAATCGAATTATAAATTCGTGTATCTCAAATATATTATTACAGTTTATTCTACATTTCTTTCCTGAATTTTTTCACTTTAAAGGTAAGTTGTGCTTTATATTATTTGTACAGTAATTTTATTAGGAGGTTGATTTTTATTTGTGCAAAGACTAGCCATGTTCTTATTAGCATAATTAATTATATCTAATATCTTAATATTTTTTAAAAGAGTGTGCATTGTTTATATCTATTCAAGTAGAAATATTTTTGCAGTCTAGTCTGCAAAAAAAGAAAAAGAATTATAAGATACAGTATGAGTCATTATTTTTGTCAATTATAATATCTGATAACAACTTCAATTTTAGGTTTGTTTAGTTTAAAAAAAAAAAAAAACATTTGATAAATTCCTTAATGTTATCATGATATTTCTTATGCATTTCATATAGGATATAAACAGTGAAAAAAACATTAAAAGAAAATATAGTCTTAATTAAAGTGACTAATTTGCCCCTTTCTAATCTATTTTAAGACCTTTTTATACATATATTTCTAGTGTTTGTTTGTCCTATTTGCACCTACTTGCAAAATATTTCGTTAGAGAGAGTCCAGTTTTCTAATATTTAAATAAATATTGAGATTTTTTTCATTTTTTTTTCACTTTTTATAAATGTAAAACACAATTTTGATTAGTTTATGGATAGACATTTATTTTAAATTTTTAGCGTCTATTTAAAAATATTCTCACATATAGCTGCTTTTATTATATTGCATTGTACATAGGTCCATTTTTTAAATAATCTGATACTGTGCTCGTTTGTTTATTTTCGCATTTTTATAATTTAGGATATAAATTGTTTATAATGACTAAAAAAAGGTCACGTAAATTGACACAAGATCCATCTGTTGTGTTTAATTTTAAGTTAAGACCTGATGCAAAACAGGTAATGTCTTCTAAAACTAATATGGATTCTGAAACAATTGGTTTAGATTCTAATTCTTTTGAGATTTCATGTTTGAGTAGTTTAAAAGAATCTATTAATAGATATTCTAAATCTGTTGTTTCGGATGTTCAGAAATTAATTGATCCTATTTTAAATGAGAATAACCCAGAACTTATGGCAAAATTTAATTCCTATCAAAAAGAAATTGAATTAAAATTTAATATTTTAAGTGATTTGGTGAGTAGTGTTCAATCTGAGTGGACTGTTTTACAAAAAAATAACGACCAGTTACATAGGTTAAATGAGCTGTTGTTCAAAAAAGTAAGAACACTGAACTCGTCCAAACAGTCTATGCATAATGAGATAGCTATTTAATGCGACAGTGATGAATCTAAATTGGATGAACCCCTTAAGGTTATTAAAGATAAGGAATGTAATTCTAGTGGGAAAGATTTGGCCAAATTTCTAGATAAAGTTGAATCTGAAACACACATAAATTCTGGTACGAATAACTCTAAATTATCAAAAAACAAAAATACTGATCTTATTTCAATACCGGATTACATCCTAAATTTATGTGAGCAAAAAAATCAAGTTAGAGATTTATCTGACAGCACAAAAATAATTCTGTTGGGTCTTGATGACGATATAGGTATACCAGATATTATGATGTCTATAAATGAAAAGATTGGCAGTACCATTCCTTCCATTAACTTTGAAAGAAAGCGTAAATTAAGACAGGGATTAAAATATAACTGGACAATTAGTGTTACATCATGGATAGCTGATCTCTTAATTCAACATGGAAAATTAAATATTAATTCTGTTGACTACACTGTCAGGCTATTTATTAACATAAAACGTTGCTTTCATTGCCAACAAATGGGTCACCTGGCAAAATTTTGTGCATATGATTTGGCATGTGCTAATTGTGGTGAATCACATACTTCAGATAATTGTAAAAATGCTTCAAGATGCATTAACTGCATCGCACATAAACGTGTTTACAAGAAGTTTTTCGATATAAATCACCCTGCTTTTTCCACTTGCTGTAATACATTTAAATTTTATTTCAAGCAAAGACAAGCTTTCATTCACTCTAAAACATAACGTAAATATTCAACACTTCTTCAGGTATGCTATTTCAAGTATATTTAGTTATTTACATATTTTGTTAGTTACCTTCATGTGATACTTGGATTTCTCCGCTCCTTTACACAGTATTTTTTTACATTGTTAACCTTTTTATTCATAAAACAAACATAAAGCATTAATTATTATATTTTTTTACATACACTATTCTTTCGTAGATATTTTTTGTTTTTCATATGGTGTACACATTTTAATACATTGTTATTTAAGGATTACTTTCAATCATTTAATGATTTACATTTTTCGGGCAATGTTCATATCTTGGTTTCTCTTTCATTCAACTATTTCGTGAGCTCAGGAATAGATGAATGTTTCAAAATTTCACATTTTTGATTTATTGATAGTTTTCTTCTGGTGGTTAAGCCCTAATTATCAGTAAGACTTCTGCGGTGAATCTTAAATGTTTGTTTACACAATTTATTTTTCTTTATTTGTATCTTTCGCGATAGATAAAAAAATTGCACATCTATTTTGTCTTAACTCGATGTAGCTACTCTATTTTTTGTAGGTCTGTGTAATTATCAATTGCACTTTTCTTTACACACAGTGTTAGTGCGAATGTTCACTGGTGTATCAATATTACAGTGGGGAAATTTTTACAAAGTTCTTTTTCTTTTGATATACTTGTGGATATTTACAACTGACTCACTTTTCATACAACTTCTCTTTGCATGCAGCAATTACAATGTTTTTATACAAAGATTTTTACAATGGTAGTTTACAAAGGTATATATATTTTGCAGCATGCTATGCAGATGAAGTTATTTACATACATGTACATTTACATATGCAATTGTTTAATTATCGGTCCTCTGTGAAGTTTTTTTATAACATATTGATTATTATCTTTAATACATAAGTCATTTCTTTACATTTTTTTGTTTTGATTATGGATGATTGAATCCACTAATTTTTACCTTCCCATTTCCACTATTCCATGTTTTTCCGTTTACACATGTGAATTTCATTGCTCTTTACGCATAATTTAGATAGATATATACAGTTTTTGCCTAATATTTGTTGGTAGTTAGATATCATTTACATTCACTTCTCCACATTTCTTCATTTTCATTTGGGTATGCATGATATACATTAGTACTTCACACTAAATTTACAACCATTAAAAATTTGTTTTCAGTCAATGAATACTTACACATGTAGCGGAGCTTACTCCTTCTTTATTTAAAATTCTAGCAAGGTGTAAAATTTCATATATAGACTAAAATTCACACACTTATTCACTTTTATTCAATACTCATTCTTTTTAATTTGTACAGGGTACTTCTACATTTAAAAAATATTACACTTTAGTCATTTTGCAGATAACGATGAGTGGTATACGACAATCAAGGTGATATTTAAAATTGCATACCTGTCAATGTTTTCACACTTCTGTTCAAAGGATATAAAGTGGAGATATATTGGATTTTTTATATGCAAAGATGCTGTCATACGTTTGCTTTAGTAGTCAATGCATTGGTCTTTATACCAGTCGTATCTTAAATTGAAGTTACTTTACAGATCTCCATATTACATTTCCACACATCTTTCCTACAGTTCTAAACTTTTTATACTTTTGCATGAAAGTTCAGATTCTCCCACTTACCAGTAATTATTCTTGAATAAAAGTATTTTTGGGAAGATACCGAATTCTTTACGAGGATTTCTTTTCTCATGTTACACTAAAATACCGTTTTAGATGTCAATATAATGCAACGTTGATTTTAAATTTCAGATTTAACTTAATAAAAAAATTCATTTGTTTGAGTATTAAAAAAAAAAGACAAAAAATTAGAAGATATACATTTAGGAACGTTATTATCACATGGAAATAAATGGTCAACGACAGTGTTTCAAAAATTTTTCCACATGTTGCTTGTCTAGCATTTCTTGAACTCTCATCTAAAATATAAGTTTGTAGTAAAATTTATCTTGTAAACTTTTAAAAAAAAATGGTGGAAATTTCGAAATTTCCTATTATTCATTATTATGAACATTTTTAATCCTACTATTTACATTATGTTTTTGTTTATTTGTATATTATGTTTTGTGTTTAATTGCATTATATTACTCGAGTATTTTGCTATTATTATTGTGTTGATCAATACACATAACTAATGTTTCTTATTATAAACAATTTGGATTTTTTTTTGCCAATTGGTTAATGACCTGTGGACTTAGAAATGATATTTGTTTTATTAGTATGTGCACATTTTTTATACAGGTCCTTGTCTAAATAAGACAAATTGAAAAGTGATCACAAATTTTATTAATGAAGCTGCAGCTGTTTCTAAATAGAAACAATATATGATGTCATTTGTATGACAAAATTTATGGTACCAATATATTTATATCATGATATATATATACTTTTATTTGGGATGGTTGCCTACTTAGAGAGAAGTTCAATTGTTCTTTACTTTATTTAGTAAATGTTTGGTTTGTTTTCATGAGCATTTTACACGTTATTACTTGTAAGAGCATATGAAAATTGATTTTTCTCCCTTCATGTACCTTTATAGATTTTTTTTTCGCCTGTGAAAGGGGTGATATATGTGATGTACAATCACATATAGTTTTCTTAAATTATACATTTTTCTAAATTACAGTTAAAACTAATCTTTAATTAAATAGCTATTTTAGCTTAACGTTTATTTCGATCCCACAATAACTTTCCGTTCAAAAGAAAAGAAAGAAAAACACCTAGCATCTGCTTTATTACTGAAAAACGGCTGTCAGATAAAGAGAATTCATTAAGATGCGTATTTCACCCTTGCTGGAAACAAATAAAAAAAAAGAATAAAGATCGAATGAGTTTGCGGTCAGTAAAATTTCATTTTCTCTCTGCGTAATGTTGAGCCTAACTTCTTTATTACATAAAAACTTTTCATGTACATGCTCTGTGTTTTGTCTATTGATAACATTCTCCCAAAACAGACCTATAACGTACGATTTTGGCGCGAATTCTTTTTGGCGTATTTTTTTGGGACTGCCCATTTCTGGGTGCCCTGCATTAAATTCAAAATCATCTTAATTGTTGAAGCGTAACAGAAAATTTCATGGTTATGATATCATTCACTTTTCATATGCTTCTTTTCGCCAGATCTATGATGCCAATGTGTGAATTCTGAATGAGAAATTCAATTACCTCACCCTCGCTTCACGGACTCAGACATGTAAAGAAGGCCTCTTAAAATGCTTACAGGCACCATCCCTAACTATTTTTGTAAGAAATGATTTAATTTTTATAACTCTACTTCAAATAAACAAAGTTCTCAAAAAGCATTTATTTTATTGATCACAGCCTACAACTCTAGCGAATGCATTTTAAAAAGAACCTGATCACAATACTTTAAAGTACAAATCTATAGTACACATGTGACATGGACTTCTGGAAAGCCTCCATTTCCGTTTCAAACGACAGATGCCATGTAATGGTGCAAATGATCCGCAATGAAGTTCAGATAGTCCTTAGCGTTCAACCTTTCAAGAAGCAATTGAGCACTATCTGAGTCATGTGACATGGACTTGTGGAAAGCCTCCATTTCCGTTTCAGACGACAGATGCCATGTAATGGTGCAAATGATCCGCAATGAAGTTCAGATAGTCCGTATCGTTCAACCTTTCAAGAAGCAATTGAGCACTATCTGAGTCCTGTGACATAGAACGATGACTTGTGGAAAGCCTCCATTTCTGTTTCAGACGACAGATGCCATGTAATGGTGCAAATGATCCGCAATGAAGTTCAGATAGTCCGTTTTAAAATGAAAGAAAAACGAAATTAATAATCAAATTAATCAAATAAGTATTATTCCAGCTCATTTTACATAACAAAATTCATGCGCGAAGAACAATTTATTATCAAAACGAAGTTAACTATAATCATGGTTTCTACAACTGTGCGAAATTTTTTCATAATATGCGTAATAGATGTCCAGTATAAAACATTTCATATTGTAAAAAAACATTTAAAAGCATTGTAAAATTTTTACCAAACCATATTTTAAGGAGAAGTTTTATTATATATAAAACTTCATGAGTATAAATACGTCTAGTTTTTATTAACACTTTCCAACAAGGTTGAAAAGTGCTTATGCATTCGGTTTGTCTGTCCGTCTGGGTGCGCTCTAACTCTCGTAAATATACTCGGATTGTCATGAAATATTTGGACATTAATGAAGTTTACCCGCGCACGAACCCTATTGAAAATGAAGGTTCTTCCATGATTAGTTTATTTACAGGGACAGTCAAATATTTCCATTACATTATAGCCTATGGGGAAAGATTGTTTCAAATGAATTTTCAGGATGTTACACCCTGTCAAACATCTTCAAATTTATATGCATCTACAAATTGCATTAAAATATACATTTTATAAAGTATGCAGCGAAAAGAATAGTTATTACTTATTTACAGGGCCATACAAAAAATTCCAATACATAATAATAAAGGGGGGGGGGATTGTTTGCAACATATTTTAATTATGATAAATATTCCATGTATAATCAAATTGATATACGTTGCTGAGGATTAATATGGGTTATTCCATGCATAATACTAGTGCATAGCATTTACAGGGACACACAAAAGCTTTCGAATAGTATATTCTATCCGAAGTCCTATGTATTACGGAAGATGGCAGTTAGATGAAATGCATTTTTAACCACTTCAAAGGCTGCCCCGAGATAAGTCGGGGGTTAAAGCACTGTTTCCCCATATCCGTCGCCGGTTAAGTGGTTTTAATTATGATACACACGCTTTTAAGTTTCTCTAGATGTATGCATATTATATGGTTTATATAAATGTAATTGTTATACAATTTAAATATACAGGATTACACAAAAGATCTCAGAAAGGTTACTGAATATAAGCGTAATTTACTTAAAGGTGGTTTTTAAATATGTTATGCCTTTTTACGATGAGCTGCACTCAGTTTACAAAGACGTCTTTCTAGAATATAGATAAAATGATATAAACTAAGAAATGTTTGTAGAATATAGATAACATTATATACAGGGTCACGCAAAGAACTCGATACATGGTCGTCTTTGGATATAGATTTCTAGAAATTTGATTTAAGTAGTTTAAAAAGAATTTATTTTTTAACTAAACTTTAAAAAAATACTTTCGTGTATTAAAGGAAGTATGTATTTACAGGGCTAAACAAAAGTATTCAAGTATGTTTCCATCTATTATTATAAATTTCTGAAAGGACAATTTCAACCAATTAGGCGTTTTCTTGCTAAACTAAATTTTACCATTATATAATCTATGTATTAACCGACAGATCAAATACAGGGCTTTTCAAAAGTACTTAAATACATATTTGGATCTGAATAATAATACGTTATTTCCCTGGATAACGAAGTTTTGTTAATGATTTCAAGAAGTGTTGAAAAGTGCTTCATTACCTATGCTTAACGCATGATTTTTCTTACTCGTTTTTTAACATGTCAATACTGACTTTTACAATATAAAAACATACATGTTTATCTTTTCATTTTGTTTTAAAAAAAGAAAAAAAAATTATGTACATTTTACAACGAAAATGTGACTGCAAAATTAATATAACAATGTTACTGAAGAAATATAATGAAAATACACTTGAAAAAATAAACAATGCAAGAATAATACTATAATGAAAATTTTTTTATTAATGTCAATGCTTTCTGATAGTAGCCCTATTAAACAAAAATTTCTGTGTTAATAAATGCCATTTGTCAGTTAAATTATTAATTTTAGAAAAAATTGGAAAAATATTTTAAAAAGCATTTTAAAATGAAAGAAAAACGAAATTAATAATCAAATTAATCAAATAAGTATTACTCCAGCTCATTTTACATAACAAAATACATGCGCGAAGAGTAATTTATTATCAAAACAAAGTTATGAGATTTATTTTTTTTTTCTTTAAGATACGCTTAAAACTATAATCATGGTTTTTACAACTGTGCGAATTTTTTTTCATAATATGCACAATAGATATCCAGTATAAAACATTTAAAAGCATTGTAAAATTTTTACTAAACCATATTTCAAAGAGAAATTTTATTAAATATCAAGCTTCATGAGTATAAACACGTCTAGTTTTTTAGTATTCAATTCATGTTGAAATACTTTGGTTATCGCAAATAGTAAAGACAGATCTCTCAATGATAAATTTGCAAATATTTGGATAAATGCGTTTTGTCACTAAATTTCCCCCATTTAAAAAAAATAATAAATAAACTCAGTTTACAGTTTATTAAAGAATATGGATTTTTATGAAAATTTCTATCTTCTTAAATAATCTGTTGTGTAATTTATTTTACAATAAACGAATGAACGGTAAAAGCTTTTAAATTAAAAGCTTGATCCTAACATTTTTAAGAAACATTTTCGAGCTCCAATGAAAAGCACTTTCTATTAAAAATAAAATGCTGTCAGTTTCAATAGGTTTTTATTGATATAAAAACCTTTTGTAAGAAACTATGTTTCATTTTATAAGAAACACAGAACATTTTAGAACACAGATCGTTCAATACTAATAGAATCATAAAATTATTTGTTAAATGTGGTTCAGTGATATCTTGTGTATTTATTTATTGTACTGCACATGTATAAAAATGACGAAATTGCTATTCAAAATATCTTTTATAAAAAGTGCAGCAGTATTTAAAGCAAAAACTTTTGTTTGTTTGTTTGTTTGTTTTTACTATATGTATGTCCATTTAAAATTTTTTGCAAGTTTCAAGTATAATAAACAAAGTTAATTATTAACATAATGTCAGGTTCTGAGAAAACATCTGCGGTAGAACTGGAATTTATATTATTCGTTATCTTAATATCTTATGTATTGTATGGGCTGGGTACTGAAATTTCAAGGTGACATTCTTTCTTTGTCTAAAGCGGAGTGAACATGTGGACATACACAGGTGCAGCGAGATGAAAGAAGATGACAGAGGGGAGTGTTTGACCTTCTGGGATGTCAATGGAATATGGGAAATAAAGGATTTTCACGAATAAGGGGGTTTCCATTGGGGAAGTGCAGGAATGGAGAAGAGCAGTTTTTTTGACGGAGATAGTCAGTTCAGGGAGTACCTGGACAGCAGTGGTGGACAGAGGTCCTTGTGTAGAATGCTCTGGGTCGAAGAGCGTAGTCTGAGAACCCATGCGTCGGGAGATTCGGAATTGATCTCCGGTAGAATGAATCTAGCGTATGTAGAGTGAGGGGGAGAAGGTGTAATTTGAACAGTACACAGCCAACATTTTTACGGTATTTAATTTAATGTTGAACCGGATCACCTATATCCGAGTTTTAACTGTATATAGTGTATTATATTATGTACATAGAGTATAAATAAACTGTTAATTTAGTTAACTGACAGCGTTGATGTTCATTTACACAATCCTCACAGCGGGTGACCGATATCTATACTAATAAAATCCGTGCGCCTTTGTCTGTTTGTCTGTCTGCTTGAAGCCGATTACAGTTCGCAACGCGGGCGAGTTGGAAGTCGCGAGGGGTGTCTTTCGATTGCAAAAATTCCGGGGAAGTCATTTCGGGCATTTTCGAGACCGTGGGACCAAAATTAAAAAAGTTATGAATTAAAAACCCCTTGGGAATCGGAACGAAAAATGTCTCAATTCCCAAACGGAGCTCCGAAGCAGAACATTGCGCCACCTTGCGGTGAAGGACATGAATTTTTCCCCTTTGGCTAAAAGAAGAAACAGCCGAAAACCTCTTTTTCTACCGGCGCTAATTGCGTTTTTTTCCGCATCAATTTTTTTGACTTGCCGTAGAATATTTACTGTAGTTTTCGCTAAAATATTGAACTTAGAAATAAAACAGGACTATCGAAACTTTTTTTTCCGCGTTTTTTCTTAAACCATCCTGCAGACAGTTTTTAAAGTAGAAAAAACTGATTACATATTCAGAATCTGCGTAAAAGTCTGCTTCTGATGAACCAAAAAATACGAGAAAATGTCTTATGGGCGAGCAGCCCCAACCGTGCAAAAGCAAATATTTTTAACGGGACGATGGCGACCATGGCGCGTAGCGCCGGTGGGCGGTAGGCCGGTGGACGCATAGCGCCCACTGTGCGAAATCACATATTTTTAACGGGATAATGGGCGAATAACAACCATAGCTCTTTAATTTACTTTTTTTGTGCTTGAGGATTCGAACACCAAGACTTGCTTATTAAATGAATTTTTTTGCTTATTATATACTGCTTAATATCGATGTTCGTTCGGAAAAAGTGGCCCAGCTAGCGGGCGTAGCTCGCTAGTCACCTAATAATATCGGTGGTTGCAGCTATAACTACTACGGACTTTCTTCAAAGTTGTGCGGGCTGAGAGGGAACGTCCGACACATAATACATTTTTAAAAATTCCTAAAACAATACTGTATTTTAGAAGATGTTCCCGTTTCATTTATTTTTTTTTTTCGTTCAATGGTACAAATATTTCTGATGAATTTACGTATACTCACTATATGACAAAAACTTATCGAACATTTTCAATTTTAAACGTTTTATACAGAGTCGTTCAGAACTGTATGTCAAATGTAAAGGCAGGTAGAGAGGACAAAAATACACTGTAAAAAAAAAAGTGTCGATCTACTAAAAAAACTTTAGTGATCCTTGTAATTACTAAAAAATTTTTAATAATCTTAGCCGGTTACAAGAAAATCTGTAAGGATTACTAGAAAAAAGTTAGCAACGAAAAGAGTTAATAATTTTATATTTCTAATAGCTATTACTAAAACCTATTAGCTATTACTTGGTGTGGCCTTGATAGCATAGTGGTTACAGCAACGGACTCCAGGCTACAAGGTCCCGAGTTCGATACTGACCACTGCCAAATACGCCCCGAATGTACGCAGTGTAAGTACTCGTTAATAAAGGGATTATGAATATCCTGACGGAGCCGTAGCAATGTTTGGTGCTTCCATCTATTGAGGTTCTGCCGAAAATCTTCCCCTCTAGAAGTCTGGATGCAGCTCGAAGGAAGCTCCTACCCTTCGAGCTCACGTAATGGTTATTAAAACTAATTTTGGAGCTATTACTAAAATTTGCTTGGTGGCTCATACTAAAAATTTTTAAGTTAGTTATACAAAAAATTCTTTTGTTCAGTTTACAAAAGAAATGCTTGTTTCGCTTGCAAAAAAAAATTTGTAATGGTTACTAAAAAATTCTGTGGAATACAAATTTACTAAAAAATTTTTAGTAACCTCTTGAATTTTTTTTACAGTGTAAGCCAATTTCGTATAGGCAGGACCCGCTTGAGATTTAGAAGTAAAGGAAGACCGGCATCACACCGGGCTCCCCTCCCCCCTTATTACTCAAATATTTGCTTTTTCATTAATTAATTCCATTTTTCGTACACTTAAATAATTATAAATTTTATCATCAAAGTTTCGAGTAATAACAATATTAAAATATTAAACTAAAACTAAATGATTTTTTTTTATATTATACTCATTGTAGCGGTGAGTTTTAACATAATTAATAAACTCACATTCTCAAAAGGACTGTGTATACTTTATTTAACATACTGCGATGCATGGCGTGCCCTGTTGGCAAAACAGAAACATTTAGAAAGAACAAACGATTGACGTTTCTATGGTTACATACATTAGCGAACAAAGTATGATGCCAAGATCGGAACCTAAATTACAAATAATTCCAACATACCCCCCGACATTGAAGGGTCAACGTCAATCAATTACACAATGTAAAATATTAAAATTACAAATGCTCAAGGGTGTTCTTAAATCAAAATGGGCAACTTTGTGACACATGAATTAATTTATTTTTGTTCGGAAATGCATGAAAATAGCAGGGGTTGTTGTTCAGAAACTGTCTAATTGCACTCATTCTTTTGTTTTTTAAAAAACACAATAGATTTTTCATAACAAGCCTTCAAAGTTGCCACTTTTGAGCTTATTTCCCGACGAAAGCCTAAAATCCGGTCGAAAAGCAGGAGAAAAACGGGTGATTGCGTCATCGAAATAGCTTATAACTCGATAAGTAATTTAATTATCATAAAATGGAAAAATAAGTTCGATTCGAAATCGCTTTCATAGTCAGGCAATAAAATTTTATAACTTTCAGTTAAAAAATGAATTTGTAAATGTGTCAAAACGTTTTTCACTTGTTGTGCGGATCAGTTAAGAACACCCCTTAAGTAATAAGATACAATGCAACATTTTTTTTTTTTTTTTCAGCAATGAATAATACAATTATGAACATACAGCAATAAGAAAACTAAAAAGAAAAATACATAACCAAACTTCTTTTTTTTTAACATTTCGTAATTAATTCTCTGAAACTCGTTGTGGCAATAACGCAATTTTTGAAATACTTCTTTTAAGTATTCCCTTTGAGGCTTTCACTTCTACAACCCTAATCTTACCATCTGCACCTGGGAAAATATTTATAATGCATCTTAGTAAGTATTTATTTCTAGGAAGATCATTTTCCTTTATCAACACTAGGGTTCCTATGTTTTTCAAATTGCCATTTCGAACGTTGTTGGAACGTATTTAAATAACCTTTCTTTCAACGATTTCATATCATTTGAACGTATTTTGAAAACCTATACCACCTAGACAGTTTACTTTCGTTTATATTAATTAATTCTGGTTCAACGTTGGCTGTCATAGACCTTCCGGTTAAGAAGTGACCTGACGTTAAGGCCTCCGAGTCACTTCTGAAGACAATGGAGTGATTGGCCGTCAATTTAATATAGACTCTATTTGAGCAATTACAATTAATAACTCTTTGAATGTTAGCCTTGCATTACCTACCGTTCGTTTTAGATGATATTTTATCGTTTTTATTTCTGCCTCCCACAACCCGCCAAAATTAAGTGTTCTGGGTGGAATAAATTTCCAAATAATATTCTTTTCTGACAAATAATTTACTAACTTCTCCTCAGGATGTCTTAGTAAATTATGGAGTCTCTATAACTCGACGTTAGCGCCGACAAATTTTTTTGCATTATCTGAAAATATTACTGCGTACTTTTCGCACCTAGCAATGAACCTTTTTAAAGTAACATAAAAAAAATGTGAATAAAAAAAAAAAAAAAAAAAAAAAAAAAACGTGTGACACTTGGGGACAGCCGCGGTAAAGCTATTGCATAGCATTTTTTATCAACTTATGCAAGTATAATTATTTACTTATTTTTTATTTATGCAGTTTTTTTTTTCTTTGATATTAATTCAAGTAGGTACATTTCACTGGCCCCTCCACCCCAGGACCTGGAAATTTCGCATATGCCATTCGTTTGTACTTCGTTTGTACCGGTAAGTACCGAGAGATTTTCGTTTGTACCGGCTCCGGTACCGAGTTATTCAAGATTCAAGATGGAGGGGCCAGTGAAACGGGGATTTCCCATAGTAAAAAAATAAAGATTTTCCGATTTTGATGAAAATTTGTGAATCGTTTGTACTTCGTTTGTACCGGTAAGTACCGAGAGATTTTTGTTTGTACCGGCTCAGGTACCGAGTTATTAAATTTTAAAGTTGGGGGGACCATTTCACTGGCCCCTCCACCACCGGACCTGGAAATTTCGCATATGCCATTCGTTTGTACTTCGTTTGTACCGGAAAGTACCGAGAGATTTTCGTTTGTACCGGCTCCGGTACCGAGCTATTAAATTTTAAAGTTGGGGGGACCATTTCACTGGCCCCTCCACCCCCGGACCTGGAAATTTCGCATATGCCATTCGTTTGTACTTCGTTTGTACCGGAAAGTACCGAGAGATTTTCGTTTGTACCGGCTCCGGTACCGAGCTATTGAATTTTAAAGTTGGGGGGACCAATTCACTGGCCCCTCCACCCCCGGACCTGGAAATTTCGCATATGCCATTCGTTTGTACTTCGTTTGTACCGGTAAGTACCGAGAGATTTTCTTTTGTACCGGCTCCGGTACCGAGTTATTCAAGATTCAAGATGGAGGGGCCAGTCAAACGGGGATTTCCCATAGTAAAAAAATAAAGTTTTTCCGATTTTGATGAAAATTTGTGAATCGTTTGTACTTCGTTTGTACCGGTAAGTACCGAGAGATTTTCGTTTGTACCGGCTCCGGTACCGAGCTATTGAATTTTAAAGTTGGGGGGACCATTTCACTGGCCCCTCCACCCCCGGACCTGGAAATTTCGCATATGCCATTCGTTTGTACTTCGTTTGTACCGGTAAGTACCGAGAGATTTTCGTTTGTACCGGCTCCGGTACCGAGTTATTCAAGATTCAAGATGGAGGGGCCAGTCAAACGGGGATTTCCCATAGTAAAAAAATAAAGTTTTTCCGATTTTGATGAAAATTTGTGAATCGTTTGTACTTCGTTTGTACCGGTAAGTACCGAGAGATTTTCGTTTGTACCGGCTCCGGTACCGAGCTATTAAATTTTAAAGTTGGGGGGACCATTTCACTGGCCCCTCCACCCCCGGACCTGGAAATTTCGCATATGCCATTCGTTTGTACTTCGTTTGTACCGGTAAGTACCGAGAGATTTTCGTTTGTACCGGCTCCGGTACCGAGCTATTAAATTTTAAAGTTGGGGGGACCATTTCACTGGCCCCTCCACCCCCGGACCTGGAAATTTCGCATATGCCATTCGTTTGTACTTCGTTTGTACCGGTAAGTACCGAGAGATTTTCGTTTGTACCGGCTTTGGTACCGAGCTATTAAATTTTAAAGTTGGGGGGACCATTTCACTGGCCCCTCCACCCCCGGACCTGGAAATTTCGCATATGCCATTCGTTTCTACTTCGTTTGTACCGGTAAGTACCGAGAGATTTTCGTTTGTACCGGCTCCGGTACCGAGCTATTAAATTTTAAAGTTGGGGGGACCATTTCACTGGCCCCTCCACTCCCGGACCTGGAAATTTCGCATATGCCATTCATTTGTACTTCGTTTGTACCGGTAAGTACCGAGAGATTTTCGTTTGTACCAGCTCCGGTACCGAGTTATTCAAGATTCAAGATGGAGGGGCCAGTGAAACGGGGATTTCCCATAGTAAAAAAATAAAGTTTTTCCGATTTTGATGAAAATTTGTGAATCGTTTGTACTTCGTTTGTACCGGTAAGTACCGAGAGATTTTTGTTTGTACCGGCTCCGGTACCGAGTTATAAAATTTTAAAGTTGGGGGGACCATTTCACTGGCCCCTCCACCACCGGACCTGGAAATTTCGCATATGTCATTCGTTTGTACTTCGTTTGTACCTTTAAGTACCGAGAGATTTTCGTTTGTACCGGCTCCGGTACCGAGTTATAAAATTTTAAAGTTGGGGGGACCATTTCACTGGCCCCTCCACCACCGGACCTGGAAATTTCGCATATGTCAATCGTTTGTACTTCGTTTGTACAGATAAGTACCGAGAGATTTTCGTTTGTACCGGCTCCGGTACCGAGCTATACAATTTTCAAGATGAAGGGACCAGCGAAACTGGAATTCTCCATAGTAAAAAAATTAACTTTTTCCGAGTTTGATGAAAATTTGTGAATCGTTTGTACCGGTAAGTACCGAGAGATTTTCGTTTGTACCGGCTGTGGCATCGACTTAATCTAAAATATAGATTAAGGGGCTAAGAAACGGGGATTTCCCAAAGTAAAAAAAAAAAAAAAAAAAATTCTCCGATCTAGACAAAAAATTGTGAGTAGTTTTAGTTTGTATTTCGTTTCTATTGGTAAATACGGAGTCGGAGCTTCCAAGTCGAGTTACTCTCGGCTAATTCTATTCTTAAATCAAGATATTTTCATGAATGATAATTAATATTTATTTATCATTCCTGTTATTCCTATCATTCCAAATGCCATCGCCATCTCGATGAAGAGGGCATTTGACCATCGAACCCTCCCCACTTCCTCTAACGCCGTCCGTGGGCCGAGGGGGAAGCGGGCAAAACATCCCCAGGAAATTGTTTGATAGCATTAATATTAATTAGGATCTATCTACATATCATCTCCTTCTTCCAGAAAATTAAAACTCTCCAGTGTCCATGCCCGGTAGATTTAAAATTTTATAATTAATGATATATATATATAATCCAAAAATTCTTTTAAAATGTTTTAAGTAAAACTATATATAAGTAAAATATTATTAAGTGTATATATATATATATATATATATATATATATATATATATATATATATATACTTAATTTAAAAAAAAAGAAAAATATATAAACTTAATCGTTTTGTTCTTCATACACAGGATAAAAATATATGTAATTCATCATTTAACCTACTTTAAATTCTACTGAATTTAATATAACATTTAAATCTAAAAGAAAAATGTAGGACAAGTTTATTTATTTATTTTTTGCGAATCCATAAAATTGGCAGGCATTGTTATTCTGAAACTATGCAATTGGAAGACGTTTTCGCTTTTTTAGTTAACCCCTTACGTCGCAGTTGTATATCTATGAAACCACTTAATTTTAATTCCCAAATGCCACAAAGGCATCAGAATTTTGGCTAAAAAAATTCGGTTTATTGAATGCGTGAAGTGTAGCTATTTCTTATTTACAAGTAAAGTTGTTTTATTTGTCATTAATTTCAACACTTAAACAATGAATTTTCTCGGTGATGCAAAGGGTTAAACGGAAAAGAGTTTTCAGAAAATATTGTCAAAGTTTCGTTTTGATATAGATGATAGGAGAAAAATCATTACAGAAGTAGAAAAAAACCTTTATCAAAATTACATGTAATGCGGTTGAAAAAGAAAAAAAAATACAATTAACAAATAGAAGACTCATTTCTATTCCAAATCCCAGCCCTGTATATTTGGTTCCTTTACATTTAAAAAAGAGTCAGGAAATTTTGTTTTTGTCGAATATTGAATTTGACAACCACCCTAAGTCTGTTCAATATTTATAGGGCAATAAATATCCAACTAAGAGGCATGTTAAAACCTAGAACCCGTAACCTTTTTAAGTGTAGGGTCAGATCCTTAACTAAGAAGGTGCTGGGTAAGAGACAGACCGCATAACACATTTCAAGTGGGTAATTTTATCGAGATTGGAGTCTCATAGTTTATTATGTTTAGAAATAAACAGCTAGATGTTTATGGGTTCTAAAATAGTCCATCCAGTAAGGGAAATCAGACTTGTACATTATTTCATTGGAAGCGTTTCTCTTGAATTCACGCCGATTTTCCATATTTTTAATTATCTGAACAGTTGTATGATGACCAGAGAAAGTGTCTTTTTCATCTATTAACGATTGATAATTTAAATTGTTTTAATATAAGCATTCTAAAAATGCCAAGAAAATCAGTTATATGTTCATCAGTGCTTGTAGCAGAATTAACGAAATTCAAAAATGAAGTTATCACCCAAGATGGTCGGATAAAACCTCCTTCGGATCCAATATGGCACAATATAAGTAAATATTTTGAACATAAAATTTCTGCTAAATATTTATATATTATATTTAAGCAAAATAGATACGATATATGTGATAAATTGTGTTTGGAAAAATTTAATGAAGAAATATTTGAAAAGGACGAATCCAGTAGTTATCACGATGAAATCAATTCAAGTGGTACAAGTGACATAAATTCAAGTGATGAATCGTCCGCAAAGATTAGTAAACGTGAATTTAGTATTGTATTATCTCCAAAAGAATGGTTGGATATATATCCCAAAACAGTTTCTTATCAAAGCTCGGAAAGAAGTAACCGAAATTACAACATACTGACACCAAATATTTGGACATCGATTGTTAATGAAAAGTTTTCCTGAAAACTCACCTTCCGTGTCGATTAGTCTTTAAGAGAGCCAAAGTTCATCCAAATTCAGATATTTTTGTAAAAATATTTGCCAAATGTTCATCGTGTAGTTCTATCTTTAAAGCTTTTCTCGAACAACAACCTGATAAATTTAGTTCAGCAATCTTCACTTGTACATACAAAGGTGAATTTGAAATATGCCAGAATACTAAAAAGCGCCCTTTGACAGGAGAAACAAGGAAATCCGCTGTATCGGAAATTTGCGAGAAAAATGTATCTTCAAGTGCTTACAGAAATGAACAGGCTCATATATATATGAATTTTGGAGAAGCAGAGCCAGCACATTTACCAACATCAAATGCTTTAAGGATAATGAAACATCGAGAAAAGAAGAAAAAACACGAAAATGAAAACCCTATTGTAAGCATACATATTATAATGCATGATCCATTATTTAATGGAGCAATTAAAGTATTAGGGTATGACCCTTTTAACGTAATATATTGGCTTCCATCGCAAATGCATGTGTATGCAGCTTATTGTAAAGAGAATCCTAACTCAAAATTAAGCATTGATACTACTGGGAGTATAGTAAAAAAAATAAAACGCCCATATAAAAAATTTTCCAAGCATATATTTTTATACGACGCAACAGTTGGAGAACAAAACACGAATATGCAATACTCGGTTTGCAACATGCTTTCCGAATCACATGACAACCATTCTATTTATAATTGGCTCACGACTTGGCTGAGGTATGGAGCTCCAATACCCAAGAGATTGTTTGCGATCAATCAGTGGCCTTGTTATCAGGTATTGTGAGAGCTTTCTCACAATTTCAGTCTTTAAAAGATTATGTAAATGCTTGTTTTAATATTATTTTTGAAAATTCGCAAAACATTCCGAAAACATTCATCCGATGTGATGTTGCCCATACCATTAAAATGATATCTTCATGGAGTTGCCTGCATAAAAAAAATTTTCGAATTAGAAATTTGTACATAAGGAGTTTGGCACAAGCAATACAGTCAACAGATATAAATGAAATTTCGGATATATTTCAAGACATGATAACAATTGCCACTAGCGAAACTGAAGGAAAAAATGCTTCAAACCAATATACTCGGTGCGAAGTGGCAAAACTTAAGTTGAAAGATAGAATATCTTTTGGAAATGTTCATTTCAACGAAAACATTGAGGCTATGATTCGAAATAACGAAAACCCAGATTCGGAAGATTATGTCAAGGAGGAAGGTTTTAATAATTTTGCAACCTGGATGAATTATTTAATTCAAAAACGTAAAAACTTACAAACTGAAGAGGGTGATCACGATAATATGCATTATTTGCCAGAGATATGTGACAAATTTATCTCTCTCAGTAAAACACTACCCCTTTGGTCCGCAGTTATGCTACCATTTTTCAAATATGGTGATTTAACAGCTAGTAGTGCAGCTGTGGAAAGCAACTTTAATGATTTGAAAAACAGGGTATTTTTAGGAAAAAATCTTCCACTTCGAGCAGATGAGTTCATTAAAATTCATCTGAAGTCATTAGACGGGAAAATGAAACTAGTAGCAGCCGCAAATCGGAATTCCAGACTAAGTACTGGAAATAATGTTCAAAATGATGGTAAACAAATAACATCTTTAAATAAAACTATGCAGACACCTAATCCAGAAATATCTAAGGGCACAAGTGCTAATGAAAAAAACAAATTTAATAGCATTTCAAAGTGTGTAGCATGTGGAAACGGTCATCTGCCGTCAGGAGCCCATAAATGTGTAGAATGTGCATGCTTCATACATATTTTAGAAGGGTGCTCTTTTCCTCTAAGCGATAATTCTTCTCTTGAAGGGTACGGAGAAAAACGAATTTGCTTTAAATGTTTTTCCGTAAAAAACTCTCACTATTCAAATCTAGAAAAACCTAAGCCACAAATATCCTATTGAAAAAAATAAACATAATAACATTCCAAAATGTGTAGCATGTACAAACGGTCATCTGCCGTCCGGGGCCCATAAGTGTGTAAAATGTGGATGCTTCGTACACATTTTAGAAGGGTGCTCCTTCCCTCAAAGCGATGATTCTTCTCTTGAAGGATACGGTGAGAAAAGAATTTGCTTGAAATGTTTTTCCACAAAAACCCCCTACAATTCAAATCAAGAAACATCTAAAGCAATAAATCCGAATGAAAAAAAATAAACTTAACATTCCAAAGTGTGTAGCTTGTGCAAATGGTCATCTGCCGACAGGAGCCCATAAATCTGTAAAATGTGGATGCTTCGTACACATTTTAAAAGAGTGCTCCTTCCCTTTAAGCGATGATTCTTCTCTTGAAGGATATGGGGAAAAAAGAATTTGCTCCAAATGTAATCTCTTAAAAAAACACCCACAATTTAAATCCAGAAGATTGAAATGGCTTTTGAAAACTGGAGAGGATTAATATATCCTCCTAAAAAGAGGTTGAAAAGTTCTTACCTTCAAGTACAACCTGAATTGTCAAAAATTGATTTTTCTTCAAAATCTACGAGAAGACCAATTGGCCTTTTAAAAAATGGAAATTTAAGCCTAAAACCAAGCAAAGTTGATAATTACAATGTCGTACTTACCAATACGTGTGCTTATGATATCATTTTTCAAAGATTAGCAGTTGCTTTTTGTGACAGTAAAGCATATGAAGATAAAAGAAAAAATGAATTAGAAAATAGCATATTGAAAATTATCTCTGACATAGTATCTGCTAAGATCACATCCCAAACTTATAATTTAAGAGCTGCATTATTAAAATCTTTTTGCAAAGTTCATATATTACCTAATAGTATAATTCAAGTAGAAGCGCAGACTACTATTAGACAGGCATTAGAAAATGTTTTTTCAGAACATCCATCTGTATTAGAAACGGTGCACTGTAATAACGTAAATTGCGGACAAATACAATCACTAAAACGTACTGTTATTTCTGTGATAGTAGAAAATAATTATGTAAGCGATATTGAAAAAATCATCTTGGAACAATTGCAAACATCTGAAGGTGTTTGTTCTAAAAAAGAAACAGACGGATCACTTTGCAAAGGTAAATTACTTTCATCCATTTCTGTTTCAGATAAGCACCTTTTTGTAGAACTATTAAGCACAGCTACTCCAACAATAGGCTGTTTAATAAAGGATGTTGAATTTAAATTAAATGAAATACAAAAAAATATTAACATTTTTGGGAATGAATACCACTTAAGAGGTGTAATTTCTGGAATAAAACGCGGAGAATCAGTTGCAGAAATAAATCACTATATAGCTGTATGCAGACGCACTGATGAAATCTGGGAGATTTACGATGACCAACAGACCAAAAAAAAACCATGCCAACAACAGAAAAAAATAACAGGTGAATGTTTAATTTGTACCTCATAAAAAATAGAATTGTATGTAAAATTTTAATAACTATTTTTTTTCTTTTTCTTTCCCTATTTTTTTTTTCTTTCCTTTTCTTGCGAATCTTTTTTAATAGTTTAAATATATATTTCAAGTACAACCTAAAATTAACAGTTATTTATTAAAGTTAAACAGCTTGCATTCATATGGTTTACAGTGATAATTTGGGATTTAAATGTTGTTATGAGAATGCCTGGAAATTATATTACTACTCAATGTCGGGGAGACTGGGGAGGGTTCACTATAGGGGAGGCTTGACCCACCTTCACTTTTCATAATTATTTAAAGAAGTTTCAGAGTTCTGCCAATAGCTGGCAACCAAAGCTTTTTAAACATATTTTAATACAATAGTCTTTGTTTGAAGCGGTTTCAATTTAAAACGAGATGTGAAAAAAACCTTAACCCGATATTTTCTAACAACTAAAATGGATCATTTTTCAAGTTCCTTATGTATTACTTTATGTGGTAATTTTATTTTGATTACTGATTATGTAACAAATAAAATGATACATTAAACTTTATTATAGGTTCAATATTTTAAAAATAAGAAATTATTTTGTAAAAAGTGGATCAATTCTCCCTCGTCCCCGTACATACGTAGGTTTAAAATAATTATTTATGTATTTACAAATTTTTATACCTTTTATTTATGTATTATTTTTGATATTTTTACATACATTATTTTTATACAAACCTTTTTAATTTTAAACTGCTCATACGAACACAAGCTTATTATTAGTATAGACTGAAATAAAGTTATATTGCATCATATATAAATATCCGAGGAATCGGCAAATTCAGATTATTCGATTGCAGGCTTACAATACTTTGTGAATTTTCATTATTTTGTGAATAGAAATGTAAAATGAAAATTATTTTGATCTAAAAATTGAAGAGTATTTATGAAAAAATGCAAAGTATCATCTTACGAAATGTTTATTTTCACTTAAATTTGCAAACACTTTCTTTCCATCTTTAATATATTAATATTTTTTTATTACGTATATTTTTTTTATCTGTGAAAGTAATGTTTTTTTTTTTTCATCTTTAAATTCCTGTACTTTGATTTCAAAAATGCAATATTGAAGATAATTTATAGTATATTTTGCGAAATCTGCATTATGTTTGTAGAATTAACGATTAATTGTATTAATTTGATAGAATACATATTTAGTTTTTTCCATGTATGTGTTATTTTGTGTTTTAATGTTTCTAAAGAATCTTTTTCCTTGTAAAAAACTTAACACTGGAAAGCATCATGTGAACATTACTTCAAATTTATATGCGTCTGTAAACAGTGGTTATCAGCCTTTTAATGTATGATTTTAGTAATAATTATTTTAATTTGGAAAACACCTATTTTTGTCAATTTATTATGTTTTACCTTCTATATTTGGTATGTAAAAGGTATTGCAATGGATTATATGGAATAGTTTGTAAAGTTTGTAAAGATCATAAATAATCCATTAATATATCATACACTGTTTAAAAAAAATTCTGTGAAATTACAAAGAATCCACCAATAATTCATCACCTCATATCTTATGTAAAATTACACAGATTAGAAAAACCGATATTCTGTTAAATAACAGAGAAGTTATTCGGTAATTTTTTCAATATACTCTGTAAATTAACATCGTTAAAAATACACATGACTCTGTGAATTTATTTTTAAGGATAATAATTTAATTTAGTTTTTAAAATTAGTGAATCACTTAAACTGTAGCAAGCTTGAAAGTATCAGAACACATCGAGTAATCTTTAGCTGCTGTATTATTTAATTTTTACACAAATTATTACCAGCCGTCTAGAGGTATGAACCCAGGTCCTCTGAACCTGTATCTTACTGACTGAACTATTGAAGTTGTTGACCAAAATGTCACTAAGGAGAAATATATTGTACTTTTGCTGTTCAAAGATTTCGCACCTAATATATTCGTAAAAAAATTTGTAAACGATTTATTTTAATATTTAAAGCGATACATAATACCTATTATTTTTTTAATAAATTTTAATTTTTTAACTAGGTTAATTAATAAATAAAAAATGCAATGCATTTTTTTTAATAAAAGAATTTGAATCTAACTCATTTTTTAAAACAATAATATTTTAGAGAATTTTTCGAAATTGTCGCCCACTATTTATTTTTTTATACGCTAACATTTTTTTTTTAAGATTTTTTTAGTAAGAAATAAGAGAAAAATGAACAGAAAAAATGTAATTTATTATTTAAGAGTGTTTTTTTATGTTTTCATTATTTTATTAATTTTCTGTAATATGTTTTTAGAAGATTAACGTATTTTATTCAACGCATTTATCAATGAAAAGATAATAATAACAATAGCATTGTAATAATAATTACAGCTCCAAAGAAATACGATGCAATTTACTTCCAATATTACCAAGCCTCTGGCATGTGACGGAAGCAACTGCAAAGTGATTGCTTATAAAATATACCCAGTAACTATGAGGAGATGATTTTTCTCTTTCTAAATTCTTCTAAGTAGGAAAAAAATCAGTTTTTAAATTAAATTTTCTTTTTAATATTTCAAAAAAAAAAAAAAAAAAATCAAAATAATTTTATTGGTGTATATTTTAATTTACAAGTTTTAAGAAAGATAAAAGTATCTATCCTTTCGGGTCTGGTGTACTAGTAATAGTACATGTTTTTCAACGGAGTATTATTTTGTTTTAAAAAGTACTTTTGTGATTTTTTGCATGTAGAAATGTTAGTTTATATCTATCCATTTACAATATGACTTCATTTATGTTTAGGCATTTAGTAATAATAATAATTATTATTATTTGCTTAATTATCTTTGCGCCATTGACGATTCTTTTATTTTAAACATATATTTTACTTTTTAAATTTAAAATAAAACTTACTTTCCTGAAAGAATCGAAATTAATAGAGCACAAAAAGTATTAGAAAAGTGTAATAGAACTTAAATCTTATTGTAATACAATATTTTTTAAACATCTCCAAAACTTCTTGTTTAGCCAATTTTCATATGAATATTGATTGAACAGTTCACAAAACAACAAAATTCGTCATGTTTTAGACAATTAAATATCTGTTAAATATTAATTAGTCTGCTTAGATAGGTAATTTTAATGTTATTGACACAAAACTAATTTTTTCTAAAAACTGAAAAAAATTCCGACCCGAAAGGATTAAGTAAAGGCATGGAAATTTCAACAGGGAAATTGATGTAAGATAAGAGAAATGTCTGTAAAATGATGACAGAAAAGGTCAGTAGAATTCATTTAATTGAGAATTACTGCAAATTTACAGTCTCGATTTTTTTTGTGTTTTTGCAAGAATTTTTAAATGTGTATATATTTGATTATATTTTTTTTCTTTCTTTTTCTCTTTGAATTGCATGCCTTTGAACATGCCTTTTTCCTATAAACAGTATAAACTGAAAAGCATCATGTAAACATGATTTAATTTTATATAATTCTTTAAACACGTTTTCGGTTTGTAGCATACGCATAATAATGTATTCTACAATATATAAATAAATAAATATATATATATATATATATATATATATATATATATATATATACTTGCAATTAAACATTTCAACAGTTTATTCGTTGGTGGTATTCCGTGTTGTGATTTCAAAAATGCAATGTTGAATTATGTTAATAGAACATTTTGTAAATTTTTATTCAATTAAAATTGCAGCAGACTTTTACATGCAATTTGCATTCGTTCAATAGATTGTATATTTAATTGTTTTAAAATATACATTTCACTGTTTTTTAATGTTTAAATATATTCCTTTTCTTTTCTCATTCTTTATGTAATGTTTGTATATATTCCATTTCATTTTTTTCTTTCGTTTTTGTTTTTGTTTTCCATAAAGCATGTGGAACTTGAAGTCTTCATATTAGAATTAATGAAAATTTGTAAACTGTGAACTTTCTTTCCGTACTTTGTTACTGCTGTTCTTTGCATATTTTTTATAATGCCTTTGATGTTTAAAAATGGACATCTGTTTAGCCATTGATTCTTCTTTGATATGCCACAATGATTTTATGAATATAGAGTTAAATATTATTTATAGAACATCTTGTGAATTTTTATTGTATTGGAATTGAAAAAAAACTCTTACATCTAATTTGCATTCTTTTAATGATTATAAATTCAAATGTACTTATATGTACGCTTCATTATTTTTTAATATTTGAATTTATTCATTTTCTTTATTTTTCTTCATGTAAATAACCTGGAACTGAAAATCCTCATACGAGCATTAATGAAAATTTATATACTGTGAATTTTTTTTTCTAAACAATGTACATTGTTTTACTATGCTTTTGATGTTTAAAAAAGGACATCTGTTTAGAGTTTTATTTTTCTTCGATTTACCACCCACTCAATTTAGGAATACAGATTTAATTCTTGTTTATATTTTGTGAATTTTTATTGTATTAGAATTGCAACGGACTTTTACATTTAATATGAATTCATTTAATAGATTATATATTCATATGTAATCATATGTACATTGCATTGCCTTTATTTATAGATATATTCTTTTTCTTTTAATTTTTATTATTGCTATTATTATTATTATTATTTTGTAAAAAAATATGAGACTGATGATCCTTATATGAACATGAATGAAAATTCATAAACTAAAAATTAAATAAATTTAAATAAATTAAAAATTTCTTTCTGTACTATGCGGATATATTTTATTATACCTTTGATGGTTGAAAAAAGACATATGTTTAGCCTTTTATTTTTCTTTAATTTCCGCACTCTGATTTTAAAAATAGAGTTAATTCTTAATTGAAGACTATTTTGTGATTTTTTATTGTATTGAAATTGTAGCAGAGTCTTGAATATAATTTTTATTAATTTAATAGTTTATATATTAAATGTATTCATGTGTACGCATAATTGTTTTTCAATTTTTGTAAATATTCCACTTTCCTTTTCTTTTCTTTTATTTTTTAAATCTTGTTGAAAATGTGAAACTGAAAATCCTCATAAGGACATTAATGAAAATTTATAAACCATAATTTTTCTCTCCTGTACTGCGTGCTTATTTTATATTATGCCATTGATGTTTAAAAAAGGGTATGTGATTAGCCTTTTATTTTCTCTTCGATTTGCCACACTGTGTTTCTTAAAATGCAGCGTTAAATCTTATTTATAGAATATTTTTTAGATTTTATGTTGAATTGAAATTGCAACTCTTAAAAATAATTTGCATTTATTTAATAGGATTTTATATTTAAATGTATTTACATTGTACGCTTTATTATCTTATAAAATTAGTGTATATACTTTTATTTTATTTTGTTTTTTGTTTCTTTTGTAAAGGGTATGAAACTTAAAATCATATATGAGTATTTATTGAGATTAATGAGAATTTGTAAACTGTGAATTTTCCGCCCCTATGCATATTTTTTTTCATCTATTTTTTTTTTTTATCTTGTGTTATTTTTAGTGATTTTGGTGTTAATAAAAAAGACATGCTTCCTTTTGTCTATTTTTTTAATATTTTTTTATACTTTTAGAATACTTTTTAAGTTTTTTTCTACATTGTGATTTCAAAAATACAATATTTATTTTATTCATAGAATATTTAGTGAATTTCTATTGTATTAGAATTACTGCAGACCTTTAAAGGTAATTGGTATTAACTTAAGTGAAATTAAAATTTAATAATCATGATGATTAAATAATGATGATTAAATTTAATAATTTAATCATCTGCATGCCTATTCTTCTTTCAATGTTTGAAAATATTCTCTTCTTTGTAACTAGAGTTAATATGCAAGGAATCATGTAAGCATTTATTTAGATTTGTATAAATTATAAGCACTTAGTTTCCTTGAATATTAAAATGCTTATTTTTATTCTTTGTAATGCCAGAAAAGAATATACTAAAATATTTTTTGACAATTTCTAACTCTTTTATTTACCGTACTTTGATTTAAAAAACTTATAATTTTTATTGATAAGTTGTTTTGGAATTTTCCTTTTGTTGTTACAGAAATGTAGAAGAGCACACATGATGATTTGTCTTTTATAGTCGATAAATTCAAAAATGTAGGTACAGTGCACGATTTGTTTTTCAACTGACTGTGTTCATATTTTTACATGAGTAAATGCTATTTTTCTTTTGCATGCTGATTTTGTTATACAATTTTTTTCTGAGAATTAAAACTATTATTTATTACATCACGAACATTTTTACAATATGCGTTATAGCGTGAAAACAATATGCTAACATTTATCCTTTACATTTTTTATAGCTATAAATTTTTTTGCCAAATTCAAACCCATTGTTTTTAAGCATTAATATATTTTTCTACAAGATTTTATTTTACAAATCGTGTCAATTTATCTGTCATATCAATTTATTTATTTTTTTCATATTTAGTATGGTTTATTAAAATTTGTTTTTGTTACATGTCATAATCAGATTTATCATATTTTGTTAAATTTTTACTTCAGATTCCATGATTTTAGTCATTCATGAAATAAAGTATATACTTATATATATATAGACTAGCTCACAAAATATGCAAGACATAAAAATGACTCGCCATTTTCTTTCCTTTGTTTATTCATTTTCTTTTTGACGCATGTTCTAACAGTTTGACTTTCTAAGCAAATGTGAAAATTGTATTGCAATTTGTAGGAATAACTTTGGTTTTTTTTTTTTTTTTTCAAAATTATATTATAAGACATATTAATCAGGATCCGCAATCCGCAAAATGTCCAGTCGAAAACTTTATTGAGCAAGAAAATTACAGAAGATTTATTTAATAAATTTCCTTTTTTATTTTAATAGTTTTTCATGTTGCAATTAATCAAGATATCCTTATTCAGGAAATATACCAAATTCAAATGAATTAGTTTTTTTATTTGTTAATATCAGAGAAAGTATACAGTAACGTCTGCCACATATTAAACAAAACAAGATTTCATGTCAACACTTTAATTAAACATTCACCTCCACGTATAGTGAAACGCCAATTATTCGGACTGATGTGTTTTGAGTGTCATTCGGATATGAAGAAATTCGTATAATTGGAGACAATCACGCAAACATCCTTAGGAACTATGTTCTGAAGTAATTAATTCTTTAAAATAGATTCGGTCTACTAAAAATGACAGAAATTACAATACGTTACTCCTTACGTACCCCTACCTATTACGTTACCCCTACCTATTAATGAAATCATTTTTACAACAATCAATTAAAAGAACAAAACTAAGGTATTTAGCTGCTTTTAGATGCGTTAGTTGAAAAATATCTAACAGATCTACTTAATTTATTCTACACTTTAGATACAGACTTTGAATTATCCAAATAAACTCAAAAATTTGCAATTAAATATCAATTTTATGTAATATTTAAATAAGATTTCTAAAGAAATTATATTTTAATAAACGAATATATAAATTTTCATTTTAATATTTTTCCGTTAAACATATTTTTAAATTCATAATATCGAACGTTTGACCAGGTCAAAATTATTTTTAAAAAAAAATCAACGAATGATCGGAGTTCAAAAATTTGGAGTTTTACTGCTGATTTAAATCTAACAAAAGACGGTTCTCGTCGAAAAATAGATTGAAAAAATGACTAACATTTTCAAAACTATTTAAAAGAATGTGAGGAAATTTATATTTGCGTATTTGTTTTTCTTACGCCAATTTTTTTATTTAATTATTACTATGCACTATATTATGTAATCATTAATCACTAGACACTTTCAACTTTAGGCATTTTCTCGAATATTTAAAAATATACGTGTCGAATTCTTTTCGAACTTAAGAATTATAAAGAATATGCTTGATTTCATACTTATCAATGGTGATTTGATAATAATCAGTGTTCCCACTGTCGCTCACCATTGTGCCAAATTACGATTAAATTCTTTATTTGGCGAGTAAACAAGCGATTAGATTCGCCAAATTGCTAGTGTTCAATTTTTGTTTTTTCTTTCTTTACCTTTTCCTTTTTCATACATGTGCATGGATCATATATGCATATTTTTAATATATATGTAGCGGATAATTGAAATTAGATTAATAACAATAGTTGTCCCAGTTATAAAAACGTAGGTTATTTTAGAAATATTGAAAAAAAAAGGGGTACATTAAAGGATTAAATATATATATATATTGTGATGCCTCTAGTAGATTTTGGTAGCGAAAAGCGGTGAGGCTACTTCCGAGGCTTATGATCATGAACTACTCTGCTTTAGTAATCAAATTGTAATTTATTTACATTTCAAGTACATCTGTAAACAGATTATTCAATCAGAGTATTTTTATCACAACTTAAAGTTCATTAGTCCAGTTTGGGAATTAATCAAGAGGTGGCAGCCAGCTTAACCTGATTCATACAGCCTGTGCATTCCCCGCAGACTTTTCAAAGTCTCGCATCTTCCGAGCACCACTCAACCCTGTGCTCTACGCTCTTCTCTCCAAGGCAACAAGTCAAGACCCTCTCTGTCACTCTTCTCCCTCTTTTATCCTCCTCCTGAGAGCACCTGTGCATTCCACTCTTCTTTGCGCACTGCACCCCTCTTTCTTCGTTCGTGGGAAGATCTTACCTCTGTCGGTACTTGAAAGCTGTGCTCCGGGTGGTCGAACTATAGTCACATTTGACACTCCGTTATCCCAAAGGGATGCGCTAATTGATACATATATTTCGATGGGTGGTCGAGCTATCATCACATTTGACACGCCGTTGTATCAAAGGGATGCGCTAATTGCTATATATTTCGATTGCCACTTAGTAATGACAGTGCCACCTTCGGTGTTGCTTTCAGTTCTCTCTGTGTGAGGCGGGAAGTGTTACAACTACCCCCCCCTTCCTCAAGTGAATATTTTGGCTGCAAGACGAAATATTCATGACAATAAGGTAGCTCAAAATCTAATGAATGGCTCACACACGAAAAAAAATCAAAAAGAAAATCATCACTTACTATTCTACTCCTTTTTTTTATTAGTTTACAACAATATCTGTATATATACACATTTTTTTTTGGTATAAGACATCCATTTAGTTCGCTACTCTCCAACAAAACATATTACTAGGAATATAAAGAAAAATATAAACATTTTAATACTTTTTTTTTTCTCAAGGCGTTATTTCGCCCTACACCTAACATCTACCTGTTTGATATCTTTTCCAGGTTTAGTAGTAATAGCATTCTGGTAAGGCTGCACGGTTAATGTCTATCTTCGCAACCTACCTCAACCACCTTTTATTTTTAAACCTTTTATTTTTATTATTATTATCATAGCCTTTTGTACCTATCATTCTAGGCACATTGAGAATTTACACTTTATAAAAATAAATCACATACTAAATCTAGTACTTTAATATTTACACAAAAAACAAAATAGGAATTAATATATTATACCTAGCTTATTCTAGAGCTTAGCTTGCTCAAATTTTACAACAATTTAACTTTGACAAGTGTATTTATACCTGGATTACCACATTTGTGATTCACTCTGTCATGCTGTTTTTCTTTGATTTCTTCAGGGGATTTGAAATTATTTTTAATGTGATTATGGGAACTTTCGGTTCTCCCCGCTAGTTTTTTCGAGTCATTTGTTACAGTACTTATGGCATTAACTCTTTTCCGCATCGTATTATTCTCCTCTTGGTCGTCTGACTTACCCTCCTTTAAACCTAACCCTTTGTCCCCCGTCGATGCATCCCTTTTGTTAACGTATCTGTTAAATCCCATGTTTCTGTCGCTTTTAGCCTGATCACTTTTTGCTGGCATCTTTCCAAATTTTCCCTGTCTACTGGCTTTGTATTCGGTGTTTTCCGATTCCTTCTGTTTATTTTGCGGCTTTTGCCTGACTTTACCGTTTGAGTAGCCCGAATTATGATTTTTAAAACGTTCTTTAAACCATTGTCTGGTCTGGTCTGCTTTTTTTTCTTTTATTTCCTTCCGGAACAAAGATTTTTCTAATCCGAAATTCACGTATTTATTTTCTTGCGTCCTTTTTACACCCCTTCCCTTCGAATTCACCTCTGAAATCTTTCCTGTCATATTTGACTGGGAGCTATTCTCTTTTTCTCCTCTTCTCTCAGCAAAAGAGCATTTTAGTTCTGGTTTTGTTCTGAATCTATTATGGGAGGTGTTTCTTTTAATTTTATCTATTTCTTTTTGAGTGTCGTTACCCAAAATATAATATGACAAGTCTGTGCTTTTATCCGCCACTATAGCTTTCGTCTTTAAGCTTCCTAGCCCTTCGATATTTAATGTAATGTCCGCCGTAGGTAACCTTCTTACATCGTTTATTAGCGGTTGTTTTACGTAAATTTCCCTACCATATAATTGATTGGGTTTAATTAATCTTTCGGGAATCACGTCATACTGGCTTCCCGTGTCTCTTAGCGTCGTGCATTTTTTTCCATTTATATGCGCCTGACCTAGATAAGGTTTAAAGTTCTCTTTGAAATTTGTCCCCTCCTGAATGTGATGAACATTCGCAATGTTTGTTATATTTCTCTTATTTTCTGGGCAATTTCGCTTCCAGTGGCTCGGATCTCCACAAACGAAACAAGTGTTTTTCGTCGTTTTTTCGAAAGTTCTCTGCCTGTCCTCTTTATCATTTTTTTCTCGCCAATTTGGTTTTATTTCCTGATTTTTTTCCGGTTCTTTTTCCTCATCTCTCGACCTTTCGAACTTTTTTTCCGCCGAATACCTATCTTTCCATGTCCGTTTTTGCACGCTTTTTATTTCTTCGTAGCCGTCCAGATCTTTCACTAGAGTTTCCGGATTTTTATACGACGCCCACGAATCTATGAAGTGTTCTTTTATTTCCGCCGGCACACGCCTTTTAATCTGTTCCGTTATTAATAAATCCTTTAGCTCTTCAAATTTTGTGATACCTATACCATTTAACCATCCGTCTTGAAAGCTATTTAATTCGAAAATTAGATCTTTCCAAGGGCCGTTTGGATTTTTCGCATGTTTGTTTAGTTTTTGACGATACGCTTCTGGGCTAAGTCTGTATCTTGCCAATAAAACTGATTTTACATGCTCAAAGTTGTCCACAAGTTCTTTTTGTTCGCGTAATATTAATTCTGCGATCTCTATGGGCAGTAATGCCAACAAGTGTGTCACAAGATCGTCGCTTTCTATCCCGGATCTCTCGGCTTGTCTTTCAAATAAGTTAAGAAATAAAGTGATATCGGACTTTTCTGGATCAAAATTTTGCATAATTCCCTTTAATGAAATTTTAGGCGCTCTTTCTGATCTATTACTCGAAATGGAGCTTCTTCTGTCCGCGTTTTGCGTTAACCTAATTTGTTCTAACTGAAACTCTCTTTCTTTTTGCTCTTTTTCCTGCGCCAGCTGGTCCTCTCTATCCTTTATTATGAACCCGACTTGCGTAAGCGCAAATTGTTCATCATAATTATCCGAACTTTGTATTTTCTCGATAATTATCGCTATTTTGTCATGTTCTGCAATTTTTACGTCTAGCACGTCTGCTAAATGTACCAGATCAATTCTTCTGCAGTACTTCAGTGAAGTAACCTTTGCCATATTTATTTATTTTAACTCCTCCCCAAATAATTTAAATAATACACAAAAACTAATACTTTTGTCAGCTGATATCTAATTTTAGATTTTACTTCGTTTCCTAAAATATTTTAATTTTAAAGTACTTTAACATGCAAATTTTGGAACACTATCCAATTAAATAAGGTTACATATAAAATAAATAAATCTTAGGTAAATACATAAATTAGCAATAACATATAGACACTCTTTTTTTTTTCACTCTTTATGAAAATTATCACTCTTATGTAAAAATTTCACTCCGATTTTAATGCCCTATACACATATATGCACAGTGAAAAAATTTAATTTCATACGTAGTACCTCATCACTACCTATACTTATGTTTTTATTTTTAAACCTCCCTCAAACATTGAGCACTCTTTGCATCCTTATCAAATGTCTATATTATTTTGGTCCAGACTATATTTTTCAAGAAAAAAAAAATTTCTTTTATACTAATTCTAAGTATTTTTCAATACCAAATATCTTGCAGGTATTACACTCTTTGCCCAGCATTAACTGCTGACTGTATCTTTTTGTTTAAAAAGAACAAAGAACAAAAACACAAAAAAACGCTATACAATTATGCAAATATTTCAGGTATAGTCCCTGCACACAAAGTCAATACTGTATGTAGTATATTTTTTTCACAATTATACATATACATCGGCATACCTTTCTGTATGTCTCAATTTTGGGCCTTTTTTTTTTTCGCAAGCCTTATCCAGTGCTGCAACTACTTAAACCATAACCTTTCAGAGGATATATAGATCTTTATTTATCTAATCTTTAGGTTAATTTCAATCTTTTAGGTTAAAACATTTATCTTTTAGAATTAACCTCCTTATAATATGACAGAAAAGAACGAAAAGATTCTTTTTTCTATTTGACCCAAAGACTGCAATTTTCTTTGCAAAGCCTTCTATCCTTAATTTTTTTTAAAGCAATTTTTTTCGCTTTATTTACATATATTCTCCTCAAATATACCCCAGATTTTAATCTGATCACAAATTTATGCTTCCGAAAAAAAATTCCTTTTTAGTCCTACTCGGCGTGATGCCTTTATGTTTATCTTTATTTTCTACTTAGAATAACACTCGGGAACACTAAATTTTTAGATCTTAGTTTAACAATAAAATTTTCTACTGAGAGCCATTCAAAAAATTAATGAGCTTACCTTTGTTTTTGTGGTGTCTCATCGCGTAGAACTCGACGGTGATCTGCTGTCACTAGGCCTGTCAGCTGCTCCCCTTGAAGCCTTGTCGGGGGAATTATCCTCTGACGCTGTTCTCTTTCGCTCCCGGTGTTTTCCGGAACAGTTTCTGCGGGGTGGTCTATTCTTCTCTGGCGATTCCTTTGTTGGGGGAACTGTCGTCCAAAGATCTGCTCATCTGTTTCCGCAGGCTGGTCTGTCACTCTCCAGCGAGGTCTGTCTTGAAGGAACTGTCGTCCGGCCCTCTGGTGCTCGGTCCTCGGCTTATTTTCTACCGTCCTTCCTTCGCCTGTTGTCTCACTGCTGTTGACTCTTTTCCCACTGGGTTCGTTTCTTGCGCTGCCACCAGTTGTGATGCCTCTAGTAGATTTTGGTAGCGAAAAGCGGTGAGGCTACTTCCGAGGCTTATGATCATGAACTACTCTGCTTTAGTAATCAAATTGTAATTTATTTACATTTCAAGTACATCTGTAAACAGATTATTCAATCAGAGTATTTTAATCACAACTTAAAGTTCATTAGTCCAGTTTGGGAATTAATCAAGAGGTGGCAGCCAGCTTAACCTGATTCATACAGCCTGTGCATTCCCCGCAGACTTTTCAAAGTCTCGCATCTTCCGAGCACCACTCAACCCTGTGCTCTACGCTCTTCTCTCCAAGGCAACAAGTCAAGACCCTCTCTGTCACTCTTCTCCCTCTTTTATCCTCCTCCTGAGAGCACCTGTGCATTCCACTCTTCTTTGCGCACTGCACCCCTCTTTCTTCGTTCGTGGGAAGATCTTACCTCTGTCGGTACTTGAAAGCTGTGCTCCGGGTGGTCGAACTATAGTCACATTTGACACTCCGTTATCCCAAAGGGATGCGCTAATTGATACATATATTTCGATGGGTGGTCGAGCTATCATCACATTTGACACGCCGTTGTATCAAAGGGATGCGCTAATTGCTATATATTTCGATTGCCACTTAGTAATGACAGTGCCACCTTCGGTGTTGATTTCAGTTCTCTCTGTGTGAGGCGGGAAGTGTTACAATATATATATATATATATATATTTGAGCTACACGGTGAATTTATTTGGCTAATACTTTTTTCATTAGGCGAATGTTTTTCATTTTTAATTAGCCAAATTACTAACGTTGGTCAAATGTCAGCGAGAACACTGATAATAATGAAAATTAGAGGACCAACGAAAAATCAAACAAAATAACATTTGGGATCACATTGTAAAATAAAATTCACGAAATGATCTATTGCTATAGCTTACGAATATGTGGATATTGAATAATATGTGTATTTCTTTGTGTAAGAGCAGAATGCATATTCATGCAGATATATCAATTTTTTAATAAAGTTAAAAAATTATATGGTTTTCTACCAAATTTAACACCAGTTTTAGATTTTTTTTTAAATATAATAGAAATAATATAGTGCAATTGGATTGTAAATATATTAAACATTTGAAGAAATATAAATAGTTTTTTGAAATATTTTTTATCTGTGCATGCATGCGCGACAAATCATATATGTGTATGTATGTATATATGTATCGTATTTAATAGCCAACTGTATGGAATAACTCACAAAAAAATCAAGTAAATCACAAAAAAATCAAATATTGGGAAAATTCAGAAAAATATCGGAGATAAAGTTGATTTTTAGTTACTCTCTAAAAATTGCTGTATGATAAGGGATTTTCTACAAATACTCATTTCTTATTAACTGGCTTTCAGCAAAGGAGTTATATTTAATGAATGCCAACGAGTACATGTTGAAGATATGCTTGGATTTTCATACTTCCATTTTTTCTCGGAATCTCGTTCTGGTGGTTTTGAGAGAATTAAACAATCAATAAAAATAAATATAAAATGAAATAAAATTTAAAAACAACAATTTATATATAAAAAAACACCGATCATTTAGTTGCTTTTAGAAAACAACTAAAAATCAGCTCACTATATTAATTTAAAGGTCCGTGGTGTGCACAAATGAAAATATTTCTATAAACTGTGCCATTTCTATTTAATTATAATGAATATTTTATGAAACTAAAGAATTCTTAAATAACTGCCTATATCACGCTTTTATTTAAGAAAAGATCAATGTTTCTGAAGGTGTAAATGATGTCGTATAGGAAAAAAAAGAATAAAACCTGTGATATGCCGGTATTGCTATATTTGTATCTTACATAATATCAAAAAATAATTAAAATCATTTCATTGTATTACGTTATTGTTTAAAATAAAATAAAAACAAGTTGAATGTAGATTCTGTCATTGCAGAATTCAGTTTCGCCTCCGATTAAAAAAAAAAAAAAAAAAAAAAAAAAAAAAAAATCGATACAGGTCTTTTAGAAGGGCGACCTCGTTTAGAATGCAATGAACTAACTTCATTTTTCTTCTGTTTATCAATATAATAGCAAACAGAACGACGTGAAATACCCAATTGATTAGCAGTTTCTCTCTGAGACATTGGAATTACGGAATAATAAAGAGATACAATTTGACGTGCTACTTCTTCATTGACTAGATTCATCAAAAGCGAATTTTTTTTTAGTTTAAACGCTTTTTTATAGACTCTGAGAAAAAGGAAATGCATTTTAACAATAAAATTGTATGAATGTCTCGTTTTAACAGCCAGATTACGAAACTAGTCGTTGGGGGCCACCGTAATACTTACCCATCATGGATATGCATTGTATAATATGTGAAAATAAAATATCTGAAAACTATTTATAAAATGCATTGCAATTCCAAGACAAAATTTAAACGTATATTTAAATATTCTTAATATACATAGTAATGCTCCATTAATGAATTGCCCCATTTCGACAAATTATGTAAAATACCAAACTCAAATAGTACCGGATTGCGTAAAAGAAACATCCTTATAACTCCAAAAACAATAATCATATTAACTAGCAGTTTACTGAGTCAGATTAAGCGTCTCATTTTCAATTAAAACATATCTTTGAATTGAAATTTGAAGAAAATACAGGGCCATGAAAAATCGAAGAATGTGGAAAACAGGATTACAAATATCTCGGCAACTATTAATCCGACCGACTTCGTTCTTGATGCAAAATTTGTGTTATTTTATTGCCTTTTATGTCCTTTTGTTAAAATTTAAAAAAATCGAAAATTTTTATATACATTTCATCAGAACGAATTTTTCGAGAGTCCGAAAAAAATAATTCCGTATATTAAGGTTACTGATATTAAATAAGCTTTGTCCCATTCTTACATACTAAGTAGATACAAAATTTGAAGTCTCTATATCAATTAGTTTGACAACATAAACACACAGACAGACGGACGGCAATTTTTTTTTCTAAAAATATGTTTTTCGGAATTTCCAGTATCTGAAACGTGTAAATCCGTCAAATTTTTTTTTTTTCGATTTTCAAAACGATTGCAAGATTTACCCTATACTGCGTATGATAGGTAAGTAAAAGTAGGCCACAATTTTTTACACGTATTTTTTAGCTTGTATGAAAAAAATAGCATCAGAGGCTTAAAAAAAAAAAAAAAAAAAAAAAAAAAAAAAAAAAAAAAAAAAACTAATTTTATTTTTACTATGACATTATTTTCACTAACTGAAGTCATCCGAAAGTAAAATCTCAATCTCAGTGTCCATAATGAAAAAAAATATTGAAATGTAATATCGTTATGAGTAAAAATGCGATGTTTTAAATAGTGACGTCATTTTCTCTTCAAATGTTTTTTAAAAGTTACTGTTATTAGTAATATGAAAAAGGCGTCCGTAATAATATTGTAAATCCCATTTATCTGGTTGCTGAATTACATCATTTTCCTCATTTGAAAATTTTCTTATTTTGCTTTAGACATTAATTTTTATCATCAATTATTTTCTGTTATTTTATTTAGATTATTAATATTACTTCTTAGTAAATATATTTTTTACCTCAATTAGTGCATAATTATACGCAATCCTTTTATTGGGGTTAAATTTTACAAAAACAATTAACCTTTTTCTTTTAAATGCGAGGACATGTTCACTGATGAGATCAAGCTTCTGATAATATAAAATAAATTTTTATTATCGAGAGAAAAGCTAAACTGAGTTGCCACCATTTGAAGAAATATCGTAAAAAAGCATTTAAAATTAAAAATAAAATATAAAAATGGAAATAAATTAAAAAATAGCTAAAATGGGCACAACTACAAATAAGTAGCTTTCATTTAAAAAAATAATTATCAAAATCGGTTGAGTAGAAAATTCAGGGATGATGACACGACATTTTTAGCTTGTCTGAAAGAAATAGCATCGGAGGCTAAAAAATTCTGCATTTCAGCAACAAATACTATTATTTTTAATAACAGAGCTATCGTTTTTTTTTTTTTTTCGTTGCCATAACAATAAAATTAATTTTTACAAGTTCATGGAAGATACAAACCAATAAATAAATTAAATTTATTGCAAGTGCTGTAAATGTGTAGTGGGTTGATTAGGCAGTTTAGTAAGTCCCTCTTTCTATTATAATTAAAATGTTTCATTGATGTTATAATTACTGTACAGTTATCAAGCGATATTTAAACGGAGAAAAATAAACTATGCAGATATTTTTGAATTTGTCTTCCGGGGTATAATATTAACTTCCTAAATAATTTGGCATTAAAATAATATTTAAGGTTTAGAAACCGCATTAAAAAAGATTTGTAACTGAAGTTAAGTCCAATATAATAATTTACGAAGTGTTTTCCTTATTTTTTGTTATTTTCTAAAGTTTGTGTATCTTCATCATGAAAAGCTATGTTATCCCTATTTTAAGAGGTAGCAATTGTTTATTTCGCTCAGTATTTTACTGTCTATATAAGATTGATGTATATCATACCTAATATATATATTCTTTTCCGTCGAGTTTCGACGGGTGCAGCTAGTCATTTTATTAAAGATTTCAAATCCCAATTCAATCTCAAATCCAAAATTTTACTTTCTGATACATATTAGAATTCACTTTTTTTCTTAAACGCATAAGATTAGCAGATGTTTTCATTTAGAAACTATGAATACGATGATTATGTAATTGAATGGCGTTATCTGTTTTTTGATACAAGCAATTTAAGAAAACACTGTCAAAACTAGAGTTTTGAATAGAATTTCTAAAAGCGACGGCATGGGAAGAGAGGAAAATCTGCAACCATTTGACAACTATCTCTTATATCGCAAAAAGGAAATACAAATATCTTATTTACCAAAAATGAAGAACGCTATTCGATTCCGAATCCCTTTAATTGTCATGCTTATCAATTTTATATTTTTACTAATTTACAATTTTAAAACACGTTTTCTGACTAATTTACAATTAAAAATAAGTCAGAAAATATGTCGAACTTTCGCGTTGTTGAAAAATGAATTTAAGAACCACCAAGAAATATATATCCAAAATTACGTTAACATAAGTTCTTTATCGCTATTAATAATGTTACAAGTTATGTTGTCTGCCCTACACATCTTGAGATCAATTAAGTCTAGTTCCGCTTCGTCTTGTCTATACAGGGTGATTCAGCTCGTCGGTGACAAACTTTAAGGATCGATAGAGCACACCTAGACGAACATTTTTGAATAGGGAATGTAGGGTCCCTGACGCGATGGTAAGGCGCTAGGCGCTTTCGAAAATTTGGGTGCCGAAATTCGAAACGTCATAAAAACTAGGGAAATGGTTAGATTTTCTTGCTTGTTGCGTCGAAATGATTCTGTTTGTTTAGACTTTCTTCAGTACCAATTTGATAAGCGTATCTCTTAAAACATGGATAGGGGGCGCTGCAGACTTTGGAGAGCTAGACAACAACTTTAAGCCCGTTATTTTGATAATTTAACACATGCTCGCCAAAGTTTATACTCTAACTTAAAGTTTGAACCCAAAAGTAGAGCCCTGCAAAAAGCGTAAGAGCCGGAATAAAATGTCAAAGTACAGGGTGGTCGAAACTCGAAGGCTCCTAAGAGATAAACAAACAGATTTCTTGACTTATGGCATGCATTTTCATGATTCTGTTTGCTGGGGCTCTCTGAAACTCAGTTGAACGGTACAAAAAGAAACATCGATAGGGGGCGCTTTGGGCAAAAAACATAATTCGTTGACATTTCGGACGCTAACTGGAAACGGGGCGCTACGATCAGTTAGAAACAAAACAAGAGAGTAATTTACTTATCGTAAGAAGCTATTAAAACTGCAGTTTGTTTGTTTTTTTTAACAAACATAGCTGGTTTCAATCATGCACAATGCGCGCAATAAAATTTACATAAGGTGCTTTTTGCTGATTTATGCAAAAGATATCGTACCATATCGATATGCAAAAGATACGTAATGCGTAGACGACAACGCGAGATGACGTAGTTGTATGCGAAGGAACGTCTTTTGAACGTGCGGTACCTACTTAAGCTTCGGGTTACTTGTCTGCAGATCGGTAGTAGGATGGAACGGTACACAAACTCTGAATTGGCTGACATGCATTTGGCGTATGGCGCTGCTGGTTGTAATGGACGAGCCGCTCAGCGGTTGTACGCCGAGCGTTACCCCAACAGGCAAATCCCTTGCCATGCCTTCTTCGCTCGAGTACACCAGAGGTTGTCCACAACGGGATCTTTCGACGGAGGCAGGCCTGAACGGGAGCGATCAGTGAGCACCCCCGACAACGAAGAGGCTGTGCTTAACCTGGTTGAGGACAACCCAGGTCTTAGCACGAGAGATATCGCCAGACATGTTGGCATTTCGCAAGCAACTGCGTGGCGCATCTTACGTTCCCGGAATCTGCACCCCTACCACATCCAGCGGGTGCAGTTGCTCAGAGAGCAGGATTTTGGCCCTCGAGTGGAATTCTCAAGATGGTACTTGGCGATGAGATCCAGGGATCCCCGTTTTGTAAACAGCATTTTGTTTACGGACGAGTCCACCTTCAGCCGGGAGGGAATGTGGAACGCCCACAACAGTCATGTGTGGTGTGATGAAAATCCACATGAAACCAGAAGCCGAGCAGCCCAGGAGCGTTTCTCAGTAAATGTGTGGGCCGGCATTCTGGGGGATTGCCTCATTGGCCCTTATTTGTTACCTGAACGGCTGACAGGTGGAAATTACCTGATTTTCCTGGATCAAGTGCTGCCGCAGCTTCTGGAGGAGGCGCACGTACCCGAAGGTTCGCGTCGCCAGATGTGGTTCCAGCACGATGGAGCTCCGGCCCATTACACGAACGACGTGCGTCTCCATCTAAACGCAAGGTATGGCCAGCGGTGGATCGGGCGTGGGGGTCCAGTTCACTGGCCTGCCCGATCACCAGACCTCACCTGCTTGGATTTCTTCCTTTGGGGTTACCTGAAGGCCGAGGTATACCATACACCTGTCAGCAGTGCTGAAGAACTTGTGGCGCGCATTGTGGCAGCTGCAGGGCAGATCAGAGATACTCCTGGCATTGTTGGAAACACACACTCCTCAATGCGACGGAGGTGCGAAGCCTGCATCATGGCCCAAGGTCGAAATTTCGAGCATCTTCTGTAGTGTTATTTTTTGTAAATAAATTTCCAGTATCATTGATGTTTTTGGTCTAAATTTATTCAGAAGTGTTGAGCAGAGGTAGAAAATGTGTTTTCATTATTACTAACTGATCGTAGCGCCCCGTTTCCAGTTAGCGTCCGAAATGTCAACGAATTATGTTTTTTGCCCAAAGCGCCCCCTATCAATGTTTCTTTTTGTACCGTTCAACTGAGTTTCAGAGAGCCCCAGCAAACAGAATCATGAAAATGCATGCCATAAGTCAAGAAATCTGTTTGTTTATCTCTTAGGAGCTTTCGAGTTTCGACCACCCTGTACTTTGACATTTTATTCCGGCTCTTACGCTTTTTGCAGGGCTCTACTTTTGGGTTCAAACTTTAAGTTAGAGTATAAACTTTGGCGAGCATGTGTTAAATTATCAAAATAACGGGCTTAAAGTTGTTGTCTAGCTCTCCAAAGTCTGCAGCGCCCCCTATCCATGTTTTAAGAGATACGCTTATCAAATTGGTACTGAAGAAAGTCTAAACAAACAGAATCATTTCGACGCAACAAGCAAGAAAATCTAACCATTTCCCTAGTTTTTATGACGTTTCGAATTTCGGCACCCAAATTTTCGAAAGCGCCTAGCGCCTTACCATCGCGTCAGGGACCCTACATTCCCTATTCAAAAATGTTCGTCTAGGTGTGCTCTATCGATCCTTAAAGTTTGTCACCGACGAGCTGAATCACCCTGTATGTTATATGTACAAAAACAATGCAAGTCTGATCTCAGCCCGAAATGAAACTGCTAAATAATATAAAGCCCGGGTTACACACAGTGTAATTGTCCGATGCCGATCTCTACACTGTAACAAGTTACATTTCTGTATTGATGTTGCCAAACTAGTTTCGGCTCGTGACGCACATTTATACTTATTCTCGTTAACGCCATATTCATTGAAAATAGTTCATATTTTATCGTTTCTGCTTAAAACTTCATAACGGGCCGGTAGGCAAGCTAAATTTTTTTATCGGTCCGGTTCGACCCTTCCTTAAAAAAAAAAAAAAATATATATATATATATATATATATAATTCTGCAGGCCCGGTACTGCCTGGTCCGTTAGAAAATTCGGAACTATTCTGCCAGCCCTGTGGCCCGTGCAGACCTCTAGCTAAGAGTTGATCCCAGCACATTTTACGGAAGATAAAAAAAACGTTGTTTGCCTCCCCCCTTCCCCCGCAAATCAAATCTCACGCCTGCTAAAAATCTGTATAGAAATACTGCATCTTCACAATGAGAATCTGGCACGACATCTAGTAATGAACCTCATAAAGTTTTATTACTGTTAAGTATCTCGGAAAAATCCTATTTCAAACTTTTGTTTACCAGCTGGCAGTTGTTTGAACTTTCATGCATGAAAATAAGAAACCTTCTAAAAATAAATGTCCCTTAATAAAGAAACATGCTGATAACATGTTCGGTCAAATCTATTAGAATTAAACTGTCACTATTAAGAGGTGTGTAAGAGTTACGTCAGTGATTTACAACACTGTCAATTAATGTGTGACCCACTTGACCCCACTTTCACGTGAGTTTCTGAGTGATAAAGCTTCTAAAATTTTCGCGATGCAGATAACAGATTAAGAAAATAAAAATCCCTGTCGGCTTGGCCTATAGGCGGAGGTAGATTTCGAAGAGTGGTCATTTCAACAACAAAAAATAAAATATGATTAGAGATAAACTCAGTTTAACAACTTTATTTGGCCGCTTTTGAAAATTTTTAATTTCATTTTTCTGTAAGAACTGGAATTTTTAGAATCATCTTAAGCAAAATTCGGCTCAAATGTCCATTTTGGCAGCATATTTTGAAATATATTCTGACTTTATTAAAATATTGACCAATACGGCACGTTGTATAGTTCCTAAATAAGAAAAAATCTGTCAATTGAATGCGTATAAGAACAAATTGAAATTAAAAATGAGTCATAAAATAAGCAATTTCTTATTTGAATACATCCTCATTTCATCAATCACGATCGCTTTGGGAAATTTTGTGCGGAATGCCCACTTTGACAAATTTAAAATATGTATATATATATATATATATATATATATATATATATATATATATACATATTCAACCTTTATCAAAAAACTGATCAAAACGACACATTATACAATTTCTAAATAAGAGAATCTGTTAACTGGATGCCTCCGAGAGCAAAATTGAATTTAAAAATGAGTCATAAAATAAGCAATTTGTTATTTGAATATAACATCAATTCTAAAATCACGATCTCTTGTAGCAATTTTGTACAAAATGACCATTTTGACAGTTTTTTTTTTTTTTAAATATATTTAAAAAACTAACCTACGGCACATTATACAGTTTCTAAATAAGAGAACCTGTCAAATGGATGCATTTGAGAGCAAAAATGGATTTAAAAATGAGTCAGAAAAAAAGCAATACGTTATTTGAATACTTCCTCAATTTTTGAATCACTATAGCTTCAGGAAATTCTGCTCAAAATACCCATTTTGACAGTCTTTTTTCAAATATATTGTGCCTTTATCAAAATATATACGTCACATTATATGGTTCCTAAATAAGAGGACATGCAATTTGGAAGCGTTTAAAAGGAAAAATGATTTAAAAATGAGTCAGAATATAAGCAGTTTGGATTTGAGGTTTTTTTTTATTTTTATTTTTATTTTTTATTTTTATTTACTTTTGCTATAAGAAATGGTCCCATAAAAACTTGTCAGTTCAAAAGTTGTAGTTATTATTGAGAAGATGTAAAATAAATTTAATCGGATTTGATAGATTAAGAATTAACGAAGTCATGGCCTTTTTTCTTTTTCTACCCCCCCCCCCTATTTGTTTTCGTTTTTTATTTTTTTTTTAATCGGTAAGTATTTCTATCAAAAACTTGTATGTGTAAAAGTTTTAGCTAATTTTGAGGACATTTATAAAAAATTTAGTTGGATTTGATATCTTGAGATTTGACGAAGTTATGAACTTCTTTTCCCAAAAATTCTTTTTTCGCCCTTAGAGTACATTTTTAACTTTATCAAAAATCTTTCATACATAAACTTTTTGCCTATTTTTTAGAAGAAATATAAACTTTAAACTGATTCAATATCTATTTTAATTAAGAAGTTATGGCGTTTTTTCGGTATCCTGTTATCAGTGCTACTGCGGAATGATGTAACTTGTTAACAAAAATAACTATATTTCCCATCTCTAGTTTAAAGTTTTATTACTTCTAAAAAATGGGCCAAAAGTTTATTCATGACAGATTTTTGATAACATTGAAAATGGGTTCAAGCGACGGAAAAAAAAAAAAAAAAAAAAAATTGGGAGAAATATTATGACTTCGTCAATTTTCAAGATATGATATAAAATTAAATTAATTATTTTTTTTTTAATATTTTCTAAAACTTTATAAGTTTTTATTAGAAGCATCTCATTGCAATATTAATAATAATAAATTTATTATACCTCCAAGTTTAAAATTTTATAACTCGGTACCGGAGCCGGTACAAACGAAAATCTCTCGGTAATTACCGGTACAAACGAAGTACTAACGAATGGCATATGCGAAATTTCCAGGTCCGGGGGTGAAGGGGCCAGTGAAATGGTCCCCCAACTTTAAAATTTAATAGCTCGGTACCGGAGCCGGTACAAACGAAAATTTCTCGGTACTTACCGGTACAAACGAAGTACAAACAAATGGCATAGGCGAAATTTCCAGATCCGGTGGTGGTGGGGCCAGTGAAATGCCCCCCCCCAACTTTAAAATTTAATAACTCGGTACCGGAGCCGGTACAAACGAAAATCTCTCGGTACTTACCGGTACAAACGAAGTACAAACGAATGGCATATGCGAAATTTCCAGGTTCGGTGGTGGAGGGGCCAGTGAAATGGTCCTCCCAACTTTAAAATTTAATAACTCGGTACCGGAGCCGGTACAAACGAAAATCTCTCGGTACTTACCGGTACAAACGAAGTACAAACGAATGGCATATGCGAAATTTCCAGGTCCGGGGGTGGAGGGGCCAGTGAAATGGTCCCCCCAACTTTAAAATTTAATAGCTCGGTACCGGAGCCGGTACAAACGAAAATCTCTCGGTACTTACCGGTACAAAGGAATTACAAACGAATGGCATATGCGAAATTTCCAGGTTCGGGGGTGGAGGGGCCAGTGAAATGGTCCCCCCAACTTTAAAATTTAATAGCTCGGTACCGGAGCCGGTACAAACGAAAATCTCTCGGTACTTACCGGTACAAACGAAGTACAAACGAATGGCATATGCGAAATATCCAGGTCCGGGGGTGGAGGAGCCAGTGAAATGGTCCCCCAACTTTAAAATTTAATAGCTCGGTACCGGAGCCGGTACAAATGAAAATTTCTCGGTACTTACCGGTACAAACGAAGTACAAACGAATGGCACATACGAAATTTCCAGGTCGGGGGGTGGAGGGGCCAGTGAAATGGTCCCCCCAACTTTAAAATTTAATAGCTCGGTACCGGAGCCGGTACAAACGAAAATCTCTCGGTACTTACCGGTACAAAAGAAGTACAAACGAATGGCATATGCGAAATTTCCAGGTCCGGGGGTGGAGGGGCCAGTGAAATGGTCCCCCCAACTTTAAAATTTAATAGCTCGGTACCGGAGCCGGTACAAATAAAAATCCCTCGGTACTTACCGGTACAAACGAAGTACAAACGAATGGCATATGCGAAATTTCCAGGTCCGGGGGTGGAGGGGCCAGTGAAATGGTCCCCCCAAATTTAAAATTTAATAGCTCGGTACCGGAGGCGGTACAAACGAAAATCTCTCGGTACTTACCGGTACAAACTAAGTACAAACGAATGGCATAAGCGAAATTTCCAGATCTTGTGGTGGAGGGGCCAGTGAAATGGTCCCCCCAACTTTAAAATTTAATAGCTCTGTACCGGAACCGGTACAAACGAAAATCTCTCGGTACTTTCCGGTACAAACGAAGTACAAACGAATGGCATATGCGAAATTTCCAGGTCCGGGGGTGGAGGGGCCAGTGAAATGGTCCCCCAACTTTAAAATTTAAAAGCTCGGTACCGGAGCCGGTACAAATGAAAATTTCTCGGTACTTACCGGTACAAACGAAGTACAAACGAATGGCACATACGAAATTTCCAGGTCGGGGGGTGGAGGGGCCAGTGAAATGGTCCCCCCAATTTTAAAATTTAATAGCTCGGTACCGGAGCCGGTACAAACGAAAATCTCTCGGTACTTACCGGTACAAACGAAGTACAAACGAATGGCATATGCGAAATTTCCAGGTCCGGGGGTGGAAGGGCCAGTGAAATGGTCCCCCCAACTTTCAAATTTAATAGCTCGGTACCGGAGCCGGTACAAACGAAAATCTCTCGGTACTTTCCGGTACAAACGAAGTACAAACGAATGGCATATGCGAAATTTCCAGGTCCGGGGATGGAGGGGCCAGTGAAATGGTCCCCCCAACTTTAAAATTTAATAGCTCGGCACCGGAGCCGGTACAAACGAAAATCTCTCGGTACTTTCCGGTACAAACGAAGTACAAACGAATGGCATATGCGAAATTTCCAGGTCCGGTGGTGGAGGGGCCAGTGAAATGGTCCCCCCAACTTTAAAATTTAATAGCTCGGTACCGGAGGCGGTACAAACGAAAATCTCTCGGTACTTTCCGGTACAAACGAAGTACAAACGAATGGCATATGCGAAATTTCCAGGTCCGGGGATGGAGGGGCCAGTGAAATGGTCCCCCCAACTTTAAAATTTAATAGCTCGGCACCGGAGCCGGTACAAACGAAAATCTCTCGGTACTTTCCGGTACAAACGAAGTACAAACGAATGGCATATGCGAAATTTCCAGGTCCGGTGGTGGAGGGGCCAGTGAAATGGTCCCCCCAACTTTAAAATTTAATAACTCGGTACCGGAGCCGGTACAAACAAAAATCTCTCGGTACTTACCGGTACAAACGAAGTACAAACGATTCACAAATTTTCATCAAAATCGGAAAAACTTTATTTTTTTACTATGGGAAATCCCCGTTTCACTGGCCCCTCCATCTTGAATCTTGAATAACTCGGTTCCGGAGCCGGTACAAACGAAAATCTCTCGGTACTTACCGGTACAAACGAAGTACAAACGAATGGCATATGCGAAATTTCCAGGTCCGGGGGTGGAGGGGCCAGTGAAATGTACCTAATTCAAGTTACACTTTTTGAGCGTGATGACCGATATCAATTTTATTTTTCTTTTATTGAATAAATGAGAAGTTAATATCGTTTAAAATATTTTTATTATCTTACAATACATGTAGGTTAATCAGAAATTTTTATCATTGAAACTATACGTTTATGGTAGCTGAAATAAAAAACATAAGTTTGAGACTTGATATTCTCAAAATATCTGAAAAATACCGCGTCAATTTCTGCCGAAGTCTACCGAAGGATACCGTGCCGAAGTCTGCCAAAATGAAGCGACGTTTGCCAGAGTGTTAGTTTTTTTTTTTTTTTTTTCTCGTTACGGAATTTCTAGATTCTTTCGCCGCGCTCAAAGCCCGCGATAAAACCTATGCAATACCTTAAAAAATTACAAAACAAAATTTGGCCGCGCTACGAAAATTAGATCGCGAGTTATAAGCATTTTAAATTTTCCGAACGTCACCGTGGGGGTCTCCTGTCACCAAAAATAACACTGTCTCATAATAAATTACCAAACAAAATTTAACCGCACTACGAAAATTAGATCGCGAGTTATAAGCATTTTAAATTTTTCGATCCTCACCATGGGGATCTCCTGTCACCAAAAATTAAAACTGTCTCATAATAAATTACCAAACAAAATTTGGCCGCGCTTCAAAAAATGATCGCGAGTTATAAACATTTTAAATTTTTCGGCCCTCAATGTGGAGGGGGGGTCTCCTGTCACCAAAAATTAACATTCTCTCATAATAAATTACCAAACAAAATTTGGCCGAGCTACGATCGCGAGTTCTAAGCATTTTAAATTTTTCGACCCTCAGCGTGGGGGGGGGGGGCACCTGTCACCAAAAGTAACACTGTCTCATAATAAATTACCAAAAAAATTTGGCCGCTCTACGAAAATTAGATCGCGAGTTATAAGCATTTTAAATTTTTCGATCCTCACCATGGGTGGGGAGGTCTCCTGTCACCAAAAATTAACACTGTCTCATAATAAATTACCAAACAAAATTCGGCCGCCATACGAAAACTGATCGCGAGTTATAAACATTTTAAATTTTTCGACCCTCACTGTGGGGAAGGGGGGGTCTCCTGTCACCAAAAATTAACACTGTCTCATAATAAATTACCAAACAAAATTTGGCCGCCATACGAAAATTGATCGCGAGTTATAAACATTTTTAATTTTTTGACCCTCACCGTGGGGGAGGGGGGGGGGTTCTCCTGTCACCATAATGTCTCATAATAAATTACCAAACAAAATTTGGCCGCCATACGAAAATTGATCGCGAGTTATAAGCATTTTAACTTTTTCAACCTTCACCGTGGGGGGTCTCCTGTCACCAAAAATTAACACTGTTTCATAATAAATCACCAAACAAAATTTGGCCGCGCTACGAAAATTAGATCGCGAGTTATAAGCATTTTAAATTTTTCGACCCTCACCATGGGGGGGGGGGTTCTCCTGTCACTAAAAATTAACACTGTCTCATAATAAATCACCAAACAAAATTTGGCCGCACTACGAAAATTATATCGCGAGTTATAAGCATTTTAAATTTCTCGACCCTCACCATGGGGGGGGGGGTCTCCTGTCACTAAAAATTAACACTGTCTCATAATAAATTACCAAACAAAATTTGGCCGCGCTACGAAAATTAGATCGCGAGTTATAAGCATTTTAAATTTTTCGACCCTCATCGTGGTGGTCTCCTGTCACCAAAAGTAACACTGTCTCATAATAAATTACCAAACAAAATTTGGCCGCCATACGAAAATTGATCGCGAGTTATAAGCATTTTAACTTTTTCAACCTTCACCGTGGGGGGTCTCCTGTCACCAAAAATTAACACTGTTTCATAATAAATCACCAAACAAAATTTGGCCGCGCTACGAAAATTAGATCGCGAGTTATAAACATTTTAACTTTTTCGACCCTCACCGTTAGGGTCTCCTGTTACCAAAAATTAACACAGTCTCATAATAAATTACCAAACAAAATTTGGCCGCGCTACCAAAATTAGATCGCGAGTTATAAGCATTTAAAATTTTTCCATCTTCACCATTGGGCGGGTCTCCAATCACCAAAAGATACATTATCCTACCTTGTATTATCTTAACACGATTCTTTTCTATACACATGCTATCAGAAATTTAATATTATTGAAACTATAGATTTATAGTTGCTGAAATAAGAAATATAAGTTTGAGACTTGATATCCTCTAAATATCTAAAAAATACCGCGTCAGTGTCTGCCGAAGTCTACCGAAGGATACCAAGCCGAAGTCTGCCGAACTGAAAAGTTGGTTAGCCGAGTGTTAGGTTTTTTCGTTACAGAATTGTTGTCTTTCGTTACGCTCAATTTTTCTCGTTACGGAATTTCTATATTCGATCGCCGCACTCAAAGCCCGCTATCCAAAGCTATACAATAACTTAAAATGTCATTGTTCATGACAGTATAGATAAATCTTCCATAATTTGGTGATATTTTTAAAGAAAACACAAATTACCATCTGTTTAAAGTTTGAGCAGGAATTGATGGGCGCAGCTTACAGGTGGCAGAACTCCCTAGTATATATGTATCAGTAATAAACTTCATTGATACGTTAGAAACATTAATTTTTTGTTGAGAGAACCTACAAAATTTTTAAGACATCACAATCAAAATAAGCTCTCATGGGAAAGCAATTCACTATACGAAAATTTGTGTCAGGAGAAAAGCCAAAGTTCTATTCGATTTATTATCGCTTCAAGTATTCATATATTTACAAATGAAAAGATTTCGTGAATATATTATTTGGAATCATCAATATTGTATCAAGAATATATTAACTCATTTTTTGTGCTTGGGAAATATGAAATTTCAGAACATAGACTTATCAACTAATATTTATGATATAGTAAATCATTCGAAAATCCATCTTCTTTTATTCATACGCAATTTATTTATTATACTGAAAAAAATAATAATAATCAATCTTTACTACTGCTTTTTCTGTATTCCTAAGTAGATTTTTTTCCTGATAAAACCGACATTGTGAATTTCTCACATAGTAGGAAATATTGATTTGAGAATGAACTCCATAGAAAACAAGCTAAAATCTAAAAATGTCTTTTTTCTCCAAATCTGTCGGATTTATTTTCATTTTTACGTTAGAAAAGAATTACATAGTTTGACAGAAAAATAGTTGTGTTTTTATTATTCCTTTAAGGCTGTTTTTAAATCAGAGAGGGCAACTTTCATTTTAACTAATTTTTAACTTATTTTTATTCAGAAATGCATGAAACTAGCGGGTGTTGTTGCTCTAACTATCTAATCATACTCATTTTTTTTAAATGAAAACTCTTCATCCTGTTCTAATATATTTGTTTTCACTCTCAACAATCCTTCTTGATATTTCATAACCTTTAAGCTTCTTATTGCATCCTTTTATTTAACCTTTTATCCTTTTATTGTAGTATTTCCGAAACTTTCAGATTATATTCTAGACCAGAGTGACCTTTTCGCATCTTCCTTTTCTTTGATTGACAATTCTGACGGAAAACATATATTTCGATTTCTGCATATCATTCTGAATCTCTTAACCCAACATACGACATTAATAAGTCTAAGAAATTTCGAAATTCTACTATATATCATAAATTCGTATGAATTAGAACATAAAAGAGCAGATATTGTAGTTTTCTTCTTTTCCATCATTGCTAGCCCCACCAGTGGCCGCTAGGTTCTGCCTCCAAACTGGTAGACGGTAGGTGCTAGGTTCGAACCCAATGGCGACCGTCAGCCTAACCGTTTGGAGTTTTCCGTGGTTTTCTTCGAACCTTGCGCAAATACGGGTTAGGTTCCCTTAGAAAGATCCCCACGGAAGGAATCCCAACCCTTAGGGCCTATATCCCACAGTGTAGATAATTGACCGACATAAAAACAAAAACCATCATTGCTAATTCTTCATTGGGACTTATTTCTGATTGTGGCCAATTTTCTTCTGATAACTTCAACCATTCTGGTCCCTCCCATCATTTCATCTTCAGCAGCTGTTTAAGATTAAATCCTCGAGAAGGTAAATCAGGCAGGGTTGAGATCACCAGGTGCGAAGTTCCATCGTTGAGATTCAGAAAATTTACAAATTTCTCGAACTCTGTCGCTTACAAACGTTCCCATTGATCATTTCTTCTAATCCAAGCGAGAACAGTCGAAGAGTCGGCCCAATACTATACGGGTATGGAAATACTATTAAAGGCTTTCAAAACAAAGTTAGTCAATCTCACTACTAAAATACAAGCAAGAAGCTCTAAACGTGGAATGGTTCTATTTTTTTTCTTTGGTGCAAGATGAGACTTGGCTCCTAAAAGTTGCACAAAACCTGTGTTTTTATTTTCAGAACGTAAGAAAACTGCTGTTGCATAAGCTCTGATACTTAAATCACAAAATGTATGAATAGATCAGTTTTCTTTACAACCATAGCTTACACATTAGATTAATTTTTAAAAAAGATTATTAATCGGTAAATTTATTATATCAGATGGAAAAATTACATCTATTATCATAGCTTACACGTTTATTTATCTCCACGTTATTTAATATTTGAGTTCACTCAGTGGCGCAGACAGAATTCGGTCCGAGGGAGGGGGGGGGGGTTGAGTTTCTGATAAAGATGTTTGCCGGTTATTTGAATCACCGGTTAATAGAATCAATACTTATTAGAATATTCACTGTATAATACTTAAACTCAAAGAGCATCTGTGCGACAGAAAATCATCGTTCTTTCAGCGTAATACGGCTCAGAAAATTGATTTAGTTCAAATAACCAATTTTTATTTAACTAATCAATGCAATATGCACTTTCACAGTTTTAAGTAGAATTTTTGCCATTTAATTGAATCCCTTTATTAAATGAAATCTGGTTCAATAAAGTGGCGGAATCTGAAATACGCCAAAACGTTTAAATATTAAGTTTGATTTTGATTCATATAAGCGGCAATTGTAATGGTCTTTCTTAGCTCTGGGAGGGGTTTTAACCCCAAAACCACCCCCTTGGCTGCGCCACTGAGTTCACTGTACCATTTCTGAAAATTATTCCGGATTTCTTCTGTAGTGGAGCATCCCAATCTAATTTCGTTGACCAGGCCTCTTGAATTATCAGTTTGGCTGCAACGATGCCAAATCCTATCTAAAAATCCTATTAAATCAAAGATTCCCTGGGTTACAGCTAATATCTTTCTTTTAGACAGACTTTCTATTTCATCACTAAATTTATGAGCGATCTTCAAACTATCCTCTAATATATCGCACTTCAACCTTAAAACCGGAACTATCGTGGTTACACCCAGAATAAAAAGAATATTGCCCAGTTAAACTGATGGCAATGAGCTCACAGGTTACGCATACTATTTGTTCATTATAGCCTTATATTTTCAAGGGTTAATGCCGTTCAACAAACAAGTTAAAGGGGGGGGGAATAGCTCTCCCCATTTCCCCTTTTTATACATAATCATTGAACCCCCTAAACTAATCAGGGATACGCTTAATCATATAAAAAACCCATCTATATAAATTAAAGGGAGGGACATTTAGCCCCTGATCCCCCTCTTATACATATCGAATGAACTTCAAAATTAATCAGGGAAGCGCCTTATCAGGATATACCTATAAACAAAATTTAAAGTGGATCGGATATTTTTATCATGAGTTTTCGCGTTACGCACATACACACATACAGAACGGACGGGCACATAAGCTCTCAGGCTTTGATAGCCTATGAGTTAAAAAGGAATTGATTAAAACTACAAAACATGTTTCTTTGAGTACAATCAATAAAAATGTTGTGTGAACAACTACAATCATTAAAACCAACATTTAAACACACAACCCAAATTTGAGTTTCTGACTTGTTAATAGTTGGGAGGGGGGGTGATTTTAAATATTTTATCACTGAGGAAGCGAGTCCCAGTTACTCGCGAAATGTATACGTATGATTATGTGATTTTAATTATTGTGTGTTTAAACGTTGGTTTTAATAATTGTATTATTACTTTTTTTTAGTACATTTTGGTTGTTATAAGCGAACATTTTAGTTAAAGTAAAAAATCGTTTTGTTACTCAGACAAAAAAAATATTGTTAACACTCTTATAAAATTGTAACAAAATTTCATCAATTTTATTTGAATCTAACTAAAGTCTTGTATTTTCAATTTGTAATTCCAGAAAAAAACTGTTGTTTTTACAAAATTTAAATTGGTGTGCAGTAGCCATAACTCTCTCACGTAATTTTGTTTAATTAATTTATATAGCTATAAAGGATTAACATAATTTTTGGATATTAAAAACTTTTCAAATTGAGGCGGATTAATGACATTATTAATACGTTATTGTGCATTCCGGATGAAAATTGCGGACGGAAAATTGCAAAAAAATCACCAATATGTTTTTTTATTATTATTATTCAAACAAAATTTCCATTGACCCATATCGGGGTCAATGGAAAAATTTTGTCCCGCAACCCTGTTTACTAGCGTATCAGAAAAGTTCATGTTATTGAAAGGAGACTTTTTTTTCTTTATTTCTTTAAGTATTACATTTTTATTTGCGTCTCAGCAAGATTACACACTTGAAATATAAGATTAGATTAACATTTTCCTTATGAAATATGGATGAGGGTAACACATTTAAAAGGTAATTTAAATAACTATGATTTGCATTAAAGAGGTAAATTTGATAAGAAATTTACTCTAATAAAGGAAGCTTACAGCAACTAAAACACAAAATTGTAAAATGTTTACAAAGTGTATCTTTTAACACAATATTACTAAAAAAATTAATTTACTATTTCTTTACTAATTAAAAAATAACTTCCTTGTGCAGAATGAATGATAAAGGATTTAATTTTAAAAATCTACAAACTACGTCAGTTAAAATTAATTTGTATATAGTGAAGGAAGTCCCAAAATCTCAACCAAAAATACATGACAAGTGACATCCTGATTTAAAGTTTAAAATATTCAATTTCCGAATATTCAGATTATTTTCATTATTTCATGGGAAATTTTGTTTTGTAGATTTCCTAATTTTATTCGTAACTTTTTAATACTATATAAAGCTTCAAGTTAAACATTTTAATTTATTTTTATCATCTTATTCTATTGTCAGAAATTTAACTCTACGCTATGAAATGGGATATCATAGCTAAATGATTTCAAGACACAAAATGAAAATTTAAAACTTCCAAATCTGTTTAAAAAACGGTCTGATTTATTTTAACAACACACTTCAAACTTGGGGGTAAACTTAAATAATAGTATAAACGTTAATAAGGAATGAAGTTTAATATTTACAATCTAAAATAATCTCTTTCTAAACTACACAAACAAATGTTTCTTATATAAAATCTCATTAACCGGGATTCAGTGGAAACTAAAAAGCATTATGCAAAATTATGCTAAAAGCAAAATTCAGTAATTCTTTATGAAATGATTATAATTTGATTTTATTCAAAAAATTCATTTAAGAACCAGATATTATTAATTTACAAAAGGAAAATCACCATTTTTTTCCTACAACTAAATGACATTTTATTAATATTAAAGGACATTTTATTAAATCCTTCTATAGTAAAAAAAAAAAACTAGCCTTAAAAGGAATGACTCCTGGAATGTGTATGATTTCCGGAAATAACGCAGCTGGATGGACCACTCCTTCCATGAGTCGAATAGACCAATCAGGAAAGGGCTCCGTCTGTGCATCGCGAAGCGATTCCAACCGGGATTGCAAAGCAATACCGAATCCATACCGGGTTTGCAAAGTAATCGCGAAGCGATTCCATGGGGTATTGGCGAGCGCAGAAATCAGGGGTAGCTTACAACTTCGCATCGCGAAGCGATTACGCGGGGACTCGCGAGCGTAGCGAGCAGGGGGGCAGAGCCCCCCTATAGTATAAAAGAACTGTAACTGCTCATTCCAATTATGCATGTTTAAGGTGCCGCACTCCACTTCCCCCCCCCCCCCACATCAACATTTAAAAAAAATGAAAAATCGTTTATACCATTTAAATGCCAATCGTTTATACCACGTTTGTACCCGTTTGTACCAGGAATCCTTTCGATTGTACCTCATTTGTACAAGAGTAATAAAGAGTTTTTAGTGGGGGCGGGGCTGGAGGAATGCCAGCGACCCTCCTCACCTCAACATTTAAAAAAATGAATAGTGACAATCGTTTATACCTCGTTTGTACCCTTTTGTACCAGCAATTTTTTCGTTTGTACCTCATTTATTCTAGAGTAATAAAGCGTTTTTAGTGGGGGGAGGGCTAGAGAAATACCAGACCCCCCCCCACATCAACATTTAAAAAAATGAATAGTGCCAATAGTTTATACCTCGTTTGTACACGTTTGTACCAGCAATTTTTCCGTTTGTACCTCATTTATACAAGAGTAATAAAGAGTTGTTAGTGGGGGGGGGGGGCTGGAGAAATGCCACCCCCACCTCAACATTTAAAAATATGAATAGTGCCAATCGTTTATACCTCGTTTGTACCCGTTTGTACAAGCAATCTTTTCGTTTGTACCTCATTTGTACTAGAGTAATAAAGAGTTTTTTGTATGGGGGCTGGAGAAACGCCACCCCCCCATCTCAACATTTGAAAAGATGAATAGCGCCAATCGTTTATACCACGTTTGTATCCGTTTGTACCAGCAATTTTTTCGTTTGTACCTCATTTGTACTAGAGTAATAAAGAGTTTTTTGTGTGGGGGCTGGAGAAACACCACCCCTCCCCATCTCAACATTTAAAACAAGTTGGAAATTGCACGTGAACGTAGCAAATCAGATGCGTTCGTACGATAACGAAGTTTTAAAAATATTCAGATCTTGCTGTTATAGTAGAGCGTACTTCGGATACAGTATAGTAGTCGAAATCTTTGTGTTTCTGTAAATATGCAGGAAGTAATTTTTATTACACCTCAGCAACGTACATCTTATTCGTAAAATGTGAAATAGTTGACTATAATTAAAACACGCCCCAAACAATGTTTCCCCGTATAGCATTATGTAGTGGAATACTTTTGTGTGGCCCTGAAATTTAATTATAAAAATTCTTTGCATCACAGATTGTACAGAATGCATATTTTAGTATATATTTCATAGATTCATGCCAATTCTATTATGTTCGAATGAGTGTAACATCATAAAAATGCATTTGAATCTTTTTTTTCCCATTGACCATAATGTAACGGAATCCTTTTGATTGTGCCTGTAATTGATCTATCCATCCGATTTTCATAACATTTGAAATGACTCGGTAAAATTACGCAATAATTATATGTTTTAAATTTCAAACGATTAAAATGCATATAAAATTGTTTCCCCATTGACCGTAATGTAGCGGAATCCTTTTGATTGTCCCTGTAATTGATCTATGCATCCGATTTTCATAACATTTGAAATGACTCGACAAAATTACGCAATAATTATATGTTTTAAATTTTAAACGATTAAAATGCATTTGACACATTTTTCCCCATTGACCGTAATGTAACGGAATCCTTTTGATTGTCCCTGTAATTGATCTATCCATCCGATTTTCATAAAATTTGAAATAACTCGGCAAAATTATATTATATTTATGTATTTTAAATTTCAAACGATTCGGTTGGGTAGTTTTTGCGTTGTTATATGCGGACAGACAGACAGACGGACAGACGAATGGACTGAGCGACAACAATAGGTGCTACGTATTTACATAATTAAGAACGCACCTAAAAATGAATAGCGCCAATCGTTTATACCACGTTTGTACCCGTTTGTACCAGCAATTTTTTCGTTTGTACCGCATTTGTACTAGAGTAATAAAGAGTTTTTAGTGTGGGGGGGGGGGGAGAAACGCCACCACTCCACACCTCAACATTTGAAAAAATGAATAGTGCCAATCGTTTATACCACGTTTGTACCCGTTTGTACCTACAATCCTTTCGTTTGTACCTCATTTTTACTAGAGTAATAAAGATATTTTAGTGGGGGGGAGGTCTGGAGAAACGCGATCCCCCCCCCACCTCAACATTTAAAAAAAGGAACAATGCCAATCGTTTATACTTTGTTTCTACCCGTTTGTACCAGCAATCTTTTCGTTTGTACCTCATTTGTACTAGAGTAATAAAGACATTTTAGTGGGGGGGGGGTCTGGAGAAACGCGACCCCCCCCCCCACATTAACATTTAAAAAAAGGAATAATGCCAATCGTTTATACTTTGTTTCTACCCGTTTGTACCAGCAATCTTTTCGTTTGTACCTCATTTGTACTAGAGTAATAAAGAGTTTTTAGTCGGGGGGGGGGAGGCTGGAGAAACGCCAGCCCCCCCCACCTCAACATTTAAAAAAATGAATAGTGCCAATCCTTTATACCTCGTTGGTACACGTTTGTACCAACAATCTTTTCGTTTGTACCTCATTTGTACTAGAGTAATATAGAATCTTTGTTGGGGGAGGGGTTGGAAAAACGGCCAAGTATCCATTTCAATATTTTAAAAAATGAATAGTGCCAGTCGTTTATACCTCGTTTGTACCAGCAATGTTTTCGTTCTTTCCTTATTTGTACTAGAGTAATAAAAAGTTTTTCGTCAACATTTAAAAAAATGAATAGTGCCAATCGTTTGTACCTCGTTCGCACCCGTTTATACCAACAACCTTTTCGTTTGTAACTCATTTGTACTAGAGTCATATAGAGTCTTTAGTAGGGGGACTGGAGAAACGGCCAGTCCCTCCCCCTCCACCACAATATTTAAAAAAAAAGAATAGTGTCAATCTTTTATACCTTATATAAACCCGTTTGTACAAGCAATCTTTTCTTTTGTACCTCAATTTTACTTGAGTGTATATGACTGTGTGTTACTTGTGTGTGAGTCTTTAGTGTGCGTGTGTGAGGGGGGGGGGGGGATGGAGAAACGCCATTCCCCCACCTCAATATTTCAAAAATAATAGTGCCAATCATTTATTATTATTAAACGGGTTTGTACCCGTTTGTACGTCATTCGTATTAGAGTAATAAAGAATTTTTAGTGTGTGGAGGGATGGAGAATAGGCCAGCCCCCATCCCCCCTCTGTCTCATTATTTAAAAAAAGGAATAGTTCCAATCATTAATACCTCCTTTGAACCGGAAGCCTTTTCTTTTGTACCTCATTTCTACTAATGTAAAAAAAAAGTTTTTAGTGGGAAGACTGGAGAAATGGCCAGCCTCCCCCCCCCCCCCCGAAACTCATTTTTTTATAAACTGGACCAATTGTTTATACCTTAATTGTACTAGAAATCTTTTCTTTTGTATCTTAATTGTTCTAGAGTAATAAAAAGCTTCTAATGGGAGGGGATTGGAGAAACGGGAAGCCCCAATTTCATATTTAAAAAAATGAATAGCGCCTATATTTTTTATCTCATTTGTTCTTCATTTGTACCCGTTTGTACAAACAATTTTTTCTTTTATATATGTCATCCACACTAAAATGTTTTCAGAGGGTGGGGAGGGGCTGGAGAAATGGCCAACCGCGAATTCAATATTTTAAAAAATAAATCGCGTCAGTCGTTTATGGCTCGTTTGTACCAACAGTCTTTTTGTTTCTATCTTATTTGCACTAGAGTAATAAAAGTATTTAGAGGGCAGACTCGAGAAACGGTCCGACGACCCACATCAACATTTAAAAAAATGAATAGAGTCAATCGTTTATACCTTGTTTGTACCCGTTTGTACTCGTTTATACCTCAAGTGTACTAGATTAATAATAGGTTTTTAGTGGGAGGGAGGATGTGAAAAATCAGAAAACCCAAGTTTCAATATTTAGAAAAAAAATGAATATCTCCAATTGGTTATTCCTCTCTTGCACCCGTTTGTACTAACAATTTTTTCATTTGTACATCATTTGTACTAGAGTAAAAAAAAAAACGGCCAACGCCCCACTTCAGTTTAAAAAAATGAATATTACCAATCGTTTATACGTTAGTTGTACTAGGAATCTTTTTGTTTGTACCTCAAGTGTATTAGAGTTATAAAAAGTTTCTAGTTGGGGGGGGGGGGGGTCTGGAGAAACTTGAAGCCCCAATTTCACTATTTTAAAAAATGAATAGCGTCAATTATTCGTATCTCGTTTGTATCCATTCCGTCTAGCAATCTTTTCGTTTGTATCTCATTTGTACTAGAGTAATAAAATGTTTATAGTGGAGTGAGATGGATAAACTCGCCCCTATCACTTAAATATTGTAAAGGTTTAAATAAACTGAGAAGTGCGAGTTTTATTCGTGCTTAAAGAATTCCTTGTAGTATATGCACTATATGGCCAAAGATGACCGGCCACTTGCGATTTTAGACATTTTATTAACCCTTTATCTACCGGATTATGCATCCATGAAAGTTTTACATTCTAAAGCATTTTATATAAATTATTTAAGCTAAACTAAAAGATTTACATTAATCATTTAATAAATTTTTGAAGAATTTTAGAAGGATTGAAGGATCTGGAAGGATTACTTATGTTTTGAATTTAAAGGGATTTTGAGCAATATTTATAACCTCACTCAAGCCTTTTATTTTAAATTGCTCTCTTACTATTTTGTAGAATTATAAAATGTACAAATAGGATGTTCTTACAATATAGAAATAGAGCCTCTATATAACGAAATCCATCGTTCCAGTAAAAAATTCGTTATATAGAGAAATTCGATGTATAGAGTATGATGTTAAAAATAGTATTTAATGTGTAAATTTTGAACAAATATTATTTTTGATCTTTTTAATTAAGAATTTGAAATGTTTAAAAGTATATATTAACCTAACATTTTATTTCTTACTTATTTAAGCAGTTTCAAAAAAGAGAAAAGACATTTATTTGAAAGCTTAATGAAAATCAAATGAGGAAGACTTACATAAATTTCAGAGGAAGAAATCTGTAATTTTTTGTTGTTTTGATTTTAAAATTACAATTGTTACGCTCGCAAAAAAAATTCTCAAATTTTAGCAAGGAATGAAAAATTGTAGTTGATATTTTCCTCCATTTGATAGTCTCTCTTATGTGCTCTCATTGATTCCTCTCTTATATGTGTAACAATTCAATTGACTGTGTTTTGAGAAGGATGTTGAAAGGTGTGTGGGAGGTGGGATGAACTTGTTAGATTTAAAGAATAAGGAGAGAAGTAATATTTATATAAAAAAAAACCTCTCCACTGAACGATAAATCAAAAATAAGTGATGGAAAATTGATTCCATATGATTTCGAAGCTTTTTTAAAACTGAATAAATTAAGATCAATTTATGAAAAAATTCGTTATATGGAGATAGATATTTCGCTATATAGAGTCTGTTTTTAATGTAATCATGCGAAAAGGGGACCGTTCTTACTAAAAATTCGTTATATGGAGAAATTCGATGTATGGAGTTTCGTTATATAGAGGTTCGACTGTATTTCCAAATTGGAAAATCCCCATCCCCGTCTCTCAGCGCCAAGAAAGTAGAAAAGATACAAAGCCAAAAGGTATCTTCCTTTTAAGACTATTTTTGCTTTGTGTAACCAATAATGCTTCTGGAACAAAATAAAGTAATGCATCTGTATTTCATTTTAATCAGTATTACAACTAATTGATGTATTAAAAGAATTTTATAATAAGTAATTTTAAAGGTACTTATAAGTACCATCGGTAGATAAAGGGTTAAATATCTAGAAAAATACACGAGGAATTTTCCTAAAACTTTAAGCGTGTAAACATAATAGTACAACAGGTCATGTATTTCCGTGAAGACTATTTCCCAAAAATTAGACCGTCAACAAATTGAAAAAGAACGAAAATTTTTGGAATTAACCCTGTCAAAACTAATGAAGCAAAAGCGTCCAAACTGTAGATTATGATTAAGTGGCTTACTGTCATAAATTTTATTCATTTTTATGCGGATCGCATGTATACTCGTAGAGAAATTAAGGTTTTTATATGTTCAAATTTTTTGTAAGTTTTTTGCTTATAATTTACAGAGTTTTTAATATAAAATAGTGCTCTTTTCCAAAAGTATGAGAAACAACATTTACACAATAATTTGTCATCAGAATTTTAAAAAATATAAAAATTGTATGAAAAATGAGCGGGTTTATGAAATAATATTTTCATTGCACATGCATTAGCGCTATAAAAATGTCATTTGTATTGTGTTAACTAAATATAAAGAGCAGCTTTTGTAAAAGTCTCAAAAACATAGTTTGAAAATTTTGAAAGTGATCTTCGGTAGAATAAGCTCAAAATCCATTATTCCCAAAATGAAACAAAATGATGAAGAGCTGTATCCATTTATCCATTGATTAGTGTCAATATGGAATACACAATATGGCACCTACTTCTATATTCGGATACAAAATTAGTGTAAGGGGCCATCCATAAATGATGTTACACATATTTTTTAATCTTTTTTACCCCCCCCCCCTCCCTTCTTGCCACATGTCACGGTACATTGCATAAAGTGCTTACAGTTCAGAGACAAAGCACTACGCTATATTTTATAAATCATACTTTACATTTTATTTGCAAACTCTTACTATGTGTTTTAATTACATTTGTGAGCAAAACAATAAAAAAGATTCTTGTGCTTATTTTGCATGATATAAGATTAAGGTTTACAAATAAAAATAATAATAATAATAATAATTAACAGACAGTAATAATAACATATTAAATGAAAAAGAAAATGAAAACAATAGTATTTTTCAAATTGAAATGGAATTTTTCATATTTGGCTTTAAATTTTTAGTTTATGAAAACAAAATACTTTAGTTTCAAAATAATTTCAAAATTTAATTTGCTGAATTTTAAAGCTTTTTTTAACCAAAATGTATGATGTCACATTTCTTTTTACCTACTTGAACCTCCTTGTCACAAACTGTCACAATTTCATGATTTCCCCCTCCCCTCCCCCGCCGCTCTGAGTTGGTTGATTTTTGTCGTCCGATTATCTACGCTAATGGGATATAGGACCAGGGGGAGTGCCCTCCGTGGGGGTCTTTCTAAGGGAACCTAAACCGTATTTACAAAGGTTCGAAGAAAACCACGGAAAACTCCGAACGGTTAGGCCGACAGCCGCGATTGGGTTCGAACCCAGCACCTGCCGTCTACCAGTTGAGAGGTCCGAACCTCTCGGCCACTGGTGGGGCCCCGCCGCTCTGAGCATTACATTATTTATGAACGGCCCCAAATAGCCGGTGAAGTCAATGCCATCAGTGTAACTGGGCAATATTCTTTTTATTACTGATCCTGACTGCCGCTCCATCACCAGCCTTGTGCATCATCATTCCTGTTTAATATATTTTGTTCGGAGGAAAGTAGGATAGCACTAGTTTACAAAATTAAACTTTTTGTCTGTTGCCGCGAATTCTGTGATTGATAATGTTCAATTATGACTTGCTTATGTCAAATCTAACCTCAAAAATTTTTGAGCCGCTCGAGTTACATTGTTTTTGATTTTTATCTTTTAAACATATCTATTAATCGATAAAAGGCCTATTTTACTATGCTAAGATTAATTTCTCAAGTTTTTGCGTCATGAGGATTTGCGTCATTTGCGTCAAGGAGACGCTGTTTAAACCATCCAGATCATTTTTGCTATATTTGCGGAGAATATGTGTTTAACAATTGTAGAAAAGTTATATCAGAGTTGTAAAAAATACATATTTTGAGTACTTTGGGATACTTTTGGATAAAAATGAGAAGTCTTGGGCTCCCAATTGTGTTTGTAAATCGTGTATGAAATATTTAAGATTATGGAAAAGTGTTTAAAGAAGTGCCTTTAAGTTTGGAACGCCGACTATTTGGCGAGAACCTCGAAATCATCTCGAAGACTGTTATTTTTGTAGCGTGAACGTAAACGGTTTAAACACTAAAAGCTAAATGGCAGTAGCCAAGTACTAGTTGTGTTCAACGCTCAGTGCAAAGTTCACCTGACTCTTCAAAGCCTAAAAATATATCAGAACCATTAGAACAAGACATTGAAGGTCGAAGCTCATCAAAAAATGATGCTGATTTTGAAGGTATGTCAAATGAGTCAAAATGCTTTTCCTAAAATGAATTAGATGATCTTGTAAGAGATTTAAATCTTTCTAAACAAGTTTCAGACTTGTTCGCATCAAGATTAAAAGAAAAAAATTTGCTTTCCTCAAATACTAAAATGAGTTTTTATCGTGAACGAGATACAGAATTACGGCATTAAATTTAAAAATTACATTGAACTTGTAGAAGACTTGCTACAATTGAAAAATATGGGATGCATTATGAGCATAAAATTCACTTCCTCCATAGTCACCTGGACATGTTTTCGGAAAATTTAGGTTGGTTGGTTGGTTGGTTGATTTTTGTCGTCCGATTATCTACACTAGGGATATATACGACCAGGGGGGGAGTGCCCTTCGTGGGGGTCTTTCTAAGGGAACCTAACCCGTATTTACGCAAGGTTCGAAGAAAACCACGAAAACTCCGAACGGTTAGGCCGACAGCCGCGATTGGGTTCGAACCCAGCACCTGCCGTCTACCAGTTGAGAGGTCCGAACCTCTCGGCCACTGGTGGGGCCGGAAAATTTAGGAGATGATATGAGTGAAGAGCAGGGACAGCGTATGCATCAGGGTTTCAGGGGTACGAATATGATGTCTGACTATTGTTGGTCTCTGATATGTCATTTTCCAAATTCTACACATCTTAGAAGAGCTTTAAAACGAAGTTTTTTAGAACTCAATGATTAATTATTTTTTAATAAAGTTTTTCTTATTAAATACATATTTTTTCTGTTTAATACATAAATAGCTGAAACTCAGAAACTAGAGCTGATTAAAATATTCTAATTATGTTTTTGAAAATAGCATATCATATGCAGGGTAGATGTGCCAGTAATGGACCACCTTCCAGTAATGGGCCACCTGGCCGTTTTTAGTTTATAAAAAAATAATAAATGATAGTTAAGTTTTTATTATTTTTTTCTTGGCTCCTCCTTGCATGCTCTATAATCTGGATTGTTTTTTTTACACTTTTCATCAAAGCAATTAGAAAGCAGAAAATAAAGTTTCACAGTTTCACTGTTTTTCATTGAAAGTCTTAATTAACATGCTAAGAGCCGACTTTACTTACTTAATTTATATTTTCTTTATTTTCATGTAAAAATTGAATGTTTTTGTTTCAATAGTAGTATAAAACTCTGAAGTTCATACACCAGCGGTCATGTACAAAAATTTTTTTTATTTTTAAGATTTTAGGTGGGGTGGTCCATTACTGGATTGCTTATTTCGTGATTTTCCAGTAATGGACCACCCAAGTGACCAATACTAAAAGTGTAATTTCAGAAAAGATAAAATATTTTGATTTAATGTTAAAACTGTTGTTAGCTTTCGTTTTTTCAAAAACTAAAACAAAATCACTTCACCTTTTTTCATTCACGTATAAAAACATTTCATATTTATTTACTTAGAAGGTGTTCACAAATAAAAATTAAATTAAAGAGTTGACATGTTTCGGTTCATTAATAAGAACCGTATTCATAACATATAAAATCAGTAGAAAATTAAATGACACTGGATATAAATATAATTATATTTATATCCAGTGTCATTTAATTTTCTACTGATTTTATATGTTATGAATACGGTTCTTATTAATGAACCGAAACATGTCAACTCTTTAATTTAATTTTTATTTGTGACACCTTCTAAGTAAATAAATATGAAATGTTTTTATTTTGATTTAACTGAAAAGCTAAATAATCAAATTTAATACTTAAATTTTACCTACTAGAATTTAATATAGGTAATTTCTTTATAAATAGTTGTTTTTAAGAAGACATCCAAAATAGGTACAAAAAACAAGCAAAACATTTGACAAAGTCCAGATGTGCCGTTACAAAAGAAGTTGTTTTGAGTTGGTTCAGAAATGTGGAATCATATTTGGAAGAGGGCCCCACCAGTGGCCGAGAGGTTCTGACCTCAAACTGGTAGACGGTAGGTGCTGGGTTCGAACCCAATCGCGACCGTCGGCCTAACCGTTCGAAGTTTTCCGTGGTTTTCTTCGAACCTTGCGTAAATACGGGTTAGGTTCCCTTAGAAAGACCCCCACGGAGGGCAACCCACCCCATAGGGCCCATATCCCATAGCGTAGATAATCGGCCGACAAAAAATACAAATACAAATACATATTTGGAAGAAGATATTACTAATATCTTCCAAATTTTAAAGCATACAGAGATAATTTTCAATGCAATTAAAACTACTTTTCTTTTGTGCGGGGAAAACAAGGAAAATTTTGGGACCAAACTCAGTTAAAGATGTGTATTATGTAGTACTGAATAACGAAAAAGAACAAATCACTGTTATGGGATGTTTTTAAGCAAATAGTAAGGTTGTTCCATTGATAATAATATATCCATATAAGCATCTCTCAAGGGAAATTGTGGAATCAATCTGTGCCAAATTGATGGGCTATATAATTATCTGAAAATGGTTGAATAGTGAAGAACATTTATCATTTTAAATGCACTCTAAAATTCCGTATTGAATAGTTTGGACTATCGGAAAGTGATGATAAAATTGAAGATTTGTTATTTATATTTCATAGCACAGCACATCATTTAGATAATGATATGAATGAAGATTGGACACTTTTTTTTATTGCCTTATTTTATCTGAACTTGATTTCAGTAAAACATTATCTTTATCTTATAAATCCTTTAAATTTAAATATTTTGTTTTGTGTTTTTTCATTATAAATCCTTTAATGTAATGAATTTCTAGCTTAAGTTTTAATATTTTGTTTTATTAGTGTACTTTTATTAAGTTCTGGAGCAAAATACAATTGAAAAATAATTATCTGTTATTTTTTGTAGGGTGGCCCATTACTGGAACATAGGGGGTCCATTACTGTAACATAGGCAGTCCATTACTGGGCTTATGGGTGTTTCGACGCATTTTTATTATTTAAAATTAAATTTTTATTTCTATTGGGAAATGTAACTATTGGATTAGTTCAATATTGTTGAAAGATTAATATAATATGAAAAAAATTGGAATAAAATGATTATAACTATTAATAAAAAATTATTTTTTAAAGAAATTCCTTAAGGGGGTCCATTACTGGCACATCAATTCTATTTACTGTGTCCCCTCTGTCGCAATACTTTAAAATATATATTTTTTTATCCCCTCTTCTCTAAAATCCCTTGGAAGAGTGGCTCTTCCGTACACCCTGTGTAGTAGATCAATAAGGTGCCACTGTCGTTTTGTGAACATGCATGTCTATAATAGGGACAGGTGGTTGGTTCCTTTTATGGACACTTATAAACATTTTTTTTTTAATTTTTATCGTTTAAATTAAACCAGAATCATTACAATGTCGCTAATTTTAATAATGATAGTCAACAGTACAGGGATAGTGGTCATATATTTTTGGAGTTTCATGACGTGTACATGGAAGTGAACAGAATAAATTTTCCTTAGGTTGTCCATATAGGGTGCAGGTACCTTAGAAAATATTTATAAGTGTATTAAAAGTAAATCAATCTAAATTTAATATGAAATATCTGTAAACCACTTTGAAAAAAAATAAAAACCGGCTTTTTTCAATTAAAGTGGCCTTTTTTTAACTGGTTAAAAGCCAGCAACCCTGGCACAGGCTGAAATTTTGAGGCCCGTGCCTGGCTCGGCCAAGTGTAAAAATTAAAATATCAACACGAGCCTGTCCCTGGCCAGTTCAGAAATCAGTCAAAATAGACCCGGCCCATTCTGTTCCAAGTCGAGTTTCTACAAAAAATTCAGATTTTACTTAACATACAATTAAGATTCCTTAAAGAGTACTGTATACATAATTATGAGATAAATTTACAGCATATTTTAAAACTACTATGTATTCGCAATACAAAAGCGCGCAATCACAGTATTAGTGATTACTTAGACGTTTCAACATTCAAATAAGTATTATTTAAATAATTAATGTAGTTTAGACACAAAACAATTCAGGGATTTGCTTTATCAGAAAGAACCTATATTCAAAATTTAAAGCAAATCGGATAATTTTGCATAAAAACTTATTTATCTAATTTAAGGAAGAAAATAAATCGTCCGTTCCCTATTTATTCTAAACCAAAAGAAATTTAAAATTAATCAGGGAAGCTCCTTTATTAAAATGAACTTATATCTAAAATTTGAATGAAATCTGGTAATTCTGCACGAAAAACCCATTTATCTAAATTAAGCGAGGAAGAGGACGGATTAGTCTCCAATTCCCATCCCCTTATTCTTATCCAATGAACTCTCAAAACAAATTAGAAAACCGTCTCATCAAAATAATGCTATATCCAAAATTTGAAGCAAATCGGATATTTCTATCAAGAGTTATCGCGTTACGTATACATGTAGAATACAAACACAGGTACATACGTACGTACATAGTGCGTTAGGATAAACTAGTTTGTTCTAGCCCTTTAAGACCCAGCTCGCACGATCGTGCGGGTTAGACATTCATTTAAATTTTTGCTTCTGAAACAGTCATATGTAATATAAACCCAAATCGAACGATTGTTCTGGTTAGCTGAAAGAGTAAAGTATCTTTTTTAATCAACAGATTGCGGTAGTAGTCCATAGTTTACATTCAGGCGGCATGTCTAGCTTTGTTTACAAGTACAGCGGGTATAGCTCATCATTTTATCTGTCGTATAAAGGTAATTATCAATATATTTTTAATTGCTTAGATAAAAACTTTTGCTTTAATGTCTAAATAAGTGTGATATAATAAAAAACATTAATTATACACTATTTATTTTGCTCTTAGGACTCAAGATTTCGTCACCCGCGCGATCGTGCAACTTGGGCGTTACATTAGTCAGAGCTACTGTAAAGGTAAGTGTTTTTCAATGTTCATTTTGTTTTCGGTTTCAACAATTTTGATGACAGCCAAAATAAAACGAAGTATGCTGTTACGTAATTAATACTATACTATTTTCTTGGGTCTTTTCATAGATACCCCCCTTTTTTTGAATTAATTTTTACCTTTTTTCTTTTTAATTAATAAATGTGCTCATTTCAACAAAATATATATATATATATATGATTAGAGATAAACCCAGTTTAATAACTTCATTTGGCCGTTTATGAAAAATTTTTAATTTCATTTTTCTGCAAAAACTGGTTTTATCAGAATCATCGTAAGAAAAATTCAGCTCAAATGCCCATTATGACAACATATTTTGAAATAGATTCTAAATTTATTAAAAAATCGACCAAAACAGTACTTTATACAGTTCCTAAATAACAGAAAACTGTCAGTTGAAAGCATTTGAGAAAAAAAATTGAATTTAAAAATGAGTCATAAAATAACCGATTTGTTGTTTGAATACATCCTTAATTCTTTAATCATGATTGCTTCGGAAAATTTTGTGCGAAATACTCACTTTGACAGCATTTTTTTAAATATATTCTATCTTTATCAAAAAACTGGCCAATGCGTCACAGTATATACTTCCTAAATAAGAGGATCTGTAAATTGGATGCATTTGAGAGCGAAAATGGATTTTAAAACGAGTCATAAAAAACGCAATTTGCTATGTGAAAACTTTAAATTTTCAAATCACGAAGACTTGGGGAAATTCTGTTCAAAATACCCTTTTTGGTAGCCTTTTTCAAAATATATTCTGTCTTTATCAAAAAACCGATCAATCCATCACATTATATAGTTCCTAAATAAGAGGATCTGTAAATTGGATGCATTTGAGAACAAAAATGGATTTAAAAACGAGTCAGAAAAAAAAACGCAATTTCTTATTTGAATACTTCGTTCAATTTTCAGTCCCGATGACTTTCGGAAATTCTGTTCAAAATACCCTTTTTGGTAGCCTTTTTTGAAATATATTCTGTCTTTATCAGAAAACTGACCAATGCGTCACTTTATACAGTTTCTAAATAAGAGGATCTACCATTTGGATGCGTTTAAAATCAAAAATGAATTTAAAAATGAGTCAGAATATAAGCCGTTTGGATTTGAGGTTTTTTCTCCAACTCCTATTTTTGTTTAATTTCTTTTTGCTAAACGAATTGGTCCTATGAAAAACTTGTCAATATAAAAGTCGTAGATATTTTTGAGAAGATGTAAAATAAATTTAATCAGATTTGATATCTTAAAAATTGACGGAGTTATGGATTTTTCTTTTTTTTTTCAGCGCCCTTTTTCTTTTCGTTTTTAATTTTTTTCATCGGTAAAAGTAGGTCCTATCAAAAACTTGTAAATACAAAAGTTTTAGATAATTTTAAGAACATTTATAAAAAATTTAGTTGAACTTGATATCTTGAAAATTGACGAAGTTATGAATTTTTTTCTCTCAAAAACCCTGTTTTTTTTCGCCCCTTGAGCCCACTTCTAAATTTATCAAAAATCTGTCATGTATAGGGGAAAATGGGGATACTTGAGTCATTTTTTGAATTTTAATTTTTTTGAATTTTTTATATTTTTTTAGAATAAAAAAAAATATTGAAAATGAAAATTTGATATTTTTTCTTCAACTAAAAACCACTTTTAATTAATTTTGAACTATTTTTCTATGTATAATAAATGTTTATTTTTTGTTTTACATCGTGGCTCAAGTATCCCCATGGCGGGGATACTTGAGCCATGGTGAAGGGATACTTGAGCCACTAAGGAAAAATACCTACAAAAGTAATTTGTTTCGCTTTATTTTTGCCCAAACATTTTACAGAATGATAAATTATGAAACGTAAAGTCCTTCAAAACCAATTGAGAAAACAAAGCTAGTAATACGATCATCTTTTGTCGTTAAAACTGGTTGTCGGAGGATAATTTCAACTTGAGTTATAACGACGGTAGAAACATCCTCAGTTCAGAGCCATTTAAATTTGGAATCTGCAATTCTTCGGGCAAATTTCATTTTCAAAATATTAAGCACTTATCCAACAAATATTTTTACAGTTTTCTTTCTGGCATATTTTATTAGTAACCAACCATCAATAGAAGATTTTCTTTTCACATCATCACCATCATTGACAGAATTTTCCTCTAATGATATTGTCGAACTCATGCTTTTAATTCAGTAGCTGTCGGAATTTAAGCCAGATGTATCATTCTACTATTTCAAACACTTTTTTTGATTTCACAGGAAAAGATTTTGTCTTCCTCTTTGGCTCCATGCAGGTAAGTTTGAACTGGGATTTTTGTTGCTTTTCTTGTTTTTTGTGCGCTCTTTTTACCAATTTTTCTTCAATTTTTTTAGTTAAAAAAAAGTTACAGCAACAGAGGTTACGATTTCAATATAAAATATTAATCTTAATATGTTATATTAAAAAATAAATATTTTAATATGTTGGACCTAACTAATTAATGTATTAGAGATTATAGCCTGTAAAACCGTTTTAAAAAGTTATTTTAATTTAATGAAAATTAAATTGAAAACTATGTTTACATTTATTTAGACAGGCTATTTTGTTAGTCAAAATGAAAAATAAAATAGATATTTTCATTTAAAAAATATGCATTTTAAAACATTTTTAGGTCGTTATTTTTTTAAGAAAAAAAAATAAAATGAAAAATTATTCTCCCTTTTATCCAGAAAAATATCTATTAGTGAATATGAGGATGGAATTTTATTTTTATGTTTAATTTCTAGTGGGGATGGTTGAGACATGGCTCAAGTATCCCCACTCTCATTGGCTCAAGTATCCCCACTATCACTATTTTTGTTTCCCAGAGTTTTATTAAATAAAGCATGCAGCTATTAGAACTATTTTAGACTCATAATACAATTTAAATTATGCTTATTGAATGTATGTATATAGTTGTAACTTTAAACAAAACTTTGATTACAAAAAAACAAAAAAGCCATGCACCCAAATATTTACTTCAGATAGGGAAAAGAAACTATTAATCACTATACTTTCAAAATGGTACCAAGATGTGTGATTTCTTTTTTACATGTTCAGAACTATAAATATGTTATCATATTGGCAGTTTTAGAAAGAAAAATTAACCAACTGTAGAGATAATAGGGGTGGCTCAAGTATTCCCTTTGCTCAAGTATCCCCACTCTCCCCTATACTTTTGGCCCATTTTTAAGAATTAATATAAACTTTAAACCGATTCGATATCTACTTTAATTAAGAAGTTATGGCGTTTTTTCGGTTTTCACAAAAACGCTCCCTATTCCGATCCTCTTGGTCCGATTTTGCCCATCAACGAACTCAACCAAGATTTTATCCCCATTGATTTTATGTACCAGTTTGGCGGACATTGGTGAAGAATTATAGAAGTTATCGTGTCCATAAAAAAGTGAGATATATAGATAGATAGATAGATAGATAGATAGATAGATAGATAGATAAACTGGTGCGATTGCAATAGGTAGTATTTCTTACGAAATCTACCTAATACTTTTTCAGATGTCTAAATGGAAAAGAATTCTCACTCAAGAAGAAATATTTCAATTGATGAATAAATCAGATTCTGAATTTAAAGATCTCTCGAATGATGACGACATTACGGACAAAACATTTCAAGCAGATTTATTAGAAGGACAGTCAAGTTCAGATGAGCTTGATGAAGAAAAAAAGACAATTTTGGATCATTCTTCCTCCTCAAAGTTTCCTGAATTCATCTCCCAAAGTTCTACCTCCAAGGCAATTTCGAAAAATACTAAAAGAATGAAAAAAGAAAAAAAGGAATACAAGCGGACTGTTAAAAAGTTCATTTCTGTACCTCATCCTGGAACTTCAGATTTTACGCAACTGCAGGTATGTTTTTCATTTTTTAAATTGTAATAAAAAAAGTTATAGACTTATAGAGGAAATTAAATTGTTATAATAAATAAAAGCTTTAAAAATATGACAAACATTTTTAAATTAATTAAAATATTATTTTTTTTAAGTCGATAAGTACATCTCCAATATTATTTTTTTCCTTTTTTTTTTTAAGTTTTAGAGGTAACCATTTCCCATGTGTTGATGACATTTCAAGGCCTCGCAAGTGCAGGTTTGAAAACTGCGAATAAAGTTCAAAAACACGTTGTGAAAAATACAACGTTTATTTGTGTATGTCAAAAACAAAAACATGTTTTAAAGATTTCCATTGTAAAAAAGTAACCAGTCCATAAAATAAAAAATAATACATCAATAATTACCATATTTGTAAAAAAAAAAATTGTTTCAATTTTTCTCTTCTATCCATTTAGAACCAGAAAATGTATATATCTTAACATGTAATAAGTAATGATTTCACAGGAAAAGCCCAACTCGCACAATCGTGCAAGCGTGGCTTTCACAGAAAAAGCCCAACCCGCACGTTCGTGCGGGTACTTTTCACGCTCTAGGCGGTGAAGAAATTTTTTTTAATTATTTTTTTAGGTGTCATTAGGGTTAGTATAGAATTAATAAATAGATGAATTTAATATTTAATGATAAAAATGTTTCGGGTCTTAAAGGGCTAGGCTAATCTAGTTTACTACATTAGAATCGCATTTTTACTTTAGTTTAAATTACATTTCTAGCTATACACAACCCTAAGTTGCATACTTTTTCACGAATTCTTTCTTTTAGCAAAGATTTTTTCTAACAAAACAATACAGTTAAAATTCGTATATATACTCTGCGAAACCCATTGAGCAGGAGTAAAATACGCACTTGAGCGTTCATTTAAAGCACTAAAAATGAGGGGCTGCTCTTCAAGTTTACTGTTAAAACCTTTTATTACTCTAGCCCGAATGAGGTATAAACGAAAAGTTTGTTGGTATAAACCGGTACAAACAAGTCATAAACGATTAGCGATATCTGTTTATTGAAATGTTGAAATAGGGGCTTCTAGTTTCTCCACAACCCCGACCCCTCCTGCCCCACACACACTACTTTTTTTTTATTATTATTCTAGTAGGTATTCTAACAGTCTCTAGGTAAACTCGAAAAGTTTGCTGGTACAAACTAGTGAAAATGAGATATAAACGATCAACTCCATTCATTTTTTAAAATATTGAAAGAAATGAGAAGCCGTTTCTCCAGCCACCCCCCCCCCCCACACACACACACACACACTAAAAACTCTATATTATTCTAGTACAAATAAGGTACAAACGAAAAGATTGCTGGTACAAACGGGTACAAACGAGGTATAAACGATTGGCAATATTCATTTTTTTAATTGTTAAGGGGGGTGCTGGCATTTCTCCACCCCCCCTCCCCACTAAAATCTCTTTATTACTCTAGTACAAATGAGGTACAAACGAAAAAGTTGCTGGTACAAACGGGTACAAACGAGGTATAAACGATTGGCACTATTCATTTTTTAAATGTTGAGGTGGGGGGGCTGGCATTTCTCCAGCCCCCCCCCCTAATAAAAACTCTTTATTACTCTAGTACAAATGAAGTACAAACGAAAAGATTGCTGGTACAAACGGGTACAAACGAGGTATAAACGATTGGTATTATTGTCGAAAAAATTTGAGTTGGTGTGGGGGCTGGCGAAATGCACCTCTTTTCCTATTATGGAGGTCTTGTGTGTCCCCCTCCGCTCTGCCCCCCAGGGGGGGGGCACATTTTTAATTTCTTTACAACATCAGTCGTGTGGCACATCATTTGTAAGGTTTGCAACTGCTTATTCATATTATGGATGTCTTGTGTGTCACCCCCCACTCTGCATCCCCCAGGGGTGGCACATTTTAAATTTTTTTACAACACCAGTCGTGTGACACATCGTTTGAAAGGTCTGCAACTGCTTATTCATATTATAAATGTCTTGTGTGTCACCCCCTCCGCTCTGCCCCCCAGGGGTACACATTTTTAATTTCTTTACAATACCAGTCATGTGACACATCTTTTTAAAGGTCTGCAACTGCCTTTTCATATTATGGATGTCTTGTGTGTCACCCCCACTGTGCCCCCCAGGGGGCATATATATCTAAAGTAAGTACTACACAATCATTTTATGATAGGTCAAATTTATTTTAACAATTCCATTTAAATTATTGAAATACAAACTCAAAGCACTATTCAATTTTCGAATATTAAAATTTATTTTTATTATTTCATCAAAGATTTTACTTTATAGATTTCTATCTTTATTCCTAAATTTTTAATAGAAATTCCATTGCATAAACCTTTAAGTTAAACTTTTCAATTTGTTTTTATAATCTTTTATTGTTAGAAATTCAACTTTACGCTTAGAAATATGATTTCATAGCTGAATAATTTCAACATACAAAAAGAAATTTTTTAAATTCCCAAATCAGTTAAAAATAAGGTTGTATTTGTTGTAACAACATATTTTAACGTGCTAGAGTTAAAAATTCAATAATAGAATAAACTTTAATATGGGATAAACTTTAATATTTTCCATGTGAAATAATCTTTCTATGCTACGCAAACAAACCTTTCGTATTCAAAATCTCCTTTACCAAGCTTCAGTAGAGACTATAAAGCAATATTTCAGTTCAGTAATTCTTCACAAAATGATTGTGATTTGATTTTATTCTAAGAAGGCATTCTAGAACCAGATAAATTTCATTTCCCAAAAGAATGATTATTTTATGGTAAAATTTTTTTATTTAATTTTGCATAATCATCATTTTTTCCTAGAACTGAATTACTTTTTTTTTTAATTAGAAAATAATCTGATTGATTTTATTTCAACGATGCTATTTAAATTATTAAAATATAAACTTAAATAACTATTATGTTTCCAAATATTCGAATTTATTTTCATTATTTCATCAGAGATTTTATTTTAAAGATTTTCTAATTTATTCATAACTTATTTTAATGGAAAATCAATTGTATGAATCTTCAACTTAATCGATTCAGTTTTTTTTTTCTTATAATTTCTTATTTTCTTTTATTTTCAGAAATTCAATTCTATGCTAAGAAAAGTGATTTCAAACCTAAATGATTTCAAGGCACAAACAGAAAATGTAAAACTTCCAAATCCGATTAACATGGGGTAAGATTTATTTTAGCAACATATTTCAACTTGCTGGAAAATTTAAATTATAGAATAAAATTTAATATGGAATAAACTTCAACGCAAACAAATCTTTCGTATTCAAAATGTCTTTAACCACGATTCAGTGGAAACTATAAAGCAATATTTCAGTTCAGTAATTTTTCAGAAATTGTGATTTGATTTTATTCGAAAAATGCATTCAAGAACCAGGTAAGTTTTATTTCCAAAAGGAAAGAATATTTTATAGTAAAAGTATTTTATTTACTTCTGTAAAATAATCATTTTTTTTCTATAACTGTCGGACGTTTTTTATTTAAAAAATTGCTCACCAAGTATAATAACATAATCATTTTATCAAAAGGTCAAATTTATTTTAACAATGTAATTTTAAAATAGTAAAATGTAAATTTAATTAATAGAATAACTTAACTAACTAGGGAAGTGCAAGAAGTGTAAGTCATTGATTTTTAATGTATCGTTGGAAAGATCGCATTGTGAGCAGTAAAAAACTCAATAGAACTACCCGTCGCAAATGTGTCGTTTTTGAGATATTCGACAATTTATGTCACATAGCTAGTGGACACTTAATGGGGACAGAAAAAAATTTTAGTCTTGATCTTAACGAAACTGGCATTATTGAAAAGATATCATCGCAAGGATTGAAAAACTTAATGGAACCACCCGTCAGAAATGAGCTGTTTTCGAGATATCCCATAATTTATGTCACGTAGCTAGTGGATACTGACGGGTGGATACTGATTTTCTGAATTCATCCCTAATTTTTAAGCAGATAATCAATCATATTAATCTTCAAGTTAAACGATTCAATTCATTTTTATATTCTTCTATTTTCATAAATCCAACTCTACTCTAAGAAAAGTGATTTCAAGACAGAAACACAAAATTTAAAACTTCCAAATACGTTTAGCATGGGTTATGATTTATTTTAGCAACATATTTCATCTTGCTGAAGAACTTAAACAATAGAATAAATTTTAATATGTTATAAATTTTAATATTTACCATAGAAAATACTCTGTAATGTTACGTAGACAAATCTTTTGTAATTCAAATCTCTTTAATCACGATTCAGTGAAAACAATAAAGCAATATTTCAATTCAGTAATTCTTGAGAAATTATGATTTTGTTTTATTCGAAAAATGCATTCAAGAACAGGTAATTTTCATTTGAAAAAGGAAAAATTATTTTATAAAGTTTTTTTTTTTTTTTTTTTTTTTCTTTTTTTTACTTAATTTAGTAAAATCATCATTTTTTCCTACAATTGAAAGACATTTTACTTGAAAGTATATCTAACATGAATACTACACAATCATTTTATCAAAGAGTAGAATTTACTTTAACCCTTTCCGGCGCACTACTCTTTAAAGTTTAAGAAAAAAAAAAAATTAGGAAATCTATTTAGGCCTAGAGGAGTTCATAGGTACAATTTTGTAAATATTGCACAAACCATTTTAATTATACAGCTGTGGCCGAAGTGGTAACACCGTGCAAGTACAGCATTGATAAGCGCAGTGAGAAGAGCATTGCTGTGAAGCGCGTATTAGAGTAAAATGTTTTACCTATTAATTAAAAAAAATAGAATTTGATCTCTGTGGTACTGCCATCTAGAACTCATAAGAAAGATTTAAAATAGCCATTAGAGTAGTTTTTTAAATATTCACGGAGTTTTTGTGTCTCTAAAGAGGGGGAAATTTAGGTGTTGCCGACATGGCAACACTGCGCCGGAAAGGATTAAGGTTGTTCTTAAATCACAAAAGACAACTTTGTGACATATGCTTTAATTTATTTTTTTCGAAAATGCATGAAAATAGCAGGTGTTGTTTTTCAGAAGCCCCACCAGTGGCCGAGAGATTCTGACCTCTCAACTGGTAGACGGCAGGAGCTGGGTTCGAACCCAATCGCGGCTGTCGGCCGAACTGTTTGGAGTTTTCCTAGTTTTCTTCGAACCTTGCGTAAATACGGGTTAGGTTCCTTCAGAAAGACCCCCACGAAGGGCAAATCCCCCCTGCTCCTATATCTCTAGTGTAGATAATCGGACGACAAAAATAAACCATAAACCATTGTTATTCAGAAATTGTCTAATTGCACTCACTTTTCCGTTTTTTTATAAAACACAATAGATCTTTCGTAACAAGCCTTCAAACTTGACGTTTTTGAGCACAATTCCCGACGAAAGCAGAAAAACTGGTCGAAAAGCAGAAGAAAAACGGGTGATCGAATCAGCTTAGAACTGGATAGGTAATTTAATTGTCATAAAATGGAAAAATAGGTTCGATTCGAAATCGCTTCCATAGTCAGGCATTCCAATTTTATAACTTTCTGTTAAAAAATGAATTTGTAAATGTGTCAGAACCAGGGTTGGCATTTTTGCCGGCAAAAAGGTATTTTTGCCAGGACAGTGGCAAAAACTGGAAAAAACCAGGGGTTGGTTGGTTGGTTGATTTTTGACGTCCGATTATCTACGCTAGGGATATAGGACCAGGGGGGAGTGCCCTTCGTGGGGGTCTTTCAAAGGGAACCTAACCCGTATTTACGCAGGGTTCGAAGAAAACCACGAAAACTCCGAACGGTTAGGCCGACAGCCGCGATTGGGTTCGAACCCAGCACCTGCCGTCTACCAGTTGAGAGGTCCGAACCTCTCGGCCACTGGTGGGGCGAAAAAACCAGGGGAAAAAATGGAAAAAAACGGCAAAAATGGAAAAAACCTATTTGTCTTTAATGTGTAATAAAATCTACATGTTAATAAGGATAGTAATGGTATAAACAATTAAATTTAACAGTGTACTATTTAATATTTTAATTTAATTTGCTAATTAATTAATATTAAATATTTTAAATCTTTAAAAAATAGGTGGGATTCAGTCTTACTTAGGAATTTTTAAGAACAAAATAAAAAATTACATACCTAATTTTTTTTAATCTTTAATCAGGGATATGTTTAGGAAAATTTTATGTCCTTTAAAGGACCCTTCATAAAATAATTTATCTTAAAACAGGACCCTTCACAAAATTCTTTAACCTCAAACAGGACCCTTCATAAAATTATTTGTCTCTCAAATAGACATTTCACCTTCAAATTGAACTTTTCACAAATTTAATCATTTAAAAATAAAATCTGGCCTGTTAATAAACAATTGAACTCACCAAAAAATATATTACTTAGCTTCTTTATATGTGAAGGGTAGAACCTGAAAACACTGATAATTTAAAATTCACGTCTAGAATTTTCACAAAGACAAGAAAAACTTCTCAATTTAACAAAAGCAGGACCTTGTGAGAAAAGTCTAGACAGGCCTCTGTAAGTAAATTATTTTTTCAGTCATTAATTTGTATATATATATATATATATATATATATATATATTTAATTATCAAAAGATTTTATACAATTTTATTATGTTTGTTTTATGTTATGAGACTTAAGAAATGTAAATATCTAAGTCTTTGGTACCATTTTATAAATATTTATCTGATGAAACTAGTTTGTTAAAGATAAAATAAGTAAATTAAATTGAAAATTATATATTGAAAAAACTGTTATGTCTTATTAGGAAACTAGATTTTTTTCTGTCCCTTTTACACTCCAAGAAAGGAACAAAATTTTAAATTATTTAGATTTACTTTCAGTAAGTAGCCTGTTGTCACTTTATCTTTTTGTACTATATTTCCCTCCCCCCCACCATAGTAGATGCTTGTCAGGTATGGCTAAATCTTTTGAAAAATAGTTAAAACCACATTTTTCAAAACTAAAAAAGAGATTTGAACAAGCGATTTTGTCATGTCATCTTGTAGCGTATTTGTTACATCCAAAGTACAGTGGTGAACTTCTAAATTATGAACAAAAAGAAAGTTGTAAAGCATGGTTATCTAATATCAATCCAGATTTTATATCTTATATTAATTTCGAGTTAAAAGAAAAACCCTTTCCTAACTCATATTTTGCAGAAGAAGTGATTAATAGTGTCAGTGTGTGTAATTGGTGGAGAAGTATTGAATAAGCTTGTGCGATTTCAAAAAACTTCTGTTCATTAGTAGCATACCTTCAAACATGTCCAGTAAGTAGTGCTGCTATTGAAAGATTTTTTTCAAATTTTTCATTTGTGGAAACTAAAATTCGAAATAAGCTATCAACAGATATTCTTTCAAAATTTGTTTACTGCTATGTCATGCTAAAACAGCAAAATTTAGGTTGTGAGGAAGATATTGCTGAAAAATTTGAAAGGTAATAGTTTTCTACTTTAAATATAATTTTAGATTAAATTAAATTTAGGTTACTATAACTGTTTCTTCGAATTTCTAACATATATAAACTATAAACATAAATGCTTTACTTAGTCTCATCAGTTCTATTATGTGAATTATTAATAATTGTAAAAACATAAATAAATGAAGTTCCTATTTATTTATATAAAATTGGTATTTTTTTCATTTATAACCTTGTTAAAAAAGTTAGTATTCTTTCATAAAGTGCATAATTATACTTATTTAACTTAAAAGTTAAAATAAATTTAGAATAATATTGATTTTTTAAATAAGTATGCAGTTTATTTTTTCTTTCGTGAAATATTTTTTCTCTTTCTGGAGAAAAAATTTAAATGGACAGCCTATTTTTGCCACCTTTCTGGCAAAAACCTATTTTTGCCAGGACGGTTTTTACCAGGTTTTTTTTCCGTGGTTTTTTCCACCTTCGGCAAAAACTCGCCAACCCTGGTCAGAACGTTTTGCGCTTGCTGAGCGGAGCAGCTAAGAACACCCTTAACAATGCTGTACAATTTTACAATTTCTATTATTGAACTTAAATATCTAATCTATTTCCGAATATTCGATTTTTTTTTTTTATTATTTCATCAGAGATTTTATTTTATAGATATTTTAATCTTTATTCGTAATATTTTAATAGAAAAGCATTTGCTTAAATCTTCATGCTAAAAATTTCAATTTATTTTTATTATCTTCCATTGTCAAAAATTCGACTTTACGTTAAAAATCTGACTCCATAGTTAAATGATTTCAACATACAACAAGTAAGAAAAATCATGCGTTAAGCATAGATTATGAAGCACTTTCCACCACTCCAGGAAATCTTTAACAAAACTCCGTTAATTAGGGAAATAAGGGATATACAGCCAAATATGTATTCCAATGCTTTTGAACAGCCCTGTTTTGATCTGTCAGTTGATATACATACTATATAATGTAAAAAAAAAATAGTTTAGCAAGAAAAAAGCTTAAAAATTCTTTTTCAGTAATTTGTACTAATAAATGGAAACATACTTGAAAACTTTTGTTAAGCCCTGTAGTTTACCTTGTACTATTATTACACGTCAGTAAGAAGCTAACATTTATTTTAAACCCAAAAGCTTCTGAAATCACATCGTTATAAATTATCATTCATAGGCGTCCATGTATCCAATTCTTTGAATGGCCCTGTAAATCATTTTATCTATATTCTGCAAACATTTCTTTGTAAATTGAGTGCAATTCAGCGTAAAAATGCATACCTTATTTAAGAACTTCTTTTAAGTAATTTACGCTCATACTCAGTAATGTTGGTGAGATCTTTTAGGTAGCCCTGTATATCAACTGTATATCATTTATACACACCATATAATGTACAAAGATTTAGTGAAACTTAAACGCGTATATCATAATTAAAATGCAATACATCCATCTATCAGCCATCATCGGAAACATATACAGTACATCGGAAAGAATATACTATTTGAAATCTTTTGTGTGTCCCTGTAAATGCAAGGTACATTATATTATGCAAGATAGTATCGTATAATTTATATTAAGCCTCAGTGACATATAGCAATTTTATTATACATGAAACAGTTTAATATATTTAAAACATGTCGCTCACTATTCCCCCTTTTACCATTATTTAATGGAATTCTTTTGTGTGGTCCTGGAAATGAATAATAGCAATATTTTTACCGCATATTTTATAGAATGTATATTTTAGAGCACCTCTTCACTGCATATAAATTTTAATGTGTTTAACAGGGAGTAACATCTTTAAAATGCCTTTGAAACGATTTTTCCCTATAGGCTTAATGTAATGGAATACTTTTATCTCTCCTTGCAAATGAAATAATCATTGTAGAAAGTTAATTTTCCATAGGGTTCGTGCTAGGATAAACGTCAATAAAATGTATACAAATATTTCCATATATACAAATATTAGGTCATACAAAAATTTCAGGGCAATTCGAGTGTAATTACAGAAGTTAGAGCGCGGCCAGACAGACAGACAAACCAGATGCATAAGCAGAATGCATAAGCAGAATGATTTTTTAAAAATGAATAAGCACTTTTTAAACTTTTGAAAAATGTTAACAACGTTAAAATTCATTTGAAACAATTTTTCCCCATAGGCCGTAATGTAATGGAAAAGTTTTGACTGTCCCTGTAAATAAACTAATCATGGTATAAACTTCATTTTGAATTGGGTTCGTGCTGTGGTAAACCTAAATAACGTCCAAAAATTTCATGGCGATTCGAGTGTATTTACGAGAGTTAGAACGTGGACAGTCGGTCAGACGGACAGACGGCCTGACAAGCCGAATGCATAAGCTCTTTTCAACTTTGTTGGAAAGTGCTAAAAAAGATACTTTAAAATTTCCAAATCAGTTTAACAATAGGTCTGATTTACTTTATCAACCCATTATGACGTATAAAAACTTCAATAATAGAATAAACTTTAATAATGAAAGAAACTTTAACATTTTTCGCATTCAAAGTCTCTTTAACTACGATTCAGTGGAAGCTATAAGGCAGTATTCCAGTTCAGTAATACTTCAGAAAGTGGTTGTGCTTTGATTTTATTCCGAAAATTCATTCAAGAACCAGATATATTATATTTGCAAAAGGAAAAATTCTTTTATATTCGAAGTCCTTTATTTAATTTTGAAAAGTCATCATTTTTTTTTTCAATAATTTTTTTCATAAAAAATAATACTGAAATAAGTACTACAGAATATTATTATCAAAGGGTCAAATTTATTTTAAAAATGCTATTTAAACTATTGAAATAAAAATTAAATAACTATTCTATTTCCGATTATTCGAATTTATTTTCATTTCTACATCAATGATTTCATTTTGTAGATTTTCTAGCTTTATGCATACCTGATTAATAAAAATTCATCACATAAATTTTCAAGTTAAAAACTTCAATTTATTTTTATAATCTTCTATTTTCAGAAATTCAATTCGACGCTAAGAAATGCTATTTAATAGCTAAATGATTTCAAGACACAAAAAGGAACTTTAAAACTTCCACATCATTTTAATGGCCGAGAGGTTCTGGCCTGCAACCTGGTAGATGGTAGGTATTGGGTTCGATTCCAATCGCGACCGTCGGCCTAACCGTTCGGAGTTTTCCGTGGTTTTCTTCGAACCTTGGATTTATTTGCGTAAATACGGGTTAGGTTCCCTTGGAAAGACCCCCACGCACGACACCGCGCCCCTTAAAGGCCTATATCCCTCGTGTAGATAATTGGCAGTCATAAAATAAACCAAACCAATCATTTTATAATGTTGTCCCCGATTTATTTTAACAACACATTTTCACGTACTCGTTTAAAAACTACAATAATAAAATAAACTTTAATATTTATTATATAAAATAATCACTTACCAAGCTAAGCAAACAAATCTTTCGTACTCAAAATCTCTTTAACCACGATTCAGTGGAGACTATAAAGCAATATTTCAGTTCAGTAATTCTTCAGAAAATGATTGTGATTTGGTTTCATTTTAAAAATGCATTCAAGAATTAGATCAGTTTTATTTGCAAAAGAAAAGATTCTTTTATAATCAAAGTCTTTTATTTAATTTTGTAAAAACATTTTTTTTCCTTTTTTTTTTTATTTATTTATTTACACAACTCAATGACTTCTTTTATTAAAAAAATATATCTGGCGTAAGTATTACTACACAATCATTTTATCAAAGTGTCGAATTTCTTTTAACATTGCTATTTAAATTATTGAAATTCAAACTTAAACAGCAATTCTATTTCCAAATATTTGAATTTATTTTCATTATTTCATCAGAGATTTTATTTTATAGATTTTCTTTCTTTGTATGTAACTTATTGATTGAAAATCCATAGCATAAATCTTCAAGTTAAACATTTCAATTTATCTTAATAATCTTCAATATTTAGAAATTAAACTCGATGCTAACAATTGTGATTTTATAACTAATTGATGCCAAGACACAAAAAGAAAAGTTTTAACTTCCAAATCAGCTTAAGAAAAGGTCGAATTTATTCTAAAATCTCATTTTAACGTGCTGGAATAAAATTTTAATAATAGAATAAACTGTAATATCTTAAAAACATTAATATTTTCACATAAAATAATCTCTTTCTATGCTACATAAACAAATCTTTCGTTCTCAAAATATTTTTAATCACAATTCAGTGCACACTACAAAGCAATATTTTAGTTCAATAATTCTTCAGAAAATGATTGCGAATTGTTTTTTTAAAAACACAATAGATTTTTCTATTTGAATAGTTTTTTAAAAAACAATAGATTTTTCATAACAAGCTTTCAAAGTGGACACTTTCGAGCACATTTATCGACGAAAGCAGAAAAACCGGTGGAAAAGCAGGAGAAAAACGTGTGATTACGTCATCGAAATAGCTTATAACTGGATAGGTAATTTATTGATCATAAAATGGAAAAATAGGTTCGATTCGAAATCGCTTCCATAGTCAGGCATTCCAATTTCATATCTTTCTGTTAAAAAATGAATTTGTAAATGTGTCAAAACGTTTTTCGGTGGTTGAGCGGAGCAGTTAAGAACACCCTTAAGCTAATTTATTTAAATAATGTATTTAAGAATAATTCAAGGTATGGCAGCAGTGAAAAGAACGTCTCCTTTGAAGCGAGCAAAAATCAAAAAAAATTTCCTTAAATTATACTCTCTTGAGTTCACAAGATGATGAAAAAAAGGAAAATTTAAATGATAAAAAAATAAACAAACAAAATAAAAATAAAACGATTTTTAACACGCCAATAATTAGTGTTAGTCATCCTAAACCTGGATAACGTATAAAGATTTTAGTATAGTCAGTATTATTCCTTAAATTGTTTGCTCATTTATCCTAACATTTATCCGAACTAGCATTGGTCTCGAATGTTTAGATAATCGGCGCTTTACTGTATTTCTATTTGTCTTCATTTTTAGTTAATTTATTTAGTATTGTGCCAGTTTATTGTAATCAATTTTAGTCAATTTAATTCATTAATGATCATATCTAATAGATTTTAATTTTTTTTTTCTTAATACATCATTATTGAACATATACACTGTAAAAAAAAATTCAAGAGGTTACTAAAAATTTTTTAGTAAATTTGTATTCCACAGAATTTTTTAGTAACCATTACAAACATTTTTTTTTGCAAGTGAAACAAGCATTTCTTTTGTAAACTGAACAAAAGAATTTTTTGTATAACTAATTTAAAAAATTTTAGTATGAGCCACCAAGCAAATTTTAGTAATAGCTCCAAAATTATTTTTAATAACCATTACATGCGCCCGAAGGGCAGGAGCTTCCTTCGAGCTGTATCCAGACTTCTGAAGCGGAAGATTTTCGGCAAAACCGCAATAGATGACAGCACCAAATTTTGCTACCTGCTCCGACAGGATTTTCATAATCCCTTTATTAACGAGTACTTACACTACATACATTCGGGGCGTATTTGTCGGCAGCCAGTATCGAACCCGGGACCTTTTAGCCTGGAGTCCGTTACTATAACCACTATGCTATCACGGCCACACCAAACGAGTTTTAGTAATAGCTATTAAAAATATAAAACTATTAACTCCATTCGTTACTAACTTTTTTCTAGTAATTCTTACAGAATTTCTTGTAACCGACTAAGATTACTAAAAATTTTTTAGTAATTACAAGGATCACTAAAGTTTTTTTAGTAGATCGACCTTTTTTTTTTTTACAGTGTAGGTATCAGGTAATAATATACATATTTTGTAAACACTAACATATTTTAACGATTCGGGTATAGCGAACCACCAGATATAGGAACAAAAACTTCGGTCCTTGAAGTTCGTTATAACGGGGTTCCACTGTACTACACAATAATTTTGATCAAAGATTCGAATTTATTTTAACAATGCTATTTAAATTATGGAAATGCAAATACAAATATCTATCCTATGCCGAATATTAGAATTGGTTTTCATTATTTCATCAGAAATTTTGTTTCAGATATTATCTACCATTTTTTCGTAATTTTTTAAAAAAATTCCATGACGTAAATCTTTAAGTTAAGCATTTAAATTATTTTTATAGTCTTTCATTATCAGAAATTCAACTTTACTCTAAGAAATGTGATTTTATAGCTCAATGATTTCATGATACAAAAAGAAAATTTGCTACTTCGAAACCAGTTTAACATAAGGTCGGATTTGTTTAAACAGCGCATTTTATCGTGCTGGAGCAAAAAGCAGCAGTATTAGAATAAACTTTAATATGGAATAAATTTTAATATTTACCATATAAAATATTTTTTCCAATGCTACGAAACAAATGTTTCGTACTCAAAATATCTTCAACCGCGATTCAGTGAAAACAATAAAGCAATGTTTCAGTAATTCAGTTGCAATAGTTAAGTAATTCTTCAAAAAATGATTGTGATTTTAATGCATTCAAGAACCACATAAATTTTATTTGCAAATAGAAAGATTCTTTTATAATTAAAGTCTTTTATTTTATTTTGTAAAATCTTCTTTATTTCCTACAATTGAATGACTTTATAAAAAAAATCTATCGTAAGTACTACTCAATTATTTTATCAAAGGGTTGAATTTATTTTTACAACGCAATTTAAATTATTGAAATGTAATATTAAATAATAGCTATGCGACATATAAATATACTTACCTATGGCTAATTTCAAACCTGATATATTTTCAAATTACGTTAGCTAATAAGTTTTTTATAAACTGTAGAATATAATATATCTCAATTTCTTGTAAAACTTAAATTAAGCAACAAAATGATTCGAAATTAAAAATATTCATTTTCAGAATATTTGAATTATTTTCAATATTTCAATGCATATTTTTCTTTAAATATTTTCGGCCCCACCAGTGGCCGAGAGGTACGGACCTCTCAACTGGTAGACGGCAGGTGCTGGGTTCGAACCCAATCGCGGCTGTCGGCCTAACCGTTCGGAGTTTTCGTGGTTTTCTTCGAACCTTGCGTAAATACGGGTTAGGTTCCCTTAGAAAGACCCCCACGAAGGGCACTCCCCCCTGTTCCTATATCCCTAGCGTAGATAATCGGACGACAAAAATAAACCAAACCAACCGAACCAAACTTTAAATATTTTCTAAATCTATTCTTAACTTTTAAACAGAGAATCCATCATACATATATACCTTCAAGTTAAGTATTTCAATTTATTTTTATGACATTCTTCTATCTTCAGAAATTTAACTCAATTCTAACAAAAGCGATTTCATAGCTAAATGACTGCAAGACACCAAAAGAAAATTTTCGACTTCCAAATCAGCTTAAGATGGGTTCAGATTTATTTAACAATATGTTTTTAATGTGCTGAAGTAAAAACTACATAAATAGAATAAATTTTAATATGGAATAGAGTTTAATGTTATCATCTATATCTTGTTATCATCTGAAATAATCTCTTTCTATGCAACGCAAACAAATCTTTCGCACTCGAAATCTCTTTAACCATGATTGAGTGGAGACTATAAAGCAATATTTCCGTTCAGTAATTCTTCAGAAAATTATTGTGATTTTATTTTATTCGAAAAATGCATTCAAGAATCAGATAGGTTTTATTGGCAAAAGGAAAGATTCTTTTATAATCAAAGTATTTTATTTAATTTTGTAAAATCATCATTTTTTCCCTACGATTGAATGGCATTTTATAAAAAAAATATCTAGCATAAGTACTTCACAATCATTTTATCGAAGGGTTGAATTTATTTTAACAACGCTATTAAAATTCTTTAAATGGAAATTTAAATAATTGAATAAGTTAACTATGCAACATATAAATAGACTTACAATTTGCTAGTTTCAAATATTTATGTTTACAAATTACTTTAGTTAATAATATTTTTTTATACTGTAGAAAAATGTTGATAAAATTACTATATCTCAATTTCAATCAAAAATCCACGACAAACGACATAAATATTTGAAATTAGAAATATTCAGCTTCAGTATATTCAAATTATTTTCATTATTTCATCGTAGGTTTTATTTTACAGACTTCCTATCTTTATTCGAAACATTTTAATAGAAAATCCATTGCTTAAATCTCCACGTTAAAAATTTCGATTTATTTTTATAATCTTCTATTGTTAGAAATTCAATGTTACACTAAAAAGTGCGATTTCATAGTTAAATGATTTCAGCATACAAAAAGAAACTTTAAAACTTCCAAAACAGTTTAGTATAGAGTCAGATTCATTTTAATAACACACTTCAACTTGCTGGAGAACTTCAATAACAGAATAAATTTTAAGGGTATATTCGAAAAAACGCTTTTTCACCATCAACAGCTCGAAAATTTCCGATACAATTTCAGACACATTTTTAAAAGTAGAAGCATGAAACTTGCTGAGGGGATTCTTGAAGAGGCGTAAGGGGTGCCGTGGGATGTTTTTTTGCGCTCAGTTCATTAGGAACATTTAACTTCTCGGCATGACCCTTTTTTTCGTTCACTGATCTCCCGCTTCGGAAAAATATGTTCAAAATGCCGTTTTTGATCGCTTTTTTTTACAATATGTTTTACATTTATCAAAGAATTGACAATCAGAGCACCTTGTGTACTTTCTAAATAAGAGAATCTGCAAGTTTGATGCGTTTGAGAGCAAAAGCGCATTCAAACATAAATCGGAAAATAAGCAGTTTGAACGAAATACACCCTTAATATGAAATAAACTTTAATATTTTCCATGTGAAATAATCTCTTTCTATGCTACGCAAACAAACCTTTCGTACTCAAAATCTCCGTGGAGACTATAAAGCAATATTTCAGTTCAGTATTTCTTCAGAAAATGATCTTGATTTGATTTTATTCGAAAAATGCATTTAAGAACCAGATAGATTTTATTTGCAAAGGTAAAATTATTTTTATAATCAAAGTCTTTTATTTAATTTTGTAAAATCATCATTTCTTTCTGCCACTGAATGACTTTTTACAATAAAAATTACTGACATATGCACTACACAATCATTTTATCAAAGAATCGAATTCATTTTAACAATGCTATTTAAATTATTGAAATAAAAACTTAAATAACTACTCTGTTTCTGAATATTCGAATTTATTTTCGTTATTGTATCATAGATTTTATTTTATAGATTTTGAACCCTTTTTCGTAATTTTTTAATATAAAATCCATAAATCTTCAAGTTTTAAATTTAAATTTATTTTTATATTCTTCTATTGACCAAAATTCATCTCTACGCTAAGAAATATTATTTAATAGCTGAATGGTTTCAAAACTAATACAAAAAAAAAAGATAAAAATAAATAAATAAATAAATAAAAATGCAAAATCAGTTTAACATAAGGTCTGATTCATTTCAACATGCTGGAATAAAAGCTTCAATAATAGGATGAATTTTAAAATGTAAAAAAGTTTAATATTTACCACATAAAATAAACTCTTTCTATGCTCGCAAGTAAATCTTTCGTATTCAAAATGTCTTTAGCCATGAATCATTGCAGACTGTAAAGCCATATTTCAGTGCCGTAATCTATACTAATAAAAGAACAAAACGCTCTGTCTGTGTGTGTGTCTGCGATGGCTAGCAAAATCTACAGCATGTACTAAGTTTAAAAATTTTTTGAGAGTAGCCCTAAATCTCTCCTGATGCACCTGAGCTTCAGAATTTCGAAATTCCAATTATTAACTGATTAATTAATTAAAATCGAGAGGTCACTCTCATAAAAAATCATCTTTTTTAAATATTGTTATCTTTCGTTTGTTTACGGTTGGTTGGTTGTGTAAAAATTTTCGCAGAAGTGATAAGAAAGCTGAGACAGAATTAAAGAAACCCATAGAGGAATGAGATAAGTGGAGGGGAAGTAAGCCTCAAAAAAGTTTTGCAATATGAAACCATTTATCGCTCAAATTTTAATGTGCCAAACAAAAGAACGTGGAAGGGATTTTGTATTATAAGACGAATTGAAAGAAATGAATTACAATTGAAGCATATTTTTAGAGGAAATAGCAATTTTTTAAAATGGTCTTTGTTCTATTATTATTTATTAAAATAAATGTTCGCTTTTAAAATGAAGGAAATTTGAAAATTAGCAATAATTAAATATAAAATAAATTCTTTTAAAATCATGTATGAAAACTTAAGTAATAAATATTAATCTAAAATATAGATTTCTGACTGCAGACGATTTTAATGTATTAACAAAAGAATGTTATATTTTCAAGCAAAACGTTAAAATAATTTTCTTTATTGATATTTAAAACACATATGATAAAATAATTAATAAATTTTTATCGATGAAGCGATAGATTAGTTCTTTTTAAGAAACAATAGCAAAAAAATACGGGTTTTACCTGTTTCAATTGATAGGCGTGTCAAAGCTCATACTTTTGTTGGTACTTAATTGGACTTAATGTAAGGTTACATTTTTAGCATCACCTCCAGAGATAATACTTCCACTCTATTAATTTCTTTTTACTCTATGAAAGAAACCAATTTGAGACTTTGACATTTCAAAAGTGACTGTTTTTTTGCCCCAAAGAACTTTAAAATTTAAAGAGTGGCAAAATGTCAGTTTAACTTTTTGAACTTTTTTAGGATTTTTGAACACAGCTGTTACGTCAGATCGTTCGTACTTCGTACTTTAGAATGTATGTGTGGTTAGCTATAATGCTGTAAATATATGTATATGTATATATGAGGTTTTTTTAGCAGTTTTTTAAATCATTGATTAAATTTGAATGCATTTTATTTAAGTTAAAATTTTATTAAGACATTAATTTGTTTTTAAAACAAAAATGAAATGGCTGTTTGACGTACAATTGTTCGAATCGGCAGATGATTCATACACAGTAATAAATTATCAAATAGCAAAATAAATTATATATCAAAAATAGTCACTAAAAGAATAATAGCAAAACATAATGTTAAGGCGTATTAACACATAACCCGATCCCAACCAGAAAAAAAAGACTATACTCCGATCCAAGACAAAAATTCCATGAGCATAAACCCGACCCGAACCTAAAAATTCCATTTGAAAAAAAACTATGGATTTGATATCTGACCCGAATCAAATCTGAATCCCACAAAAATATTCAAATGAAGCATACCCCAATCCGATCAAGGAAAAATAACGTTCGTGTACATGCAACCCGACCCGAACCTAAAAATTTTCTTTGAAAAAAGCCGAAAAATGACCAGAACGAAACCTGAAATCGATAAAAATATTCCAAAGAACTATAACCCGATAAGAGTAAGACAAAATAATTTTCGTGGACATAAACCTGATTCGAACCTAAAAAATTCCATTTGAAAAAAAACCTGAAATTTTATGCAAACTACATCTGAATCAGATAAAAATATTCGAAAGAACCATAACCGGATTCGAATAAGAGAAAATAATTTCCGTGGACATGAACCCGATCCGAACCTAAAATTCCATTTGAAAAAAATACCTGAAATTAGAATCGAACCAAATATGAACCTGACAAAAATATTCCACAGAACCATACCCGGATCTGAACAAGACAAAAAATTTCCATGAACATGAACCCAATCCGAACCTAAAAACTGAACTAAATCTGAATCTGACCAAAATATTCTAAAGAAGCATATCCTTATTCAGCATATCCTTATTCAAACAATGCAGAATAATTTCCGTTGATGCGCAACCCAACCTGAAACTAAAAATTCCATTAAAAAACCCGAAATCTGAATTGAATAACATCTGAACCCGAAAAAATACTTCAAAGATACAAAACCGGACCCGAGTAAGACAAAATAATTTCTCTGGATATGAATCCGACCAGAACCTTAAAAATCAATTCGAAAAAATACCTGAAATCTGAATCGAACCAAATCTGAATCCGACGAAAATATTACAAATAACTATAACCAGATACGAACAAGACAATATAATTTCCATGGGCATAAACCCAATCCGAACCAGAATATTTGTAAAAAAAAATAAATAAATCCCGAAATTTGAACCAAACCTAATCTGAACCTAACAAAAATATTTCAGTGAAGTATAACCTCATTGGAACTAGGTAAAATAATTTCCATGGAAGTACAACCCGAACCGAAATTAAAAATCTCATTTGAAGGAGAAAAAAAAACCACGAAATCTGAATTGAACCGAATCTAAACTGAACAAAAATATTCCAAACAACCATAACCGTATCCGAAGAAGACAAAATAATTTCCATGAACATGAATCCAATCCGAACCTAAAATTCGGATGTTCTACAAAACATAATGCGCTCCGTAGCGGTGGAAAGTGAAACTAAGTACTTAGCGCGAGATGGTTAAGATATTTCGTTTAGTTAGTGTTAAATTAGAACTTGGTTACGGTTAGGTAACAGTTAGGTTGCAATTACGTTCCGGTGAGCCTTATGTTATATTTATTTTCCGGTTAGGTTACAGTTAGGTCATGGTTAAGTTACTGTTAGGATAAGGTTAAGTTGCGGTTAGGTGTGGTTAGATTATGGGTAGGTTATGATAAGGTGACGGCCAGGTTACATTTATGGTATATTTAAGTTACAGTTAGGTTTCTGTTAAGATACAGCTAGGTTACAGACAAGTTATGATTACAATACTATTAGGTTACGGTTAGGATTTTGTTCACAGAATGAACATTACGCATGTTTGATAAAAAATATGCACCTATTTTTGTAAAATGGCTCTGAAACTATCATACTAACCTTTTAGCTAATCATCGAGAATCGATTTCATTCACGGTATTATCGGATTTAAGAGTGATATAATTAGTTTGAAATTCCAAAATATTTCACTTGGGGTATCTATCTGAAAAAAGTATTTAGTTAAATCACTTAACAGTAATTTTAAGAATAAATATCAACAGTTTAACAAGAAAATCACGCAATCGTTGGAGACATATTCCCTCCTGCGTTTCCCATTGCAATCATTTTGGGTACTTTTGCAGCTAAATATTACTTGTTTTAACCAATTTTTGACACAGTCAGGGGGCACGTATTTAACACTGTAAAAAATTTTACCCTGTTGCTGTATCATCACTCCCCCGCTTTTATAGAATATCTCTCTTTTGACCTATGAGAATGCTCCATAATAGGCTGAAGTAATCATTTTCTAAAAAAGTGGTGGAGTGACGATGCAGCAAAAGGATAAAATTTTTAATAGTGTATTTACACATATTTCGAGTTAAAGATAAAGTCATAAAAATTTCAAGTTCGTTTAACATTATTATTACGGACCCGGGCAACGCCGGGCGGATCAGCTAGTTCTTCATAAAATTATTGTGATTTCATTTTATTCGAAAAATGCATTCAAGAACCAGATAAATTTTATTTGCAAAGGAAAAGATTATTTTAAAATGAAAATCTTTTACTTAATTTTGTAAAATCGTCTATTTATCTTACATCTGAATGATTTCTTTTTTAAAATATTCAACATAAGTACTACACAAAAATTTTACCAAATGGTCAAATTTATTTTAACAATGCTACTTAAAATATTGAAACCCAAGTTTAAATAGTAGAATAACTTAAATTTGTAACATATATTTGGATAGTTTTAAAAACAACAGATGTCCTTTAATTTAAGAAATGATAACATAACCATGAACAAAATTATACAATTACCTCTTGTGAGTTACTCAGGTTTCCAAAAAATTTTCTTTATCCTTAAGAAACTGATATAATGTCCAGTTTTACAGAAGTCTTTCTAAACACAGTTTCTTTTACGGCCATTTATTTTTTGGAAATGTTTTCCCAGTAGTTTTTGGTAATATATTAGTGAGATTTTTCAACCCATAGTATTTGTTTTTAAAATGTTATCCCTTCTCAATTGTTTTTTCGCATTTGTATTTATGCGTGCAAGAATTAAAAAAGTATGTTTATTTTAAGGGTGTTCTTAAATCAAAAAGAGCAACTTTGTGACACATGCTTTAATTTATTTTTGTTCGGAAATGCATGAAAATAGCAGGTGTTATTATTCAGAAACTGTCTCATTGCACTCATTTTTCGGTTTTTTTAAAAAAACACAATAGATTTTTCATAACAAGCCTTCAAAGATGACGCTTTAGAGCACATTTCCCGACGAAAGCAGAAATACCGGTCGAAAAGCAGGAGAAAAACGGGTGATCTCCTGATCGAAATAGCTTAGAGCTGGATAGGTAACTTAATTATCATAAAATGGAAAAATAAGTTCGATTCGAAATCGCTTCCATAGTCAGGCATTCCAATTTCATAACTTTCCCTTGAAAAATAAGTTAGTAAATGTGTCAAAACGTTGGACGCTTGTTGAGCGCAGCAGTTAAGAACACCCTTAAAGTTAACGTTGATGCTATTACTTTATCGCGTTCGCTTTGTGCTTTCGAATACACGACGACTGGGAGGTAATTAGTGAATATTTCAGGACAGCGCAATAAAATATATTGAAAAATATCTAAAAAGATACTTTTCGATTAGTTGAGCACCTTTGACACCTTACACGCTTCTATATACATGAAGCGTATATAACATTAATTTGTTTCATCGTCGTATTCTGAATAAAAGAAAAAAACTTTTTCTGAAATCTTTTCGGAAGAATTAAGCAAAGTAAACATTTTTACTGTCTGTAAATATTCAAAAAGTTTAACATAAAGGTTATTTTCTGTAAGTATGTTTTACTTTATTGTATTTTTTTCTAATTCTCCAGATAATCCGGATTTTCGATAATCCGGATTGGGTCTGGTCCCAATTAATCCGAATTATCGGGGTTTTACTGTACTATAATGCGAGCAAAAATTGTGTGTCTGCGTGTAAATTTTATCTCAAAAACGGCTCTAACGATTTTCGCAAAAATTTGGATTTTACCATTTTCGGACACGAGAAGACCATAGGGCTAGCTCACATGTTCGAAAAAATTCGATTGTTGGGTCATTTTGGGTCATAATGGGTCAGGATCAAGCTATTTATATCTAGAGAACGGCTGAATCGATTTAAAGGAAATTTTGTATCCAAGCGTTTTTTGGTACGAGAAAACTATTGGGCTAGGTCACATGTTCGAAAATTTTCGATTAGTGGGTCATTATGGGTCAAGCCATTTTTATCTAAGAAACAGCTCTAGCGATTTTGACCAAATTTTATATTTTATCGTTTTGGATTACAAGAAGACCATTGGGTTAGGTAAGATGTTCGAGAAAATTCGGTTAGTGGGTCATTTTTGGGATCATTGTGGGTCGTGCTATATTTATCTAGAGATTTTCTCACGCAATTTTGACTAAAAATTGCATTCTATGGTTTTCGGGCACGAGAAAAACATTGAGTTAGGTTACATGTTCGAGAAAAAATTTAATGCGTCATAGTGGGTCATGAAGAGTCTGGGTCATGCTATTTATATTTAAAGAACGGCAGAATCAATTTCATCGAAATTTTGCCTCTAACAGTTTTTTGACACGAGAAAGCTAATGGGCTAAATCACACGATCGAGAGATTTCGATTATAAGAGTCATTTGTGAGTCATGATAGGTCATAATGGGTCATAGTCAAGCTATATCTAAAGAACAGGTGTGTAATGATAATGTCTTGGGTAATTACGGTATCTTGCAGATTTAATATCGACTATTACAAGTTATCATTAATGCCGTGAAAAGTAGATCGATAAAAAGATAAATATGCAGCCAGGTTCTTTAAAGTAAAGTTTTATTTTCACCCTTTCGAGAAAGTAGGACGCTCAGCGTAAATTACTGGTGGTTACAGCAGAGCCGGGGCAAGAGAAAAAGTGAAAGTGTGTCCGTTCTTTTAGTCAGAACCAAGATAACATCAGTTGTCAGATATCGCCAAAGGTTACAATGTTTGGCATGTATATGATATTTGGCCAAAATATACGTGCAATATTTTTCTTCTGAGAGAGAGATTTTTGTACTTAGCATATTAACAAGATAATCGCTAATTGGCGAAAAAGAGTTTAAACCTTGATATTGGAATTTGAAAAAAGCAAAGGAATTTTGTGGGATAGGCTTTGGGGCTCATGAAGCGGTCTAACATTTGCGAATGTATACCATATAAGGAGCGGTATCATGAGAAGGAGATATATTGGAATATGTACGACGCGCAAAACATCTTATGCAGCATTTTTATTGTAGAGCAGCTGGAATAAGAAAACCACATTCGGTTTTCTATGACCATATAAGGTATGGACAAAGTGAAATACATGTGCTGGGATTTCGGTGACCGTTACATTAAGGGATTGGTTTAAGTATTACTAAAATGAGAAAAGGGGCGATATATTTATAACTTCAACTGTAATGTAGATCCTGTTGTGATCATGATTTTTTTAGTTACTTTAAAAGAAAGGATTTTTTTTTCTTTTTTTCTTTTTTTTTTTTTTTAACTGGAGAACCAGATAAGTTTATCAATTTGTTACCTAACATCGTCATATTCAATGATATATGATATATTGATATCATATATCTCCCCCGCTGGTTTGGGTTTGAAAAAATTTTGGACCCGGTACGAAAATGTCTCTCTCAGAATTACATACAAAAGTGTAGAATTATGCTGGTTAAATATAATGAATTGATTACATATATTTGAATTTATGCAGTTATACATTATGTCGACATATGATTATCCATCTTCAGAGACTCTCTCTTTTATTTATTTATTTATTTATTTATTTTTTTTTTTAATGTTCATTTATTTTGATGTTGTTGTCGTTCCGGAACACATTGGCCTTTTATTGCTTAGAGTTCAGGCCTTATTTGTGCTTTTTCTAGCACTTTGCACACAACAAGACATTCTTCCTGTTTTTTTTTCTAGGTATACCATATATTGTTCCTTTATAAAGGTTATCTTTTTTTTTTAATCAAAGATAAGGCGCCAAATGCAAGGAAGATGTTTAATATGTAAAATAGTCATGAAGTTCGTACCATCAATTGTTTATAATATATATACTTATGAAGAATGTTAGCTATAGGTCACGAATAATATAAAAACATAGGTTATGGATAAAATGAAATCTCGAATAAAATATGAAGAATATGAAGTATATAATAAAAGTATGAATTATGTGGTACAAATATGAAAATCTATACTAAAAGAATACGAAATAGATAGTAAAAATATGAAATGTAGGTTAAAAATATGAAATGGAGGTTAAAAATATGAAATGGAGGTTAAAATACGAAATGGAGGTTAAAATATGAAATGGAGGTTAAAAATATGAAATGGAGGTTAAAAATATGAAATGGAGGTTAAAAATATGAAATGGAGGTTGCAACCATGTAAGTGTATCATAATAATATGAAAAATAATGAAATGTTATGGATGAAGTGTATTTTGTGACAAATGAGTATGTTTAAAAAAATAAGAAAAAAAAAAAACAAAAATTCGTGTATCCACACAGGACAAGCAAAAAAAGGAAAGCGACACGCGATCCATAAAAAGGTGCTGCCCTTAATCTTGTCAAATGACAAGGTGATGGCATCGGCTTATGGCCTAGCCCTATGGGAAGTGGGAATATTGGCGAGAGCCCACATTACATGGACCCTCTGCTCCTCCCGAAATCTTTTGCTTTCTCAGAGGAGCGCACGTCGCATTACATAGAAAAACAGGGAGTTTAGGTAAAATTGGTGTGAACTGCACCAATCCGAAATTTCGTTTCTCACCACAATGAAGTTACAGGTCCTTTGGGCGACTTTTGAACGGGCCTTCACTTCGAAGGGGCATAGTTAAAAATAAAAAAAATTCTGATACATATGGTATTTATATATATCTGAAAGGGAATGTCAATCCTAGAGTAGTGAGAAACAGCTTTGTCATAATCGGTTAGAGATTTATTGTGCATCATGATTATGTTTGATATGACTAAAATTTAATGTATGTGCCATGTGATATGTTATTTTTATTATTACTATTATTATTATTATTATGTATGAACAATAAAACTACTGAAAGGGAAAAGTAAAAAATCTTGGCGACAACCCAGCAAATAAGAGACAACTGTTATGTGGAAGCCCCCTGTGATGGAGAACGTGGACCAGCCATGAACTCCCTCAAAGGAAACTCCAACACAACATGCATATCATTGTGATGTACTGCATTTACTGTAAATCTATGTTAACCTAATATTGTGATGGGCTGTGTTAAAAACGAGATCTTAGGTTGTATTTTATGGAGCTATTTCCTGGGTGACTTATATTTTCCTCATGACGCACAAATAAATGATCATTTCTAGGGGGGGCTATAATTAGCCTGTCAATGTGTACTCTGAATGCCGATTCACCGGGTGAGTGTAAACGCTTAATGGAAACAGAAACTGGCGAATATTTATGTACCACAATAAAAGGTCCGGTGTATTTTGGTTTAAACTTATCAACGGATTTGAGGTACACTATATCCTTTTCTAAGATTACTCTTAGTTTCGCTCGTTTCTGGAAGTGTTGATTTCTCTTTTCTTGTGAATTTTTGATGTTAGTGTATGCTTTTTTGTAAATTGAATTCAAATCATTTAGCAACTGGTAAGTTTCTATCCCCTTATCAAGGATTGGCTGATTAATAGTTTGATCAAAAGTATCAAATAATAAAGATAGTTCTCTTCCAAAGTGTAATAAGTTGGGGGAATATTTAGTGGAAGAATGTGTGGAACCATTGTATAGTGATTTATGTATACGTAGTGCATTTTCAAAAGAATGGCCTTCTTCAAGTAAAGTGGTAATTGAATATTTTATTGATTTATTTACTCTCTCTGAAATTGCATTACTTTGGGGGTGACCTACTGAGGAATGGAGTATTTTTATGCCCAATGTATCGTTGAATCTGTTGTACATGTCAGAAGTCAGTTGCTTACCTAAATCGCTGAGAATAGTGGCAGGTCTGCCAAAGGTAGTTATGTAATCAAATAAACATTTAGCAATTTTGTCAGTTGTTGTTGTATGCAAAGCAAATAGTTCGAGGTGCCGTGAAAAATGATCTGTTACCGTTAAAACTGATTGTCCGTTTTTAAATGGTCCTAGTAAGTCAATCCCAATGGTATGTCCTGGGTGGGTTGGTGTGTAAGTGGGCTGAAGTGGAGCAGGTGGTGTTATGTGATGTTTTGTTTGAATACATTTAGTACAAGATGCTACAAAATTTAACGTGTCGGTATACATTCCTTTCCAAAAATATCTAGCTATTAAAAATGCATATGTTTTAGTTAACCCAAAGTGTGACAGATGACAAATTGTTAAAACTTTAGCCTTAAGTGAGTCTGGTACAATAATATGGTACGAAAATGTGTTATTATATACGTTTTCTTTTTTTGTCATGAGCACCTTACTGTCAGGATGTATGAAGTACATCGGAAATTTTTTTGATGATCCATTTCTTAAAATCTCATTGTAAACTTCGGCCAAATTTGGGTCCTCTCTTTGCTCACTGACAAATGTGTCGTTTGATATTTCAAGTAATGGATCCTTGTTTGCATCTCTGCCTGAAATTAAATAATTTACTGAGTTGGGTTTGTTTTTATTGGATTCTTCGATATTGTCCGAAATATCATTATCTACAATTGGTAAAGCATGAGGGTCATTAAGGAGTTCAGGATTTGATTTAAGATCTTGGGTATTGTTTTCAAATGTACACCTTGATAGATAATCAGCAAGTACATTGGATGATCCCGGTACATGTTCGAAGGAAAAGGTGTATTCAGAAAGTTCAGTTAGCCAACGTGTAGTTAAATCCGCAGGGTTACATGTATTCTTGTATTTTTTTAAGGGAGCACTATCTGACAAAATTACAAATTTCCTGTTGTATAAATAGTACTTAAATGCGATTACTGATTTATAAATGGCCATTAATTCAAGTTTTAAAGCTGGGTAACGTTTTTCTGCATGTTTAAGAGATTTAGAAAAATATGCAATAGGAAGTAATTGTCCTTCATGTTCCTGTAATAATGCACCAGCTATCGCTACCTTAGATGCGTCAGTGTTAACGTAAAAGGTTTTTGACCAATCTGGTAAGCGAACCATAGGTGAACTAAAGAACACTTGTTGCATTTTTTTGAATAATTCTTGGTGTTTTTGTGTCCATTTAAATGTAGCTTTAGGAGTAGTCAAATCAATGAGAGGTTGAATAATTTCCGAAAATGATGGCACCAATGATTTATAAAATGTTACTAAACCAATAAATTTTTTTAATTGTCTCTTAGTTTTTGGTGTGGGAAACGAGTTAATTTTAACAATGTTTGCCTGAATCGGTGCAATAGAGTGGTTTTCAATATGGAACCCTAAGTAGTCAACTGCTGATGTATGAAATGTACATTTGTTTGGAGTCAATGTTAAATTATACTTAGTTAAGATTTTAAGTATTTTATCTAACTTTGAACAAGTTTCCTCAAATGAGTTTGACCCAAATATTAGATCATCTTGATATGAATATACTCCATCAATTTGCAATTCATCAATTAAAGAATCCATTAAATGTTGGAAGAATCCACTTGATGACTTTAGACCAAATACTAGGCGTTTATATTTAAAAGTCCCATAGATACATGTAAAGGTTAGTGGGTCTTGAAATTGTTCCGGAAGGTCTATTTGATGATACGCCATTTTGAAGTCTAATGAAGTGAAAAATTTGTATGCGGATAAATTTGAAATTATGGTTTGTATTTTTGGTAGGGGGTATGATGAGCCTTGTAACACGGAATTTAACATACGTAAGTCTAGAGCGAGTCTGTATTTCTGTTTTGCAGACTGATCAGTCTTCTTTTTTACAAGCAAAATGGGACATGCCCACTCAGAACAATTTCGTTCTATAATATCTGCTTCAAGAAGTTGATGAATTTGCTCTTTCATTTCGTTATGTAATGATTGTGGGAGGGGAAATGGTAATGTTTTTATGGGATAGTCATTTATAAACTTTAAATTTGGGACTACCTTGTCTGTGTGGCCTAGTGTTTTTATGGATTTGGAAAATGATGCATAATTATCAAGCAATAATTTTCCTAACCTTTTTGCATTCTCTTCCTGTAAATGATTTAAATTAAAGTCACTAATTTTTAGTTCTTCTTTACGTTGATTTAATGTTTCATTTGATGCCTGAATATAATTACAAATGTAATCCTTTAAGTTATCCTGAGATTTAAGATTAAAATTCGAAACATTTTCACATGAATTCATAATTTGATGAAAATTTGTGTTTTGTGACGGGTCCATAATGTCCATTGTTTCAAATAAAGTTCCTATTCGTGCATTTTTGTTTATGTGTACAGGTTTAGTAGATGAATTTTGTATAAAAACATAAAACTGGAATTTTTGTGGGGATCTAGTTGTGTTTTGAGTTCCTTCCATGTCTGATTCATAACTTTGACCACCTACAATACTATCGTAAGAAATTATATTCTTTTTTGTTTCACATTGAAAATAGTAATGTTTTCTTGGGTCAATTGAATCAGTTTTTATGGAGATCCACCTCTTTTCCTGTGGTTCTAGTTTAAGTTTATTCTCCAATCGAATTTCTTTTGGGAATTTTTCCGATTGATGTATTTCATGTGTTTCAAGATGATGTGTTTCATTCTCACATAAGGCAGAATCAAGTAGTGGTATGCTAAATTCATTTGTTGACATTTTATTCTTATGAATATCTATCACAATTCTATTTTTGTGAATAAAATCAAAGCCTAAAATTCCCTGGAAGTTAGCGGAATTCGATATGTCAACAATGTAGAAATTATGCGAGAATGACTTTTGGTGTATGCGAATAGAAGTTTTAATGCATGCAGTGAACTGAACATCTGAATTAACTGTTTTAATAGTGACGCCTGTTCCTAATCTTTTATATTTTAGTTTGTCTTTAATTTTTTCAAACAAATCTTGTGATATAATTGAAATGGATGAACCAGTATCGAGCAAAAAGTTGGTTTTATGTCTTGCAATGGAGGCCTTTATGAGGGGGAGTGTTGGGGATGAATTATTTACATTGCAAATAACTGCAACTTTGTCATCACATATGTTAACAGTTTGTGAAGCTACTTCATTATTGTTTTCGACTGTTTGTGATGCAGAATTTTTGGACCATTTAACTTCACATTTTGTTTGCGAAGCAACGGATTTAACCCTTCTGTCTGGACAGAGTGTAGGCAGTGTTGGGTCATGAGTCCATGGAAATTCGTCTGAAGTTGCTGATGTGTTAGACTTCTTTTGAGATGTAAAGCCATCAGCTGAAGTACATCTCATTAGTAGTTTAAATTACCATTTCTGTTATCATTTCTTCTGTAGTTATTGTCGTATTTATAACTATGTTTATTTCTATTTGAATTTGCTCTACGCCATTTAAAACAATGTTTTGCTGTGTGGCCACGCTTCGCACATAGCTGGCAAGCGGGTGGTGATGTAGATTTATTTTTACGTGTGTTATGTTTAGGTGAAACCGTATGCTTCCTTTTAAAGTCCTTGTTCGCATACTGTTCACGCTGTTTTGAATTTTGTGGGGTTATACTGTGAATTGCGTCTATGTTTTGTTCATTTGGAATGCTTGTTAGTGTTAATGCATTGACTCTTTCAGTTAAAATTTTTAACTGATTAGCAATAGAGTCTGCTACAGGATTTGTTGTGTTACATGTTTGTAGCACATTCTCATTTTGCATTATATCCTGCAACATTTGTGCCCTGCCAACAGCATTGTCATAATCGAGAATGTTTTCCTCTTGCAATTTAATTCTCAGTGGGGGTGGAATGCACGAGATTAGTTTTGTGTATTTAATATTGTCTAAGGCTTCTTTATCTTTTATGTTATCATGTACTCGAGTAGTTAGAATATTTATTCTGTGTGCAAGGTTTCTAATCGTTTCTTGAGGCAGCATTATTAAATTGTTAAATTCCACGAGCGCTGTTGTTTTACTAGGGGGGGCAAAGAATTTTTTGAATTCTTTTTCTACAAATTTTAATTTGTCAGCTTTATAAATAGATGGGTTCTGAGTAAAGAAAGTAAGCGCAGGTCCGGATAACTTACTACCTAGAAACTGGATGGTGTCCTGATCCTTCCATCCGTGTGCTTTGGCTAATGTTTTGATTTGGTTGAAGAAAAAGTCAACCAAATTAGCATCGCCATCAAAAGTGATGGTTTTGAAAGTAATCTTAGAATTAGCCATATCAGTTAAATATGTAGCTGATCTAATGCAACAAATACTAAAAAAAAGGTTTAAAACTATTTGTAAATGTTAATTGGTAGGTGTAGGGCTACTATTTAATTGCACACGTATTCCTTTGACTAAATTCTAAAGATTTCAAAGGTACTCACAATCATTTAAAGTCAAATAAAATAATAATAAAAACACAAAATATCACTTAAATAATAAAAATAGATACCATAATAAAAATTGTTAAAGCACTTAGTTAAAAATATCTAGCTCGTAAATGAGATAGTATTAGAAATGTCTTACTCTTATATTTTTTTTATCTATTACTGAAAACCTCTATTTGTTCTCTCATGACTCTGAACAAAATATCACATTGAAAATTACTTACCTTGTATCAAAAAAAATTTTATGAAAAAAAATCACCTTTTTTTTAGATTAAAGAGTAAGAAAATGTATGTATGCATAATAAAAATATAAAGGGTATCTTATTAATGCTTGGATACAGGATTATAATTGAGATGTTTTAATACCGTAAGATAAAGTTTAATCAAATAAGTATTAAAAAGCATTATTACTATTTTTTTTTTTTTTGAAATGCTCTGAACAAAAAAATGTTATTTAAATAATCATGTATCCAAATAAAACAATAACAATAATAATAACAAAACATAAATCTAAGTGTTGTGGCATTATTGATGTAATAAAATTTCGCTTGAGCACAAATTCAAAATTTTTTTCTTTTGTGTGTGTATATTGTTTTAGCACCCCTGTCAACAGGGATCAGACGCATATTTCACATTCAAAACTTGTGTGCGTACCATTGATAGATAATTGGCACACACTTTTTTTTTAATATTTTGCGTATTTCTCAATGAAAAATTCTGTATGAGAGATTGATGACTTATTTATCACAAACACTTGATTGCATATTTCACTCTTTTTGTGCTCGACTTGTTGCCACATTAATCGCCACTACTTTTTTTTGGATTTGTTATTTTTTTGTGTATGTTGAAAATTCTGCTGAGACAAGAAAACAAAACTTTCGTTTTTATCACATATTTGGATGTCTTCACACATTTATAACACGCATTGCAGCTGATACACGCAAATAACAACACTAAGATGACCGCAGCATATTTCACACATGATGAATTCACAAACAATTATGACGAGCACTGCAGCCGAAATTGAAAAGAAAAAAAAAACTGCCGAAGACACTGAGTTGACCGCAGCACGTCGAGATACGAACGCGATGATGAATGTTGACAACGGACGGAGCCACGCAGGTCAATCAATCAGGGTCGAAGAAAAAAAACTTTTGATTTTGACATCACTTTTCCAGCTGGCTAAGGCTTGAGTAACTGTCATACTGGGAGGGACGAGCCTCTTTTGCCGCATCCAACACCCTGCGACCCATAGAAGAAGGAATACGTCTCGAATTCTGTGATGCACCGACGGAGCAATAAATCTTGAGTTGTTCGAAAACACCGCATGCCATGCAGAGAAAATGCGAAACCACTATAGACAGCAGCGATTTCTCCGGATTTTATGAGCGTCCATACTCCTCTAGTCGGGTTAAGTACGGTCTTATAGCACCAAAGTTTGTAATGATAATGTCTTGGGTAATTACGGTATCTTGCAGATTTAATATCGACTATTACAAGTTATCATTAATGCCGTGAAAAGTAGATCGATAAAAAGATAAATATGCAGCCAGGTTCTTTAAAGTAAAGTTTTATTTTCACCCTTTCGAGAAAGTAGGACGCTCAGCGTAAATTACTGATGGTTACAGCAGAGCCGGGGCAAGAGAAAAAGTGAAAGTGTGTCCGTTCTTTTAGTCAGAACCAAGATAACATCAGTTGTCAGATATCGCCAAAGGTTACAATGTTTGGCATGTATATGATATTTGGCCAAAATATACGTGCAATATTTTTCTTCTGAGAGAGAGATTTTTGTACTTAGCATATTAACAAGATAATCGCTAATTGGCGAAAAAGAGTTTAAACCTTGATATTGGAATTTGAAAAAAGCAAAGGAATTTTGTGGGATAGGCTTTGGGGCTCATGAAGCGGTCTAACATTTGCGAATGTATACCATATAAGGAGCGGTATCATGAGAAGGAGATATATTGGAATATGTACGACGCGCAAAACATCTTATGCAGCATTTTTATTGTAGAGCAGCTGGAATAAGAAAACCACATTCGGTTTTCTATGACCATATAAGGTATGGACAAAGTGAAATACATGTGCTGGGATTTCGGTGACCGTTACATTAAGGGATTGGTTTAAGTATTACTAAAATGAGAAAAGGGGCGATATATTTATAACTTCAACTGTAATGTAGATCCTGTTGTGATCATGTTTTTTTTAGTTACTTTAAAAGAAAGGATTTTTTTTTCTTTTTTTCTTTTTTTTTTTTTTTAACTGGAGAACCAGATAAGTTTATCAATTTGTTACCTAACATCGTCATATTCAATGATATATGATATATTGATATCATAAGGTGGTTCGATTTTAACGAAATTGTGTATACAGCATTTTTTTGGCACGAGAAAACTATTGGGCTAGGTCTCATGTTCGAGAAATTTCGATTACTGGGCCATAAAGGGTCATAAATGGTCTGGGTCAAGCTATTTATATTTAAAAAACGGTAGGATCAATTTCAACAAAATTTTGTATACAGCAATTTTTTTTTTTTTTTTTTTTTTTTTTTTTGGCACGATAAAACTATTGGGATGGGTCACATGTTTGAAAAATTCAGATGAGTGTTTCTTTATTGGGTCATTTTCGGCTAAACCAATTTTATCTAAAAAAAAAAGGCTCTAACGATTACCACAAACTAAAATTTCGAAATTTTGTCGACCAAATTTTGTATTCCACAGTTTTGGATTACAAGAACACCATTGGATTAAGTCACTTGTTAGAGAAAATTCGTTTAGTGGATCATTTTTGGGTCATTGTAGGTCACGCTAATTGTATCTAGAAAATGACTTGCTCGATTTTGACTAAATTTTGTATTCTATAGTTTTCGGACATGAGAAAATCATTGGGCTAGGTCACATGTTCGAGAAAATTCGAGTAATGGGTCATTTTGGATTATAATGGATCAGGGTCGATTGAATCATATCTAAAAAACGGCTCAATCGATTTTAGCAAAATTTTGTATCCAAATAATGTTTTACGGCAAGAAAAAATTATTGAACAAGATTACATTTTTGAGAGATTTAGATTATAGGGATCATTTGTGGGTCATGAAGGGTCACCATAATTTTATCTAGCAAACAGCTCTCACCATTTTGATTATACTTTGTATTATACTGTTTTGGAGCAAGAGAAAACCATTGGACTCGATGCTTTAAAATTTGATTAATGGGTCATTTTGTTTAGGTCGTAATGTGTCAGGATCATTCTAATTATATTTAACCAACGACTCGATCAATTTTAACTAAAATTTTAATCGAAACGTATTTTGACACAAGAAGGCCTGTGGCCTTAGTCTCATATTAGAAAAAAATTAATTAGTGAGTCATTTGTGGACCTCTGTGGGTCACGCTAACTTTAACAAGAAAATGGCTTTTATGATTTTGACTAAAGCTTGTATTATACCTTTTTCGGGTATGATAAAATTATTAAGCTATGTCACATTTTCGAGAAACTTTGATTAGTGGGTCATAATGAGTCAAGATCAAGCTAATTATATTTTAAAAAAGGCTAAATCGATTTGAGCTAAATTTCGTATTCAAACGGTTTTCGGTACGGGAAAATTATAGAACTAGGTCACATATCCAAGAATTTTCGATTAATTGGTGATTCTTAGGTCATGGTAGATAAAACCAGTTTTATTTCAAAGTGACTCGAACAATTTTGGCTAATTTTTTTTCTGTCCTTTTCGGGTTCTTGAAGATAATTGGGCTCTGTCCCATTTTCGAGAACATTCAATTAGTGGTCGATACCAAATTGGTAAAATATATTGGTTTTCAAATTCTGAAAGAATTTTCTAGATATTCCTAATGGGAGCCAAGAAATATTATGCAATCAATCAAAGAACATAGAATGCTCCCGAAAACAAAATTCGATCAATCGAGCTACGTAGCAACATTTCATAATAGTTGGCAATATTTAGCGAAATAATGGTGACGTTTGCGAAATTTGTGCCGGAAAATTGAATTTCAAGATTACCAATGTCAAAACATGGTTTTGTTGTTATTGACGTGAATTGAAATTTGACAATATTTAGAGAAATTTGGCAGGAAATTTGTCTTTTAAGATCTGAACGAATTTTCTAAAAAAATCCCAATAAGAGCTGAGATACACGATTCAACTAATCAGAGTTCATAGAATTTTCTCGTAAATACCATTGTACCAATACTATGTACCAACATTTTTCAACAGTTCGCAATATTGAGCGAAATAATGGTTAAATTTAGGAAATTTGAGCTGGAAATTTGACTCTCAAGATTACCAATGCAAAAATACATTTTTTGACACCAAATGCAAAAAATATCGCCAAATTTGGCGACATTTGGCAAAAAATTTGGCTTTCAGAATTTGAAAGAATTTTCTAGAAATTTCCAATTAGAGTCTAGATAAGTGATTTAACCAATCAGAGTCCACAGAATGAACCCAGAAAACACAGTCCACAGAATACAACCAATCAGAGTACACAAAATTTTCTCGCAATTAATCCTAAGGCTAATAATAATAAATTATTTATAGCAATAATACAGCTAGAATTTCATTTTATATAAAATTTAATACAGAATTTACTTTAACCGAGCATGGCTCGGTGTTCCCTGCTAGTATATATTTATGTCTTCATAAATCCGTATATAACACTGGCGCCCGGCTAACCGGAAAGCACCGAATTTTGGTCAAATGCTGAGTTGAAAGGCTTTTGAATCCATGAGGTGAATTACAATAATCTCATATTGAAAATGTCTAAGTGTGTGTAAAAGTGTAAATTTCGACATGTTGGAAAAACACATTTGTAAGGGAGTTAGGGATGAAACAAACTTATGATGTCATGAGTGACCAATAGAAAATAACTTCTTCAGGTCCCTGACTGAAGTTAAGATAAAAGAAACAAGAAAAAAATCATGCGTCAAGCATAGATTATGAAGCACTTTCCAAGTATTCCTATTGAAAATTCCTCATCAGCAATTTCCGTTAATAAAGAGAATGGTAAGCGAATGCTTTTTGTGCAGTCCTTTATATGAGGTATAGAATTTATATATAAAGAGCAATATGCAAAAAACTACTATAATTTAAAAGTGCATACCGAATTTTAAAACCTTCTCTCCAGCAATTAGTACGCAAAGACAGTGTTGTTACCGATTTATTTTGTGTGTCCCTGTAAATTAATAAAAAATGCTATGATTACTCAGTTTCAACGTAATCTAAGTGGAATTCAGTGATTTATATTAGTTTTGATACCTTTAAAATAGCGCAATGACATTAATATACTCTCCAAACGATTTTTTCCCATATACCATAACGTAATCGAATTCTTTTGAGTATCCCTGTAAACGAACCCTTAAGGGTGTTCTCAACTGCTCCGCTCAACAAGCGAAAAACGTTTTGACACATTTACAAATTCATTTTTTTAATGAAAAGTTATAATGCCTGACTATATATTGGATATAAATATATAGTCAGTATACCAATAATATATATTGGAATGCCTGACTATGGAAGCGATTTCGATTCGAACTGAATTTTCCATTTTATGATAGTTAAATTACCTATCCAGTTCTAAGCTTTTTCGATCACGCGATCAACCGTTTTCCTCCTGCTTTTCGACCGGTTTTTCCGCTTTCGTCGGGAAAGGTGCTCAAAAACGTCATTTTTGAAGGCTTGTTGTGAAAAATTTATTGTGTTTTTAAAAAAACATAAAATTGAGTGCCATTAGACAGTTTCTGAATAACAACACCTGCTATTTTCATGCATTTCCGAACAAAAATTAATTAAAGCATGTGTCACAAAGTTGCCCTTTTCGATTTAAGAACACCTTACATGTACATACTTCATATGCAATACCAAACACGCTTAGGTGGCCCTAAATATGCCTTATCAAATACAAGGAAATTCCAGTGTATTTTCATGTGTTACAGCATGGACAGACTGACAGATGGACTTACGGACAGAAAAACCCAATGCATAAGTACTTTTCAGCTTTGTTGGAAAGCACAAAAAGGGGGAGATACTTTGAACATTAGTGAGGAAAGCTGCACTGTTGAATTTGGATGCTGAGTAAATATGTGTGTAGAATCCTACTGGTGATTACAGTGTTGGAAAAAATTATAAAGCCGATAGAAAAATTTACATAAATCAAAAAGTAATGAAATTATTGATATCGCAAATTTTATTTACATTTGCATGATCAACATCGCAATAATACGCATAAACTTTGTTTAGAAAAACGGAAGAGGGAGCATAAATTATGCTGATTTCTTAAAACCAATGAAAAACAACTTGGAAAAAATTATAAAGCCGATGGTTCTAGCCTCATTTGGCATGATGCCAAACTTGAGAAAGCAGATCTCCAGTAAAGTTTAGGCAAATGTAAATGTGTTACGTGCATTCATTTTGTATTTGGTGTGTTTAATACAATGCCAAGAGGAAAAAAATTATCCAATGGTGAACAAATTAAAATATTAACTTTAAATGAAGCTGGAATGTCTGGTTCTAATGTCGCAAGAAAGATAGGAAGGTCCAAGGCTGCAGTAAACAGTTTTCTCAGAAATCCCGAAAATTACGGCAGTAAGAAGCGTACAGGAAGACCGAAATCCTTAACTGTAAGGCAATCAAGACAAATCCGGAAGCTAGCTTGCGCAGAAAAAATGTCGTCAGCTCAAATTCAAGAACAGTTACAATTACCCTGTACAAGCCGAACGGTAAGAAATGTTTTAAGTAACAATCCCATTGTTCAATTTAAAAAATTTAAAGGAAAACCTCCTCTTTCTAAGCACCACAAAAATGCTCACTTAGACTTTGCACGAAAACATTTAACTGAAGGCACAAATTGGAGAGATGTTGTCTTTTCCGATGAAAAGAAATTTAATTTAGATGGACCCGACGGCTATAAATTCTTTTGGCATGATTTACGACAGGAACCTAATATTTTTTCAAAGCGTCAGTTTGGAGGTGGTTCGGTAATGGTTTGGGCTGCATTTGCTGCCTGTGGAACCACTCCAATTGTCTTCATGCATAACAAAATGAATTCAGTTATGTATCAAGATATGTTAGGAGATAATTTATTACCCATTGCTCCTCTTATAACTTCGGGAGACTGGACATTTCAGCAGGACAACGCTTCCGTTCATGTTTCGAAGTCAACTAAATCTTGGCTGGAAGCTAATCAGGTGAAATGCCTTCAATGGCCAGCTCGTAGCCCCGATCTGAACGTAATAGAAAATCTCTGGGGAATTTTAGCCCGAAATGTTTACAAAAATGGACGACAATTCAATTCAAAGTTAGATTTGATGAATGCTATTAAAAACTGCTGGAACAATATTGATGCAAGTACTTTGTGTGGTCTGATAAATTCAATGAACAAGAGACTAGTCAAAGTCATCTAAAAAAAGGGTCTCACATCGATTATTGATGAAATACATGTATCGACTTTATTATTGTTTCCAACTTTCTTTGTACAGAAAATTTTCTTAAGTCTATTAACCTTTTATTAATGTAGTTAATAATGAATTTCTTTTTTTCTTTACTTCCTTGTAGCATATAATGTATATGTATGAAATTTCACAAATATTCCATCTTTTGTTTTTTAATTATATCATATTTTCTAGTGGCTTTATAATTTTTTCCACCACTGTATTGTGCAATCTGCAAGCTCTGATTCTTTTTAACCTAAGAACGTACAGAGCAATGAGAGAGTGTTTCACAAGTTAATGTAACTTTTATTATTATTATTATTATTATTATTATTATTATTATTATTATTATTATTATTATTATTATTACTTACCCACCATACGTAGTATCGGGTAAAACTTGCAATCGTTTCAAAAATCGAAAAAAAAAAATTGACTGATTTACACATTTCAGATACCGGAGATTCCGAAAAACTTTTTTTTTAAATTGCCGTCCGTCTGTCTGTTTGTATGTAAACGCAGTATCTCCCGAACAAATTGAGATAGAGATTTGAAATTTTGTAGGTACTTAATATGTAAAAATAGGGGAAACCTGTTTAATATCAGTAACCTCGATTATCGGGAAGTTTTTTTTTTTTTTTTCGAAAAATTCGTTCAGATGAAAAGTATTTTGCACAGCATGTTCCTAAAGGGACCTTGCGCCATTAAACTCCATTCACCCAATCAACTGATGAAAGGTACACAATTTTTTTTTTTTTTTTTTTTACATTTTTTTTTATTTTAAGGAGTGGGCGTAAAAGACAATAAAATAACACAAATTTTGCATTAAGAACGAAGTCGATCGGATTATGAGTTGCTGAGATGTTTGTAATCCTTTTTTCCACATTCTTCGATTTTTCATGACCCTGTATTTCATTCAAATTTCAATTCAAAGTTATATTTTAATTTGAAATGAGACGCTTAATCCGACGCACTAAATTGTTAGTTAATATGATTGTTATTTTTGAAGTTATAAGGATGTTTTTTGTCGAAATTGGTTCATCAGTAATTCATTAATGGAACATTACTATGCGTATTAAAAATATTTTAATGTTCGTTTACATTTTGTTTTGGAATTGCAATGCATTTTGTAAATAGTTTACACATGTTTTATTTTCATAAATTATATTATGCATATCCATGATGGGTAAGTATGATGGTGGCTCCCAACGACTTGTTTACGTTAGAATTAACTTTTTAAATAAAGAACTTATAAAAATTGACCATGCATTATATTCGAATTTTGTTACTTACGAGCTAATAAAGATGAGTGCATCGGCCGCGTCACCATATCATGTAAATCATCTTTGCTGAACATCAAAATGTCAAATTGAGAATTGTTAGCATCCAAAAAAACCTATATTCCAGATTTAGAAGCTTAATTAAGGGTATATTCGAAAAAATGATTTTCCACCTTCAACAGCTCAAAATTTTCTGATACCATTTCAGACACATTTTTAAAAGTAGAAACCTGAAACTTGCTGGGATGATTTTTGAAGTAATGTATAAGATGCTGCGTGATGTAATTTCTCGCTGCATTAATTAGAATTTGAATTATCAACAATTATTTTTTCAGCATGACCCTTTTTTTCGATCTCAGATCACCCGCCTCGGAAATTTCTATTTGAAAGACCAACTTTGACAGTATTTTTTGTAATATTTTCTACATTTATCAAAAAATAAACAGTCACGGCACCTTATATAGTTTCTAAATAAGAGATTTTCAAAGTTTGGTGCATTTGAGAGCAAAAGTGGATCCAAAAATAAATCGGAAAATAAGCGGTTTTGATCGGAATACACGACCTTTAAGGCTGTTCTCAACTGCTCTGCTACGTTTGCTCAAGCACAGAACGTTTTGACACATTTACATTCATTTTCTAACGGAAAGATAAAAATTGGAAAGTCTGGCAATGTAAACGCTTTTGAAATATACTGGGATTTTCATGCAATTGGTAAGGTTTGTGGTTTTTTTTTTTTTTTTTGCCGTCCGATTATCTACGCTAGGGATATAGGACCAGGGGGGGAGTACCCTTCGTGGGGGTCTTTCTAAGGGAACCTAACCCGTATTTACGCAAGGTTCGAAGAAAACCACGGAAAACTCCGAACGGTTAGGCCGACAGCCGCGATTGGGTTCGAACCCAGCACCTGCCGTCTACCAGTTGAGAGGTCCGTACCTCTCGGCCACTGGTGGGGGCCGCAATCAAAATCGAAAAAGTAAAAAGTAAAAAACGGCCTGCATACAGATTGATCTTAAGTATCCAATGCAAAAAAAAAAAAAAAATTATAAAATCTTTAAAATTATTGAAATAGAACCAAGATGTCTTTTTAAATTTCTCCCATAAGATTAGCATTAACGAACGGCTTTTTTCATTTGACTTAAGTAGCCTCCTAAGGAGCTACTT